>CM028379.1:46502971-46687336 GCA_013146195.2 Codonopsis lanceolata
GCATGTGGCTTAGAGACGTCAAAAGACCGAGGTAGCATACCCATATTCTCGATTATATGCTTCTATCTCTGTATTTGGCATGGGTTATGGTGGTTGCCGAGGGGTCGTCTCGCTCCATCCCAAGCATGTATTGAGACATTTGCTGGGCCGTCATATAACCAATGGAGTGGATGTTCGCCCGCTGGAAGTAGGCGAGACATTGATAGTTCGGGGTTGGTTGTTCCTCGGCTTGAGGCAGAATTTCGACGGGTTCATGGCCTCGAGTACTGGACGGCCCCTGACTGCATCATGGTCCCAATACATCCCCAGACCAGTGACGTTGGTCAACAGCACAATCCATGGGAACAAGAAATGCCTGCTCCTCCTCCTCAGACTGGTTGGGGTACTGCTCTGAGAACTGGTGGTCATGAGCTTCCGCGGCTGAGTTTGGCAAGCAGACAGGACAACCCTTGGGAACAAGAGATGGTTGCTCCTCCTCCCCCTCCTGTATGGGGTGCTGGTCTCAGAAATAATGAAGCGGGTCCTAGTGATACGGCAGCTCAGGAAAACGGAGATGCCGATGACGAAGAGGGAGACACATCTGGTGGCTCTCATGCTGATGAGTCTAGAGCTTCTTCTGCGCCTCGCAGAAGGAGTATATGGGTCGGCTCTGATGCCGCAGCACGTGATGGACCTCGGCTAAGGCCGCAAGAAAGGGATTGTTTCGGGAAAAACAAAGGGGTATAGGCAATACATAGATATGTACAAATGCAAATAATGTATAATATAGACGTCTTAATAAGTATTCCTAAGTTGCACCTTAGGACCTGTAAAATTTATATTTTAGTGTTTTAATATGAGCTGCTTTGTCGTGGTTTTTCTCTTTTGTTAGTCGAGGCTCTGATGTGCCGAAGACTGAAGGTAGTACGCTGAGAGCTTCAAATAATGTCTTCCCTCTCCTTTTTATTTTTATTATCTATCATCATTCATTTTTTTTTGTGCTCTAATTTTTGCCTAGGCCGCCCTTTCGGGTTTTCAACCTAGCGAGCCTTTATTCTTTTTTTATTATTATTTTATCCTTTTGCTTTTTTTTTCTTTTTATATATATGCCCTAATTTTTTCCTAGGCCGCCATCTTGGGTTTTCAGCCTAGCGGGGTATTATTTTTCTCTTCTTTTTTTTTTATTTTTTTATGCCCTTATTTTGCCTAGGCCGCCCTTACGGGTTTTCAACCTAGCGGGCTGGAGAGGGAAGCATTGGCTGGATAGAATGGCTCAGGCGTAGTACCTTTTTAGTTTGTCGAGGTTGAAAGGCTGGACAAGATCTTCCCCATCTTGGTTAGTGAGAAGCACGGCACCTCCTGATCGGATTTCCTTAACAATGTACGGTCCCATCCAGGGAGACTTCCATTTTCCCCTAGTATCAACATAACTAGGGGGTTTTTCTCGAAGCACGAGGTCTCCAACTTGGATATCACGGCCTTTAACTTTTTCGTTGAAGGCTCAGGCGATACGCCTTTGATATGCCTGGGTATGCTCTAAGGCTAACAGGCGTCGTTCATCAATTAGGGCCAGTTCTTCGTACTGCCCTTTGACCCAGTCAACTTCTGCTATATTAGCTTCCATCATCACTCTTAATGATGGAATTTCCACCTCTATTGGTAGTACCGCTTCCATGCCATATGCCGGAAGGAAAGAAATGGGGTAGCCCGGTGGTGCGGTGACGTCACGGTAGCCCCAGAGGGCTAGTGGCAATTTTCGGCGAGTCTCTTCACGTATCGACCATTTTTTCGATGATATTCTCGAGAGTTTTGTTGGCGCTTCAACGGCACCATTGGCTTGTGGCCGTAGGGGAGGATTTGTGTCTTTGGATCTTGAACTTGTCTAGCAGACGGTTCACGTCCCCTTCAAAATGAGAGCCGTTGTCGGAGATGATCTCGAAAGGTACCCCGTAGCGGTATATGATGTTGGCCCGAATGAATTCGGACACCTTTCGAGCGTTTAAGACCTTATAGGAAGAAGCTTCTACCCACTTTGTGAAATGTCGCCAGCGGCTACCAAGGCGTATTAGGTGGCCATTGGATCACCGGGTGAATTTGGCCTATGGCGTCGATACCCCATGTTGAGAAAGGCCGAGGGGGTGGAGTTGTATAGGGCGTGTGGGGGCACATGTTGTAGATTGGCAAAAGCGTTGGCATTTGTCGCAATGTCGCACCCAGCCGAATGATCTGATCCGTTCGGCGTACTCAATAGTACCCCTGTCTGATGACTTTCTTTGATAGCATATGGCCATTCATGTGGGGCCCACATGTACCACCATGTAGTTGATCCATAATTTGCTCAGCTTTAGCCTGATTGACACATAGTAAGTTGAGGCCTTGATAGTGCCTCTTATACAGGCTGCCACTACTGAGTACGAATTGGGAGGCCCATCTTCGCAGGGAGACTCTTTCCCTTTTGTCTAAGCCAAGAGGATAAAGATTTTTTGGAGGCGATTTAAGATATCGGCATACCGGGGCTCGTAGTGCGCCGGAGAGGCTGCGTTGATTTTGAAAGCGATATCTGGGAGTGACCTTCTTCCCGACTATAAATGGCTGGACTTTAGTTTCGGCGGGAATCTGAACTAGCGACGCCAAAGTGGCTAGGGTGTCAGCGAATTGATTCCTATCTCGTGGCAGGTAATGGAACGAGATAGAACCAAATCGGGCGGCGACTGTTATTAACTTGGCGTGATAGAGCTGCAGCCGAGGGTCCTGGGTCTTCCATCTTCCTTCGAATTGGTTTATGATTAGGGCCGAGTCTCCGTAGACTTCGAGATCTTTAGCTCCCCTTTTGAGAGCTTCTTAAAGGCCAGCAATACAGGCTTCATATTCTGCCGTATTATTTGAACATTCGAACTCCAACCTTATAGCCAGCGGAGTATGAGAGTCAGCCGGATCGATTAACAGGATTCCTATGCCAAAGCCTCTTGTTCGCGGCTCAGATCGAAAGAACATCACCGCCAGCGAGGTGTCTGGTCGGTGATTTCGAGAATACCTTAATCGGGAAACCGGGCTCAGTTGCATCTTCGGCTTTCAGAGGTAGATCGGCTAAGTGGTCTGCAATGACGCTCCCTTTGATAGACTTGAGAGTGACATAAGGTATGTCAAACTCATTAAGAAGAAAGGACCACTTGGCCAGTCTGCTGGATAATGATGGTTTACCGAAGATATATTTGATGGGATCCATCCTGGACATGAGCTTGATGGACCTTCCCTAGAGATAGGTTTTGAGCCTCTGAGTGGCCCAGACTAGGTCGGTGCAGCTTTTTTCCAGTGTCGAATAGTTTAGCTCGCTTCCTTGTAGCTTCCTACTTATGAAATATATGGCATTTTCAACGTAGGAATTTTCTTTCTCTTGGGCGAGCATAGCCCCTACTGAGGTGTCTGTGACGGTTAAGTATATGAGGAGAGGTTTATGTGTGTGGGGTGGAGCTAGCACATGGGGATTGGTAAGGTAGGCTTTTATTTTCTCGAAGGCTAGGCGGCACTCAGGCGTCCCAGACTTGATCGGTATTCTTTTTAGGAGTTTAAGAGGGGCTCGCGGTGGTGGTCGGTCTGCGATAAAGCAGGCGATGTCTTTGTAGGCCTAGAAGCCTTTGACGGTGGGAGTTTTTGGCATTTCTAGGATGGCTTTGATTTTTTGGCTCGATCTCGATGCCTTGCTCCGTTACTAAGAATCCCAGGACTTTGCCTCTGGTAACCCCGAATGTACATTTGGTGGGGTTAAGCTTCATTTGGTGCTTTCTGAGTCTTTCGAAGAACTTCCGGAGATCTTTAATGTGAGCACCATTGGCGTCGTCGGAATGCACGATCATATAATCGACATAGACCTCCATCTCTTTGTGGATCATATCATGGAAGAGGGTGGTGGTAGCCCTCTGGTAAGTGGCTCCGGCATTCTTTAATCCGAATGGCATGACAGTGTAACAGTAAGTCCCCCAGGGAGTAGTGAATGAGGTCTTCTCCTGGTCTTCTGCTGCCATTTTGATTTGGTTGTAGCCCAGCATGTCGTCGACGAAGGATCGGACTTTGTGAGCGCGGCGGCATCTACCACAATGTCAATGTTGGGCGGGGAAGTCATCTTTGGGCGGCAGCTTTGTTGAGGTCGCGGAAGTCTACACATCGACTTTCCGTTGGGCTTGGGAGCAGTCACTATATTGGACGCCAGTCGTCGGTATTCAACTACCCGAAGAACAGCAATTTGCTTCATGATTTCTTCTTTGACTTGTAGTGACCATTCGGCGATCAGAGTTTTTGGCGAGCATCGGGTATGTGGGAATCCGGTGCTCGACTATAGCTGGATCTAGGCCGGGCATATCTTCATAGGACCAGGCAAAGATGTCTACGAACTCTTTAAGGAGATCAATGAGTGCCTTTCTTTCTGGACCTTGGAGGTAACTGTCGATTCTGATTTCTTTGATTTCATTGTCCAGCCCCAGGTTGATAGTGGACAGGTCTTCAATATTTGCTGATGAATGTCCCTGTTCCTGGTACTCGACTGACTTTGCAAGCTCAAGTAGATAATTTTCATCTTTTGGGTCCATTTTATTAAATGACTCATTATCATAATTATTATTTAATGCGTCTTTTAAAGTAGGTGCAACTAAGGAATAAGCAAAGACATCCATATTATTATTAAAAGCACATTGTACAGGGGTTATTACATTGTTGAGGACCTGGGGTTTGAGATCCTCAACTATAGGTAGCGGATTGGTAGATGACCAATCCGTAAAGCTAGGGAAAGGATCGGGGATAGTATATCCGAAGTGGTCTACCAGGTCTGCGGGTGTCAGGAGCGGACCGGTCGTAGTGTACCAATTCTGCAGAGGCTTATTAGAAATAGACTTGAACTCAGCAGAGAGCCTTTCATAATTAGTGCCTCTGTGTATCATACCCAGAAGGCTGTCCCCCAAATTTTCATTAGAAACTTCCTGGTTTAGAACTTTAAGCAATATGGCTTTCAAATCTTCGATGTCAGCCTCCATTTTGGCGGACGGGAAAGTTGGGTTTTGGTATATGTTGGTAGGATTAGGGAAGGCTAGGTTGTTTTCTGACTGTGGTATCTGGTAAGGACTTTGGGCAAGATAAGGATTTTGGGTTAGATATGGATATTGGGCTGGATAAGGACTTTGGATAGGGTAGGGATATTGGACTGGATAAGGATTTTGGGCATGATAGGGACATTGGGTTAGATAAGGATTCTGGGCTGGATAGAGATTCTGGGCAAGATAGGGATATTGAACTGGATAAGGATTTTGGACAGTATAGGGATCATGGGTTGGTGGGTTTTGGGTAGTATAGGGATTCTGGGTTAGTGGGTTGGTGTTTGGTTGGGAGGTTGGATTTGGAGGAACATGGAAGGTTGATGTTTCTTGGGGGACTGCATGGGAAGAGATCTCCTCACCACTGGATTTTAAGTTTTTCATCAGATTAGCCAGTTGGCTTATTATACGATCAATAAATGCATCCAAATTTTGGTCTAGCCATTTCTCAGATTGCGAGGCGGAACATACCCCTGAGCCCCCCGACTGTACTCCATAGCCGACTGCTCACTTTCTTACGCCATCTTGCTCGGATCTGCGTACCCTCGATGATCTCGCACCGAACCGATACTTCTAATGAGTTCTGCACTATTTTCCCGTATCAACCGGCCAGTATTATCTCTGCCTTTCCAAATTCGGGCCAGGTTTCTGAGGAAAATAGGGTTTGGTAGGTATCAGAAGGCTGGCTGGAGGCTATCTGGGCTTGGAGTACAGCGTGCCTTTTTATTAGTATTTTATTATTATTATTATTTTCATGTTCCCTACAATTGACCGGATAAGCATCTGCTTTATTTTGACGACGGGACTTTTCTTTGGAGCAAGTGGATTCTTTCTCAGTATAGGACCAACGTATTCCACACTTTCGACTCCCAGATCGGATGGTCCCGAGGCGAAAGGCCTATACTCTTTCCAGGATCCACCATCCGAAATGGTCTAGGTCGAGCATCTGAGAATTATAAGTCAGCCCCTGTTTGTTTGTTTTTTTTTTTTTTTTGCGCACTTATTACGTATATATATATTTTTTGAACTTGCGCATTTTATTTTTTTTGACATACATACATATATATATATATATATATATATATATATATATTTTTTTTTTTTGGCTCATAATCCAGAAATGCAAAAATCGGTCGGTCTGTGAAGTGTCCTGAAAAACTATATGCATTCTAACGTTGGCTCATGCAGGGGGTAGGCTGGCCATGGTGTAGGGTAACAGTTCGGAATATATTCTTATATGCGTGCACGTGTGTGCGATATCTAGAAAACAGTAAAGCCTTTATTTATTTTACAGATATATGAATAGAAAAATAAAGCAAATATGGCCTGTCTTGCTGTTATGTGTGGATTTTCTCGGCTTTTTATTTTTGAGCGCAAGCAAGCAAGCACACCATTTTAAGAAATAGAAAGAAAAGCGGAGAAACTATCTATCCCTATTAATTACAAATTTTGGTCCTATGTCCCAAAATAAAATGACAGAATGAATGCAGATATGTATAAATGTACAGAATAAAGTAAAAAAAATGAACTGAAGTAAATAATAATATAGAGCCGGAAGTAAAGCCCCAGTTCTTTTGTTGTGCTGCCCGGAATTTATTGTAATATATATATATATATATATATATATATATATATATATATATATTATTTTCTTTTTATTTTCGAAATTTTTTTATATATATATTTTTTGAATTTTTTTTATACTCTTAAACATGCCCGTAACAGGTATCAGAACGAAACTGCTGCCAGATGGAGGATCATATCCACAAATATGGTCACAGCCGTATGGGAACACTTTATTCAAATGCATAAATTAATATGACAAGCATACTGCAGCCAGAAACAAATAAAAACAAAAAAGTTTTATTTTACGAGTCTAGCCCTCCATTTTATTTAAAATAAAACAACTCCCCAGCAGAGTCGCCACTGTGAGGTTCCCGTGGTGTGCCCCCGCGCCCCGCGCGCCCTTGGATAGGGGTGCGCGTACGTGCGGATGCGGGACACCACTGCTCTCGTTCCACCCTCCCTTGTTTAGGGGAAGACGAAATCCAAAGTGCGAGAGGAGTGTTGTCTATATTAGCACGTTGGAATGTGCCTCGGTTGCCTTGAGTGGATTTTGTATCCAATATGGGAACTGATGGTTTCCCGCATCAAGTTATCCCTTGTTTAGGGGATACCAGGATATGAGAATGCATTACCCTTTCATTCCCATTTTCCTCTTTTTAGGGGAAAACGGAAAAGTGCAAAAAAAGATATTGCGACGCCCCCACTATGGATTTATTAAAAATAGCCTTATGGCCCATTCAGATTACTATGGGAGCTTTGGGTTTCCCGCATCAAGTTATCCCTTGTTTAGGGGATACCAGGATATGGGAATGCATCACCCTCCATTCCCATATCTCCCTTTTTAGGGAGAACGGAAAGTGCAAAGAGGGAATGTTGCGAGGCCCCACTGAATCCGAAAGTTTTAGTGTCGTCATCTTTATTTTAAGGCAAATAAAGCAAAACCAAAGAAAAGAAAAATAAACCAGAGAAAAAGAAAACGGGTTCGGAGGCTAAGTTACGAGTTGGGAAGGTGCTAGGCACCCAACTCACCCTTTCGGTCTCGAAAATGGTTTTTGGCTGAAGTATGCTTATTGTCACATTTATTTAGCAAATAAATAAGGTATTAAAATGACAGGGAAATTTAAACAAATACATTCGTGGCCACATTATTTACGGACTCGCAGCCGTCTCCTTCCAATAATTACAGATATATTTAAGAATATTTGGCTATTATAACGGCTCTTTTACATAATATTTCCTGTTCTAATCCGGGCAGCACAACGGCTTATATGGGCTACATTGCGCCGGATTTAAATAACAACTTTTAAAAATAAATAAAAGACAGAAAATATAAATAAATAAAAATAACGACGCTCTTAAAGGTTTTACCTTTTAGAGCGGCGGTGTGCTCGCTCTGTCCTTCAGGGAGAGGGAGTCTTTTTGTTGTTTGTGTGGTTGTTGTTTTAAGTTGGGCAGAATGACTGCTTTATTTTTTAGGGTTTGGGCTTATCAACTCGGGCAGAGTGACAGCTTATTTGGGTAGGTTTTGGCCTTTTTGGTTGGGCGGAACCTAGACTTAATTTTTGACTTTTCAGCTCGTTACTCGGGCAAAGTAACGGCTTACTTTGGGATTTTTGGACTGGGGAAGTGAGGTGGATACCTAACAACTAGGCTAGGGATCACTTATAACCTATGGGTTTTGATTTTGGCAGAGTTTGGACAGGGTTTGGAGACTCTAGGGGCTTCCACTCACCTATCTCGCACCTCTCGTACTAACTGTATTGAAAAATCGCAGAAGATGAGCTTCGCTGCGATTTTTTTTATCGCGTAACTGAGCAGCTCAAATGAGAGGTCGGGGGTCTCTATTTATACTGAAGGAGAGGGATACGCTGGGCATTTGTGCGTTTATTCTCTGTGCATCAGCAGCTTGTACCGCGTGCTTAAGGAGTTGTACCATTTCAATTCTGAGAGAGCGCACAGTAATGTGCATGGTGCGGCCAAGGAACCCTTGGTGCGGCACCAAGGGTCTTTGGTGCGGCACCATGCAAGCTTCCAAGTTCCAAATTTTTGCACTTTCCCTCTGCATCTGCTTTTCCTTTTGCATTTTTGACTCCTGTAACTTGACATTTGTTAAGTTTTAACAGTTCTTGATATTTTATGTCAGTCACATACCAGGGGTACAAAATTGGGGTGTCTACAGATATTATCATAACCCTTCGCATCCTTGCAACGGAAGCTTTTGAAAATCCAATTTAGCCGGTACCCTAAATTGGTGATCAAAAGAGGTTCGTTGGTGGACTAGGATTGGTAGCAAGTAGGTTAGAAATTGACTAAACGTCTTACCAAAAGGAAAGGAAAAGAAATAAAATAAATTTCTTGTTGATGCAAATATGTCCTCTTGTGTGTTTAACCACGATTAGATCAATCGCGGGTATGATGAACTTGCATGTTATAGATGCCTGGTTTGGGAGTGGTGGAGTAAAAGTACCTCTCTCCTTGATTGTGTTTTGCTATATAGGCAATTCTTGTATTGGTGGCAATGTGTTAATTGACATGTATTTATGTGCTATATCTTGAAACAAATAGTTTCGGTATAATAAATGATGAGAGAGGTATCTTATTATAGCTAGCAAAGCGATGATAACTTGCTCGGGATGGGTTGCTAAAAGTAGTAGAAAATCATGGTAAACTTGTAACCGGGGATGATATGATTCTAATCGGGGAGTTATGCGTTATTGGTTTATGGTCGCGACTTAGTTACCGAGTTGTGATAGTTTAACCTTGAGCGTTATTTTCGAGGCATAGGACATCAGGTTTGATGTCTAGGTTTGTTATTAGATCGAGGTGTCGACCTAGGAGTTGAATTACGAAACTCATAATTCGAGGTCGAATTCTTTTTAGGGGGAGAGAATGTAACGCCCCGGAACTTTACGTGATCGTCTGGCCAATATGATAAGCCTTAACGTGGAAGACTTTTTATGCCTGGGTAGGCTAAGGTAAGGCCGATACCCTTGGGATGTTCGATTTACGCTCGTTAGCATGTTAGAGTCTCTATTGTGCGATTTAGCATTGTTGGGAACTCGACTTGGTAGAGTGTTATCTTCCTTAATTATTGTTTACGATCTTTGAGATATCCTAGGTCTTCGTGTACTTGTTTGACTAAATTTTATATCCTTATAATCATGTTTATAAAGTTTACATGTGATCACAACGTTCAAAGTATAGTCGTCGTCATATGTTAGATTTCGCGATTCGCATATCGTTAACGTATCGCCTTTGGTACTTCGGTTGCACTTAATTTTGGTTTGACCTTGGGTATGTGTTTGTGAAACTTCATTAGGCTTCTAACATGTTTTAAAACAAATATGTATGCTTGTTCGTTCGTTGTTTCGATCGTGGGTTGTCCTGCGTAGTTTCGTCCGTTGTATAGCAAATTACGAACCGATTATGGTACGCGTCTGAATTGTTTCGATTGAGGAACCCTCGAGAAAATTTTTGTTTGGTTTGGGGTTTTTAAGGCTTCTACTTAGGACATTTACAGAGTGGAAGGAGAAGAAATCGCGTCGTTTCGTCGAACGGTGTTCAAACTGGAGCCATCGCAAGTTGGACGCGCGCAGTGCGAGTAGAGTAGCACGCGCACTGTAGCAGCGAGCAGCAGGTTGCTGCTTTGATTTTTGATGTTCATTTCCTATTATACCCTCACTAAACCCCCTCTAAACCCTTCCTAATCCTCATACTTAGTCCTAAATCCTAATCATGTCCTAACATGTTTGGGTAGTTAATTAGAGTTTGATTAGTGGTGGATTACATCCAATGATCACTAATTGTACCAAGGGAATTCCTATTATGCCCTTTTTATGTGTGGAGGTATAAATACCCAAACCACTTAGGGAATTCAAAAAATCCCTCATTTCTTTCATCCATTTCATACGTATTAGAGAAGGAGAGAGTCTCCATGGAAGCTTGGAGCCCTAGCCTTCTTCTTCCTCCGATCTGTGACGATCTAACCGTCCGATTGCCGCCAAACTTCGGATTCTTGACGTCTTCGACGAGTAGAACAACTTCACTGATCGGATTTCCATTCTTTCGAGTTTTGATTCAAGTCATGTAAGCTACTAGACTCCTTCTTCTTTTGATTTTGTGCTCATTGATCCTAAGGAAAACAAAGAGGCTTGCTATTTGAGGTCAATGAGTACACAAGCATGTTGTGTGTGATTTTATTTTGATTTTTGGATTTTTGATGGGTGAACTTATTAGAAGCATGAATAGGATGCTTTCTATGATTAATGGAGTATATTAATGAACCTTATCTTGTAAGTTTGGACATTGAGCATGATAGCCATGAATTCCTAAAACCTAGGGTTTGACTCTATGTTGGTGTAGCAAATGGGTTCTTGATTATATGAATGATTTTGGGGAATTTTATGGAATATTATGAGTTGTTGGAATCACACATGTTATGGGTTTAAGGTTTGGAAGTATACTTGATGAATCTTGAATTTTGGTTGTGAGCTTGAAAAATGAATCAACGCAATGGATTACATGTTTGAATGTTTCGTTTGACTTTTAAGAATAAGAGTTGACTTTCATGCATATAAGAGTATGATGCTATCTTATTCATGAATTTTTGGTTGTGAGCATGTATAATGAATTATCATTATGGATTACATGAATAAATGTAATGTTTGACTTTATTGGGTTGAGTTGACTTTTATGCATATAAGAGTATGTTGGTCAACACTAATTCATGAATTAAAAGTTATGAGCATGCTAGATGAATTTATATCTTGATTATGAGCATGCTAGATAAATTTACATCTTGTTGAGATAAATGGTTATTCTGGATGAAAGCATGCTTGATTAAATGCTATATTGAGGTGCATGCTTGAAATGTGATGGTTGACTCTAAATGTAAGTGTTGACCTATAAACCATGTTTTGGGGATTTTGGTTGGGAAGATTATGTTGGGTTGCACAATGTTGCTAACCTTGAGAACTTAGCCATGAAAATTAGCTAATGAATAATAGGAGGGCTATGATGCAAATAGCTTCTATGCCTTCAAATTTGAAAATAGTAGAAATGACTCAACGGAGTCGATTATGGGACTAATATGAATATAGTGAATCACATATTAAGATCCTACAGAATTTGGGGTAGTTTTGATGGAGGTTAAGCCTCCGAGCGTTTTCAAGTGTATGAAGAACACTTGGGTATTAGAGACTTGATATTAATGCTCTAATGTGTTTGTGTGATAGTTAGCATAGAAATGCATAACTATGTGATTTAAAAAGCAAATATCTACTTGATTGGATTAGTACGGTATGTTGTACTATTCCTTTGTTTGAGCGTGTGAGTATATTTTACATGTGCTTGAGTTTGAGTCCAGCTGGCGGTTTGGTCGTAGTGTCGGCAATGGGACGATTCATAGCCTTTGGGAACATTTGCTATGAATCGTTGCATTGGTTCCCTTTCTCCTCACTATTTGGCCAATAGTGGGATGTGGTCTCGAGATAGAGCCATCTAGTCTAATTTCGAGCTCTCATTTCTCATCCGGGGATTGGATGAATGTAACGAGTACTCATTAAGGGAAACTGGTGAGTTGTGATCATTTGAGGATTAAACCCAAGGTATGATTAGTTGGGTGTTGAACACGGATCTTGGTTTGAGGATGAATCCCATGGTAAGTATGGTTGGGCATTGGACCCGGATTTTGGTTATAACAGTTCGATTTACGTTTCTTGTTACACATGTTTATTTACGAGCACTTATATAAATTGTTGTGCTACGTGTCTAATGATATGACTTATATGAGATGATGATTACTTGATGGAATGTTATAATAAAAATATAACATGCTAATGAAATGATGATTTTTATGATTTATGTTATACTAAAAATATAACATGCTATTTAAGATTAGAATGGAAACAATAGTCTCCCATTCATGAATTATTATATGAGTTGTGATAAATGAAGAATTATGAAACTCATGGCGTAATTGGTTTATGTGGTTTGGTGATAAGTTAAAATGTGGAAATAACATGCTACATGTTATTGGAGTTGAGATGCATATTCTATATGAAATGGATGACTTTATGACGAATGATGTAGAACTATGTTCTGTGTGTCTATGGATGAGAATTGGTTTATGTTGAGAATTATATCATGAAATGATATATTTTAATTATGACATGTGATGTACATGTTTTATTTTGAGCATAATACCATGCCATGACATTGCATCTTTAGTAGCTTACTAAGTCATTATGACTTACTCGTTTGCTTTGTTTTCCTTAGATTTGAGTCGGGCTAGTAATTCGAAGGAATTTGCCGACTCTATGATAGAAGCGAGATTTGGTTAAGAAGGTTGCTAGTATTATTATTTTTGTAACCTTGATTTATTTGGAAATGACGTTTGGGAAGTGAAGTTATATAGACTTCCCTTTGGGTAGTAAGAATTGTGTTATGGATTCGAAACTTGTATTGTTTTATTAGTACTTGGTTTTTGTGAGCCGACAAATGTTAGTCGAGCCATGTTGTTTAATTACATATTTTATTCATCTCAAGTTATTTATATTGTTGGTTATGTTGTACTCCGGCATGTTTAGCCGTTGAGTGTGTAGACTAAAGTTGTAGACTTAGATAAATGTTGGGTTCCGGCTGTAACGTCGGCGATGACTTGGTTATTATATTCTTTATAAAATTGTAACAGGGAGTTTGTAGTACGTGCCCAATGTTGCGTCATGTGCGTCGAATTTTTGGGCCGAGAGATTTACTATCTCTTTGGTTGTTTTGTATTTCGGAGCTTGTTAGCTCGGGTCCACTTAAGTTATTCGCTTCCGTATTTGTTGAGTCGTTGGTGTATCGCTGTTATAGCCTTACTCATTGCTTGTTATTTTGTGTGTTTTGGCGGCACGACCTTGCGGTCTCGTATTGGGATCTGGGTTGGGTCGTCACACTCCTCCTATTTGCATCTGGTCATCATTGCTTACAAGTGAGGGCTATGAAGGCTTATGGATAGATAATAGCATGTCAGAAATGAATTAAGTTTTATAACAGCAGACATGCCTCTATCAATAAGAACACCTCAAATGTAACAGTTAATCTAAGTGCTTACAACAAAATAGATTTAAAGAACAAGCACAAAATGATTAGAGTAAACAGTTTAAATAAATTTAAACTAGATGTTTAAATTCCAAGCATTTATATGAATTTAAAGAACATGAATTTTAAATAGAAGACATTTTTCAAAAGTAGGTACTTCTATGTTTTAAACAAGAAGTTTAATAGTTACAGAGTTTTTCAAAAAATGGATAGATATAAAGGATAAGGATATGAATGATACAAGTTACCATGACCTTTTTTTCCTTTTCCTTTGTCTGCTCTGTCGGCTACTTCCCTTTCTCGGCGTTGATGCTCGAGTTCTTCAACTCTTCTGGTGTACTATTCATCAGCAGAGTTTTGTTGTCTAACAGAACAAGAATGGTAATCAAGTTCTTCACGAAGTCTGTTGTTTTCGTCTATCAGAACTCAGTTCATAGACCACAGTTGTCTCTCCTCTGTGATGGCTAGATCACGTTCACACTCAGTTGCTATCTGATTATATACGACATTGAGAGCTTGATCGTTGAGTTTTAGAACAGGAGGGCAGTCGCCACCAAGGTGGAGGGTTATGCTGTGGAAGAGCTGGAAGAAGAGAGTGGAACAAAGTTAAACACACTCGTTACGTTGAGCTTCCATGTTAATCATGAGGTCTGTAGACTCGTGTCTGACCTCTCTAAATCGAGTCTAGACATCCTCTTGAAACTGGCGGAGGATGTTGGCATTCCTGGCACCAGTCTTGGATGACTCAGTTGCTATTTCAGTAGCAATAGTAAAAATGCTTGCTAACTCTCCAAGTCTGTTGTAGATGGCATCCAATCTGCTTATGTTATCTTTGTTGTCCAGGTTGGATGGAGAAGGGTCGAGTTTTACACGGACTGGTTCAAGATCAGTAGAAGAGGTGTTGACATAGGCATCAGCAGCGGCAGTAGGACGGAATGGCTACTGGAGGGGTGGAATGGTTGAAGCGGAAGTTGAGGAGGAATCAGGTGTTGGGAACATATGGGTAGATGAGGAGGAATTGGCTAGAGGTGGGGAATAAAGAGGGGTTGGTGGAATTTCAATATCTGTGTCCGAATGATCACAGATATGAGAGGAGGGTAGGGATTGGGTTGGTGGAAAACCAGAAGGAAGGAGGGGGATAGAAAGAATCTTTTGGTCTCGTTGGTTTAGGTTTTGGTGGAGGGGGAGCAGGCTTGGGGAAAAGGTTTGCTATAGAAGAAAGTTCAAAGATGAACTTTGTAGCAGAAGAGGATAGGATGAGAGGATACCATGGGGTTAGGATGTAGGGAATTGATAGGTTTCGTTCAGATGGTGAAGTGATAGACGGTGAAGAAAGGTTCTGTTGGGTAAGAATGGGTGATGGTGGAGTAGTTGGGTTTGGTGAGTAGTTGAAGGGAGAATGAGGTGTTTGGTTAGGTGATTGTTTAAGCTCCTCTTGAGAAATAGAGTCGTCAAGAGTGATAGGCTCCCCTTGAGAACTAGAGTCCTCAAGAGTTATAGGTTCCTCCTGAGGGATAGACTCCTCCAGAGGGGTTGGCTCCTCCTGAGTAGGTGACTCAGCAGGAATGGTTGAAGATGGGGTAGAAGGTGGGTTTCGAACAGTCTTCCTTTTCTGCCTCAGTAGCTGGATAAGAGATCCAGAAGTTTCATCGTCTGAGATGATAGGGTCTACTAGTGGCTTGGTTGGGAGGCCTTTACGCAAACGCTTACGTTTGGGCTTATGTGAGGGTAGGTCAGAAGAGGGTTTATGTTTGGGGGTTTGGTTTGGCTTGGGAGAAGATGGTTTTGGTTGAGGCTTGGATGAGGTGGAGGTTTGTCCAGCAGCAGAGGATGAGCTGCCATCAAGCTTTGCACCACGTTTGCTGGTCTTCAGTTCTGCCCTAATCCACGCTGCTTGAAGCTCTTCAATTTCAGCTTCCTGCCTTGCCTTAGTAGCTTCCTTTTTCTTGGCCACGACCTCAACTTCATCTGGTGAGAAACCAGTCGCTTTCCTAGCCTTGGCTATCTTGAAGCACCTTATAATATTCTCCGACTCAGCGACCAGTAACCTTACTTCTTCAAGAGCATCCCTGCCAAGAGCAGTGCCAGTGGGATTGTTCGTATGTTCCTTCCTTGCCTTCTTGGCAGCACTAGCTGCAGCTCTGGAAACATCATAGGCGTCCATGTCGAAGAGCCTGGCTATCATAGGGGAGGGTTTGGCAATTTTTGCTAGAGAAATAGGGGGAGGTCTTTCTGTTGTCTTGTAAAACCCTAATTTATTGCATGATTGTTTATTGCATGAGTTCATACGTTCATAATCATCATTAGTATGTTAACTTAGCTCACTCATATGTTTAAAGTCGATAGCATGTTCGTTGACGTCGTTTGGGATGCTCGTATGCACCTTTTCTTCACGAGTTGCCTTGAAACTCGGGTTTGTGTTTTATGTTGTAAACACTTGGATTAATGTTAGAGACCACTCATAACATCATTAACACGCTTTAGATGTTGGTTGAATGCTAGTTGCATCGTCGGTTTAATCGCTAGTTTAATTCAAGCGTTAACCCTTCTCCGTTTGACCTTTTCGGTTGTTGTTCGGGAGTGTTTTTCCTAAGTTCTTAGCCTTGTTTGAGTGAGGTTTGATCATTGATTTGCTTTGGTTATTGTTTAGAGGTGTTTAGGGTTGAATTCTAGACCATTTTGTGCATTGGAGGACTTAAGGATGCAACCGGGAGAGGCCTAGAACTTGCGAGGGGGCAAAGCGTAAGAATTGTGAAATCCAGAGTGATGCGGTCGCATCACTCTTAACCCATGCGACCGCAAGGTCCTTTTTCCAGCATCTCGGGATTTTCTGATTTCTCAACTTTTGACCCAACTAAACCCTACCCAAACCCAACCTAACCCACCCTAAACCATCCTAGTTAGTCCCACCTAGCCTCTCATGCATGCTTGACAAGTTTCAAGTGGTTTGGATGCATGTACAACACATGGCAAAGAAAGACCTCCAACATGCACACACATGCATTGGACACCCATTTCAGCCATTGCATGTCCAATACCTCCACTAAACCCACCAAAATCAGTCATTCTTCTCTAATTTCGTGGCTGAACATTTCTTGAGAGTTATAGAGAGTTTATGCAAGCTTCTTGAGTGTTCATCAATGGTGGCCAAGCTTTGAGGAAGCCATTTCCAAAACCGATCGGTAGAAGTGAAGAAGAGAGCAAGGAGAACACATACCCAACCTTGCATGGACGTTTTTGTACAACTTGTAGGACTTGTTTAAGGTGAGTTACAACATCTCTTCTTATTTATTTTAGCCTCATTGACCCTAGGGAAAACAATCTTGCTATATGAGGTCAATGAGAGCTCTTAGGACTTTGTAGAGATGCCATGTTCTAGTTTATGCTATGTGATGAATTTGGGTTGTATGAACAGATTATAGACCTATTATAGACCATGATTTTAATGTCATTTAGGGTAGTAATGTATGCTAGATCATGCTACTTTGTTGTTTAAGTATTGAGAGCATATTGGATGAGATAGTTAGGCTTGTAGAGATGCCATGATCTCGTATGTGCTAAATGACGTATTTTGGGTTGTGTAAACAGATTGTAATCAGATTGTAAGTCATGATTTTAATGTTATTTAGGTGTGATAATGTATGACAAATCACTCCATCTTGTTGTTTAAGCATAGGAAGCATGTTTGGTGAAATAGTGAGACTTATAGAGGTGCTATGATCACGTATATGCTAAATGCTACATTTTTAGTTGTATGATCAGAATATAAACATGTTATAAACAGGTTGTAAACCATGTTTAGGATGCTATTTATGTGTGTTAAAGTATGCTAGATCACCCTACTTTGTTGTTTAAGCATTGGGAGCATGTTTGATGAAATAGTTAGACTTATTGAGATGCTATGTTCACGTGCATGCTAAATGCTATATTTTTAGTCGTATGATCAGATTATAAACAGGTTCTAAACCATGTTTTCAATGTTATTTATGTGTGTTAAAGTATGCTAAATCACCCTACTTTGTTGTTTAAGTGTTGGGTGCATATTTGATGAAATGACATGAACGTATATGCCTAGTTTGTGACTTTGATGCTATGTTTCATACTTGATTGTTTGATTGGGGTTTTATGGGTTTAATGACCTTAGTAACCTATTTGATTACGTTAGTATGGACATAGGAGAGTATTGAGGCCAATGGCTTCTATACCTTAATTTTGAAAGATTGATTATAACTCAACGGAGTTGACTATTGGGTTAGTATGACATTAAGGAGTAATAAGCCTAAGTCCTACGAATTTTGGGGTAGTATTAATGGGGGTTAAGCCTCCAAGCATTTTAAAGTGTATGAAGAACACTTGATGATTAGAGTCTTGATTTATCTCTAATGTGATTATGTGCTAGTTGTGAATTAAAAGCATGACTAGATGATTGTAGAGTACTTGTCTACTTATTTGAGCATATGAATATGAATTACGTGTGCTTGAAGTTTGAGTCCAGCTGGAGTCGGTTTGTCGAGTCATTGGCGGGACGATGCATCATCTTCACGAATTGTGGGATTCGTGATTTTGATGAATCGCCGTGCCGGATTGCACACACCCCTCTATCGATGGCCACGGTAGGGAAGTAGTTGATCTTAGTTGTAGTATGGAAACATGACTTTGATAACTATCGGAACTCGAGCGGGGAAATGTCTCGGGGACGTCGATATCCACGATAGGGATATCGAGGACACATAAGTTTGGCACATGTTTTTGCAGGAGCGACATGCGCGGAAAAAGGGTAACGATATCACCTCCCTTTTGTATGAATTGACTCACGAGTGCTTATATGTGAATAATGTGCTACGTGACTATGACATGATATGAAATGATGGTTGATTGAATTAATGAAATGTTATACTTGTTGATAACATGATATTCAAGATTGTTAAGTATGAGTACCTTGACATGATTATTTATGAAATGAATATTATGCAATAACATGAATTATTATTGTTAAGCATGATGCCATGACAAGAAGTTATTGTTTGTAACTTGCTAAGTCTTTATGACTTACTCCTATTTGTTTCGATTGTTTTCCCTAGATCCGAGCCGTGCAAGTGGATCGAAATGATTATCGTTTACATTGAAGAAGCTTTGGCAAGGTTGCTACCTTGTAATATTAGTACCTTTTCTTTTGGCAAGGACGACGGGGACATAAAGTTATATAAACTTTATGTGGGGTAGCAAGACTTGATTTGTTTAATTATTAGTACTTATGTTTAATTAGTACTTATTGTTTTGAGAGCCGACATATGTTAGTCGTGCCTTACGTATTTATGATGCTTATGCTTTTGTTGTTTTAACCATATATTGGTTTGTTTACTATGTTTATTATGCGGCATGTTTTAGCCGTCAAGCATGTTAGACTAGAGTTGTAGACTTAGTTTAATATTGGGTTCCGGCCGTAGCGTCGCCGATGACTTGATATTTAATTGCCATAAATTGTTATATGTGCCTATTGTTGCGTCACATGATTTTATTTTTGGACCAAGAGATTCATTATCTCTAAGGTTGTATTAGTTTGAGCTTGTTAGCTCGGGCGCCACTGTTTTAATATATTACGTTTCCGCATGTGTTAAAGTTTTTGGCGTACCGCCGTTATGGCCTTACCCAATATTTGCTACTTGTTTTTGTTATGTGCCTTTTTGGAAGCGGCACGACCTCGGGATCTCGTCTTGGGATCCAGGTCGGGTCGCCACATGTCTCCTCTTGTTCTCATATTCATAGAACTTGCTAAAGAAGGTAGTAGTGAACTGCGTATCCTTCGTTACCTTCCTCAATTCCCCCGACTCAACGGTAGAGTTGATCTCAGGAGTGTCCCTTAGTAAGGCGTTGATTAGCAGGACAAAAAGCCGCTTATTGTAGGGGCTAGTCTTGACAGTGGAGACGTAGTCTCGGAGCTCTTTGTAAATGAGGGAAACATAGTTTAGGTGGATCCTCTGGTGGATGGCACTGGAGAGAGTGGGTTGTTGAGAGGTGAGGACATCGTGGGAGCCATTCTTGAAGTGGAACGACTTGTCTAGCAGGTGGCTTGAACAGTAGACGTCCAAGGGAAATACATTTTTGAGCATTTTTCCTTGGGGTTCCCTTGAGGTATCAACTCCTCTCATTGCTTCCAATGCTGCATTAGCCTCAGCATTAGACAGATCGCTATCTCCGCCATAGTGGACCCCAATCACTTTGGAAATGATCTTTGTAGTGATGGTGACAGGGTGACCACGAATCCATCCTCGCATAGAAGAGGGAGCTTTGGCGTCTATCTCCATTCGCTGGTAGAATTCCTCAACTAGCAGATTGCTGTAGTCATTGTCATGAAGCATAAAGAGAGGGAGAATCCCAGACGCGTCCATATCTTCGCACGTCTTTTCTCCAGCAGCGAAGGTGCGCACTCAGTCCAACTCAATGCACATCCCAGGAAGATAAGTGTTCGCTGGTAGTTCATAGATGATGTCATGAGCGGGTGGATAGGGAGGAAATCCAGGAAGGTTGACGGAGAGAGATGGGTGAATAACTTCCTCAGGGTTTCTAACCTTCCTTTTGTTCTTGCTGGAGCTGGATTGAGCAGTTGATTTCACCTATAAAAATAGTTCAAAAATTAGGACTTTTTCCCTTGACAGAATACACATTCAAAGATTTCATTTTTGACAAAAATAATTTAAAAAAAGTGAAACCTTTGAATGTTTTGAGAGTAGAGTTACAGAGAAACAACAATTGATAAATCTCGAAGAAATAGAAATTTTAAGTATAGAGATAACCAAAAGGTTTCAAGATTTTTCAAAAATACAACAATGGCGGATATCATAAGGTTACACAAAACATCCTTTCAAATTCCTCAAAAAGACAACTGAAATGAAGTAAATATGCAATAAATCGAACGAGAAATGTCTAAAGGGCAGTTGAAATGCTTACCATTGTTGCTGAATTAAAGAAGAAGTGAAGCTCAAGAAGGAAATATGGAAGCAGTTGCAGAGAAACAATGGAGGGTTTGAGTAGAGAGAGAAATAGAGAGTGAGAGGGTTTGAGAAAGTTTCAAAATTGTGGTTCAAAGTCTATTTAAAGAAGAAGAAAAATCACTTTATTGAAAATTGCTTAGATGATTGACAGGTGTCTTTCATAAAGCATTTAACTTTAGATATTTTGAAAGTTAACAGTGAAAAGTGAGTTTTAACCCCTTAGATTTTAAAAGGCTTTTACCCTCTAAATGAACTTTTAACTGAAATACTAACCTGGACTTAACGCTTTTGAGCTTAAACACACAACACAGTTAGTAACAATTAAAGTCTGCTGGTATGAAACAACTTTGAACTTAAAAATAGATTTAAGCTGTAGGATCGATCATACCAAGATTTCTTCTTAAATAAGCAAACCTGGTAGCATCTAGTGGCTTGGTGAGTATGTCAGCCAATTGATGTTCAGTTGGAACATATCCCAAACTGATGTTACATTTTTCCACATGATCTTTGAGGAAGTGATAACGGATATCAAAGTGCTTTGTCTTTGAGTGCATCACTGGATTCTTTGAGACTGAAATTGCAGAAGTGTTATCACACATGATTGGACAATTTGCAGTATTGATGTTGTAGTCCACTAATTGTTGCTTCATCCAAAGTAGTTGAGAGAAACAGCTGCTGGCACCGATCATAGGTTCACTTCTTCCTCTCATGAATCCTTGTTCGATTAAGAACTTGGATAGAGTTTCATACCAAGCTATGGGAGCTTATTTGAGGCCATAGAGTGCTTTTTTGAGTCGATATACTTGATCATCTTTGTCTTTGATGACAAAACCTGGAAGTTGTTCAACGTATACAGTTTCTTGAAGATCACCATTAAGAAAGACACTCTTCACATCCATCTGATATACTTTGAAGTCCATGAACGACGCATAGGCTAGAAAGAGTCTGATTGCCTCTAAGTCAATTCCTTCTTCTTGTTGGTAGTCTTGAACAACTAGTATAGCTTTTTTCCTAGTGACAATCCCATCTTCATCTCTCTTGTTTCTGAATACCCATTTAGTGCTTATGACTAGATGACCAGTAGGCATTTGAACTAAGCTCCACACTTTGCATCTTTCAAACTGGTTCAGCTCTTCTTACATAGTTTCAATCCAGTAATGGTCTATAATATCTTCATCAATCTTCTTTGGCTCGATCTCAGAAGAGATAGAATCTTCGAGACGTTCATTTTCTGGTGAACAAGAAGGATGAGTGATTTGCAAAGGTGTTTGAGGTAAAAAAGAAAAGATGGGATCTGGATCAACAGTAGGGTTTGAGGAGGCACCAGCAGAGTTAAGGTCTGCTGAAGCTGGGTTCAGAGGATTTTGTGAAGCTACTGTTGGAGGATTCTGTGGTGGTGAAGAAGTAGAAGCTTGATTTGTACCTTTTTCAACATCATCAGAATCATCAGCAACATTTGGAGCCACTCGTGGCTCTAATAAATCATATTCGTAAAAAAAAATGCACAAATTCTATAATTTCCAAAGAAGTTTTGTTAAATATGCGAAAAGCTTTTGAATGATTTGAATATCCCAGAAAAATTCCTTCGTCTGATTTTGAATCAAATTTACCTCTATATTTTTTTTCCATTATAAAGAATAAAACATTTACATCCGAAGATTTTGAAAAATCCTATATTTGGGTCTCTTACCCTCCATATTTCATATGGAGTTTTATTATGAAACTTGTTTATCAGAGATCGATTTAGGGTGAAGTAGGCAGAGTTAACGGATTCTGCCCAGATGTATTTCGGAAGTTTAGCTTTTGCCAGCATAGTTCTTGCTGCTTTAATAAATGTTTTGTTCTTTTGCTCAGCTACACCATTTTGTTGAGGAGTCCCGACAGCAGAGAAGTTGTGGCCGATCCCATGGTCATCACAATATCTTTCAACACCATTGTTTTTTAATTCGGTGTCTTTGTATGATCTCATCTCACTTATGTCTTCAAGCTTTTGAGTTTGAAGTCTTCTGAATAGGGTGGTGACTAGATCATAAGTCTCATCTTTTGATGTCATCAACTACTACAAGTGTGTACTTGTCTCTAGAAATACTGACAGTAATGATTGGTCCAAAGAGATCCATGTGCAGAAGTTGAATAGGTCTAGAAGTTAACAAAATAGGCTTGCTCTTGAAGGAAGACTTGGAAAGTTTTCCTAATTGACAAGCTTTACAATTTCTATCGTGGTCGACAGACACCGTAGGTAGACCTTTGACAAGCCTATCTTTGGAGAGCTTGGATAGGTACTTAGGTCGTTGAGACGGTTGTACCAGAGTCAACTGTTGTCACGAATGTTGTTTGCAACTAGGCAAAAGGTTGGAAGATCTTGCTAGTAAGTTTAAGTCCACGACATAGACGTTTCCTTGTCTATTTCCGGTCAGCAGAGTTGAGCAGCATTCACTATCTTTGATGAGACATTGGTTGGAGGAGAATTGGCTGATAAGACCCTTGTCACAGAATTGGGATATGCTCAGAAGATTATGCTTTAATCCATTTACTAGAGAAACTTTGCTAATTTAGAGATTTCCTCTAGTGATTGAACCATACCCAATTGTTTTCCCTCTTGCATTGTCGCCAAATATCACCATTGGACCTTTAGCTTCAGTTATATCTATAAGTAGACTTCTGTTCCCTATCATGTGCCTTGAATAGCCACAGTCGAGGTACCAGATGTCCTTATCTTTTAAATCTATATCCATGAAGCAAACCTGAAAAAGTCAAAGAAACAAGGTCCCCTTTATCTTCTTTCGGGTCCTGAGGATTAGCAACTTTTTGGGACCCATACCTGCCTAACCTTGAAAGAGGTAGGTCTCTCAGATTTGGTGTGAACCTTAGCAAGCATTCTGGGGCCAGATGGCCTAAACAATTGGAAGAATGGCAAAGGTGAAAGTTCCATGGAGAACTCTGATCTGCTTTTGCCGTAGAGTGCTTGTGACTTTCTTTCTTTCAAACAACACTCTTGGGTTCAGCATGCATGTTGATAGAAGGCTTGAGAGGTTTCTTGTGAGTGTTCCTGGGTCTATTAAAAACAGAGCTAGCCTTGACTAATCTGTTGTTACGAGGCTTAAGAGCATCCACCAGAAATCCCTCAAGTTTAGCGTCAGCTAGCTTGGGAGCCTTGGCCTTTTCATAGATAAACTTGACAGGTACCAACAGATATTTCAATTGTTTAACGCCAGCAAACTTTGCCTTAGAAGGAAAGATCAATAGAAGTCTTGGAGGGTTCACCTTCCTCTGTGACAGAAGAGCTTGCTAGGTTGTGCTCATCGTTATAGCCTAAGCTTGATTTGTCTCCACTTGGCTTTTGGCTAGAAAGGATTCCTTCAAAGGTTTCCTTGGAGCTGTTCCAGGAGTCAATGGTCTTTTGCAAGGCCTCTTTCTACTGGCTTAGTCCTTTGATGTGCTCAGCCAAGCACTCAACTTTCTCACATTGGAATTTGTTTTCACCTTTTAGCTTGATACTCTCCTGTTGACAGCTATTGAGAGTTTGAATCTCAGCTGCCAGAACATATTTCTCAGCAGCAAGCTTTTCATAGTTCTTTGCAAGCTTTACATAGGCTACCCTAAAGGTGTTGAACTTTTCAAGTATATCTTGATTATCCTTAAGCAGTTCTTCCTTACTGAAGTTCTTATAGTTGTTCTCAACCTCTTCACAAGGATGAGGTGAGATTTCGACTTCATGTTCAGAGACATAGGTGAGACTTGATTCTTGAGCAATTAAGCATATATTTGCTTGTTCATAATCGTCCTCATCCTCTTCTGAATCAGTCTCAAACCATGTTGCAACTTTTTTTTCTTCAATGTCCTCAACCAACATACCTCTTTCTTTTTGAAATTTCTTATAAGAAGGTTTTCAATATGCTTAAAATTTTGGCTTTGGACATTTGGAAGCAAAGTGACCAGGTTTTCTGCAGTTATAACACACGACCTCGTTGTTAGATGAGGCATCAGTAGTCTTTCTAAAAGGCTACTGGTGTGTGTACTTCCTTCCAGATTTTACAAATTTCTTAAAACGTTTTACAAACATAGCAAACTATTTGTCAGAAAGAAAATCATTTTCGCTGGAAGAAGTGGATGGTTTGTCATCAACTAGAACGGTTTCTTGTACCATAGCTGGCAAGGACAGAGTTTTGAGCTGTTTGTCCTGCTCTAGAGCTTGACTAACTTCGAGCTCATAAACCTTTAATCTTGCATAAAGACTACGAAGAGTCATTTCATTCAAGTTTTTAGATTATTTCATGGCGGTAGTCTTAACATGCCAAAGACTAACTAGAGAGCCTAGAAATCTCATGTTCATTTCTTTCTTGCCATAAGTTTTACCTAGAGAAAAGCAGCTATCCTTTTTGACATAAGTTTTAGAAAAGCAGCTATTAATTACCTCACTGAAACGATCGTAGACTTGTATCAAGGTTTCCTTAGGATCTTTCTTGAAGGAGTCGAATTGCTGGATGAATGTGTACTTCATGTTGTCTCTTGTATCTTGGTCTCCTTCCAAGTATTCTACAAGAGCTTCCCACATTTCTTTGGCAGATGTACACCGGATCACTTGTTGATAGGTGCTAGTGTCAAGAGAGCTTGTTATTATGTTTATTGCTTTACTGTCTAGCTCCACTAGCTTCCTTTCGTTTCTCTGTCCATTCAACTTCTTCTTTAGCAACTGTGAGTGTCACGTTTTTAACCGGATCCGCGCCACTGAAAGGCGTGGTGGTTTCAAAACCTTTTAAAGCGCGTGGAATATGCCCGGCCTCAATTGTGGACTCATAAATGTGTTACAGAGTCGCCACCTCTATTTTATGGTTAAACTGAGAAAACCCAAACATACTAGATTGTATGGGTTCGTGGGCTTAGTTACGAGTTAGGAAGTGGTTAGGCACCCAACTCGCCATTTCGGTCTCACAATGAGTTTATCAATATGCTTGTTTTATATTATACGCTTTGACTCAGAACAATACATTTATATATGACAAAAAGAAATAAAGAGAAATAACTTTGCATTCATTAAAGAAAAGAAAACCAAATTACAACTGAAATAATACAACTTAAAGATAATTATAACATTTTTATAAGCTATTTTAAGGATAAAACATCTATGCTAACAACAAACTTTATTTACATTACATGTATAAGCAGGAAAGAAATTTATTAAATAATAAGAAACATAACTATTTCTTATTTTGAAGTGTATGGAGGAAAGAAGCTAAATAAACTGCTAGAAATTATGACTTCTTTACATTGAAGTAAAGACGGAAGAAGAAACTAATTTAAACAAAAGGAAATGTAACTATTATTACATTTAAAGTAAGAATGGAAAAGAAACTAATTTAAACAGAAAGAAAATATAAATATTATTACATTAAAGTGAGAACGAAAAGGAAACTAATTTAAACAGGAAGAAAATATAGTTATTTCTATTTTAAAGTAAAGACATAAAAGAAACTAATTTAGAAGTAAAAGAAAATATAACTATTTCTACATTAAAGTAAAGACATAAAAGAAATTAATTAAATATCTATATTTTAACTATTTATATATTGAAATATAAACATAAAGGAAATTAATTAAATATTTACATTTTAACTATTTATATATTAAAATGTAAACAGAAAGGAAATTAATTAAATATTTACATTTTAACTATTTATATATTAAAATGTAAACAGAAAGGAAACTTACTTAGATATCTATATTTAAGTAATAAATTATAATAAATAACTACGGGGACAGAACTTACCTCCAGGAACGTGAGTGTCTGAACCCGGTATATCTGGGCTTAAGCCCACTAGGCCGTCTAGATGTGCTTCCCCTGTCCTTCTAAGAAAGGAAATCTTTTTTCTTTATTGTTGTTGGATTTCGGACAGCGTGACTGCTCCTTTTAATTACTATTCGTCTCGAGATCCGGGCGGCACAACTGCTTGCTTTTGCTTGATTATCTGTAGACACCTCAATTTCGTACCCCTGCTATATGACATGCCATAAAATATCAAAACATGTTAAAAGGACTAACGAATGTCAAGTTACAGGGTTTAGAATGCAAAAGGAAAGAAAGAATGCATAAATAGTGAACTACAAGGGCCAAAGTGCCAAAAACAGAAAAGGAAAAAGGCAGTGCGCAGCTCCCATCCATCCTGGGCGCCGCGCCCACCAAGGCTATGGGCAACGCCCACATGTCTCCATTCACTGGCGCAGTTACTTTTTGTTGCAACTCTTTCAGCACGCGGTACAAGCTGCTGAAGCACAGGCTGATCAAACTTAATCACAAAGAAAGCCAGGATTTCTGCCTATAAACAAAGGCTTCCGGCACTCAGAGTTCACATAGTTCACACAGTGAGAAAAATTTCACCACGCAGTTTGTGAAAGTTCTCCCGAGAGAACACCGAGGTTATTTCCCCTCTAGCCCCGAAGCTCTACTGAGTTGCCAAATCTCTCCCTAAACACTAAAACTCTCTGGCCAAAGTGAACCCTAGCTACCCAACTAGGTGTCCGCCTTATTTCACTGGCTCAAAAGAACCAAAAAGAGCAGTTGCACTGCCCGTTTCCAAATGTCAAATCCAGCCGAAGCAAACAGTTGCTCTGCCCGATTTCAGACGCAAGAAAGCACGCAAAGCAAGCAAAAGCAAGCAGTTGTGCCGCTCGGATCCCAAGGCAAAAACAACAAAACGGAGCAGTCACGCTGCCCGAAATCCAGCAAAAGAAAAAAAGACTCCCTCTCCCTGAAGGACAGAGCGAGCGCACCCTAAAGATTACCATAAAGAGGTTTGGTACGGGATAAAACCCTCACGCTTCAAGAGGTAGGTACTTTAAAGTTTATTTACTTTTTACCTTAAAAAAGTGCTATTTAAAATTGTAATATATCACGAAATAAGCAGTTATACTGTCCGAATTTCTATAACAAATAGCACTAAAATAAGTCGTTATTATGCCAAACTTTTTATAAAATATATTTGCAACTCTAAAATGAGGCTGTTATAAGCTTGTATTTATTTCATTATATATAAATATAAATAAATAAATAAATATATATATATATATATATATATATATATATAATTTAAATTTTTAATTTTATAAAAGAGCATATTTAGCCCAAAAAAACCTATTTTGAGACCGAAATGGCGAATTGGGTGCCTAACCCCTTCCTAACTCATAACTTAGCCTCCAAACCATTTTTACAAATTTGGTTATTTTTTGGGTTTTTCTTTGTTTATACTTAAAATAAAGATGTCAACTCTGTTATACATATTTTGAGTCCACAATTGAGGCAGGACGTATTCCACACGCTTGAAAGGTTTTGAAACCACTTGTTTCTCAGTCGCGGGGGAAAAGGTTAAAAAAATGGGGCACTCACATTATCGTTATCGTTGAGTCTGAAATCGGACAGAGTAACTGCATGCTTCGGCTGGATTTGACGTCTGAATTTGGGTAGGGCAACTACTCTTTTCTGGATTTTGGAACCGATGAAATAGGGCGGAAACCTAGATGGGTAGCTAGGGTTTACTTTGTGTGTTGAGGAAGGTTGAAGCCTCGAATTTATAGGCTGAGATTGAGATTCCTTAACAGTGTAGTTAACAGTAGATATTTTATCTCTGTGCTTCAACGTGTTGTACTTTACGCTAAAAGTCTTGTATCAAAAGCAAAGTGGAGCAGCGATTTAAGGAAAGTGGGGCGCACCATATGCCACATTTGGGCGCAGCGCCCAAATGTTCAAAAGGCTGCTCCCATTTCCTTATTCCTTTCTATCTTTGGCACTTTCTCCCCTACAATTTATTGTTTGTCAATTCTTCCGTCTTTTTGCACTTTAAACCCTGTAACGTAACATGTGTTAGTCCTTTTTGACAAGTTTTGATATTTTATAGGATGTTATAAACAGGGGTACGAAATTGGGGTATCTACAGCAACTTCTGGAGGATTACCACCAACGCTTGCAAGAAGATTTGGCTTCATTGATATGTGACGTCCTTCTAGTACACACTTCCATAAGTTGTTATCAATAGAGTTCATATGACTCATTATCTTATCCTTCCAAACATCAAAATGGCCTTCGTCGAATATTGGGACGTGGTTTGCATTTGACGCATGTAGCATATAACGTGTTTGTGCCATTGGATCTTTATCTTTCAAGAGGTTAATCTTGGAAAAACTTGTTTTCGAAGAGTTAGGCTCTGATACCAATTGTTAGTCCCAAAGGGCACAATACTAGACTAGAGGGGGGGGTTGAATAGCCTAGTTACACTTTAAAAACTTTTCATGAGAATTCTTAAAACAAGTACTAACAACCTATTGAAAAGGTTGAAGTAACGGAAGACTTGTAAGGAAGACAGACTAAGTCTACTGGTGAAGCACTACCAATAGACTTGGCTATTCACTGAAATTTGATGCTCAAAGGAATAAGTTAAATAGTAGATAACACTATAAAATATTAAATATAATAACACAAAGAACACATGAATTTTGAGATGATTCGTATTTTAAAAAGTACTACGTCTAGCACCAAAGCAGTCAACTTTGGATTTGAAAGTGCACTATGTTTTCCACTAGTTCTATAACAGAAATCTCTAATGGATCGTGTACAAAATATTTGAATTGTGTTTGGGGGTGGAGAAGTGAATATCTGGGAAAATAGAATATTCGCGATGCAGAAGAATAGTAAGTGGATACAACACAAAGATGTAAATCAGTAGAAGTTAATATGCAGATCTTTGTTGTTGTTGAGTTATTCCTTGATCAGTTTATGATCTCTTGAATGTATTGAGTAAGATCACTTGATGTTGTTGAATAAGTTCAGAGCATTCTTGGTTCTTTAGTCTTCAATGGCAGTATTTATATCGGAGCATTCATGAGACCATTGGAGAAGACGAAGTGAGTAACAACTCTATTAGGTTGAATGCATTAAATGCAAGGAGCTGCTTTGTTGACTTCATCTTCAACTGGGACTTATCAAGGTATGTAGAATAGTAGGTACTAGAATTAACAGTTGTGAGACAAACAGAGTTACAGACATGCAGTAATTGGTACTGTCTGTTTGTCAGACTATATACCTGTTCTGTCATGTTCAGGAGGCGAAAGTCTTCATTCTTCGGAAAAGATGGGAAGGCGTGTTCCTTGAATTTAGGAGTCAATCAATTGACATATTAATTCAAACTGATATTGAGAATATCTGAATTAATAATCCTTAAGATATTTGATGAGCTGGACATCCTGTAACACGTCATACTGCTGTTTTGAAGACAGATAAGGTCTGTTGGTGAAGGCTGCTGGTGAAGCCTTTGCCAAAGCCTACGGGAGAGGACTTGCCAAAACCTGTGAAGTCTAGAGAAACTATTCTAATGGCAAAGTTCTATACACAGTTGCCACGCTAACTGGTACACAATCCATTTTGCCAATAAGTATAGAACCTATAATAATCAATGAGCAAATGCAAATTAGGATACAGTGAGAAACCACAGCGCCATTTGATGAGATATGATCAAGAAGCTTCGAGAAAACTAGTGTTTTCTGAATTATATGAAGCTGGTAAGCAAACATTGAATCCATGGGTATTTGAACTTGAATACCCATGAAAAAGCAAAAAAAATTATGGAAGAACTGGGGATGCTTTTGAACAACCTGTTATAATAGGAAGGCCTTATATCGTGAAATTAATTCATCAGGTTGATAATAAAATATATGGACATTCCAGCGGGCATTATACACTTGTTACACAACAACCCATTAGTGTAAGGGCCAAGCACGGAGGACAACGACTAGGAGAAATGGAGGTTTGGGCTCTAGAGGGATTTGGTGTTGCTCATGTTTTACCAGAGATGCTTCTTTATAAATCTGATCATATTATAGTTCGCCAGGAAGTACTTGGTACTACGTTTATTGGGGGAACAATACCTAATCCTGAAGATGCTCCAAAATCTTTTCGAATGCTTGGTCGAGAACTACGAACTTTGGCTTTGGAACTGAATCATTTTCTTGTATATGAGAAGAATTTTTAGATTAATAGGAAGGAAGCTTAATCGGGATTAATCAGAATTTTTATTCATTAATTATTATGATCGATCGATATATAAACATCAACAACTTAGAATTGGATTAGTTTCTCCTCAACAAATAAGGATTTGGGCCAATAAAATCGTGTCTACTGGCGAGCTCATTGGCGAGGTGACAAAACCCTCTACTTTTAATTACAAAACTAGTAAACCAAAAAAAGACAGATTAATTTTGTGAAAGAATTTTTGGACCTATCAAAAGTGGATTTTGTGCTTGTGGAAATTATTGAGTAATTGGAGATGAAAAACAAGACCCGAAAATTTGTGAATAATGCGGAGTCGAATTTGTGGATTTTCGGGTACGAAGATATCAAATGGGCTACATTAAACTCACGTTACCGATAACCCATGTATGATATTTGAATAGTCTTCCTGGTTAAATGATGAAAAATAATGGGTTATTTTTTTTTACGGGGAGGGAGGATATAATTGTAATATGAACATTTAGAATAGTGCGACATTTAGTAAATATGGTGTAACGTTTAATGTCTCCTTTTTTTTATTCCCTTAATTTTTACACACATGCATGTGCATATATTGAATATACATATAGTGCAATGTGAAATCCATTGATTTTATTTTGATAAAGAAATTGCAAAACATGAGATTAAAGGTTGACTGAATAGATAAAGTATGTTTGATTTGCATATGGCCGTAGGTTTTGAAGGACATATCCAAAACATATATCATACAAGTTCGTTTTCAAGACAATAATTATGAATTACCTTGTGCGAACTTGAACCTTGTGCGAAGCGGAAGAATTTCGCTTGAGCTACGATCTTCGTATGTCATGATCTACAAACTTGCAAGTCTCTCTCGTCGGATTGATATCACGGAAGCTCAGATATCAATACTGGTTCACACCGCGAATCCAAGCCTCTTGATGGTTAGGCTAGAGGGAGTATTTTGGTGAGATAGAATTAGGAAGAGAGAGGAGGGCGGCACTTTCAAGAGGACGTGTTCCTCTATTTGTTGGTCTTAGGGTTTTATTCCTTTAATTGTCATATTTATATTATTACCAAGAAAACATATTTCTTGTAGGTTAAGTTAATCATAAACCCATTAAGATTAGGAAACTAATTAACCAATAATAATAATATAAATATATTTCATGTGGACGGGACTAAATAATCGGGCCACAAGCCCAATTACTAACAGGTTTTAATTCCATGATAAGTCTACTTGCATCTTAAAGCGATGTTATATTACTCCCTCCGTCCCTAAATTATCGTCATCCTTTCCTTTTTCGTCCGTTCTAAAATAATTGTCCAGTTTGAAACTTATCTTTTTAGAACATCACTTTTACCACTTTACCCTTACTTTTTCACTATACTTTAATTATTAGTCACATACACTTGGGTTTTAAAGGAAACTACACATAAAACCAATATAAATAATCAAGTCAATTGTTTTTTCTTAAACTGTGCGTCGGATCAACTAGGACGATTATTTAGGGACGGAGTGAGTAATATGTTTGTATCTTGAATAATTAGTAGGGGTAAATTCTGGTTGGTCGACTTTCATAAAAAAATTCTATCGCTCCAATATTGTGTGTGTTTTTTTTTAAGTGGAAAAAGTTATTTTTGGAGAAGAAAAAACTACGAAACTCTTAATGAATCTGAGGCGTGCTACAGATCATTCGCTTAAATGCACCGTCCTATATTAATTTTTGCACTACGATGGATCAGTTTTGGTATCGCAATGCATCGATTTAAAACTCTAATCCAAGTTTTGCACCGCGATACATCAATTTAAATTCTTCATCCAATTTTGCATGGTGTTACATCACATTTTTGCACCGCGATACAAAATCATAATGAAACAGACCATGTCCCCTGCCTTTTTCCATCTCCTCCGCTGTTAGGCTTCTTCTTCTTCTTTCTTCTCCTTTACCTCCGTCTCTACTGAAAAATCTTTCAACCCAACAAAGGTCTATTACAGTATTGTACTTGATGAATCAAAATATTGGCTAGAAACAGGAAGAAGTAGATCTGAGTATTTTAGGAACACTATTTTGAAAATTGACTTCAACGGTTGAAAAAAAGAAAGTTGGATTAGAGAGAAAAAGTGTTTGGGAAAATATACCGGCTTGAAATTTTCCCTATTTACTAGAAGGGTCCATAAACTGGGATTCAATTAAATTAGAAGTTTGATTCCTTCCCATGCCCTCTTAAAAGATTAAAAAAAAATTAAATTTGAAATTATATAAAATCGCATGTCCCTTGACTTTGATCGATTCAAGCATAAGTCTCTTTAAGAATTGTTTGTAAAAAATAGGTCCGAAGAGTAAAAATTTTACAGTTACAATACTTTTGATGGATACTGTTAGTTCAAAATCGTTACGTCGCACATGTGCCTCCCACGCGTATTTGGTTAAGGAATAATTTGGTTTTTTCCACATCCCTTGCTGTGCATGACTTAACCGTTTTTCTATGTATCGACTCTGTGTATATAGACCGGGAACCCCACAAAAACTCATGACACAACAAGTTTGACTCTGTTTATGACTCGAAATTCAGCTTAGTTGTCGGAAGACGATTGAATGGAGTCACGAAGGATTAAGTTACGAAACTTACGGCGAAACTATGACCGTTAACGTCGATAGTAATGGAAGTATGAACAATGTAATTAAAATGTAACGGAGATTAATTTTGTCAAGTGATTTTCGAAGAGAAAGAGATTGATGAGGATAAAGAGAGAGAGAGAGGGAAATCTGATGAGAACATCACCAAGGACAAGGGCCCAAAACTTTTAAAATCATCAAGTGACCATTTACAAGAGCATCCGTGACGAAGTGAACATGATCTTGGGTGAAGCATTAGAATTGGAATCAATAGCATCACGACATTCTCATTGCTGGTCATTCTTATGCTGATTTTTAATTGCATTCTACTGCCACTTATATATTTTAAGAATTTCTTACTCTAAAAATTTATATTTTTATTACTACTCATTCTTCCCTTAATTCTTAGGAGGTGGTCTCCTGTAAGACGGTCTTACGGATCCTTATCCGTAAGACGGAGCTCCATTTAAAAATTCACGGGTCATAATAAATAAGTAATATGTTATAACAATTCACAAAAGGTTGTTGAGTGCGGTGGTTCATAGATTATGCATAAGGGGTACTTGTTAGCGCGGTTTAGGGTTCGAACCTCCTTCAACGTTGGAATTAATTTTTATTGCCAAAAATGTGTTATTTTACTCCGGTGTCCCTGCACTTTAAGGTTTGTCACCGTAATTCTTATGTTTTCCACGCTTTACAGTTTAAACCTTTGTCAGCCCCGTTAGCATCAATTGCCTTGAAATACTTAACGGATCTTAATGGACTTTAAAGAAATGCTAAATGACACGTTTAAAGCCAAACGTGACACATTGAAAAGACAAAATAGATACATTTTAAGGTTGAAAGTGACACTATAAAGGATAATTTATTAGAATTCTTTTTAAAATACAAAGTAATACTCTTAATACTAAAAAGTGACATTTTTAATACTAAAAAATTGATAAATTTAATACTAAAAAGTAACACTTTTAATACTAAAAAATAAGAGAGTTATGGTGAAGAGGAATCAAAGAATTAAGAGTGTCATTTTTTAGTATTAAATGTGTCACTTTTTAGTATTACGAGTGTCACTTTTTAGTATTAAGAGTGTCAATTTTTAGTATTAAATTTGTCACTTTTTAGTATTAAGAGTGTCACTTTTTAATATTAAGAGTGTCACTTTTTAGTATTAAGAGTGTCACTTTTTAGTATTAAGAGTGTCACTTTTTAGTATTAAGAGGATCACTTTTTAGTATTATAAGAGTGTCACTTTTTAGTATTATAAGAGTGTCACTTTTTAGTATTAAGAGTGTCACTTTTTAGTATTAAGAGTGTCACTTTTTAGTAATAAGAGCGTTACTTTTTAGTATTAAGAGTGTCACTTTTTAATATTAAATGTGTCACTATTTAGTATTAAGAGTGTCACTTTTTAGTATTAAATGTGTCACTATTTAGTATTAAGAGTGTCACTTTTTAGTATTAAATGTGTCACCTCTTAGTATTAATAGTGTTATTTTGTATTTTAATAAGAATTATAATAAATTTTTATTTATAGTGTCACATTTAATATTAAATGTGTCACTTTTTAGAATTAAGAGTGTCACATTTTAGCATTAAGAGTGCCATTTTTTAGTATTATAAGAGTGTCACTTTTTAGTATTAAGAGTGTTACTCTTTAGTATTATAAGATTGTCACTTTTTAGCATTAAAAGTGTCACTTTTTAATATTAAGAGTGTCACTTTTTAGTATTAAGAGTGTCACTTTTTAGTATTAAGAGTGTCACTCTTTAGTATTAAATGTGTCACTTTTTAGTATTAAATGTGTCACTTTTTAGTTTTAAGAGTGTTACTTTGTATTTTAATAAAAATTATAATAAATTTTCATTTATAGTGTCACTTTTTGTGTTTTTAATGTGTCACGTTTGGTTTTAAATGTGTCATTTAGCATTTCGTCAAAATCCGTTAGGATCTATCAAGTATCCCAAGGCAATTGATGCTAACGGAGCTAACAAACATTGAAAGTGGAGGGGCACCAAGCAAATAGAGGAAATGAGCATTTAAATAAAAATTCGCTGCTAGAGGGAGTCGAAACCTAGACCAGCGCGCTTCCTTAAACCCTTAAGGGCCAGCACTTTACCAACTCATCCAACAAACTGTTGTGTTTAATGTTAACAGGTTTTGTTAATAACCCGCGAATTTATAAATAGGGCTCCGTCTTACGGATTTAGGATCCGTAAGACCGTCCTACACAAATTTTTGTCAATTCTTAGTTAGGTCTCACTACCAAATCATCCATTTTATTTACACAATTTTTTTTATTTTCAATACTTTGTAAATTAATTAATTAAATAAATTAATTCGTTTATAATTTTAATTGTAATATTAAATAATAAAAATAAATTTTAAAACAAATATATTAATTTTAAAAATTACATTAAAACACCAATAATTAAAATTACAATATAACATCAATAATTAAAATTACATTAAAATATCAATAATAAAAATTACATTAAAATAAAAAAGGGAAAAAAACTGACAAAAAATCAAACGGTAAAAAAATTGAAAAAATGATCTGTTGAAAAACGGTCAAAAAGCTGGAATGGATTTAAAAAAAAAAAAATTGCACCAAAACCATTCAAACGATGAAGAGAAAATGAGTACAATAATGTGGGTCCCCCGAAATATTTAACTCACACAACTTTTGGGAGTTGTGGCACACTCTTCATTATTTGGCAAGATGTATGGTTCACTTGCTCTTGGTGTGACCAGGAGAAAAATTTTGATCAATTCCTGTAGAATTTTTCATTAAGAATTCAACCACACTCATTATTATAAGAATGGAGTCACAATTGAGGGGGATGTTCTTGCCTTTTAAGAATTAGTATAAGAACACCCACAACGAGGATGCCCTTTAGTGTGTTGAAATCGCGATCTTTTCTTGTACATAGGTTCTTCAATTGTGTGTTGAAGTTGTATATGTGTAATACCTCCATTCCACATTGGGTAGGTGTGAGAATTGTGCGTAATTTATAAGATGATCACACTCTACTTCGAGGCACCAATGTCAACCATGGTCTTTTGGGTCGGTTTTGGTGAACCTGATGACCCAACGTGATACATGCTCAGTGAGCCAGTGTATGAGCTACACGTAACGGACCGAGTTTTCAGATTTAGACCGTTTCAATATGCCAAGGTGTTGTGCTAATTGGTTGGTCGAAGTGTCACTTTCACCTAATTCCTTCGATCTTAGCTTCAAGTTGCACATAAGCAAATCGTTCATCAACAAAGCCTTTAGAGAAGTTCGTATAATTTTCGTATTAGAGCTACGGTTCATCCTTAATCTATCCTTTTACTTATTGTTTTTATTTTGACTATCTTTTGTTTTTCTTCTTCCTTAGAACTAGGGTCATCAATTCTAGTTTGTTCTTTTATTAATTCGTATTTTGTTAGATTTAATCAAATCCTAATTTTATAGGGTTACAAATCTAAAAAAATATTGTTTTTTGTTGTAGATGGTAGATTGGAGATATGACCGTGGACGGACTAGAGATGAGAAACATCATCAAAGGGGAAAGAGAGAGACAACCTTAATTAGCCTTGGGGTCTGAGGACTGAGTATGAGGCCTGCGACGATTGATTACCTGGCCAGAGTCGAAGAGGGTGACTGGAGGTGAGGTGATTGTTGCTGCTAGGCCAGACCTAGAGAATTAACAGAACCATTAAGATTTAAGAGTATCCCCGTTCTGAAAATTCTTCTCACAACTTCTTAGCTAGGTCTCACTGTCACTAACACATTTTATTCTTCTTACTCACTTAAGAATATATCATTCTCATCGTATACTCTTCTTAACATATTCTTAGCTGGGTCTCAATGTCACCTCATTAATTTTATATTTCATTCTTATTTTTATAATTCTTAATAAATAAATTTATTTCATGTTATTTAATATATTTCCTATTTAAATATTTTGTATAAATAATTAATTTATAAATTAAGACATAAATTAATTTAAAAATAATAATTAAATTATTATTTTTAAATTTTATAATTTATTATTAAATTCATAAATTATCTATAAAACACATATTATAAAGAAAATATTAAAAAATAAAGAAAATGATTGGAATTATTAAAGGTTTGTAAAATGTTTTAAAAATAAATAAAATGGTTGGTGTTTTCAAAGCTGAGCCCCATTTCTTGACTGCTGGGCATCTTCCTAATTTGGAAGAAAAATTTTCCTCGTTCCTACATGGCATGGGCAAGAAGACTCCCACCATTATATATTTTGTCTTTTTAATAAGAAAATAAATAAAAAAAATTAGAAATTTGTAACAATGGTGGTGCTCTAACATTGTTAACAGGCCTATTTATTGATGTTTGTGCTGATGATTCGATTCCAAAGCAAGGGGAAGGAAATCTCAAAAGTTTTATCTGATATACTCCCCCACTCCGTAAATTATCGCAATCTTTTTTTTTTTTTGTCTGTTATAAAATAATTGTTCAGCTTAAAATTAATTTTTTTTAAATATCACTTTTACCATTTTATCTTTACTTTTTCATCATACTTTAATTATGAGCCACATACACATGAGCTTTAAAGAAAACTACACATTAAATCAATATAAATAATCAAGTCAATTATTTTTTCTTAATTAATGTGACAGGTCAATAAGGATGTTAATTTAGGGATGGAGGGAGTAGATGATATCAATAAATAGGCTTGCCAAGCCTCTCCTGCTATCAAGGTTTTAAAAATTGTTAGCCGGCCGTTAGGCGGCACACTAACGCTTAGCACCTAGGGGACTAGTCGGAGCATAATCGGAGCCTAAAATTAAGGCATAATTACCATTTTTTTGATAATTTACATCAAAGATCAAACACATTGAATACAAATTTAATTTTTTTTATGTTTGTCATTTTATCAAACGCTTGTCTATATTTGTAAAATAAACAAAAATATACAAACCTACCGTTAATATCAATTCTCAACAACTCAAAAGCAATAAACAAACCATGTTTATACCTAAAAACAAAAAAGATATTACTCTAGTTCGCACCCCATTACCTCCCTCTCTATCTCACCATTACCACTCCCCCTTCCTTCTCCAGTTCGCCCCCTCTTTCTTCTCCGGTCACCGCATACCACAAAATCAAAACTACAAAAATAAATTAAGGTCGGCGAGTGGTCAATTTTGGCGGCGACTAAGAAATTCGCGGCGGTAGAGAGGGGCCTAGCGCCTAGGCGGGGTCTAGGCGGAGCTAGGCGGGGAGTTTTTGAACACTACATGCTATTAGACCTGACAATTGGATGGATTGGGTTAAAATACGTAATGACTTGAAATGGATCGAAACTCGTTAGAACTCAAATGTCAAACATGTTGAAATAAGCTAGATCAAGACGGATCAAATTGAAATGTGTAACTGATTAAAGTGAGTCAACTCATCTCAACCCGACTTTTCCCCCCAAAAACCATAAATTTATAGAATAAAAACTCACGAATTGAAATAGGTAACGGTTCTGATCCGCTTTAACCCAACCCGTCAATGTTATTAGGTCGTAATGGGTTACTCGTTTTAACCCAAAAAAAAGTAATAAGTTAGGTTGGGTAATTAGTGGATTTGGTTGGATGATTTAATAAGTAATGAGTCTACCTGCTATCAAGGAATGTCTTTGAGTTTTGCTGCTACGTGAAGGTTCATAAAATCAATTTTAATCTCACTCTCTCACAACTCAAAAGTTGGTGGAGCTCCATATTATAAATTAATATTCGTAAGACGGTAATACCTACTCAATATGTTATATTATATAAATCCCTAAAATTCTTATCTAAATGATCTGATTTGAATTTCTTTATTTTAAATTTTAATTTCCAAATAAATACTAAATTTTAATGTATAGAGAGACACCCTTTACTTTAAAATTTATGAAAGAAACCTTAAAGATCCATATAAGAATCCACATAATTCACATCATCACTTTAATGAAGTTGGACGAAGGCTCGATGAACTTTGTCACATTTTGTCTAAATTATTTGCCCGTTTCAAACATTTTCCCACCAAAACTAGTACCCCATCAACATTCAACCAAATGAAAATACGCAATTAAATTGATCACCCCCAATTGGTAGGTTGGTTCAAAATCATTTTCTCATTAACAATCATGTTAATTGGTTTTTTTATTCTTTGTGTCAAATCAAACGTGACAATAATTTAAAAACAGATGGAGTAGGATTTTTATAAAATCCATTATTAGTTTTTTTTTTAACATTATATTTTATTTCAGCACAATTTTAAAAACTTGAAAAACAATTTTTGAGACATTTCAAAAAAATATAAGAAACAACTGAAAGTAGATATTTTCATATTTGAAAAACCCATTTTCCAGAAAAAAATAGCATCGGAAAATGACATTCACGGACGAACACAGTCGCACAGCAACTAACATCATGAAAATGGAAAAGGGGCCAGTATAAATAATTGAAAGAAAAAAAATTATTAATTATGCTATTTTGGCATGACACAGATCTTAATTGGTAAGACGGAGTATCACTCACTCACAACTTAACCCACCAATGTATAGCAGATCGGATAAATAAAATTCGTTTTGCAAAAAATATCCGTAAGACCGTCTTACACAAATTTTTACCAATTGATACACATAATTGTTATTTATAAAAATTATTTCAAATTATTCTATAATAAATAAAATAACCAACTAGCAAAACGGTACATCTTATTTAAGTAGCAGTGGCGGCGGAGCCGGAGGCGGTGGCAACGCTAGTGGTGGTTGTGGGGTGGTGGAGGACGTTACCTTTTTGAGCCGACAAAGGAAAACAACGGCGGTTACAACTAGCAACACCACACCAGCGATTCCACACACCACACTCCCCACCAACACCACCTTCCACACCTCATCTATTTTCCCTTTCCCTAGTCTTCCACCTCCACCTCCATTTCCTCCGCTGCTCCACCACAACGGATCGCTCGTATTTTTCGCTTCCGGCAATGGCACATTCGACGTCACCCCCGTCTCCGTTCCTCCAGCGAAGAACGATGACATATCTGGCGGCTCGTCTCCAATTGTTGACGCAGAGGATTCCAGCTGGCTGTTAAGTCCGTGCTCCGACGGCCGGAGCTCCCTGCAGTACGATTGTTCCACTATTGAGAATAGTACTGCCATTAGTGGTAAGTAGACGGCAATTAATCGCCTGCAATAATAGAACTCCATCTTAGAAATTCTCTCCTCTCTCTCTCTCTCTCTCTCTCTCTCTCTCCTCTCTCTTCTCTCTCTCTCACATGTACTAATTAAATTTGTCCCCCCCCTCCCCTCCACTCTCTAGTAAGAATTGGGAAGGGGACGCTTTTTTTTTTTGTATTTGACTTTTGTTGTTTTCTCAAAAATTATGCTTTGTTCTAATTTTGATTCTATGATTTTTAGATTTCCCTCTTTATGATTTCACTAACTTTCTCTCTATTGTTTTCTAATTTTTCTTAAACTACTATTAAAAATTTCAAAACAAAAATATATTATTTATTCCGTTTTTCAAATTATTATCCTCTTCGGTCAGACACACCGTTTTAGAAAAAGTAATTGATTGTATCATAAATATTGATAAAATGTGTGGTTTTCTTTAATATCGTTGAACAAGTGACCATAATTAAAGTAGGCCTCATTTAGTGCAGCGTTTTCACAATGCAGTTTTTTTTTTCTTATAAATTTGTTTAAAAAACTATTTCAAAACGCTATTTTTATAAACAGACTAGTTATAACAAATTGTGGTTTTACAATTTTATAAACAATGTCTCACTTCTAATTAATATATATGCCTTCAAATATATAAAAAATAAAAGAACTTGTTACATAACACTAAAGTAAATTTAAATTAAAAATATCAAGTACAATTATATTTACATAATTAAAATAATATCTAAACATACTGATTCTCTCCAAAATAAAATAATATCAAAATAACGTCTAAATTGTTTAACAATTCCAACCAATATAAAACAAGAGATATCCAAGTTAATAGAGACATCATTTATATATATGATGTTTTTGGTGCGGCTCGAACAAATGATGTTTCTGTTGAGACTTTGAAAACACGAGCTCTCGGTTGGGAGTAATGAAATACTAGGATGCCTCTGGTAAGGCTTGAACAATCAACCTCTCCGTTAAAATAAGTTAGTAGCTAAATGAGGCTTTTGGGTAATGCTTGAATAACAACGGTGCCTTTGGAAAGGCTTGAACACCCGACCTCTTTATTGAGAGTTGTAAAGTCCAGGGTATCTCTAGTGAGACTTGAACACCCGACCTCTCCGTTAGGAGAAGTGAGTAGTACCAGTTGAGTTAGAGCTCGTTGGTAACTATTACAAATAGACTCCAACAAGAAGTGTCGAAACTTATCCATCATATGATTTTATTCCATATGACTACTTGATTCACGGACTTGAGTCTCTTCCTCTGAGTTGTAGCTCATCATGACTATCATCATGAAGACAATCTCTCTGATTTTCATAGCGACGAAACATATCATCATCAACACGTGTTTCACGCGAATGAAGTTGTGTATTGTCATGGTTGCAAATACAATTAAAACTTGTGTCTTGAAAGGGAATGAAGGCATGACCTTCAAAATTTTAAATCTTGTCTTCCATAAGCCAAAAGACCTTTCAATAACACTTCTCAATGAAGAATGTGCTTTGTTATATCTTTCTTTCCTATTCCTCGAATGTTGAGCTGCTCTTGAACCCCTTCGAAAGTTAGGCAAACGATATCTCACATTTTTATAAGGTGCAAGATAACCCTTGGTATTTGGTTATCCACTGTCGACAAGGTAATACTTTCCTACAAATTTAGCACTCAAATATATTGAAACATGAATATTTAAGATTTACTTAAAACTATTAAGTAAACATTGAGGTCATAAACAACTTGTAAGATGAACATGAAAAGTTTTATTGTATCTCACTTACTGAATTTACACTAAGTTTCTTAGGACTTTAAGTGAAATATGTAGGAGGAGATTGTAATTATCTAGCTTGATTAGATTGATGTTAAGACATTAACTAGATGATAATTAAAATCAAATTGATTAGACTTTAGCAAGTTTAAAGTTCTATCTGCTGAACCCTTCATCAGATAAATTACCAAAATTGTTTTATCTTCTTAAGCTAGATTATTGTAGATTTAGTTAAGCATCTTTCCTTTATGTAAAATATTCTTTCTACTTAAGTTTAGTCATCAGCAGCTTTAAACTGCTGATACCTCAGTTCCAGCACCTTCATAATCGTTTAAATATTTATCAGCTGAACACTATACACTGTTGATATATTACTCTGAAGATATCTAGGCTTTAAGTCTTCAAACTCCTATTAAAGAAAAATTCCAAGAAATAGTATCTATGAAAACGCGCGACCTTGGTTGTTTCTCATTGTATCATAGATTTGCATTTGCTCATATATTACATTAGGTTCTATACTTAGTGGCTAAATGGACTGCATACCAGTTAGCGTGGCAACTATGTATAGAACTTTGCCTTTAGAATAATTTTTTAGACTTTACAGGTTTCAGATGTCCTCACCAGAAGACTTCAGTTAAGGCTTCACAAGCAGCCTTCACCAGCAGTCTTCACCAACAGACCTTGTCTTACTTTGAATAGCAGTATGACATGTATCATGATGTCCAGCTCATCACTTCGCAGGAGGATTATTAATTCAGATATCTATACAATATCAGTTTGAATTCAATCCTTCAACGATTTACTCCTGAATTCAAGGAATACACCTTTCCAGCTTTTTCGAATAATGAAGACTTTCGCCTCCTGAACTGGACAGAGCAGGTACACAGTTTGACACGTACAGACTGTACCAACTACTGTGGGTCTGCAACTCTATTGTCTTCCACCTGATCATCTCAGTAACTACTCCTCTCCATACTCCGATCAGTTCCAATTGAACAAGAAGTCAACACACAGCTCCTTGTATTTAATGCATCCAACCTGTTGTTTCTCATTGTATCTTAATTTGCATTTGCTCATTCATTACTTTAGGTTCTACACTTAGTGGCTAAATGGGCTGCGTACCAGTTAGCGTGGCAACTGTGTATAGAACTTTGCCTTTAGAGTAGTTTCTTAGACTTCACTGGTTTCGGCAGAAGACTTCAGCAAAGGCTTCACCAGCAGACCTTGTCTGCCTTCGGACAGCATGACGTGTCAAGAGTATCAGGATGTCCAACTCATCAAAGAGAATTATTAATTCAGATATTATGAAATAAGTTTTGAATTAATCATTCGTCATTTGACTCCTGACTTCCAAGACACGCCTTTCCAGCTTTTCCTAAGAATGAAGACTTTCGCCTCCTGAATTTGGCAGAACAAGTTTGCAGTCTGACACAAACAAACTGTACCAACTACTAAAGGTCTGCAACTCTGTTTTTCACCCACTTGCTAGTTCCAGTACCTACTGCTCTCCATACCCTGATCATCTCCAGATGAAGATGAAGTCAACAAAGTAGCTTCATGCATTTAATGCACTCAACCTAATAGAGATGTTTCTCACTTCATCTTCCCCAACGGTCTCAAGGATGCTCTGATATAAATACTGCCATTGAAGACTGAAGAAAACAATGCTCTGAATTTATTCAACAACATCAAGTCATCATACTTAGTGCATTTAAGAGATCATTAACTGATCAACGAAGTCCTCAACAACAACAAGAAGATCTACATCAATTGTTATTCATTTACTTCTTATTATTGTATTCATTACTATTCTCCGGCACCTTAAAAATTGTGTTTCCCAGATATTCAATTCCCCCACCTCCAAACACAAGTCAAATATTTTGTACACGATCCATTAGATATTTCTGTAATAGAACTAGTGGAAAACATAGTCCACATTCAAATCCAAGGTTGACTGCTTTGGTGGTGGACGTAGCACTCTCTACAGTGCGAACCATCTCAAAATTACTGTGTTCTTTGTGTTTTGTTGCTTACTGTTTTATACTATTATCTTCGTCTTAACTTATTATTTTGAGCTGCAAACTTCTGTCAAACAGCCAAGTCTACTGGTAGTGCTTCACCTGCAAACTTAGTCTATCTTCCTTTCAAGTCTTCTGTTACTTCAACCTTTTTTCAATAGGTTGTAAATACTTGTTTTAGGAACTATTACGAAAAGTTTTTAAGTGTAACTAGGCTATTCAACCCCTCTTCTAGCCTAGTATTGTGCCCTTTGGGACTAACACAACCTAATAGAGCTGTTACCCACTTCATCTTCTCCAACGGTCTCAAGGATGCTCGCATATAAATTCTACCATTGAAGACTTGAAAAGGAGACAGAATGCTCTGAGCTTATTCAACAACTTCTAGTCATCTTACTCCATGCATTCAAGAGATCAACGAAGTCCTCAACAACAACAAGAAGACTGCACATTCATTGCTACCTATTTACTTCTTCTCGTTGTATTCATTAGCTCTTCTTCAGCACTGTGAATATTCTGTTTTCCCAGATATTCACTTTCCCACCCCCAAACACAAGTCAAACATTTTGTACACGATCCATTAGAGATTTCCGTAATAGAACTAGTGTAAAACATAGTGCACTTTCAAATCTAAAGTTGATTGCTTTGATAGTGGACGTAATACTCTTTATAGTACGAACCATCTCAAAATACCTGAGTTCTTTGTGTTTTTATATTTACTGTTTGATTTCATTATCTGCTATTTAACTTATTCATTTGAGCATCAAACTTTAGTGAAGAACCAAGTCTACTGGTAGTGCTTTACCAGCAGACTTAGTCTATCTTCCTTACAAGTCTTCCGTTACTTCAACCTTTTTCAATAGGTTGTTAGTACTTGTTTTAGAAACTCTCACTAAAAGTTTTTAAGTGTAACAAGGCTATTCAACCCTCCCCTTCTAACCTAGTATTGTGCCCTTTGGGACTAACAACCTTCACTCTCAATATATTTAATCATTATTGGCCAGCACATTTTAAACATAAAACTATTCATAGAACAATTTTTATGTCTTTTTTTAAAATGTTCTATTATATTTCTTATCTTCTAACTAACCACCCTATTTATTATCTTATACTAGGAGATATCATCAAAAATCCTCTTTAAAGATCTCTATGCATTAAAAGATAGATTGCATCATCATTCTTCAAAGATCATCTGTTCCCTTTCAAAATGATTATTTTCAAGATCACCATTGGTCTTTCAAAACAGCTATCATTCAAAGATCTCTATAAATAAGTTTTGAAGAAAGGATTGAAGATGTTGGTGGAAAATATAGTGAATAGAGGATAGAGTGATTGAAGCCATCACTAATTACTTATATGATATTCTTTCTTTGATCTGCTTTAACTCAGGACTGGACACTCAACTTATTCCTTCTAGCAATTCTTTCCTTGAAGTGTTCCAATCCTTAAACACTTACTAGATAATCTTTCATATATTATTCTTTTATAGTTTTTGTTTAGATAATCGTTGTATTCCAACTCTTTTTTCTTCCTAATCTTTAGGAATACTTTGATTGTTCCACGAGTTTGATTGTTTCACAATCATACTCTTCAAATATTGGTTTTCAATATATTTAGAGCACTACAAAATCTAATTTTGACCAATACTAGTTTTCAAAATAACCCTGCAAAGTTTTTAAAAGGCTATTCATCCCCCCTCTAACCTTATTTCGTTGCCAACTGGAGTTACAAAGCATCAATATTTACTTGAAAACAAGAAAGTAGCAACAATTTTAGAAATGATAAAATACCATCGGGTGGATGGGAAAAACTTCAGTTCTTTTCTTGCTCTAGCAAGCTCAAAGATGTGAGAATCATGTGCAATCCCTTACCATCCAGCCCATACATATGTGAAGCAAATATCAAAATCGCACACTGCCAAAATATTTTGTGTTGTATATCCTTTTCTTCCTTGTGCCAATTTTCAGTTGGGGTTCACGCACTTGCTTCATCAATGTTCTAGATCAATGGCTAGACGGTGGTCGAAAGCTAACCAAAGAGCAAGGCTAAGCGGTGTTTCTCGGGAACATAGGTGATCATGGGGAAACTTTACTTCTATGGGGCATTGAGCCCGAGTCTAGCAGTGGTTAGAAAAAAATGACTTGTCGAATATATAGTCCTTCTCGAAAAGCCTAAAACAATGCACTAAAAAGCCTAACACAATTTTGGCCTCTTCTTCCTATCTTTCTCATGATGGACAGACATAACGTAAGGTGAAATAATCAGTCTATAGTTCTTTAACAGTTGGGATTGATTCTTTGATTAATGAGGGCAAGGAAATACAAGGCATGCTCTTCTGGCTTGGACTAAAAAAATAGTTGGAAATATTTTTCAAAAATCTCAAAGAAGTTGAGAATGCTATTTGTGTACACAAAATTCTTTTTAAAGTCTCTAATGATCCTGAGGAGAGCACCGCTAAAGCTTTCCTAAGAAACCACATAACTTTTATCTATAGTGACACCCTTCAAAGAGTATTAACAGAATTGCATCATTTTTTTAGCCTAACCCTACTCGCCACCTATCCTAGAGTTCAACATGACAACAGTACTCCAAACACAAATTGCTTTAACCCAGTTAAATTCTTCAAAAATTCAGAAAAACCTACAAAGGAATTCGTCTCAATTCAACTTGATCTTACACAATCAAGTATTTCAAAATAAAAAGATTGAAACTGAAATCTTTCGAAGATACCTCAAAGAATATCCATCAACACAAATTCACTTAACAATATCTACACAAATTGTATGAGAAAAGACAATGAGTCTTTTTCTAAGATATCAACCAAAACTCTAACACAAGATATCACAATAAGAGACTTACCTGAAGTTGAAGATGGAGCAGCTTTCAATATTGCTGAGAGCCGCACAACTGTGGAGAGAAGACGCAAAGGCAAACAATGGAGAGAAGACGCAGGGGAAGGAATGTAGAAACTCACATACCTTAAATTTACTTAAAACCATTAAGTTAAAACCAACTAGTTTAAATACTTATCCAAAATCCTTAAATAGGTTTTAAAACTTAGGCTTTGTAACAAGTCTAAATCTATCTACTAAAATATTCAACAGATAAGATATCCTACGTTGTTTATGCAACAGATACCCTGTTGACTTTGCCTAGCAGCCTACATTCTAGTTTCATTCTATCTACCTAAAGCATAAGTCATCAGTAGCTAGCAGCCAGCAATTGCTGCTGCTGCTGCTGTTGATACACAATGTCATCACCTGCTTATACTTTAATTTTCTACCTACTGAAAACACTGTAGTCATTTGAAAAAGATATGACCTTCACGTGCTTAGTATAAAATATTATTTTGGTAAACTTTTTCAAACAAAAGAACTATTCACATGTCCTATCAATAGAAGACTTTTGTGCATGTCATAAATGTTCTTGGTATACTCATACCTAGCTAACCACTCTCTTTAATATTTCATGTCAGGAAATACTCTATGGACTTGTTTGGTAGTCGGACAAGGATAAGCAGTATTATTTGTCCCAGTACTATTAGTGCCCTCGCTATTAATCCTCACTTGTATATCGGGGTTAGTTTTGAGATAAAAAATATTAATCCCAATTTTTTTTAGTGAGGACGCTAATAATACCACCTTCTCTCCTGGTATTAGTAGTGAGTGGATAATGACATTATCCGGGTAACTCATGCTATTAGTCCCGATCACCTATTGTGTACCAAAAATAATACAACTTGGCTTATTAATCATATCTAGCTTTAATCCTAACTACCAAACGACACCTATGTCTCTTATAGTCTTCCAGAATTTCGGAGCATTCAATGGAACATCATTTCATCAAGAAATTCAAGATTCAACCTCGCTCTCTCAAACGACTACAATTCTAGATATCTCTATAAAGTGTTTGAAGCAAGGATTGAAGAACACAACTTTTGCAATATTACGTGCTCAAGCTTTCATAAATCAAAATTTCTCTACAACACTCAAAAAGAGAAAAACACGTCGAAGCTCTCATTCAAACAAAAAACTTCAATCTTTCCTTGGAGAGCTTCTTCTCCAAAACATTACTAGCCAGTTTGTTTCATAGATATTCTTTTATAGTTTCTGTTTTGAGCAATCTCTGATTCTCTATTCCTTTATTCTTCCAAATTCTTAAAGGATTACAGATTGTTGCATTAGTTTGATTCTTGCTAGATCAAACTCCTCAAACACTGGTTTTTGTTGTACATTGATCCGTTAGTGATCACTTAGCATATATATAATCTTAGTACACTTTAAAATCCAAGTTTGACCACCTTGGTAACGGACGTAGCAATTTTAACACTATAAACCACTCAAAATATTGTGTTCTATCTACATGTTGTTTTTACTGTTTACAACACTTAAAAACTTTGATCTACTTAAGTGTCTAACAGTTACAGTCCTAAGTTCTTTAGATAGTTTATCTTATATATTGTTTTTCAATTCAATTTTTATACTAAGTGATCGAAAGAAAATCAAACCAAACTGTTTTAAGTTCAGCAGCTGCTACCTGCTAATTTTACATCAGCTACTGAAAACGTATCTTTTTTGCTGCAACTTTTAAAGGTTTTCAAAACAACCCTAAAAGTTTTTTAAAGGCTATTCGGGTCCCTCTAGCCTTATTTCGTTGCCAACTGGACTTACAATTGGTACAGAGCTACACTTTTTGAAATATATATTTTTCCAAGTCTAATAACTTGAACGATCAATCATGGCCACCTTAAAAGCTTTTTAATCAAACAATGTCACTCAAGTACCTATTTTTGATAAAAATCACTTTGATATATGGAAAGAAATCATTACCAAATATATGAAAAACATTGATAAAAGATTGACGGAATGCATTAAAAATGGCCCCATGCTATTCATGAAAGTAAAACTAATATGGGTAAATCTTTTTATGTAGATGATGATACTATAAATTCACTTGATGCTGATGAAGAAGAATACATACTTAAAGCTCAGTCTGAATGGACTTAGGAAGATAAAGTACAAGATGGGTTAGATGCCAAGATAATACACATTCTTTCAAGTGCTGTTCCAGATGAGAACTACAAACAAATATATAATTGCAAAACAACTAAAGATATATGGGAAGCTCTTATTGAATATGTTGAAGGAGATCAAAATACTAAGGACAACAAGTTGTATGACTGTATACAAGAGTTTGATGCATTTAAGAAAGATCTAAATGAATCACTTAAGAATGCCTATGACGGGTTTCTTGAGGTAAGTAATAGATGATCCTCTCTTGGTAAAGTCTATAGCATGACATATTTAAATATGAGATTTCTTAGAAGTTTAGGAAGCTCATGGCATGTCAAGGTAACCTCCATGAAGGAAGCAAGAGATTTGAACAAAACTCACATACGTAGTCTTGTTGCCAGTCTCAAAATTTATGAGAAGGAAATTGCTAAAACTCAAGAAATTGAGAAAAGTTTTAAAGGAATCTCTTTACATGCTCAATATGAAAATCCAGAAGCCTTCATATCTCAGTCAGACGATGACTTAGGTGAGGATGAGTTTGCTGCCTTTGCTAAACAGTTTAGAAGGTTTAAATCTTTCAAATGAAATTTTCAAAAACCTTTTTCTAGTTTTCAAAAATCTTCCTCAAACTTCCAAAGACCTTCTCCTTCAAACTATCAAAAGCCTTACTTCAAATCCAATGAAGAAAATGATGAGAATGAAAAACTCTTATGCTTCAATTGTAGAAAACTTGGACACTATGCATCAATCTGTCCAACAATGAGAAATGAGTATTAGAAAAGAGCCACTAGAAACTTTGAAAGGAAAAAAGGGTTAGTTGCTGAAGATAAAAATTTAGCAACTTGGATTGAAACAAATTCAGAGGATGAATCTACTGATTTTGTGCAAGAAGCAAATCTTTGTCTTGTTGTAGAATCAGCTATATATGATTCATAAAATGAGCATTCAAATTCTTTTATTGATTCTGATGATGAGCCTTTATGCTCACCTATTACTAATCATAGACTATCCAAGGTCATCCAACCTTAACAGTTTGTGATTAAGAAAATTGGAAATAATTTCTATAAACAAAGCATTAGTAGTCAACCTGACAAGAAAGTAAAGTAAACTTCTCCAAGGACAGTTGAAACTGTTATAGTCAATCTGTCAAAACAGCAGGATGAGAAAAATTCAAACAAAAAGGTTGATGATCTCATGGATCAAATGCAAAAGATGTATTCAAAGTTTGAAACTTTCCAAAGAATACACACATATTTATCTACTGATTTTAAAAGTGTTTCTGATGAGAACACTGAGCTACAAAAGATCAATGAGCTATATAAAGTTCAGCAGAATGAATTGTTGCAACTTAAAAGCTTAAATGAACAGTATGAAACTCAAGCTAGAGTCTCAACAGCTCAAATAGCTGATCTTGTAAACAAGAATCAACAACTGACCAATATTTTTGATACTTACTCAAATCAAAAGCTCTTGTTGTAACCATCATCAGTTAGTAGAAGATCATTAAGATCAACATGGGCTTGGATTTTTAAAAGATGATGAATACTGTGAGATCAGACAGTCAAAAAGTGATTCAAATGTTATGCTCAAAAAGGATAAATGACCAGCTTATAGAAAACTTAGTTATGCTTATCCTAAGAATCAGCTCAAAAAGTCTCTCAACAACAAGTAGAAGCTGAACAATGACAACTCTCAGTCTTCTGCTCAAACCCCTCAAGCTGTATCAGCTAGTAAAACAGCTGATGCACATCCACCTGCTATCAAACATCAGTCAGCAGGAATAAGAGGAGGGATCAGAAGGGAAGAAGTTAACAAGTTTAAGCATATCAATTTTTTTGCTGCTAAGACCTTTGAGCAGACTTAAGCTGAACAAGAAAAGTCACCCATAATGACTGACATATCTGGTTTTCACAATTGCATAATTTGTTCTACTCTTGTCATCAATCTCATGAATGCATATTTAGATTTAATCCTGCTAATAAAGCCAAACTGCCTAAACTAAGGCAAGTCTGGCTACCTAACAAAGCTAACCCACTAGACCCAAATTTATAAAGGGTACCATGTTTTATTCACATTTCAGATATGCTTCATGGCAAATGACAAATCAATTGATTTGTAGATAAGTGATAGTGCATGCTCCAGACATATGACACATGACAGGTTCAGCTAAATTACTTACTGATATTTGGTACAAGGCTTAAAACACAACCTACTGAGTATATCACAATTCTGTGATAAAGGTATGAGTTGTTCCCTCTCTTCCACTCACAGCTTTATTAAAGACAACATCTCAAATAAAGTTTAATAACTGGAACTAGAAAAAGAAATATTTTTTCTATTGACGTTCTTTATTGAATCCAAAACTCAGATTTGTCTTGTAACAAATAATTGTTCAAAAAATTCATGGCTGTGGCATAAAAGACTTTAACACTTAAACTTCAAATATCTTTCAAAACTTTTAAAATGAGTATTAGTGAATGGTCTTCCAAAAGTAGATTTTCCTACTGATAAGAAATGCAAAACATGTATTTTACGAAAATTGACAAAAACATCTTTCAAACCCAAACCATGTCTTTCTACCAAAAGAATACTTGAATTATTGCATATGGATTTGTTTGGACCAGTTTCTACTTCAAGCTTAGGTGGAAGAAGGTATACTCTAGTTGTTGTTGATGATTATTCAAGGTACAGATGGATTGAAATGATGCAGTCCAAAGATGAAACCTACGGTATACTCACTGCCTTGTTTAGAACTCTTTAGACTCAGAAAGGTATACTCTAGTTTCTACTTCAAGCTTAGGTGGAAGAAGGTATACTCTAGTTGTTGTTGATGATTATTCAAGGTACACATGGAGTGAAATGATGCAGTCCAAAGATGAAACTTATGGTATACTCACTGTCTTGTTTAGAACTCTTTAGACTCAAAAAGAATGTGATATCATAAATGTAAGATCTGACAATGGCATTGAGTTCAAGAATCTTGGAATGGATACCTACTCTGATGATCATGGTCTAGACCACAATTGGTCAGTTGTAAGAACACCTCAACAGAATTGGGTTGTTGAAAGGAAGAACATAACTCTCATAGAAGCTAGTAAAACCATGATTGCTGAAGCCAAGCTGCCTAAGTACTTTTGGGCAGAAGTTGTCAACACAGCTTGTTTCACACAAAACAAGTCTCTCATCAACAAATTTCATGGAAAGACACCATATGAACTCTAGAGAGGCAGAACACCAAATATTGCTTATTTCAAAATCTTTGGGTGCAAATGCTATATTCACTACAATGGTAGTGACCACAGAGGTAAATTTGATGAAAAGGTTGATGAAGATATTTTTATTGGTTTTGGTAAACATAGTTGTCACGACCCAAAAATAAAACCCCCAAACTGGAGTCTAAAATCGGTCAAGATAAGTTTGCTATTAACACTAAAAGAAAGTACTATTCAAAGTTATACAAACTCCAACCAAACTATTCACGACAGGAAGACATCCAATCTTCCACCAAAAGAAGGTATACACTACTAGAAACATGCCAATTACCAACAGAAATTTTACCGACGAAAGTCTCTGTCGGTATTTACCGACCGAATTTTAACAATAACTGACGGACGTCCGTCAGTAAATAGGTGTCATATTACTGACAGACATTCCGTCGGCAGTCCAAAAAGTTCTGTCAGCAAAACAAAAAAGTTCGTCAGTAAATTCAATGAAAAACAATGCCATATTTACCAACGGACATTCCGTCAGTAATTTCCAATTTTCGTTGGTAATTACCAACGAATAATGTCTGTCAGTAATTACCGACAGAGGATTCCGTTCATTTATAGTACTGATTCTTCTATATGTCTTTTTCACGTTTAAAAATGTTAAGGGGGCGATAGCAAGTTTGATAATAAAAAAATAAAATATAGGAGATGACCGCTTCAAAAGCTGGAAGAATTGAGAAAAGGGTTCATCAAATTAATTTTACTTGAAAAACCAAGAAATAGGAGTTTCCCATGCTACTTATTACATAAAGAATTTAAGTGGATAGAAGGACAGATAGAAATATCAAATCTGAGCAACAATGAGACGATTATCATGTGCGTCTATGCATATGGGATCCAAGTATTTGGTATGCAGGATCTTCTTCAGTGTTATGCTTCAATTTATGAATACACAAATTAGTTTGGTTAATATAAAAGAGTCCTGCCAACAAGTTCATTATTGATGAGTTGATTTTGTTGCTGAATAAAGGCACAAAACATGGAATTTTCAGATTAAGGAAAATCTGTAGTGCAGAATTGCATAGTAGATTATGAACATCTATTTTGCTTTCTGTGGTACTAGACATGACATCAATCATAGAGAGAAGAACTTAAAACCCCCCGATGGCAACATGTCTGTTAAAAGGAGTGTGTGCATTGCACTAGAAGAATATGCTTCATTGCATTTAAAAATGATAACATATGAAACAAATATGCTAAATCGAACACAATGTAAAAAATTGAATTTCAGTAACCATATTTGTTTTATGCTTCTCACAATTTTTTTGCAAGCACATTATCCATAATGTGTTGTGTTCGGATTAGAAATTAGCAATGGCCCTACCGAGACTACCCATAAGTGTATCTCGTATAGATAAACCATACTAATAAGTCATCAAAGAATGCTAGTAACATGTAGAAGCAAACATTTGTATAGATAACAACGATAGATAGAGTGATACTCACTTGGTTCGTTTCTACCAAAGAGTCCATGTTTGAAAAGTTTAACTAGTATGGGATACAAAAATGCTCGAGTAGAGTTAATAGGTTAATATCATATGAAAATAATGAAGATTGTATTCATATTTTTTAAAAGCTTCTAGTTAAAGTGAAATATACTAAAATAGTACATGGACTCCTTGCCCCCGATAACATGTACGGTACCTGAGAGGGTGGATGGTGAAGAAGATGGGTTAGTATGTTTTCCTCGACGGTCTTCAATAACGTCCATTTGTGCAAACACTTTTAAGTTACCTTTTCCCTAAAACAATACCATGTTTGTATATAAAAGCTTATAGTCTTCTATGAACCATCATTTGACCCTAAAATTTGCAGCAGTAACCCTAGATAGTACTAAATAACTAGTTACTGAAAATGAACATGGCATTGAAAAAACAAAAAACAAATGTAAGATAAAAGGAGGCCAAATGAACGGAGCTCCCTCTATCGGATAATCAGAGGTTGCCGATGAATGTGTTGAGATTTTAGAGAGAGATGTAGGCTGTAGGTGCAGTTCATGAGCATCAACTAGCTGTTTATGGATGGGGTGATATTTTTTGATTTGGAGAGTTACAAATATGGAAAGATCACCATCACGAAGATCATGTGTGGATTCATTTTAGTATAAATAAAATTTTTTAGACAATAGTTTGGTTTTTTCTTAGAGTTTTTTTACACATGGAGAGGATTTGTTGGGAAGACGAAAGATTGGTCTATCGTACGAGTATAGTGGTTCAAATCTCTTTTATCATATTTGGAAATGTCACTTATATTTAGGGCATTGACAACCATAAACTTATGAAAAGGTTTGTCGTTGTCTTGGGGTATAGTGACCTACCGCTTAATGTTGCAGAATATTCCCAACTCCTTTTTAGTTTCAAATATCTAAAGCAGAAAATTTCTATCGGACATTAAAGTAACCGAAAAGAAAAGGATGAGGAAATTAATGAAAGTTAAACCAAGACGTACCTTCTTATTCAAAGGTTGAGCCTTGAACTTTTGAGCTTTTTCTAGCTCTTCCTTTTCCAGGTGGGTAGCCATGTGGATGTTATGAAATCCATGACTTTAGTAGTTATGTGAAGATAAATTTAGCTTCCAGAACTTCTACAATTTATATCTTCATGTGTATGCTTTTAGGTACTCTGTCAGACAATGGTTATGTCATGATTAACTCCATCCTAGAATTTGGTTTGCGAAGTTTAGTCCATTAGGCTGTGTACTAGTGTTTGATTCATGTACCTATTCTGTGCTTTTACTTTTCCTTGAGCAGCATTTGTTGGTGTATATTCATGCATTTTTGCGGTTTCGAGTTTAGGAATGGTGTAGTGCATGATAGGATTGATTGAAGTATATTTGATTGTCTAGGGAATGTTGTTCTTCATTTAAAAAAAATTAAATCATATCATTGCAATGAGTCCATCTGTGTTTTAGGGTCTGCTTGGTCTAAAAGGTTGATTTAAATCATGAATTTCTCATAAATGCATACTTAAATAACTTTTTTTTTGTTATAGTTTGTTTCAATGCAGCGTTTGAATAAACTGTATTATTAAAACAGACCATTCCTATTCACCGATAAAAAATGTGTTTTTGAAAACATCTTGCAACGTTTGAATAAACTGCATTATTAAAACAGTCCTTGGGTTGTTGCATTTTTGATTTTTTTTTGCCAATCGGTTAATCAGCAGATGCATACCTATATATAAATCAATTATAAATTAATTTTAAAAAAAATTCATGTGAAAGCTTATGTACTGTTTATTTCAGTACTAACTCTTTTGCATTTATATCTGAAAAAAAATTCGTACGATAGCTTATGTTCATTTATAGTACTGATTCTTCTATATTTGTTTTGCAAATTTTTCACGTTATAGTGTGAAGGGGGCGATAACAAGTTTGATACTAAAATAAATAAAATATAGGAGATGACAACTCAGATTCCTTCACTAAACATTCAAAAGCTAGAAGAATTAAGAAAAAAGGGTTCATCAGATTAATTTTACTTGAAAAGCCAAGAATTAGGAGTTTCCCATGTTGCTCATTACCTAAAGAATTTAAGTTGATAGAAGGACATATAGAAATATCAGGTCCGAGCAACAATGAGACGATTATCACGTGCCTCTATGCAGATTGGATCCAAGTATTTGGTATGTAAAATCTTCTTCAGTGTTATGCTTCACTTTATCAATGTACAAATTAGTTTGATTAATATAAAAGAGTCTTGCAAAAAGTTCATTGTTGATGAATAAATGCACAAAACAAGGAATTTTTTATTAAAGAAAATCTATAGAGCAGAATTGCAGACGAGATTAGGAACTTCCAGTTCTCTTTCTGTGGTACTAGACATCACTTCAATCATAGAGAGCAAAACTTAAAACCCCTCCAATTGCAACATGTCTGTTAAAAGAAGTGTGTGCATTGCACTAGAAGATTATGCTTCATTGCATTTGAAAATGATAACATGTGAAACAACTATGCTAAATCGAAAACAAGGTAAAAAAATTGAATTTCAGTAACCATATTTGTTTTATGCTTCTCACACTTTTTTTTTTTTTTTTGCAAGAACATTATCCATAATGTGTTGTGTTGGGATTAGAAATTGACATTGGCCCTACCGAGATTACCCACAGGTGTATCTCGCATAGATAAACCCTACAAATAACTCATCAAAGAATGCTACTAACATGCAGAAGCAAACATTTTTACAGATGCAAACAGAGATAGATAAAGTGATACTCACTCGGTTCGTTTATACCAAAAAGTCCATGTTTGAAAATTTTAACTAGTATGGGATACAAAAATGCTCTAGTAGAGTTAATATGTTAATATCATATGAAAATAATGAAGATTGTATTCATATTTTTTTAAAGTTTCCGGTTAAAGTGAAAGATACTAAAATAGTACATGGACTCCTTGTCCCCGATAACATGTACAATACCTGAGAGGGTGGATGGTGAATAAGCTGGGCTAGTATGAAGTCTTCGCTGGTCTTCAACAAGGTCCATTTGTGCAAACACTTTTAAGTTTGCTTTTCCCTAAAACAATACCATGTTTGTATATAAAAGCTTATAGTCTTCTATGAACCATCATTTTACCAAAATTTGCAACAGTAACCCTAAATAGTACTAGATAACTAATTACTGAAAATGAACATGGCATTGAAAAAAAGAAAACATATGTAGGATAAAAGGAGGCCAGTTAAACGGAGCTCCCTCTATCAGATAATCGGAGGTTGCCGATGAATGTGTTGAGATTTTAGAGAGAGATGTAGGCTGTAGGTTCAGTTCATGAGCATCGGCTAGCTGTTTATGGACGGGGTGATGTTTTTTGATTTGGAGAGTCACAAATATGGAGAGACCACCATCACGGAGATCTTGTGTGGATTCATTTTAGTCTAAATAAAATATTTCAGACGATAATTTGGTGTTTTCTGAGAGATCTTTACACATGGAGAGGATTTGTTGGGAAGACAAAAGATTGGTCTGTCGTACGAGTATAGTGGTTCGTATCCCTTTTGTCTTATTTGGAAATGTCATTTATATTTAGGGCATTGACAACCATAAACTTATGAAAAGGTTTATCGTTGTCTTGGGGTATAGTGACCTGTCACTTAGTGTTGCAGAATATTCCCAACTCCCTTTTAGTTTCAAATATCTACAACAGAAAATTACTATCAGGCATTAAAGTAACCGGAAAGAAAAGGATGAGGAAATTAATAAAACTTAAACCAAGACGTACCTTCTTATTTAAAGGTCTAGCCTTGAACTTTGGGGCATTTTCTAGGTCTTCCTTTTCCTGTTGGGTAGCCATGTGGATGCTATGAAATCCATGGCTTTAGTAGTTATGTGATGATAAATTTAGCTTCCAGAACTTCTGCAATTTAGATCTTCCTGTACATAAGCTTTTAGGTACTCTCAGACAATGGTTATGTCATGATTAACTCCATCCTGGAATTTGGTTTGCGAAGTTTAGTCCATTAGGCTGTGTACTGGTGTTTGATGCATGTACCTATTGTGTGTTTTTAATTCTCCTTGAGCAGCATTTGTTGGTGTATATTGATGCATTTTTGCGGTTCCAAGCATAGGAATGGTGTAGCGTATGATAGGATTGATTTAAGTATATTTGATTGTCTAGGGAATGCTGATATTCATTTAAAAATAAATAAAGCATGTCATTGCAAGGAGTCTATTCATCTTTTAGGGTCTGTGTAGACACCCCAATTTTGTACCCCTGATATGTGACTTTGTCATGTGATATCAAGAACTACTTAAACTCAACAAATGCCAAGTTACAGGAGTCAAAAATGCGAAAGGTAAAGCAGGATGCGCGAAACAGGAAAATGTAAGGGATAAAAGTGACAAATTTGAAAGTCAAATAGTGACTTGGCGCGGCCAAAAGGGTCATCTGGCCCCGCGCCAAGGAGAGGTAGGATCTGCGCCAAGCTCCCAAACAATGCCCAAAGAGTTAACCCATTGTGCAAATTGTCAAGCGCGTGGTACAAGCCGATGAAGCACAAATCCAACTATAAATACAGGTGCCCGGCTACGCTTATGGGAGACATTTTTTTCGACGAAGGCTTGAAGCCCGAAGAAACTCTGTGAATTTTTAACGCAGTGAGCGATCAGTGAGAAAGAGTGATCCCCCTCTCTTATAAAGCCTCGAAACCCTGCCTAAACTCCGCCAAACCAAAAACCCACCGGTTAAAAGTGATCCCTAGCCTTTTAGTTAGGTATCCACCTCATTTCTCCCGCCCAAAAACCATAAAGTAAGCCGTTACCCTGCCCGAGTAAATAGGCCGAAAACACCCAAAATAAGCTGTTATTCCGCCCAACCAAAAAGGCCAAAAACACCAAAACCAAGCCGTCATTCTGCCCGAGTGAACGAGCCAAAACCACCAAAAACAAGCAGTCATTCTGCCCAAATCACAACAACAACAACAAAAAAAGACTCCCTCTCCCTGAAGGACAGAGCGAGCACACTCCGCTCTAAAAGGTAATAGCCTTTAAGGGCATTATTTTTTATAAAGTTGTTTTTTAAATCCGGCTCAATGTAGAAAATATAAGCCGTTGTGCTGCCCGGATTTAGTTAGAAACTATTATGTAAAAGAGTCGTTATAATGACCAAATATTTTTAAATATATCTGTAATTATTATAAGGAGACGGCTGCAAGTCCGTAAATAATGTAGCCGCAGATGTATTTGCCTTTTTATTTTTCTGTCTTTAAATGCTTTATTTATTTGCTAAAATAAATATAACAAAAAGCATACTTTAGCCAAAAACCGCTTTTGAGACCGAAAGAGCGAGTTGGGTGCCTAGCACCTTCCCAACTCGTAACTTAGCCTCTGAACCCATTTTATAATCTCTGGTTTTTTTTGTTTTTTTTTGGTTTTACTTTATTTTTGCCTTAAAATAAAGATGGTGAATCTATAAAACATTTTGGATCCAGTGGGGCCTCGCAATACTCCTTTCTTGCACTTTTCTGTTTTCCCCTAAAAAAGAGAGAATGAGAATGAAAGGGTGATATATTCTCATATCCTGGTATCCCCTAAACAAGTGATAACTTGATGCGGGAAACCCAAAGCACCCATAGTGATCCGAAATAGGCCATAAGGCTATTTTCATAAAATTCATAGTGGGGGCGTCGCAACATCCTTTTTTGCACTTTTCTGTTTTCCCCTAAAAAAGGGAAAATGGGAATGAAAGGGTGATGCATTCTCATATCCCGGTATCCCCTAAACAAGGGATAACTTGATGCAGGAAACCCAAAGTTCCCATATTGGATCAAAAATCCACTAAAGTCAACCGAGGCACATTCCAACGCGCTATTTTAGACAACACTCCTCTCACACTTTTAATTTTGTTCTCCCCTAAACAAGGGAGGATGGAATGAGAGCAGTGGTGTCCCGCATCTGCACTGTAAGACCTCGATTCCCGGTTAGCTTGAATTGCGTGCAATGCTCGCATTTCTTCTTTGGTTGATTGCTCGTTGGGTTTGTGAGAGAGTCTAAATGTGTATGAGAGATCACATTAAGACCAAAATACTTTTAAGAGATGCCATATTGTTGTGGACTTGCTAAAGTCGCAAGTCGTAGCTCGACGATAGTCGAAATGCGACGCGATTGAGAATCTGCTTGTGTTTCGTGTTCCTGACCTCGGTTTGGTCCTAGATCCTTACATGATGATTAAATAACATGTTTAGATGCATTATACTTCTTATTGGATGTATTCTTTAAGTCTCATGAAGTTTTGATGCTTCGAGGATAGCAATTCTCCTTATCGCGTAGTTCGAGATGGAGCTGGGTGATCGTCTCGCCCTTCGGGAGTCCTTTTCTCCTATATGTTGTTCATCATTTGAGAGGCATTCAGGCCTATTTTGTAGCCCTTTTAGGTGTTTACAATCATGGGTTGTTGCCCGTCGATTTGTGGTTTCATTCGACGTTTCGTTAGTGAGATGTCGCGCCTTGCGACGGTTTTGCTCCGGGTTGTTTTGGGAGTTGTTATGAGGGTTTTGGACCTACTTTAAAAGTGGTTTGAGACTTGGATGGTTTAGCCTAGTGTTTGAGGACTTTAAGGGTTGAATTATAGGCCGTTTCGAAGCTTTAAGGCTTGCGGTTGCATGCGGGAACGATCGGACGCGAACGAGACAACAAGAAAATTTCAGCAAGTGTAATGAGGACCCTTGCGGTCGCTTCACTCACCTACCATGCGACCGCATGGTAGGCAGTCCCTGTTACGGGATTTTCTAGTTGTTTGCTACATTGTCTAACTTAACCCCCACCCAAACCCATCCTAAACTAATCCTAAACCTTCCTAACTACCTTAAGACATGTCCTAAACATCTAATTGAGATTTGGAAGTGGATTAGAGGGGTTAATCAAAGGGAAACAACCCAATCAATCTAAACATAAACCCACTTTACTTTCTAACCTATTTGAAGCCCTAACTTTTCATTTAACTCCCATATTCAGCCTATCTCTTCTAAAAAACGTGGGAGACTCCTATGAAAGCTTGAGAGAGAGTCTTCTAGGGTTTCTTGGGTCTTCATTCATGGATTCCATAGCTTGAGAGCTCCATTGCCCAATCCAAGCCATAGAATTGAAGAGGAGATTGAGGAGAACAACACCCACCACTTGGAATTTCGAATTTGTGGCTTGAAGGGGCTGATTTGAGGTAAGTTACTACCCCTATTTCTCTTTGTTTTTGCCCCATTGACCCTAGGGAAAACAACCTTGGTGTTATGTGATGTCAATGGGTGCAATTTTAGGGCTTGTTTAGAGATGCCATGAACCCTAGATTTCTAGATGATGAATTGGCTTGGGTGAACCTTATTTGGGACCTTGATTTATATGATATTCATATGCTAAGTAGCTTATTCATCCTTGCTATGTGATTTATTTCATGTTTATGAGCATGCTTGGTGAAGTTACTTGGAAGGGGTTATGCCCAAATGATGATTTGGCTTAATGAACATGATTGTAACCTTGATTAATATGTTATATATGTGTAGTATAGTGTATTAATCCATGTTATGTGATTTATTCAAGTTTTGGAAAGTATGATTGGTGAGGTGATTTAAATGGATTTATGCCCTAAATGTGTTGTGTACCCTATGTTACCTAATTAATTGTTTTGTTAGGTTTATATGGGTTTAATGAACTTGGGAATGTGGTGATTGATGATAGTTATGAACATAGGGGGGTATTGTAGCCCATGCTTCTATGCCCTAATTTTTGGAAAGTGTACATTAGACTCAACGGAGTCATTATAAGTTTGATAATGTGCTTAATGAACTTGGGTTGAAATCCTACAACAATTGGATTTCGTTTGATTAATGTTGTGAAATGCATAGTCGTTGTGGCACCCCGCTCCGTTCGTTAGCTCGGTCTGCGTGCTATACTTGCACTTCTTCCTTTGTTGACTGTATGTTTGGTTTGCGAGAGGGTCTAGATGTGTATGAGAGACCACATTAAGACCAAAGCACTATTAAGAGACTCCATATAATTGTTGACTTGCTAAAGTCACAAGTCGTGACTCGACGATAGTCGGAATGCGACGCGATTGAGAGTTTGCTTGCGTTTTGCGTTCGTGACCTCGGTTTGGTCCTAGAAATTTATATGATGATTGATTAACATGTTTAGATGTATTAGACTTCAAATTGGAGGTGTTCCTTAAGTCTATCGATGATTTGGAAGCTTTGACGATAGTGCTCGTCTCTATCGCGTAGTTCGGGAATCGAGTCGCGTAATCGTCTCTCCTTTGGGACTCTTATTTCCCTAGTTGTTGTTCAACTTCCTAGAAGTATTTAAGCTTCTTCATTAGCCCTTAGACTTGCCTTAAAAGTCCCCCTTTCATTGCTCGTTCAATTGCTAGTTCATTCGTCGTTCCGGTTGCACGTTGTTGCACCTCTTTCCGGTTTCGCTCTGAGTTGTTTCGGGAGTTGTTCGGGTGTGTTTCCGACTTGTTTTGAGTTGGGTTAGACCTTAGAATGGTTGCCCATGAGTTTGGGACCATTTAGGACATGTTTAGACCAAGTTCAAGGGCTGGATCATGCGCTCGCATCGAATTCTGATCACCAGCTCGCGGGACAATGCTGAGAGCATTGCAAAATGAACTTAAGCTTGCAGAAGTCCAGGCGCCCGCCTGGCCATGTGTGAGGCGCCCGCCTCAAGTGCTGGTTGCATCTACGGAATTTTTCCCCTGTTTTGCTGTTTTACGATTTTTGCTCCTAAACCCCTATCCAAAACCTTTTCTAAACCCCACTTAAACTTCCCTAACCCTCCTTACTTATACCCTAACATCTCTAACAAGTTTTAAGAGTGGATTAAGAGACCTTTAATGATTAATTAAGCTACCAAAATCAGATATTTATCAACCACATCATGTTGACACTTGTCCCACTCACTTGTTGACCATTCTTAAGCCACAAATCTGATGTTGTGACCTCATTTCTCACCCTTCTCCTCCAAAAACGTGGTTAGCCTCTCCCATGGAGTTCTCTTGAGTTCTTGAAGCTCTCATCTTCATCCTCCATGGTCCTTCACCCATTTGCTCAAGCCACCTCCACAAGAAGTGAAGAGCTTGAAGAGTAGATCATTTTCAACCGATTAGTTTTCTTCTTTGCTTTCTTTGGGGTAGAATACAAATAAGTTACTTCTTCTCTCTTTGATTTTGTACTCATTGATCCTAAGGAAAACAAACTCTATGCTATTTGAGGTCAATGAGTACACATACTTGCTTTGTGTGATTTTAATTTGTGATTTGAGCATGTGAACTTGTTAAAAGCATATGTAGGATGACTTCTATGATTGTTGAAGTATATTGTTACTCTTCATCTTGTGTTTCTAGGATTGTGAGTGTTGATTCTTATGTTAAATTTATATCTGATCAGTACATTACATTAGTTTTATACTTCAGTGGCTAATCGGGCTGCGTATCGATTAGCGTGGCAACTGTGTATAGAACTTTGCCTTGTATAGTTTTTGTAGGACCTTTTTCAGGTTCAGCGGAAGACCCTTTCTCAGCTTCACCGGAAGACCTGCTCAAAGCTTAGGATCGGTAGACCTCGTGTCCGGTGATGCGCTTCTACGTGTCCTCTCCAAATAGAAGCTAGGCTGGATTAATTCAAACTTATTTTTGTATATTATTTGAATTAATCCAAGTCATTCCCTGACATGTCAAGCAGCCGAAAGCAACTTTCCGAAAAGCAGGAATACTTTTCGTCCTGAACAGTGAAAGCAGAAAAGCAGACTGTCCCCTACTTTCTGCTTCATCTCTCAGATCTGACACCAAATCGCCCACCTTTTGAAGATCTCAGAAATGATTATCTGCTCTAGTTATCTGTGAAGACGAAATTTCTTGACTGACAGCCCCATGCATTTAATGCATTTATGAATAGAGCTGTTGAAGTCTTCGTCCTCTCCAACGGATTCTTTTGAAGTGCACCTGCTATTAATACTGCCATTGAAGACTGGAACGAGACAACTGTACAGAATCAATCGAACACTTAAAGAATTGCTCTGAATCTACACAACTCCAAGTCTTTCAGTTCAGTGCATTCAATAGATCCTTAACAGATCTAGAAGTCCTCGTCAACAACAAGAAGCTGCTCTTCAACATTTATTGTTTTATTCTTCTTGTTGTTAACTTCCATTAACTATACTTTTGCACGAATTAAATATCTTGTTTTTACAGATATTTAATTCCCTAGACCCAAACACAAGTCAATATTTTGTACACGATCCATTAGGGATATTCTTTGTAATTGATCTAAGTGGAAAACATAGTGCACAATTTAAATCCAAGGTTGACTGCCTTGGTGGTGGACGTAGCACTCATTATAGTGTGAACCATCCCAAAATACTTGTGTTATTTCCTACTGTTTGTCTATTTATTTGAACTGCTTAGTTTCATTGTTTATATTATCCATTTCAGCAGAACTTAAGTAATCTGTAAAAGGTCTACCGGTAGTCCTTATCGGCAGACCTGGAACAACTTTCTTGAAAGTCTTCCGCTACTTGATTCTTCTCTTATATTGCAAGTAACTTTCAAGGAACTTACTTAAAAGTTTTAAAGTGTTAATAAGCTATTCAACCCCCCTTCTAGCTTATTATTGTGCTCATTGGGACCCACAATTGGTATCAGAGCCTTACTCTTCGAAAACAAGTTTTTCCAAGATTAAACTCTTGAGAGATACGACATAATGGCACAAACACACTATATGCTGCCTACATCTAATGCTAACCACGTCCCAATATTGGACGAAGGTCATTTTGATGTATGGAAGGATAAAGTAATGAGATTCATGAACTCTATTGACAACAGGTTATGGAAATGTGTCACTGCAGGTCAACATGTACCAATGAAGGCAAATCTTCTAGCCTCCATCGCGGGGAACCCTGCAGAAGTTCCAAAAGAAGAATCAGAATGGACAGAGGACGATAGAAAGCTGGTAGAACTTGACAGCAAAACAATCAATATAATCACCAGCTCTCTAGACACAAGCACCTACCAGCAAGTGATTCGATGTACAACTGCGAAAGAGATGTGGGAAGCTCTTGTAGAATACTTGGAAGGAGACCAAGACACAAGAGACAACAGAAAATATACATACATCCAGCAGTTTGATTCTTTCAAAAAGGATCCTAAGGAAACCTTGAGACAAGCATACGATCGATTCAGTGAGGTAATAAATAGTTGCTTTTCTCTTGGTAAAATGTATGACAAAAAGGAAATGAACATGAGGTTTCTAGGCTCTCTAGGTAGCTTATGGCATGTGAAGACCACGGCTATGAAAGAATCTAAGAACTTAAACGAGATGACTCTTCGTAGTCTCTACGCAAGTTTAAAGGTTTATGAACTTGAAGTTAATCAAGCTCTAGAGCAAGACAAAGCAGTTCGAGCGTGTCTGCCGACCATGGTCCAAGAAGAAATCATTGTTGAAAACAAACCTTCTACTTCTTCCAGTGAAAATGATTTTTTATCTGATGAACAATTTGCTATGTTTGTTAAACATTTTCAAAAATTTGCAAAATATGGAAGGAAGAACACTCACCAACAACCTTTCAGGAAGATTGGTGAAAGCTCATCTAAGGAAGAGCTTGTGTGTTATAACTGTAGAAAACACAGTCATTTGCCTCAAAATGTCCTAAGCCAAAATTTGAAGCATACCGAAAACCCACTTTTAGAAAATTTCAAAAACAAAAGGGTATGTTGGCTGAAGACATAGAAGACAAACAGGTTGCTACATGGTTTGAGACTGATTCAGAAGAGGAGGAAGAGGATTGTGAGCAAGCTAACATATGCTTAATAGCTCATGATTCATGTCCTACCTATGACTCTGAAAATGAAGTTGTAGTTTCACCAAGTCCTTTGGACAAAAATGAAACCAACAGTGATAGTTTCAGTAAGGAAGAACTTCTCAAGGATAATCAGGATATGCTTGAAGAATTTAATTCCTTTAGAGTAGCCTATGTTAAAGCGGCCAAGAAGCGTGAGAAACTCACGGTGAGAAATCTTTGATGGCGGTGAGATTCAAACTCTCAATAGCTATCAACAAGAGAGTATCAAAGCGAAGGAAGAAAACAAATTTCTCCATGACAAAATTGACTGTATCGAGCACATCAAAGGACTTGACCTAGAGAAAATTGCCTTGCAAAAGACAATTGACTCTGGAATAGCTCAAGGATGCATTTGAAGAAATCCTTACAAGCCAAAAATCTAGCAATGATAAAACAGGCATAGGATATTCAGATGTGTCTCTTCCGACAATCTCTTCAGTCAAAGAGAAAGGTGAATCCTCCGAAACTGCTAATGATATATCTTTCTCTAAACAGACATTTGGAAATGTAGGGAAGCAAGGCCTTGGTTACTCAAGTGTCCCTTACGTTTACCCTAAAGCTCAGAAAGGAAAAGCCAAAATGACTGATTCAAATGAGAAACCTGAGAAGGTAACGGTAGAGAAAGTGAAGTCTACCGGCAACGACTATGCCAAGGCAAAGTCTGCTGACGGTAGACCTACTAAACCTCTACCGGTAACTATCAAGTTTGTCTATGAAACAGGCAAAGCTGCTTTACCTGTTGAAGGTAAACTTAAAGGTATTCTACCTAATCCTCCTGGAAAGATTTTTGACAGAAAAGCTAAAGCTAAGTCTGTTGGTAACCTACCTAGGAAGATTCGAAAGAAACCAATTAAGTCTACCGTCAACAAGCAAGCTGAACCAAAAATGGATGTCAAGAAAAGGAATAATCATAAGCACTCTTCAGTTGAAGACTCTAACAGTTCTCTATGGACTTTCCATTTATGTCATTCTTGCCATTGCTTAGGCCATCTGGCACCGAATGCTGCTAAGGTTCACCCCAAGATCCGAGAGACCTAGTTCTCTCAAGGTCAAGCAGTATGGAGTTGCAAAGGTTGCTAATCCTTAGGACCCATATAAAGGGTACCTTGTTTTGCTTTAACTCTTTTATAGGAATGCTTCATGGCTATAGAATCGGAAAACAAAGACATCGGTACCTAGACGGTCGTTCAAGGCACATGACTGGGAAGCGTAAGTCTTCTTACGAATATAGCTGAAGCAAAAGGACCCACGGTTATTTTCGGAGACAATGCAAGAGGAAAGACAATTGGATATGGCTCAATTACTAGAGGAAGTCTCTCCATCAACAAAGTTTCTCTAGTAAGTGGTTTAAAGCACAATCTTCTGAGCATATCACAATTCTGCGACAAAGGACTTCTTTGCCAATTCAATTCAAACCAGTGCCTCATCAAAGACCGTGAATCATGCTCCACAATACTGACCGGCAATAGACAAGGAAACGTCTATGTCGTGGACTTAAATCTTCTAGGGAGATTCTCAAACCTGTGTCTAGTAGCCAACAATGTTCGCGACAACAGCTGGCTATGGCACAAGCGTCTCAGTCACCTCAACTTCAAGCACCTCTCCAAGCTCTCCAAAAATGGGCTTGTCAAAGGTCTACCTACGGTGTCTGCCGATCATGACAGAAGTTGTAAAGCTTGTCAACTAGGAAAACTTTCCAAGTCTTCCTTCAAAAGAAAGTCTGTTTTATCAACAAACAGACCTCTTCAACTTCTGCATATGGATCTCTTTGGACCTATTACTACAGCCAGTATTTCGGGAGACAAGTACACACTTGTAGTAGTTGATGACTACTCTAGATTCACTTGGATTGAAACTATGACATCTAAAGATGAAACGTATGATCTAGTCACTGCACTTTTTAGAAGACTTCAAACTCAAAAGCTTGAAGACATTTGTGACATAAGATCAGACAACGGCACTGAATTCAAAAACAACGGTGTAGAAAAGTACTGTGATGACCATGGGATTGGACACAACTTCTCAGCCGCCGGTACTCCTCAACAAAATGGTGTAGCTGAACGGAAGAACATAACACTAATTGAAGCGACTAGAACAATCTTTGGCGAAGCTAAACTTCAAGTATTTACAGGTAGAAGCGATCAACACGCTTGTTTTACCGAATAGATCCACAGTAAACAAGTTTCATAATAAAACTCCATATGAAATATGGAGAGGAAGATCCCAAACATTGGATTTCTTAAAATCTTCTACTGTAAATGTTTTATTCTTTATAATGGAAAAGAGTATAGAGGAAAATTTGATGCAAAATCAGACGAAGGAATTTTTAAGGGTATTCCAAACATTCAAAAGCATTTCGCATTTTCAGTAAATCTAACTTAAAAATCTTAGAATCTGTGCATGTTTCTTTTGATGAATATGACTGTTAGAGCCTAGAATGGCTCCGAACGTTGCTAATGATTCTGATAATGATGAGACAGGTACAAATACAACATCTACTTCCAATCCTTATCAGAAAACGGCAACTGCAGATCCCTCCAATACCGGTACTTGATTCTTCTCTTATATTGCAAGTAACTTTCAAGAAACTTACTTAAAAGTTTTAAAGTGTTAATAAGCTATTCAACCCCCCCCTTCTAGCTTATTATTGTGCTCATTGGGACCCACAGTGAGCATGCTAGAAATCATGTTTACATTTCATTTGGGTTTATTATGAAAGTATGCCTAAGTTTGGGGCTTTGGATATGTGAACTCACTAAACATTATGAGTATGATCATTTAATTGAATTTAAGTGATTTATGAAATGGGTTATGATTTATGTTGGGTTTTGTTATGAATTTTAGGGCTTGAAATCAACCCCGAATTATTGGAGAAATTATTGTTAATTGAAGTGGGTGTTAATGTTGAGATTGATGAAGGGTGTAAATAATGAAACTTAGTATTTAGACTCAACGGAGTCAAAATAAGTTCAATAATGTGTTAATGAACTCGGGTTGAAATCCTACGACATTTGGGTTTCGTTCGGCTATGATTATGATGAGTTTTTGGATTTTTAGGCTTGGGAAACAAGCCCGGATTATTTTGGGAGAATTTCTATAAACTTGAATGATGTGTTAATTTTGGGATTTATGAAATATGTATTTAATGAAATGCGATATTAAGACTCAATGGAGTTGTTATAGGTTCAATATTATGTTGGTGAGCCTTAGGTTGAAATCCTACGATGTTCGGGTTTGGTTGGTTTTGATTGTGAGTACCCGAGCATCTCGAATTGTGTCCCATTTGTGACACCCACGATATAGAGGCTTATTGGGGATTTATTTAGAGCGTGCTCGTTAGGGCACGGAGCATTAGAGACCAACCTATGATCTCGTATTACTTTAAGGAATGATTATTTGAATGAGTTCTCTTTTAGGGGATTTGGTCGCGAGCACATGAAAGCACTTGCGAGGATATGACTACGGAATAGTTTTGGTACCCTTGAGATTGGTTTGAGAATGTCGAGTATACATGACGACTGGGACTATGGTTGAGTCCGGTGTACCTTTAAGTGAAGCTAAAATGCTAAGTCTTAATTTATGATTGTTCTTAGACTAAAATAATAGTCTTTGGTTGAATCTCGAGTAGAGGACTATAGTAGACCTCATGTTGTGGTTTCTTGAGCTGATATGCTACTTTTGATTGGGTGATGACTTGAGGATTATGAGTACCTCATTATGTGGTTCTTTGACTAAACTTACAAGTTAGTTGGATTTGTTAAGTATGTGCAAATATGTGCATTGTTAAATTGGTGTGTAGAGCTTTATGTCCTACTTGATTTGATAAGTCCGCTATGGTCGGTCTTGATTCTTGTTTGAGCTTGCGAGTAAATATCTACTTGTGCATTGCATAAAAGTCCAGTTGGCATTATTTGGATTGGTTTTATACGTCAGGGTAGGACGATACATCGCCTATACGAATCGTAAGATTCGTATTCGCTATGGATCGCCGTACCTGGGACCTCACACACACCTCCATTGTTGGCCGCAATGGGGAAGTAGCCCCCTTTGCCGTAACAATACGTGCGCAATTGGCTGCTATCTAAATCGAGTGGTTCTCGATGAAAGTCTATGTAATCACAGAGCATCGATGTGGCACGATAAAGTATAACATTGTGTATTGCAGGAGCAACACAATGGCCCTATTTGGGTATCTTCTCTATCCCTTATGTGGCTTACTATAAGCACTTATATAAAAGATGATGTGCTATCTGGTTTATGAAGTTTATGTTACTTGATGACTTAATACAAGTTTAATATTGGTATACGATTATGATGCCATGATTTTATATATGTTTGTGCATTATGCCATGCCACGTCATGCTATGCCATACAATTGCATTTAGTAACTTACTGGGTCATTATGACTCACTCCGTGTGTTTGTTTTCCTTAGTTCGTGCAGTGAGCTCGTTAGTACGCTTTGCAGCTACGGGTGCTTGTTTGATAGCATGTGGTCTTCCGGGAAATAGCTTGGAGTTATTATTATTGTTGTATTTATTATTTTGTCATACGCGAATGTAAAGTTATATAGACTTTACTTGGGTAGTATGTTAGTATTTTATTTCGTATTATTTTGGGAGCCGACTTGTTTGGTCGAGCTGTTGTATTTATTAGAAGTTATTCCGTTGTCTTTCCGAGCAAGGTTTTAGCTCGTTTGTTCTAGTATTGTGTTATTGTTATTCTATCTCCGACAACTTTAGTCGAGAGACATTGGTTTAGTTGTTAGTGTTTAATCTCTTATTCTTTTAGTTGACATGTCCCTCCGACATGTTATAGCCGTCGAGTTGTTGTTTATTAGGTTGGTATTTTGTTGATTCGCCGGCCTTCGGTTGCCGATGGTTTGTTGCCCGTGCGCAATGTTACGTCACGCGAGTCGTAGATTTGTCGAGAGATAGTTGTCTCTCAGCCTTGTATTCCTTGGTTTTTTAATTATAGGCTTTGGTCCCACTTATGATTCGCTTCCGCAGGTGTTGATTTTTAATTATTCCATATTGCCGTTATGGCCTTACATTCTTGTTTTGAGCTTAATGGCTCAACTCTTGACTCGCACCATTATGTTTAGCAGGTGCTTGTCCATCTTTTAGCTTGTCTTGGTGGCACGACCTTGGGATTCTGCATTGGAGTCCGGGTCGGGCTGCCACAGTTGGTATCAGAGCTATAGGTTAGCTATTTCGCCAGGATAGGTTCCTTGGCCTAGTTTGGGTTGGGTTTATTGTTGAGTTATTAACGCTGAGTGATCTTTGTAGGCGTATTATGTCCGGAACTTGGCGTGGAGCTAGTTCTAATAGGCCTCGTTAGAGTACAGCTCGTGGCGACGAGAGAGAGGAAAACGTTAGTGAGTCGTGTGTGACTCCTCAACCGATGATTGGACTAGAAAGCAATTTCACCATCCTTGAGAAGTTTTTGAAGTTGAAACCGAAAAGTTTTGATGGAGGGCCAGATGCTACTAAGGCGGAGCGTTGGCTAGAAAGCATGGAGAAGATCTTTGTAGTTTTGGGTTGTACATCAGAAGAGATGGTGACCTTAGCTGTGTTTAGATTGGATGGTGTGGCCGAGCATTGGTGGCTTGAATTACGAGATCATTGGAGACAGCATGGAATGCCCCGAGTGTGGGAGAACTTTGTCAAGGAGTTTATGGTACGGTTTAGTCCGGCAGTAATTCGAGAAAGAAGAGAGATGGAATTCCTAGTGTTAGAACAAGGAGACATGATCGTGGCTCAGTATTCAGCGAAGTTCACAGAGTTGTCTCGCTATTGTGGTTACTTAGTACCAGATGAGGGTAGAAAGACCCAGCGGTTTGTGAAGGGCCTAAGGATGAAATGTCGTAGGCAGCTCGTTCCGTTACAGCTTACGGATTACCGAGGCGCTGTGGATCGTGCGTATGCGATGGAGTTGGACATCGAGGAGTATGCTCAAAAGGGAACCTCGAGTACTATTAGAGGCAATGATGGTAGTAGAGGGCAGGCAGCACCTCAGACAGTTAGTCAAGGAAATGTGCGTTCTGGTGGCCGAAGTGGTGTTACTACTTCTACTCCGAGGCGACGAAGTGATGAGTTGATATGCAATTTTTGTATGAGGACAGCACATGCCGAGAATAGGTGCTGGGGTAAATCAGGAAAGTATTTTGCTTGTGGCGGTGATCATGTTCGTAAAGATTGCCCGAGGATGAGAGTTAATCGGTCTGGGAGTACTAGTCAACAATCTAGTGGCTCCAAGAGAGATGGTGATGGTCGGCCTAGAGTTTGAGGTTGTGCGCGTGTGGCGGTTGGCCATTGCGGAGTTTTGAGACCTATCCGAAATAGGAAGGTATATTCTTGTATATATATACGTAAATTATACCGTTGCTACTATTATCGTTATTATGAGTACGCGTTTTAATCGGTAGCTCATGTGCATTCATACATACATTATATGGTGTATTGTGTAATATTGGTTATTTGCTCGATCGGGATATAATACCCCAATGTGAGATCGATATATGATATGGTTGTTTGTAAATTACCGGTAGGTAATCGCACGTGGTGTATGGATTCTTGTTTATCCTATATATATATAAGACTATGTTATATATAGAGTTGTAGTTTTGTGTGGTTTTATGTAAAGGCCATAGTATGTATATATATATGAAGTATAAATTGTGTGATGGTACTTAATTTGTTGGTATTGTACTCGTGTGTACTATAGAGATATGTTTAATATGATGAATAATATAATATCATATTATTGTTAGTGGTTATTATACGAGTAGAATACACTCGACTAGTACGAAGGTTAATTACTGCGATTTATTAGTTGATTTCGGCTGCACGGGAGAGATTGACACTTCACCGTTAGTATTGAAACGTTAACGTTGTGTTAGGAAGTTTAGTGTATGCATTGGTTGTAGACTTGGTCTAGAGCTTAAGAAAGGATAGTCTTGCGGAGTATAGATGTTACGAGTATCGGTAGACATGTCAATTCCTTGTGATTCCTAGTGAATTATCTTGGTTGAGTGTACTAGGTACACGAGTTTTGTGGTAGCTATGACTGTTGTTTGCCAAGGTAATAGACCTTGTTACTTGGCTTGATTTTATTCAATTATGTGCATTAGTTGTAGGAAACACCTACTTGATGCATTTACATAGTAGTATATTAAATTCTCATTTCATCATTATTATCTCCTGTTCATTCATTTCATTAGCATAGGAGACTGTTTGAAGGATGCTTAAAACTTTTATTCATGAACCTTCGCATCCTTACGACGGAAACTTTTGAAGCTAATTCAGTAGGTACCCTGAATTGGTGACCAAAAGGCATTCGTTGTTGGACTAGGATTGGTAAGAATAAGTTAGAAATTGACTATACCTGTTACCAAATGGAATGGACAGAAATGGAATGAATTTTCAAAACATTTCATTAATGTGTTCTTATGTGTTCTTACCCGCGATAGGGAAATCGCGAGTGTGATTTACATGGTTTGAAATGCTGACTTGATTATCTCTAATTTGTTTGAGAATTGCCCCATAGGCAATTATTATTTCTTTTAACTTAGAATCTCTTGTGCTTGAATTTCTTTATGTGTCTCGAAACAAATAGTTTCGGTAGTTGAATGTGTTCTTATGTTGAAGTTTGGGATTTTTGCCTACTTGGTTGGCATAGTGTCGTTCGTATGTGTATCCGTGACCCAAGTATGAGTCATGCTATTTTCAATTGTAAGTGTTGATGTTGTGTGTCTATTGAGAGTTTGTTAACTTTTGAATTTGGTTATTAGAGTTTGAACCTCGTGCGTATTGTGGTTGAGTGTGGACCTAATGTTGGTTTGTATCATGATTTAGAATTTGGGACGAATTCTTTTTAAGGTGGAGAGAGTGTGGCACCCTGCTCCCTTCGTTAGCTCGGTCTGCATGTTATACTCGCACTTCTTCCTTTGTTGACTGTATGTTTGGTTTGCGAGAGGGTCTAGATGTGTATGAGAGACCACATTAAGACCAAAGCACTATTAAGAGACACCATATAGTTGTTGACTTGCTAAAGTCACAAGTCGTGACTCGACGATAGTCGGAATGCGACGCGATTGAGAGTTTGCTTGCGTTTTGCGTTCGTGACCTCGGTTTGGTCCTAGACCTTTATATGATGATTGATTAACATGTTTAGATGTATTAGACTTCAAGTTGGAGGTGTTCCTTAAGTCTATCGATGATTTGGAAGCTTTGACGATAGTGCTCGTCTCTATCGCGTAGTTCGGGAATCGAGTCGCGTAATCGTCTCTCCTTTGGGACTCTTATTTCCCTAGTTGTTGTTCAACTTCCTAGAAGTATTTAAGCTTCTTCATTAGCCCTTAGACTTGCCTTAAAAGTCCCCCTTTCATTGCTCGTTCAATTGCTAGTTCATTCGTCGTTCCGGTTGCACGTTGTTGCACCTCTTTCCGGTTTCGCTCCGAGTTGTTTCGGGAGTTGTTCGGGTGTGTTTCCGACTTGTTTTGAGTTGGGTTAGACCTTAGAATGGTTGCCCATGAGTTTGGGACCATTTAGGACATGTTTAGACCAAGTTCAAGGGCTGGACCATGCGCTCACATCGAATTCTGATCACCAGCTCGCGGGACAATGCTGAGAGCATTGCAAAATGAACTTAAGCTTGCAGAAGTCCAGGCGCCCGCCTGGCCATGTGTGAGGTGCCCGCCTCAAGTGCTGGTTGCACCTACGGAATTTTTCCCCTGTTTTGCTGTTTTACGATTTTTGCTCCTAAACCCCTATCCAAAACCTTTTCTAAACCCCACTTAAACCTCCCTAACCCTCCTTATACCCTAACATCTATAACAAGTTTTAAGAGTGGATTAAGAGACCTTTAGTGATTAATTAAGCTACCAAAATCAGATATTTATCAACCACATCATGTTGACACTTGTCCCACTCACTTGTTGACCATTCTTAAGCCACAAATCTGATGTTGTGACCTCATTTCTCACCCTTCTCCTCCAAAAACGTGGTTAGCCTCTCCCATGGAGTTCTCTTGAGTTCTTGAAGCTCTCATCTTCATCCTCCATGATCCTTCACCCATTTGCTCAAGCCACCTCCACAAGAAGTGAAGAGCTTGAAGAGTAGATCATTTTCAACCGATTAGTTTTCTTCTTTGCTTTCTTTGGGGTAGAATACAAATAAGTTACTTCTTCTCTCTTTGATTTTGTACTCATTGATCCTAAGGAAAACAAACTCTATGCTATTTGAGGTCAATGAGTACACATACTTGCTTTGTGTGATTTTAATTTGTGATTTGAGCATGTGAACTTGTTAAGAGCATATGTAGGATTACTTCTATGATTGTTGAAGTATATTGTTACTCTTCATCTTGTGTTTCTAGGATTGTGAGCATGCTAGAAATCATGTTTACATTTCATTTGGGTTTATTATGAAAGTATGCCTAAGTTTGGGGCTTTGGATATGTGAACTCACTAAACATTATGAGTATGATCATTTAATTGAATTTAAGTGATTTATGAAATGGGTTATGATTTATGTTGGGTTTTGTTATGAATTTTAGGGCTTGAAATCAACCCCGAATTATTGGAGAAATTATTGTTAATTGAAGTGGGTGTTAATGTTGAGATTGATGAAGGGTGTAAATAATGAAACTTAGTATTTAGACTTAACGGAGTCAAAATAAGTTCAATGATGTGTTAATGAACTTGGGTTGGAATCCTACGACATTTGTGTTTCGTTCGGCTATGATTATGATGAGTTCTTGGATTTTTAGGCTTGGGAAACAAGCCCGGATTATTTTGGGAGAATTTCTATAAACTTGAATGATGTGTTAATTTTGGGATTTATGAAATATGTATTTAATGAAATGCGATATTAAGACTCAATGGAGTTGTTATAGGTTCAATATTATGTTGGTGAGCCTTAGGTTGAAATCCTACGATGTTCGGGTTTGGTTGGTTTTGATTGTGAGTACCCGAGTATCTCGAATTGTGTCCCATTTGTGATACCCACGATATAGAGGCTTATTGGGGATTTATTTAGAGCGTGCTCGTTAGGGCACGGAGCATTAGAGACCAACCTATGATCTCGTATTACTTTAAGGAATGATTATTTGAATGAGTTCTCTTTTAGGGGATTTGGTCGCGAGCACATGAAAGCACTTGCGAGGATATGACTACGGAATAGTTTTGGTACCCTTGAGATTGGTTTGAGAATGTCGAGTATACATGACGACTGGAACTATGGTTGAGTCCGGTGTACCTTTAAGTGAAGCTAAAATGCTAAGTCTTAATTTATGATTGTTCTTAGACTAAAATAATAGTCTTTGGTTGAATCTCGAGTAGAGGACTATAGTAGACCTCATGTTGTGGTTTCTTGAGCTGATATGCTACTTTTGATTGGGTGATGACTTGAGGATTATGAGTACCTCATTATGTGGTTCTTTGACTAAACTTACAAGTTAGTTGGATTTGTTAAGTATGTGCAAATATGTGCATTGTTAAATTGGTGTGTAGAGCTTTATGTCCTACTTGATTTGATAAGTCCACTGTGGTCGGTCTTGATTCTTGTTTGAGCTTGCGAGTAAATATCTACTTGTGCATTGCATAAAAGTCCAGCTGGCATTATTTGGATTGGTTTTATACGTCAGGGTAGGACGATACATCGCCTATACGAATCGTAAGATTCGTATTCGCTATGGATCGCCGTACCTGGGACCTCACACACACCTCCATTGTTGGCCGCAATGGGGAAGTATCCCCCTTTGCCGTAACAATACGTGCGCAATTGGCTGCTATCTAAATCGAGTGGTTCTCGATGAAAGTCGATGTAATCACAGAGCATCGATGTGGCACGATAAAGTATAACATTGTGTATTGCAGGAGCAACACAACGTCACTATTTGGGTATCTTCTATATCCCTTATGTGGCTTACTATAAGCACTTATATAAAAGATGATGTGCTATCTGGTTTATGAAGTTTATGTTACTTGATGACTTAATACAAGTTTAATATTGGTATACGATTATGATGCCATGATTTTATATATGCTTGTGCATTATGCCATGCCACGTCATGCTATGCCATACAATTGCATTTAGTAACTTACTGGGTCATTATGACTCACTCCGTGTGTTTGTTTTCCTTAGTTCGTGCAGTGAGCTCGTTAGTACGCGTTGCAGCTACGGGTGCTTGTTTGATAGCAGGTGGTCTTCCGGGCAATAGCTTGGAGTTATTATTATTGTTGTATTTATTATTTTGTCAGACGCGAATGTAAAGTTATGTAGACTTTACTTGGGTAGTATGTTAGTATTTTATTTCGTATTATTTTGGGAGCCGATTTGTTTGGTCGAGCTGTTGTATTTATTAGAAGTTATTCTGTTGTCTTTCCGAGCAAGGTTTTAACTCGTTTGTTCTAGTATTGTGTTATTGTTATTCTATCTCCGACAACTTTAGTCGAGAGACATTGGTTTAGTTGTTAGTGTTTAATCTCTTATTCTTTTAGTTGACATGTCCCTCCGGCATGTTATAGCCGTCGAGTTGTTGTTTATCAGGTTGGTATTTTGTTGATTCGCCGGCCTTCGGTTGCCGATGGTTTGTTGCCCGTGCACAATGTTGCGTCACGCGAGTCGTAGATTTGTCGAGAGATAGTTGTCTCTCAGCCTTGTATTCCTTGGTTTTTTAATTATAGGCTTTGGTCCCACTTATGATTCGCTTCCGCAAGTGTTGATTTTTAATTATTCCATATCGCCGTTATGGCCTTACATTCCTGTTTTGAGCTTGATGGCTCAACTCTTGACTCGCACCATTATGCTTAGCAGGTGCTTGTCCATCTTTTAGCTTGTCTTGGTGGCACGACCTTGGGATTCTGCATTGGAGTCCGGGTCGGGCTGCCATAGTCGCCAAACTTTAAATTGAATTATGATTATGATGAACTTTATGGATTATTAGGCTTGGGAATCAAGCCCGAATGAATATTGGGATTTTGTTGTAAACTTTAATGAAACGTTAAAGTGTGAATTCATGAAACACATGAAGAATGAAATGTAATATTAAGACTCAACGAAGTCGTTATAAGGCCAATAAAATGATAATGAGCCTTGGGTTGAAACCCTACAATGTTTGGGTTTTGTTTGGGTTATGTTCATGCACACCGGGTTTTTGGGTTTGTGTCCAATTGAGACATTCGTGTTATGGAGACTTATTAGAAATATATTTTTGAGCATGCTTGTTAGAGCATGGGACAATAGAGACCAACGTATGGTCACGAGTATATTTAAGAGAAGATTAAGAAAGAATTCTCTCCTTAAGGATTTTGGTAGCGTGCATATAAAAGCACTTGTGAGAAAGTGACTACGGAGTAGTCATGATGTTCTTGAGTATGGAATTAGTGATATCGATCATATATGACGATTAGGACTATGATCGAGTCCGGTGTACTTAAAATAAAGACTAAAATATTAAGTCTTGAGTTGTGGATATTCTTAGACTAACGTAGTAATCTTTGGTTTGATTTTGAGTGGAGGATTATTGTAGACCTCACATTATGATTTATTAAGCTTATATGCTATACTTGATTTGGGTGATGACTTGAGGAATAATGAGTACCTCAATATGTAGTTCTTGAACTAAACTTGTAAGTTAGTTGAACACGTTGGTTATATGCAAATATATGCATTGTTCATGATACTTTGTAGAGCATTATGTCCTACTGATTATATGCAAATATGTGCATGGATTATGGGACTTCGTAGAGCGTTATGTCCTACTTGTTTATATGCAATTATGTGCATGGTTTATGAGATGTTGTAGAGCATTATGTCCTACATGATTTAATGAGCCCGATATTAATGAACTTGGTCTCATTGGTTTATGCAAGTAAATATCTACTTGATCATTTTGGTGTAAGTCCAGCTGGCGGGTTTGGTCGTAGTGTCGGCAATGGGACGATTCATAGTCTTTAGAAACAATCGCTATGAATCGTTGCATTGGTTCCCTTTCTCCTCACTATTTGGCCAATAGTGGGATGTGGTCTCGAGATAGAGCCATCCAGCCTAATTTCGAGCTCCCATTTCTCATCCGGGGATTGGATGAATGTAACGAGTACTCATTAAAGGAAAACTGATGAGTTGTGGTTATTTGGGGAATGAACCCAAGGTATGATTGGTTGGGTGTTGAACCCGGATTTTGGTTTGAGGATGGATCCCATGGTAAGTTTGGTTGGGTGTTGAACCCGGATTTTGGTTTGAGGATGGATCCCATGGTAAGTTTGGTTGGGTGTTGGACCCGGATTTGGTTGTAACGGTTCGAGTTACGTTTCTTGTTACACATGTTTATTTATGAGCATTTATATGAAAGATATTATGCTATGTGGTTTTTGTGGGATTATGTGCTTTGGTAATTAAGTGCATGTTTATTGTTGGTATACTAGAATGATACCATGATTTTTATATGATTGTGCATTATGCCATGCCATGACATAATATGTCATACAGTTGCATTTAGTAACTTACTGGGTCATTATGACTCACTCCGTGTGGTTGTTTTTCCCTAGTGTGTGCAGTGATCCCGTTAGTACGCGCGGCGGCTTCGGATAGCAATTTCTAGCATGTGGTCTTCCGAGCAATAAGCTTGGAGTTAATATTATTATTTTTATTAATTAATTGTGAGACTTGGATGTAAATTTATGTAGACTTTACTTGGGTAGATTATGTTAGTATTTTATTGTTGTGATATTTGGGAGCCGGCTATCATAGCCGAGTTGTTGTATCTATTAGAAGTTATTTTCCGTTGTTATTTCGAGCAAGCGTGGCTCGTTTATTCTAGTATTGGGATATTATTGTTTCTATCTCCGACAGCTTTAGTCGCGAGATCTTGGTTGGTGGTTTAGCATTTGAAATAATATTATTGTAGTTGAATTGTCCCTCCGGCATGTTTTAGCCGTTGAGTGGTTGTTTATCAGGTTGGGAATTTGTTGATTTGTCGGCCTTTAATTGCCGATGGTTTGTTGCGCGTGTCTAATGTTGCGTCACGTGCGTCGAATTTTTGGGCCGAGAGATTTACTATCTCTTTGGTTGTTTTTATTTCGGAGCTTGTTAGCTCGGGTCCCATTTTGTTTTTGCTTCCGCAAGTTTTAGTTTTTATTATCCCGTATCGTCATTATGGCTTTGTCTTCCTGTCTTGAGCTTGTTGGCTCGTCTTTTGACTCGCACCATTATGCTTAGCAGGTGCTTGTCTGTCTCTTAGCTTGTCCCAATGGCACGACCTTGGGATCTCGTCTTGGGATCCGGGTCTGGTCATCGCATGCACGTACGCGCACCCCTATCCAAGGGCGCGCGGGGCGCGGCCGCAACGCCGGGAAACCCACAGTGGCGACTCAGCTGGGGAGATCGTTTTATTTTAAATAAAATGGAGGGCTAAACTCATAAAAATAAAACTTTTTTCGTTTTTCTTTGTTTCTAGCTAAAGTATGCTTGTTATATTAATTTATGTATTTGAATATTGCGTTCCTATACATCCGTGTCTATATTTGTGGATATGATCCTCAATCTTGCAGCAGTTTCGTTCCGATAACTGTTACAGGTATATTTAAAAATATTTTTTAAAAAAAAGAAGCAAAAAAGTCTAAAAAAAAGGGTTTTCAAAAAATAAATAAATAAATAAATAAATATATATATATATATATATATATATATGTTTGCAATAAAATTCCGGGCAGCACAATAAAAGGGCCGGGGCTTTATTTTTAATATTGCTTTATTTTCGGCCATATATATATTTATTTTGTTATGTTTATTATTTTTATTCCACTAAATTTGTACATATTTGCATTCATTCTGTCATTTTATTTTGGGGACATAGGACCAAATTTGTAATTAATAGGAATAGACAGATTCTCCGCTTTTCTTTCTATTTCTTAATGTGATGTGCTTGCTTGCTCGCGCTCAAACTAAAAGGCCGAGAAAATCCACGCGTAACAGCAAGACATGACATATATGTTTTATTTTTTGTTTATATATCTGAAAATAAATAAGGATTTTATTGCTTTTTAGATACCGCACACACATGCACGCATATATGTATATTCCGAACTGCTACCCTACACCATGGCCATCCTATCCCCTGTATAAGCCAACGTTAGATTAGAATGCATATAGATTCTCAGGACACTTCAATGACCGATCGGTTTTTGCATTTTTGAATCATGGGTCAGCTCTTGCAAAAAAAAAAATGTGTGAAAAAAAAATAATGCACAAGAAAAAAAAAGGATGATGAAAAAAAAATGAAAATAAATTGCACAAACAAATGAAAAAAAAATACGCAGGGGCTAATTTGTTATTCTCTGATGCTCGACCTAGACCATTTCGAATGGTGGATCCTGGAAAAGGTATAGGCCCTTCGCCTGGGATCAGTTCGGTCCTGGGGAGTCGAAAGGCAGGTGGAATACGTTGGTCCTATACTCTGGAGAAAGAATCCACTGTTTCAGGGAAAGTCCTGAGACCGTCAAAATAAAGCATGTTCTTATCCGGTCAATTGTAGGAATAAATAATAAATAAAAAATACTAATAAAGGCACGCTGTACTCCAAGCCCAGAAAGCCTTCAGCCAGCCTTCTGGTACCTCAAAACTCATTTTCCTAATAAACCTGGCCCGAATTTGGAAAGGTAGAGATAGTACTGGCCGGTTGATACGGGAAATAAGTGCAGAAATCAGAACAGAGGGTATCAGTATCAGATCAGATAAAGGAAGAATCAGTTCAGAGGGTACGAATCCAAACAGTATGGCGGCAAAGAATAAACAAGCTATGGCAGGGGCTAGCGACAACTGGAACAGCTGGGAACCAGAAAAAGAAACTCCTGTGTATGCACCTCCTCCTGGGCTTGAGGCTTGGCTAAAGAAGGAATTGGATGCCCATGCGGAAAGAATAACGAATCAGGTGGTAAATGATCTCCTAGCATGTTTCTTAGAAGCTCTTGCTACTTTCTCCCAAAAAAAAAACAAAATCCCAAAATATGTCCCTAATACTTTCTACTTTCCTGAAATAAATTGCCCTGATACCTCAGAAAATATACTTTTCCAAGCTTCCGGGAAGCCACCAAATGACAGCCATTAGCCAAATAATGACCTCCTTGCCCAAAGTAATATGATTTTAAGTGCCCATAATTCTAACCCATATCCTCCAGAAATCAACTCCAATCTCCCTCACCTGAATGCCTGCTATTACAACCAAAAGAACTATCTCCCTCTCGATCCCTCAAATACCTATTCTCAGCAAACGACCTCAGGGATTCCAAAGGAAATCATTTGTATAGCAGAAAAATAATCTCTGTTGGGCCAAGGTCCAGGCAACCCAATTCTAGTGCAATATTATCCAAGAGAAAAAACCCCACCCAGTTGCTTGACCAAATCCCAATCTGGCAATTTGCCTAAGCCGAAAGGCCGAAAGGAGATAATTCCAAGGCATTATGATGACCTGTTTGCCCTACGATCTGAAATACTCCAAACAATGTGGGCCCATGGGATACTGAAACCGTTTGATAATTACCGACCACCCAAACCGTTACCTGTTACATGGAATCACGCCCAGTATTGTGAGTATCACCGTTGCAGTGGTCACCTTACCGACAAGTGCTATACACTCAGAGATGCAATTCAGGATCTCATTGATAACGAGGTAATTACGGTGGCAGGCACAAAAATTTTTGAAACAGATCAAGCCAAGGAGGTCTAAAAGGGCAAGTTAATCTAATTAGCCAAGAATAAAGGTGCTGTAAAAATGCTAATCAATAAATGGAGTTTCTAATAAATGTTTGAAGGAGACAGCTTCCTGGGTATGATAGACGGAGGCACTTATTATAAAGAGCTCACTGTTGAGTTTGAGCTTATTGTTGATAAGCCTCTGCAGAATTAGTATACCACGACCGGCCCGCTCCTGACGCCCGTAGATCTGGTGGACCGCTTTGGAAATACTATGCCTATTCCTTCCCCTAGCTTTACGGATTGGTCATCTACCGATCCGCTCCCTAAAGTTGAGGATCTCAAACCCCAGGTCCTCAATAATGTAATAAACCATGTACAATTTGCTTTTAATGATAATCTGAATGTCTTTGCTTATTCCTTAGTTGCACCTACATTAAAAGACGCATTAAGTAATAATTATAATAATGAGTCATTTAATGAAATGGGCCCAAAAGATAAAAATTATTTGCTTGTGCTTGTAAAGTCAGTTGAGCACCAGGAACAGCACCATTCGTCAGCAGCAACTGAAGACTTATCCACCATCAATCTGGGGCTGGACAAAGAAATAAAAGAAATCAAAATCGGCAGCTACCTGCAAGGCTCTAAAAGGGTAGCGCTCATTGATCTCCTCAAAGAGTTCGTGGACATATTTTCCTGGTCCTATGAAGATATGCCGGGGCTAGACCCAGCCATAGTCGAACACCGGATTTCCATATATCCGGATGCTCGGCCAGTCAAGCAAAAGCTCCGCCGAATCAAGCCGGAATGATCACTATAAGTTAAAGAAGAAATCATGAAGCAAGCTGCGCGTCAATTTCATTCGGGTAGTAGAATACCCGATCTGGTTGTCTAACATAGTGACCGTTCCCAAACCCAACGGGAAGGTCCGGATCTATGTAGATTTCCGCGACCTCAACAACGCGTCGCCTAAAGATGACTTCCCTCTACCCAATATTGATATTGTGGTAGACGCCGTTGCTGCTCACAAAGTCAGATCCTTCGTCCATGGCATGCTGGGCTATAATCAAATCAAAATGGCAGCAGAAGACCAGGAGAAATCCTCATTCACTACACCTTTGTGTACTTATTGCTATACTGTCATGCCATTTGGGCTGAAAAATGCTGGGACTACTTATCAGAGGGCTGCCACCACCCTCTTCCACGACATGATCCACAAAGAAATGGAGGTCTATGTTGACGATATGATCGTGCACTCCAGCGATGCCAATGGTGCTCATATCAAAGACCTTCGAAAATTTTTCGAACGGTTAAGGAAGCACCAAATGAAGCTTAACCCCACCAAATGCACATTTGGGGTTACCAAAGGCAAGGTCCTGGGATTCTTAGTGACCGAGCAGGGCATCGAGATCGAGCCAGCAAAAATAAAAGCCATCCTATAATGCCGCAGCCAAAAACTCCAACCGAAGTCAAAGGCTTCCTAGGTCGATTGTAGTATATCAGCCGCTTCATCCGGCAGCTGACAACCACATGTGAGCCCCTCTTCAAACTCCTAAAAAAGAATACTGACCAAGTCTGGGACGAGAAGTGCCAGCTAGCCTTCGAAAAAATAAAAGCCTATCTTACCAATCCACCTGTGCTAGCTCCACCTCATACACATAAACCTCTCCTCATATATTTAACTGTCACAAACACGTCAGTAGGGGCTATGCTCGCTCAAGAGAAAGAAAATTCCTACATTGAAAATGCCATATACTTCATAAGTAGGAAGCTGCAAGGAAGCGAGCTAAATTATTCAACGCTAGAGAAAAGCTACACCGGCCTAGTCTGGGCCACACAAAGGCTCAAGACCTATCTGCAAGGACGGTCCATCAAACTCATATCCAGAATGGACCCTATCAAGTACATCTTTGGCAAGCCATCACTATCCAGCCGACTGGCCAAGTGGTCCTTTTTTCTCAATGAATTTGACATAACCTATGTCACACTCAAATCTATCAAAGGGAGCGTGATTGCAGACCACTTAGCCGATCTACCCTTAAAAGTCGAAGATGCTACCGAGCCTGGCTTCCTAGACGAAGGTGTCTTAGAAATCACTGATCATGACACCAGCTGGCAGATGTTCTTTGACGGAGCCGCAAATAAAAGAGGCTTTGGCGTAGGAATCTTGCTCATCGACCCAGCCGATTCTCATACTCCACTGGCCATAAGGTTGGAATTCGAATGCTCAAATAACACGGTGGAATATGAAGCATGTATTGCTGGCCTAGGAGAAGCTCTCCAAAGAGAAGCCAAAGATCTCGAAGTCTATGGAGACTCTGCCCTAATTATAAATCAAGTAGAAGGGAGATGGAAAACCCAAGATCCTCGGCTGCAGCTCTATCATGTCAAACTAACAGCATTTGCCGCCCGATTTGACTCTATCTCGTTCCACTATCTGCCATGAGATAGAAATCAATTCGCCGATGCCTTAGCTACCCTGGCATCACTAGTCCAAATTCCTGCAGAAACTAATGTTCAGCCTTTCGTAGTCGGGAAGAAGGTCACTCTGGCATACTGCTTCAAAATTAATGCGGCCCCTGAAGCAGATCACGAGCCCTGGTACGCTGATATCCTAAATCTGCTTCAGAAAGGTATCTTTCCTCCCGCCCTAGACAAAAGAGGAAGAGTCTCCCTGCGAATGTGGGCCTCACAATTTGTACTCAGCGGTGGCAGCTTGTATAAGAGGCACTATCAAGGCCTTAACTTATTATGTGTCGATCAGGCCAAAGCTGAGCAAATCATGGATCAACTGCATGGTGGTACCTACGGGCCCCACATGAATGGCCATATTCTGTCCAAGAAAATTATCCGACATGAGTACTATTGGAGTACGCTTGAAACTGATTGTATTCGGTGGGTGCGACATTGCGACAAGTGCCAACGCTTTGCCAATCTGCAGCATGTGCCCCCGCACGTCCTATATAACTCCACAGCCCCCTGGCCCTTCTCAACATGGGGAATTGACGTCATAGGCCAAATTCACCCGAAAGGATCCAATGGCCACGAATATGTCTTAGTAGCCGTCGATTACTTTACAAAGTGGGTGGAAGCCTCTTCCTATAAAATTCTGAATGCCCAAAAGGTGTCCGAGTTTGTTGATTCCTATGATTAGATTTGGTTGAGTCATCTTCTGATTCTATTGGACGGTAGGCTAAAAGGTCTGCGTACCGATTAGTGTGGCAACTGTCTTAGAATCATTTTGTTTAGAATAGTTTCTAAGTGTTAGTTCTTAGGCGCTACTGCAAGCTTCTACAGCAGCCCTTGAAGGAACAGCAGACTTTGAAGTCTGCTCATATAACGGAAAATCAAATTTGGCCAAAATCAAGGAACAATGACACGTGTACACCTATTTAGATATTTTCGAAAATATCTAGTCATCATGTCTTCACCAGATAATTTTTTCAAGAAGTCAACTCTGCATGATGACAAGCTGTCGAATCTGAAAAATCGAAGGCGAAGACATTACCGTTTTGGCTAAGAAGACTTTCCAAGCTGCAAAGCTTGCACTCGAAACATTACTACGTTTAGTAATGTCTTCTACACTGCTTGCATCTCGATGGCGTGGCCGTTTCTTCTCTCAAAGCGCCAGTGCATTCAATGCAAAAGAACGTTGGACTCAATTATCTCGATTTGAGACCAACGGTCAAAAGTCTCTTCTGGTATATATTCAAGTGATTGAAGATCTGAAAAAATAACTCTTGCGCATTAACTCTTAAGCTTCATCTTCATCACTCAAGCATTCAAGAGATCAAAGGACAAGGGCTAACACTTCACCAAACTTTCTGAAGCTGCAGATCTGCCATCTTAAATTCTTTCTCAGCTTCATTCTGTTTGTCTTTAAACTGTTCTTTAATTCTGCACGTGTGGAGAACAATTATCTATTGATTGTCTCTCTCACCTCTATACACTTGGTTAAAAACTACTTTTGTACACGATCCATTAGAGATCTAAATCATAAACCTAGTGGATAAAACAAGTGCACTTTTAAAATCCAAAGCTAACCACTTTGGTAGTGGATGTAGTACTATTCACAGTACGAACCACTTCAAATTCCTGCGTGCAGTTCAGACTCTTCTTATCTCTCACTTTAATTGATTGTGTTTAAGTCTGCCTTAACACTTTTGATTATCTCGAATCGATTTGTTTCATTGCCTAAGCACTTCTATTCAAACCTTTTATAAATCTTTAAGAAGTGCTCTTAAAAGAAAAAGTTTTATAAAAACATAACTAGGCTATTCAACCCCCCCCCTTCTAGCCTAGATTGAGCCTACTTCGGGACCAACAATTGGTATCAGAGCTTAATTCTTTGAAAAATCATTTTTCCAAGATTAACCTCTTGAGAATAGATCCTATGGCTCACTATATGCTGCCTACTTCAAATACCAGCCACGTCCCAATATTGGACGAAGGCCATTTCGAAGTATGGAAAGATAAGGTTATGAGATATATGAATTCTATTGACAATCGGTTGTGGCAATGTGTTCTGACAGGTCCATATATTCCAATGAAGCCCAACCTACTTCTTTGAAGTAGCCGGTGGTCCTCAGGAGATACCTAAATCTATGAGCGAATGGACGAGCGAAGAAAGGAGGCTTGTTGAACTCGACAGCAAGGCTATTCATATTATATCCAGCTCTGTCGACACAAGCACATATCAACAGATCATTAGATGCAAAACTGCCAAGGAAATGTGGGAAGCCTTGGTGGAATATCTTGAAGGAGATCTACCCACAAGGGACAACAGAAAATACAACTATATTCAACAGTTCGACTCATTCAGAAAAGATCCTAAGGAGACTCTTCGGCAAGCCTACGACAGGTTTTGTGAGGTAGTAAATAGTTGTTACTCTTTAGGAAAAGAATATAGTATTAAAGAAGTAAATATGAGATTTCTAGCTTCTTTAGGAAGTTTGTGGCATGTAAAAACCACTGCAATAAAAGAGTCCAAAGACTTGAACTCCATGCATCTCAGAAGCTTGTATGCGAGTTTAACAGTCTATGAGCAAGAATTACTTCAAGCTCAAGAACAGGACAAACATTTTAAACTTCCTTCCTTTTACGCTATCTCGGGAAATTCTGTTCAAGAAAGCAAACCATCTACTTCTTCTTCAAGCGAGAATGAAATTCTCTCGGACGAGCAATTTGCTATGTTCGTTAAGAAGTTTCAAAAGTTCTCAAAATTTAACAAAAGAAAGAAGCAAACCGGCGGACTTTCGGAAAAGGCTGCTGAAAACTCACACAATAATGAGTTAGTTTGCTACAATTGCAGGAAACCTGGTCACTTTGCTTCTAAATGTCCTAAGCCTAAATATGAAGCCTATAAAAGGAGACCTTCTAAATCATTTTCTAAACATAGAGGTCTCTGGTGAGGACTTAGAAAGAAAACCATGTAGCCACTTGGTTTGAAGCGGTTCGGCGAGGATGATAGTGATGACTCACTGAGCAAGCACACATTTGTCTTGTTGCTCTAGAGTCACCTCCCACCTATGACTCGACGGTGAAGTTAAGTACTCTCCCTTTCAAGCTAACATAGAACAATCTTACGAAGAGCCTTCAAAGAAGAAATCCTCAAGGATGCTCAAGACATGCTAGAGGAATTCAATGAATTGAGAAAGGCATATGTTAAGTTAGCTAAAAGTCATGAGAATGGGAGGCGAAATCCATCTTTGGAAACCGAGTTAAAAACTCTCCATGGAATTCAGCGAGGGAAAGTATCAAGTTAAAAGAAGAGAACAAGTTTCTCAATGAAAAGGTTGCTTGTCTTATTGATCATGCCAAAGAGTTATCTGGCGAGAAAGAAGAGTTGCAAAAACCATTAACTCATGGAATAACTCAACGGCGGTCTTTGATCAAATTCTTGGAGATCGAAGCCCTCAGCAGATAAATGCGGGCTAGGATTCTCTAATGAAATCTCTAAGCGCAACCTCGAACAAGAAAATGAGCATTTACGGTGAATAGTAATATTCTGCACAATATCGAGAAACCTAACAAGGGTAAAGAAGGAATTGGTTATCTTGCTACTCCTTATAAATACCCTAAGGTTCAAATTAACGAAGCAGTGAAGCTTTGAAAGCAAAGCAATCATCTGGCTGGAGATAAATCATTAAAGGAGGTGCGGACTTACAACGACCCTCTACCGGCACTTACGTGAAAGCAAAGGCTGTGTTTCGGGGCCTATGAAAAGCTGCTCAAACCTATCAGATTCATCAACGGTACTACGAGATGGTGCCAGCTGCTACGAGAATGTTGACACCAAGCTTAAAGGAAAAATGCATGAGGTATCAAAGTCTACTACCCGGCAAAGCATTCTTTTGCTAAAGCAAAGGCTGGCGTATCTGAACTCAAGAAGCCTCATACGGATGCCTCTAAGCTTCTTGCTAACAAGACTACCAACCCAAAATTGTTAAGAAAAGTGTTCAAAAACCTTCAAATATCGGCGGCATAATCATGTAGACTTACGTAATTTTCATCCTTGTACACTTTGTAAATGCTTGGCCACTTGGTCCATGAATGTCTGTTTGAAATCCATCATGAAGCTTCTTTGGATCCCTATTCAAAAATCGAGGCAAGTATGGGTTCCAAAACATACTAACCATTTGGACCCATAAAAGAAAATAAAAGGGGACCATGATTTTCTTACCTCTACATCTCGGGTGTGCTTCATGGCTAATTCGATTCGAGAAAGAGAAAGATGTGTGGTATCTAGATAGCGGTACGCTCAAGGCACATGACGCAGGAGAATCATGCCTTCTCTCAAATATTTACGAGGCGAGAAGGCCCTCCGGTCATCTTCGGAGACAATGCTAAAGGAAGAACAATTGGCTATGGATCCATCATTCGAGAAATCTCTCCATTGGAAAAGTCTCTCTTGTAGAAGGCTTGAAACATAATCTCTGAGTATTTCTCAATTTTGTGACAAAGGGCTTATATGTCAATTCTCCTCAAGCAGATGTGATATCAAGGATCCGGTCTCTTGCTCAACCATAGTTCTTGGTCATAGACAAGGGAATGTCTATGTAATAGATTTGAATGCCTACGGTAAGGCTACTAATTTATGTCTTGTGGCAAACTACGCTCAAGACAAAAGGCTGTGGCATAAAAGACTTCGATCATTTGAACTTCAAATATCTAGCCAAGCTATCCAAAGAAGGTCTAGTCAAAGGATTGCCAAAGGTCTCTGTGACCATGATCGTTCGTGCAAAGCATGCCAAGCGGGAAAGCTTTCAAAAGCGTCATTCAAAAGCAAACCGGGACTCTCAGCGACAAGACCTCTACAAGCTGCACATGGATCTCTTCGGACCGATCACTACTATTAGCTATGGTGGTTTCGGATACACGCTAGTAGTAGTGGATGATTATACAAGATACACTTGGGCCGAGAGATGATGTCTTCTAAAGATCACACATACGATCTTCTTACGGCTCTATTGGAAGATTGCAAGCGCAAAAACTTCGATGAAATCGGTGGCGTTCGATCGGACAATGGCGAGTTCACCAACAATGGAATAGCAAAATCTTGTGATGATCACGGTATTGGGCACAACTTCTCATTGTAAGAACTCCACGACAAAAGCGGCGTTCTTTGAAAGAAGAAGAAACAGAACACTTATCGAAGGCTGCTAAAACTATGCTTCTTTGAAGCAAAGTTGCCCAAACATACAGGCGAAGCCGTCAATACTGACTGCTTCACTCGAAAGCAGATCTTTGATCAACAAATTTCATGGTAAAACACCTACATGAACTTTGGAGAGGTAAAACCCCAAACATTGGATTTCTCAAAATCTTCGGCTGTAAATGCTTTGTAGTCTACAATGGTAATAACTATAGAGGCAAATTTGATCATAAAGCCGATGAAGGTGTATTTTTGGGTTATGCCTTACACTCCAAAGCTTACAGGGTTTTCAACAACGTTCATTAAAAATAGTTGAATACATTCATGTTTCATTTGATGAATTTGATTTATTAGAGCCACATGTGGCTCCAAATATTCTTGATGACTTTGTTAATGTTGAGGCAGTACTCCCAACCATCGACCTCTAGTATACCTAATCCTTCACCGGCAACTCAATCAAACATTCACGACCATCACTTCTTGACAAGCGGGTCACGAGAAGACTTGACCACCTTTCGAAAATCCGAATCAAGAACCTTTTGTTTCTCAAGCGAAAATTCTATTCCTCAACTTACCTATGAGCCAAATTCGATCACAACTCTCATCAAGACACGGTGATCTTCCTATAGCCCTCCTTACGAACCTTGTCATGAAGAAAGCACAACTCATCATATTCTGTTGTCGCAAGAACATGCAAAGACCATCCGATCTCTCAAATCATTGGTGATATTCATGTTGGAGTACGGACGGAAGATCTTCAAAAATGAATGTATGTTACGTCTTTGCATTTGTCTCGGAAGAAGAGCCAAAGAAGGTCGAAGAAGCTCTTCAAGATCCAAGTTGGCTGGAAGCCATGCAAGAAGAACTTCAACAATTTGAACGATGTCAAGTATGGAAGCTAGTTCCAAAGCACAGCGATCATACGGTCATTGGCACAAAATGGGTGTTCAGAAACAAGAAGGATGAGGATGGAAACATAGTGAGGAACAAAGCAAGACTTGTTGCACAGGGATATCGCCAAGAAGAAGGAATCGACTATGATGAAACATTCGCTCCTGTAGCAAGATTGGAAGCTATCAGAATTTTCTTAGCCTACGCTACATACAAAGACTTTGTGCTGTACCAAATGGATGTCAAGAGCGCGTTCCTTAATGGTGATCTTCAAGAAACAGTTTACGTTGCTCAACCTCCAGGCTTTGTAGAAAAAGGAAAAGAAACTCATGTTTACAAGCTTAAGAAGGCTCTCTATGGCCTTAAGCAAGCTCCTCGAGCCTGGTATGAAACCCTTTCTAAGTTTCTGGTTGAACAAGGATTCGTGCGAGGCAAGATTGACACCACTCTCTTCATTCTCAAGCACAAAGGACATTCTCTGTGAGTGCGGATCTACGTTGATGATATCATTTTCGGATCCACAAATGAGAAGCTATGTAGCGATTTGAAAGCGCTTATGGTGGCAAGTTTCAAATGAGTATGATGGGCGAACTCACATTCTTCTTGGGTCTTCAAATTCAACAGTCCAACAAAGGGATATTCATCAGCCAATCCAAGTATGCTAAAGATCTTGTCAAGAAATTTGGATTGGAAACAGCAAACACTTTTGATACTCCAATGGCTGCTAGATGCAAACTTACAAAAGACTTACAAGGAAAGAAAGTTGATATCACCCACTATAGGGGGATAATTGGATCTCTGCTCTACCTCACCGCCAGCAGACCCGACATAGTATATGCTGTTGGGGTGTGTGCTAGATTTCAAGCAGACCCTCGTGAGTCACATCTTCTTGCAGCCAAAAGAATCATCAAATACGTATCAGATACCACCAACTTAGGTATCTGGTATCCAAGGGAATCCTCTTTCAACTTGGTTGGATACTCGGGCCTTGAACTATCTTTTGTCAAATTGACAGAAAAAGCACTAGTGGAACTTGTCAATTTCTAGGAGACAGACTCGTCTCTTGGGCTAGCAAGAAACAAGCATCAGTCTCAAACTCCACCCGAGCGAGAATACATAGGCTGGCTGGTAGCTGCTGTCAGCTGCTTTGGATCAAGCGGCGGTTAGTAGACTACGACATCAAAGTAGCGAGGCGCTTGATCATGTGTGATAACACCTCAGCAATCTCTATCACATACAATCCAGTGATGCATTCCAAGACAAAGCATATCGATGTTCGATATCACTTTCTAAGGGACAATGTAGAGAAGAGAAACATCAGCATGAAATACATTTCAACTGACCATCAACTAGCAGACATCTTCACCAAAGCTCTGGAAGCAGACAGGTTTGCTTATCTAAGGGGAGAGCTTGGTATGCTTGACCCGACTGCTTAAATTTTATCTAAAATTAATTTTTTAAAATAATGCTTCTTTATTTTAAGCAGATTTGAAAAATTTATTTTGAGCAGATTTGAAAATTTATTTTAAGAAGATTTGAAAAATTTATTTTAAGCAGATTTGAAAAATTATTTTGAGCAGACTTATTACTTTCAAATATTTTAAATCAAGAATTTCTAAAGTCACTAAAAGTAAAATGAGTTTTCTAATCTATAATTTTGAGAGGAGGCTTATGCAAATTATGAGGGACCGGTTTGAAATTGGTTGAGTGAATATTTGAAAAGGCCCTTTTCTCTTTCCTAAAAGCCGTCATTCATTAAGTCTTGTCATCAAAAAGGCGTCTGACTTAATGACGTTTCACAAGTCTCTATGACTGATGGCACGCCCCTTTATAAACCCTCAACCGCCAAAAAATTCTTTTTACCAAAACTGTCTCTTTCTATTCTCTCTCTCTCTCTCTAAAGCTTCTTCTCTCTACAAATTTTCTACTTCCTTCGCCTTGTTCGATAGTTGATTCTGCAGATTCACGACATTTACTTCTTCTCCCTCTGCAAATCTTCGAAAATGGTAAGAAATCTCGAACCTAACCGTAATCTCGATGCGAGTTAAGTATGCTATCTCATCTAAAATTACGCCATTATTATTTGTTCATATAAGCGTTAGTTGCATAAATGTTAAATCTTCAAATTCTCGCTGTTCATTTCTGATAATACCCTCTTATAAATGTTATTGAACTGTCGATTTCAGCATTTTAAGTTATATTTTGACCATATATAGCATTTCATGAGCTGTCCAGATTTTTTAGGGCTTAAAGCTTCGCTTTTGAAATCTCAAGTTCTTGCCCTAATTTCTGTTCTGTGATTTCTTAGGCTGGTACTTCTTCACTCTGCAGTTCCTTCACAAACCTCGAACGTCGACTCTGACATTCCAAAATTGCCCCCAACTATGTATCATCCGGGGATGTGTATTGTGAACCTTACATTCGTGCCTATGCGGCCGGGTTAAAATTCGTAGATGACTGAACCGATGCGGGATTACGCATTTGTTTATGCTAGGTGATGTTGACTTCAGCTACTTACTGGTGGAAGAATTTTTCCAGAAAGCCGTTCTCAATGACTCCAAATCTTCCATCACCGCTGTTGTTCGCACAGTCACTGTCACTATCACTGCTTCCAGAATCGCCAAAATTATTGGTGTGGAATTTGACGGACCTACTTCTCTCGGGCGAGAAAAGGCTCTTGCATGGTCCTACATGCGTGGTGAGAAGACTCCAAAGGAAGGCTGCTAAGGCTGAAGAGAATACGTTTGAAGATGATGCCTACTTTCTCGACCATCGTTTGACAAAGTATGATCTTCAAGAATGGCACCCATGACGTCATGACATCAGAACAGCTGGAATACACCTCTGCTGTCATCTTGAACAAAAGACTCAACTGGGCACAAATTTTATTTGACATGCTTTGTGATCTTTGTCGTTCTTTGTCGAAGTCTTCTCGGCGAGCGGCCCTTTGTTCGTCTTCTTAACTGTCTCATTGGGCCAACACTCAGTTCCATACTCGCCTCTTCGCTTTTCGAGATGAAGAAAATCAAGCTATCCATCCAATTCACCAGCACTTTCATTATCAACACTCACAAGCTCCGCAATGAAAAGAGAGCTCAGCAAGGACTTCCTCCTCTAATCATCGTTCATGCCTTGAAGCCTCCTCCACTCAAGATCATTAAAATCAATCCTGAAACTACTGTGGACTCCTTCATGGCAAAGCAGCTAGCCAAGAAGCTATCCAAGGAAGGCTGCTCTTCCAAGACTGCTGCTCCCGCTCCCTCCACAACTCTCAAACAGAAGAAAAGGATTTCTTCTACTCCTGAGGAGCCGGTTCCCAAGAAGAAAAAACTTCTTCTTGGACAACTGTTGCCAATCTGCTTTGGACCTCTGCTAGGCGCAAGAAAAAGTCTCGCTCTGTTGATCTGCTCCGGCTCACGTGCTGAAGAGACTGCGATCACGATCTTTGCTTCTCTCGTCACCATGGCGTAAGTCAAAACGCACCGAGCCTTCTGAACCATTCATTCCCTTCATCCCACCTTCCTCTCCAATATCTTCTTCCTCCCCTCCACTCACTTCTTCAACAGCCCCTGCTGCTGTTGGGGAGGAGCCTGCTAACACCCCTTCTTCACCCGTTCCCTCTTCAACCCCTGCTGTTGTTGAGGAGGAGCATTCTTCCCCTGCTCCCAAGCCAAAGAAACGCAGACTTCGTAAGAAGTCTGTGGCTCTATCACCCTCTCCACCTCACGACTCTATCCCTTCTCCACCACATTCACCTGAACCTATCTCCACCATCCTTCCAGACACCTCTTTAGCCATTATACCTGTTGTTTCAAACTCTGCTCCATCCACCTCCTCTTCTTCCTTTTCTATGCCTGACCATTTCTCTTCTCTTGCCCCTCACATATCCACTCTTCTGTATCAAACCGCCTTTCTACCCGAAATCTTCCCCCCTATCTCTCAGTATCTTACCCCCATCTCCATCTCTTCTGATCTCTACCAAATTCTCTTTCCTTCCATCTCCTCTGCCACTCACTCCTTTCTCTTTGACTTCTCCTCCATCTCAGACCTTCTCTATCCTTCTCCTTCCTCTCCTAACTTCATTCTTCTACCCGACTATCCCTTCCTTCTTCCCTCTTAGAAGTATCCTCTTCTTCTGCTTACGCTTCTCACTTCTGCATAGCCAGCGACATTGAGGTTGATTCCAAACCCTCTTCTCCTCCAAACCACCTTCATCTTCCTCTTCTCCAAACCACGCTCCTCAACCTTCAACCGGCCATATTTACGTCACCTTAACCCTTCTCTACCTACAGTGCTGCGATCACGCCATTAGGAGCTTCTTCGAGCAACAACGACCTAGCTCACTCAAGCAGGGCTTCTATGGCACAGCAGATTGATGTGCTCAACTACGGCCTCAATGCTACTCATGCCACTATCTTTGATATAGGGAAGATTGTTGATCAACTAGTGAGAACGACAACTTGCTCGGGCCTTCACAACTCATGTTCCTAGTTCAAGATCAACAAGCTGCTCGATCGGGATCGATGTGCACTCTCAACAAATCAAGCATTCGTGGTCTTTTCAATGAGCTCAAAACCGCCATGGCTCGGGCAATTCTTAGCCGACGAAGTTGCCTTGATTTCACCAATCTGCGCACCACGTCGAAGAAGCCAATGCAGAGGCGCTGGCTGGCGAACAGTAGGGTTGGTGCCATCGTGAGGAGAGAGCTACTCACTTCTTGAATCAAGCCTCGATTGAAGACAGAACCGACTCGAGAACGTCGAATGCGTAATCCGAACTGGGTTGGAGACTACTTAGAACGAAGACGCAGCCAATTTCACCCAACCTATTTTGATTCTGTTGGTATCCTGCTCGTACTTCCGTTGTTAAACCATCCGCTTTTACAAAACTTGCTGCTTAAACAAATTTTGTTTAATCACAGATGTCTCAAGTTTCTTTCAAAGTTTAAATTGCTTCTTTCCGATATATACGCTCAATTTAAACTTAGCGCTTAAATCTTTATATCCCTCGCATGCATACTTATAGATTTAAACCTTGCTCTTCTTAAGTACTTTGTCTTAATGTTTTTATCCTGTAAGTACTTAGTCTAGCTATCTCTCTACTAAGACTTCTGCTCTGAGAGGTATGTCTGCTTTTAATAAAAATTTCCTTAAGACATACTATTATCTCGGCATGATCCAAAGTCTCCGTCAGTCGAGATGATGACATCAACCAAATAGGAGGAGATTGTTGATTCCTATGATTAGATTTGGTTGAGTCATCTTCGATTCTATTGTACAAGAGGCTAAAAGGTCTGCGTGCATCGATTAGTGTGGCAAGCTGCCTTAGAATCACTTTGTTTAGAATAGTTTCTAAGTGTTAGTTCTTGGCGCTCAATGAAGCTTCTGACAGCCCTCGAAGGACCAAATAGACTTTGAAGTCCGCTTCATATAGCGGAAAATCAAAATTGGCCAAAATCAAGGAACAATGACACGTGTACACCTGTTTAGATATTTTCGAAAATATCTAGTCATCATGTCTTCACCAGATTATTTTTTAAGAAGTCAACTCTGCATAATGACATCCGTCTGCATCCCTTGAAAATCACGAAAGATCGAAGACATTACATTACCTCGCTTTGGCTAAGAAGACTTTCCAAGCCGCAGCTCAGCATTCAAACATTACTCGCTTAGTAATGTCTTCTCTCGCACACACGCATCTCCGATGATGTGGGTCGCTTTTCTCCCAAAGCGCCCGAATTGCATTCAATGCAAAAGAACGTTGGACTCAATTATCTCTGATTTGAAACCAACGGTCAAAAGGTCTCTTCCTGGTATATATTCAAGTGTTGAAGATCTGAAGAAACAACTCTTGCGCATTAAACTCTTCTTATCTCTCACTTTATTTGATTGTGTTTAAGTTCGGTTCCTATTCCGCCTTAACAACACTCTTGATAATTTCGTAATCTAATTTGTTTCCGCCGCCTAAGCACTTCTATTCAAACATTTCATAAATCCTTTAGAAGTGTTCTTAAAAGAAAAAGTTTTATAAAAACATATCTAGGCTATTCAACCCCCCCCTTCTAGCCTAGATTGAGCCTACTTCGGGACCAACAATGAGCTCCATTCTCTGATAGAATTCTTCTGCCAGAAAGATGCTATAATTTTTGTCGTTGAGGCAGAAGAGGGGTAGAATCCCAGAGGCGCTCATATCCTCACACGCTTTGACGAATGGCTATTGTGCATCGATTGAAGGTCAATGCACATTCCTCGTATGTATAGCTTAGGGTCCGTGAGCGACTATGATGTCATGAGGCGGCGGAAAGGTTGGATAGCCCTAAGGTTGACATCCGACCGTGGAAGAATGACGGTTTCGGTTTTGTTTCTTTCCTTCCATCGTCGTGCTTAGTTTTTGCCTCGAAAGAAATACAACCAAAAATTAGGGCTTTTTACCATAATAACTAAACAAGCAGAAATTTCAAGGTTTTCTGAAATGTTTGGAATTTTTGAGATAAAAACTTGAAACCCTAGAATGTTTAGAGAATCCACACCCGAGAAAAATGTAACAGAAGTTTTCATAAGAATAAACGATGAATATACATAAACGACTGTTAGTATTCTTAGGTTTGAAAGAACAACAATGGCGGAAACCGTATGAAACTCGAAAATGACCGCTTGAATTCCAAAGCAATTTTTAGGTTATGAAATGAAATGCAAAACGTAAAACAATAAGTTTCAAGTTGAGAGTAGAGAAGAACGTACCATTCGATGAGAAGAAGAAACAAGAAATACTTGATTTGCGTAAAGCAAGCATACGTAAAGAGTATGAATAGAGAGAGAAATAATTTGTCAAAGGGGTTCCAGTAAAGTTTGGCAAAAGACGGTTCAGGGACTATTTAAAGGTGAGAAAATTTTAGTTTGAGAAAGCGGGAACTTAAGATATTTTCTTAAGTACCAAATTTTATCCTTGACCCCCTTTATTGCTTTAGAAACCTCTTTAGCAAAAAAAATAGACTAAGTAAGAATATCGACCTTTAAGTCTTCCCAAAAGGAGAACTTACGCCTTCCGATTAGTCTAAAACTAAGTCTACCGTATGAAAGAAACATTAACAAATAACTTTGAATTTAAGCAAGAGGATCAATCATACCAAGATTTCTCCTTAAATAAGCAAACCGGTGGCATCCAAGTGGTTTTGTGAGAATGTCTCCGCTAATTGATGCTCGCTTGGAACATATTCCAAACCGATGTTACCTTTTTCCACATGATCTTTGAGGAAGTGATAACGGATATCAATGTGCTTGGTCTTGAGTGCATCATCGATTTTTAGAGAGAATTGCCGATGTGTTGTCACACATGATTGGGCGTTTTCGCCTTGATGTTGTAGTCCACTAGTTGTTGCTTCATCCATAGAAGTTGAGAGCAACAATGCTTGCAAAGAATGTATTCAGCTTCTCGTAGTTGAGTTTGCAACCGATCCTTGTTTCTTGCAAGACCATGAGACAAGTCTATTTCCAAGGAATTGACAAGTCCCACCGGTGCTTCTTCCGCCACTTTGCAGTCGCATAATCGCATCCGAGTATCCAACTAGATTGAAATTGTTGTTTTGGAGTACCGTATGCCTAGATTTGTTGTTTTGAAACATATCTCGATGATACGCTTGGCAAGAAGCAAATGTGACTCCTTTGATCGCCTCGAAATCTAGCACAAACACAAACAAAGAAACATAATGTCGTCTACTAGCAAGAAGGTAAAGAAGTGAACCTATGATTCCTCGGACTTGGTCATGTTCTCTTGCTTTCCTTCTCATCTTTGTCAAGATGGCGCCGGTAGACATTGGAGTTTCGAATCCTTTAGTCTGAATCAAGACCGAACTTCTTGATTAGTTCCTTTGCATATTTGGTTTGGCCGATGAAGATTCCATCTCAAGTCCTGTTGTATCGCATCCTAGAAAGTAGGTAAGTTCACCCATCATGCTCATCTCGAACTTGCTTTGCATCGCCTTCTCGAATCTTTTACATAGGCTTTGGTTAGTTGATCCAAAGATGATGTCGCCCACATAGATTTGTACCGTAAGAGAATGGCCTTTGTGCTTGAGGATGAATAAAGTAGTGTCTATTCTTCCTCTCACGAATCCTTGTTCTATTAAGAACTTGGATAGAGTTTCATACCAAGCTCTAGGAGCTTGCTTCAGCCGTCAGAGAGCTTTCTTGAGTCTAGACGTGATCCAGCTTTGTCCGAAATGACAAATCCCCGCTCCACGATACGCTTCTTGAAGATCACCATTCGTAAAGGCACTCTTTACATCCATCCGATACACTTTGAAGTTCATGAACGATGCATAGGTTAGAAAGAGTCTCGATTGCCTCTAGTCTAGCAACAGAGCAAAAGTTTCATCAAAGTCAATTCCTTCTTCGTTGTAGCCCTGCAACCAGCCTAGCTTTGTTTCTCGGTGACATTTCCTTCTTCATCTCTTTGTTTCTGAAAACCCACTTGGTGCCGATGACTGGATGATCAGTCGGTCTTTGAACTAAGCTCCACACCTTACATCTTTCAAACTGGTTCAGCTCTTCTTGCATAGCTTCAATCCAGTTATGATCTTCGATAGCTTCATCAATCTTCTTCGGTTCGAGTTCCGATACAAATGCATAAGCAAACATAGTTTCTTCTCGAACTTTATTTCTCGTACGAACTCCTGAGTTGAGATCACCAATGATTTGAGAAATGGGATGATCTCTTGCTTCAATAACAGTTTGAGGAAGATCACTTCTGGTGGGTTCTTCCCTTAAGAATTCCGGAGTAGGTTGAGAAGGAGATTCACCAAAATCTGGTTCAGAAGAAATAGGATCTTCAAAACCTTCATTTTCTGGTGAACAAGAAGGATGAGTGATCTGTAAAGGTGCTTGGGGAAAACAAGAGATGGGTTCGTGGTCAACAATGTAAGAGTTGTTATCGGTACCGGCAGAGTTCTCGCTCTCTACCTGAAGGGTTAGCGGTACTTGAGGGTCTGCAGCTGCCGTTTCTCGATGAGGAGTGGAAGTGGATGTTGTATTAGTACCTGTCTCATCATTATCAGAATCATTAGCAACGCTCGAGCCTTTCTAGGCTCTAACAAGTCATATTCATCAAAAGAAACATGCACATATTCTAAAATTTTTAAATTAGTTTTACTGAAAATGCGAAATGCTTTTGAATGTTTGGAATACCCCAGAAAAATTCCTTCGTCTGATTTTGCATCAAATTTTCCTCTATATTCTTTTCCGTTATAAAGAATAAAACATTTACAGCCGAAGATTTTAAGAAATCCTATGTTTGGGGATCTTCCTCTCCATATTTCATATGGAGTTTTGTTATGAAACTTGTTTACCAGGGATCTATTCTGGGTAAAACATGCAGTGTTGATCGCCGCCTAAATACTTTGGAAGTTTAGCTTCGCCAAAGATTGTTCTTGCCGCTTCAATCGTTGTTCTCGTTTCTTCCGCTCGGCTACACCATTTTGTTGAGGAGTACCGGCGGCAGAGAAGTTGTGGTCGATCCCGTGGTCATCGCAGTACTTTTCTACACCATTGTTTTTGAATTCAGTGCCATTGTCTGATCTTATGTCGCTTATGTCTTCAAGCTTTTGAGTTTGAAGTCTTCTGAAAAGAGCAGTGACTAGATCATACGTTTCATCTTTAGATGTCATTGTTTCAATCCAAGTGAATCTAGAGTAGTCGTCAACTACCACAAGTGTATACTTGTCTCCTGAAATACTGGCTGTTGTGATAGGTCCAAAGAGATCCATATGCAGAAGTTGAAGAGGTCTGTTTGTAGACAATACAAACTTTCTTTTGAAGGAAGACTTGGAAAGTTTTCCTAGTTGACAAGCTTTACAACTTCTGTCATGGTCGGCAGACACCGTAGGTAGACCTTTGACAAGCCCATTTTTGGAGAGCTTGGAGAGGTGCTTGAAGTTGAGGTGATCGAGATGCTTGTGCCATAGCCACCGTTGTCACGAACATTGTTGGCTACTAGACACAGGTTTGAGAATCTCCCTAGAAGATTTAAGTCCACGACATAGACATTTCCTTGTCTATTGCCGGTCAGTATTGTAGAGCAGGATTCACTGTCTTTGATGAGGCATTGGTTGGAGTTGAATTGGCATAGAAGTCCTTTGTCGCAGAATTGGGATATGCTCAAAAGATTGTGCTTTAAACCACTTACTAGAGAAACTTTGTTGATGGAGAGACTTCCTCTAGTAATTGAGCCATATCCAATTGTTTTTCCTCTTGCATTATCTCGAAAATAACAAGTGGGTCCTTTGGCTTCCTATATCTCAGTAAGAAGATTGCTTCCCGATCATGTGTCTTGAGCGACCACCGCCTAGGTACCGATGTCTTTGTTTTCTCGATTCTATAGCCATGAAGCATTCCTGAAAAAGAATTAAAGCAAACAAGGTACCCTTTATTTTCTTTCGGGTCCTAAGGATTAGCAACCTTTTGCAACCCATACCTGCTTGACCTTGAGAGAACTAGGTCTCTCAGATCTTGGAGTGAACCTTAGCAAGCATTCTGGTGCCAGATGGCCTAGACAATTGCAAGAGTGACATAAATGGAAAGTCCATAGAGAACTGTTAGTGACTTTAACTGAAGAGTGATTATGATTATTCCTTTTCTTAACATCCATTCTTGGTACAACTTGCTTGTTGATGGTAGACTTAATTGGTTTCTTTCGAATCTTCCTAGGTAGGTTACCAACAGACTTAGCTTTAGCTTTTCTGTTGATTACCTTTTCAGAAGGATTAGGTAGAATACCTTTAAGTTTACCTTCAACAGGTAAAGGAGCCTTGCTTGTTTCATAGACAAACTTGATAGTTACCGGTAGAGGTTTAGTAGGTCTACCGCCGGACTTTGCCTTAGCATAGTTATTGCCTAGGCAGACTTCACTTTTTCTACCGTTACCTTATCGTTTCTCATTTGAGTCACCATTTTGGCTTTTCCTTTCTCGAACCTTTGTGGTAAAGCGTAAGGGACACTTGAATAACCAAGGCCTTGTTTCCCTATATTTCCAAATGTCTGTTTAGAGAAAGATATATCATTTGCATTCTCGGAGGATTCACCTTTCTCCATGACTGAAGAGATTGTCGGAAGAGGCACATCTGAATATCCTATGCCAGTTTTATCATTACTAGATTTTTGGCTTGAAAGGATTTCTTCGAAATGCATCCTTGGAGTCGCATTCCAGAGTCGATTGTCTTTTGCAAGGCAATTTTCTCTAGGTCAAGTCCTTTGATGTGCTCAGATAGACAGTCAATTTTGTCATAAAGGAATTTGTTTTCTTCCTTTAGTTTGATACTCTCTTGTTGACAGCTATTGAGAGTTTGAATCTCAGCGGCCATCATAGATTTCTCAGAAGTAAGTTTCTCACAGTTCTTGGCCAGTTTAACATAGGCTACTCTAAAGGAATTAAATTCTTCAAGCATATCCTGATTATCCTTGAGAAGTTCTTCCTTCAAGGCCACCGTTGGTTTCATTTTTGTCCAAAGGACTAGGTGAAACTACAACTTCATTTTCAGAGTCATAGGTAGGACCTGAATCATGAGCTATTAAGCATATGTTAGCTTGCTCACAATCCTCTTCCTCCTCTTCTGAATCAGTCTCAAACCATGTAGCAACCTGTTTGTCTTCTATGTCTTCAGCCAACATACCCTTTTGTTTTTGAAATTTTCTAAATGAGGGTTTTCGGTATGCTTCAAATTTTGGCTTAGGACATTTTGAGGCAAAATGACCAGGTTTTCTACAGTTGTAACACACAAGCTCTTCCTTAGATGAGCTTTCACCATTCTTCCTAAAAGGTTGTTGGTGTGTGTTCTTCCTTCCATATTTTGCAAATTTTTGAAAACATTTTACAAACATGGCAAATTGTTCATCAGATAGAAAATCATTTTCACAGGAAGAAGTAGAAGGTTTGGTTTCAACAAAGGATTTCTTCTTGGACCATGGTCGGCAAAGACACGCTCGAACTGCTTTGTCTTGCTCTAGAGCTTGATTAACTTCAAGTTCATAAACCTTCAAACTTGCGTAGAGACTACGAAGAGTCATCTCGTTTAAGTTCTTGGATTCTTTCATAGCCGTGGTCTTAACATGCCATAAGCTACCTAGAGAGCCTAAAAACCTCATGTTCATTTCCTTTTTTGTCATACGTTTTACCAAGAGAAAAGCAACTATTATTACCTCACCAAGCGATCGTATGCTTGTCTCAAGGTTTCCTTAGATCCTTTTTGAAAGAATCAAACCGCTGGATGTATGTATATTTTTCGTTATCTCTTGTGTCTTGGTCTCCTTCCAAGTATTCCACAAGAGCTTCCCACATCTCTTTTGCAGCTTGTACATCGAATCACTTGGTATGTGCTTGTGTCTAGAGAGTCGGTGATTATGTTGATTGCTTTTCTTGTCAAGCTCTACCAGCTTTCTATCATCCTCGTCCATTCGATTCTTCTTTAGGTACTTCAGGATTCCCAAAGAATGGAGGCTAGAAGATTTGCCTTCATTGGTACATGTTGACCTGCAGTAACACATTTCCATAATCTGTTGTCAATAGAGTTCATAAATCTCATTACTTTATCCTTCCATACATCAAAATGTCCTTCGTCCAATATTGGGACGTGGTTAGCATTAGATGTAGGCATGTAGTGTGTTTGTGCCATTATATCGTATCTCTCAAGAGTTTAATCTTGGAAAAACTTGTTTTCAAAGAGTAAGGCTCTGATACCAATTGTGGGTCCCAATGGGCACAATAATAAGCTAGAAACGGGGGGGTTGAATAGCTTATTAAACACTTAAAACTTTTGGTAAATACTTTGAAAGATACTTGCAATCTATCGAAAAGATTCAAGTAGCGGAAGACCTTCAAGGTAGTTGTTCCAGGGTCGGCCGATAAGGACTACCGGTAGACTTTTACAAGTACTTAAGTTTCGCTGTAAATGGATAAAGATAATCACAAAGAAAGAACGATCAAACGATGACAAAAAAATATGAAACAACACAAGTATTTTGGGATGGTTCACACTATAAAGAGTGCTACATCCACCACCAAGGCAGTCAACCTTGGATTTAAATAGTGCACTATGTTTTCCACTAGATTAATTACAAAGAATATCTCTAATGGATCGTGTACAAAATATTGACTTGTGTTTGGGGTCTAGGGAATTAAATATCTGTAAATACAGGATATTTAATTCGTGCAGAAGTATAGTTAATGAAAGTAAACAACAAGAAGATAAAACAATAAGTGTTGATGAGCAGCTTCTTGTTGTTGACGAGGACTTCTAGATCTGTTTAGGATCTCTTGATAGCAATGAGCTGTAAGACTTGGAGTTGTGGAGTTTCAGAGCGATCCTATTAGTGTTCGATTGATTCTCTCTTTGTATGTGTATATATGTTCCAGTCTTTAATGGCAGTATTTATAGCAGGTGCACTTCAAAAGATCCGTTGGAGAAGACGAATACTTCAACAGCTCTTTTCATCAATGCATTAAATGCATGGGGCTGTCAGTCAAGGATTTTCGTCTTCACAGATATCTAGAGCAGGGAATGATTTCTGAGATCTTCAAAAAGGTGGGTGATTTAGGTGTCAGATCTGAGAGTTGTTGCAGGAACTAGGGGACAGTCTGCTTTTCCTGCTTTCACTGTTCAGGACGAAAAGTCTTCCTGCTTTTCGGAAAGGTTGCTTTCGGCGGCTTGATATGTCAGGGAATGTCTTGGATTAATTCAAACAATGATTAGAATAAGTTTGAATTAATCCAATTAATCTTTGCTGGATAGGACACGTCATAGAAGATTAGGTGGACACGAGGTCTACCGTTTGTGGGCGATAGGCAGGTCTTCCGATAAAGCTTGTGGAGAGGTCTTCCGCTGAACCTGTGAAGTCCTATAAAAACTATACTAGGCAAAGTTCTATACATAGTTGCCACGCTAATCGATACGCAGCCCGATTAGCCACTGAAGTATAAAACTAATGTAATGTACTGAGCAGATATAAATCTATCATAAAAATCAACACAAGACCTGTTAAAAACTAACAAATGTCAAGTTACAGGGTTAAAATTGCAAAATAAAAAGCAGGAAGAGTAAACAGTGAAATGCAGGGGGCCTAAGTGCCAAAAAAGAGGACCAGAAAAGGGGCCAGGCGCCGCACCCACTGTCTCTATGGGTGGCACCCAACAGTGCTCTCTGTACTATAGCAGTTTGCCTAAGGTGCAATCTCTTGAGCGTGCGGTACAAGTCGATGAAGCACAGAATGATAAATCTTAATCGCGAAGGAAGCCTCACTCTCACCTATAAATAGAGGTGCCTGGCTTCAGGAATTGACACACCGTTAAGCAGGTCACACACGCTACGCAGTTGTGAGTTCTCTTGAGAGCGTTATGAGATTTCCTTGTCTAAGCCCCGCAGCTCTGCCGAATCTCCCCTAAATACTAAAACCAACAGGTCAAAGTGAAACCTAGCTGCCCTGCTAGGATTCCACCCTATTCCTCTGATCCAAAAATCCCAAAGCAAGTAGTTGTTCTGTCCGAATCCAGACGCCAAATCAACAAAAAGCAAGTAGTTGCTCTTCCCAAATTCTGCAGCAACAAGCAGGCAACAACAAAAAAAAAAAAGCAGTTGCTCCGCCCGGTTTCCGAGGCCTGAAAGCAACCTTTGGAAGCAGTCACTCTGCCCGAATCCCCGCAACAAAGCAGCAAGAAAAGACTCCCTTTCCCTGAAGGACAAAGCGAGCGCACCTTAAGCCTGCCAGAAGCAAGTTGGTACGGGATAAAACCCCCACGCTTCAAGAGGTAGGTCATTTAAAAAGTTTTATTATATAAAAGTGCTATTTGGATCGGCAAAATGTAAGCAATATAATCTGTTGTGCTGTCTGAATCTCTATAAGGAAATTACAGTAAAAAGAAGTCATTATTATGACCAAAATTTCATAAAATATTTGTAACACCCAAAAGGAGGCTGCAGCAAGTGTTGTAATAATATATGTAAAGATATATTTACATTTAAATACTTTATTTCATCTGTTAAATAAATATAATAAAAGCAAATTTTTAGCCAAAAAATTATTTTGAGACCGAAAGGGCGAGTTGGGTGCCTAACATCTTCCCACCCCGTAACTTTGCCACCGAACCCTTTGCAAATATGGTCACATTTGGTTTTTCTTTATTTTTTCTTAAAATAAAGATGGCGACTCTGTTATAATATTTTGAGTCCACAATGAGGCCGGACGGATTCCACGCGCTTAAAGGTTTATTTTGAAACCACCCGCTTTTCACGCAGCGGGGGATCGGTCGTCGAAAAACCGGGATACTCACAGTGGCGACTCTGCTAGGGACGCTATTTTTATTTTAAAAGAAAAAAAAATGGAGGGCTAGACTCATTTTCAAAAAAATAAAAAGAAAACAAGTTTTCTTTTTCTTTTTGACTAAAATATGCTTATTATATTTATTTAGCATTTTAAATATTGCATTTATATATATCTGTATATATATGTGTGCAAATAACCATAAACTTGCAGCAGTTTCGTTTTGGGTACCGTTGCGAATATAAAAAAATATAAAAAAAGGAGAATAAAATAGAATTTCAGGCAGGATAAAAAAAAGACAGGGGGTTTATTATTACTTTATTTTTGCTTCGCTTTATTATATCTTATCTCTGCTTTATCTATTTATTCCGTGCAAAATATGTAAATATTCTTTCATTCTGTCATTTTATTTCGGGGATTAGGACCAATTTGTAATTAATAGGAATAGATAGATTCCTCACTTTTCTTTATATTTCTTGATCTGAATGGCCGTTATGCTTGCTCGCACCGTCCCTTTGAGGACTCAAACTAAATAAGCTAAGAAAATCCACAAAGAACAGAAAGACAAACCATATCTGCTTTATTTACGGCTTTATATCTGAAAAAAGAAAAAAAAACTTTACTGCTTTTTAGATGCCGTATACACGTGCACGCACATAAAAATATTCCAAATTGCTACCCTACACCATGGCCAGCCTACCCCATGCATCAGCCAACGTTAATTGCATATAGTTTCTCAGGAGACTTCATCGACCGATCGGTTTTATATCTCTAAATTATTGACCAATCCCTGTTGCAAAATATATATCAAAAAAATAAATATATGGAAAAAAATATAAATAAATATGCACAAGGGCTGACCAATAATTTCTATGATATTTGACCTAGACCATTTGAATAATGGATCCCGGAAAGAGTATATGCCATTCGCCTGAGATTAGTCCGATCTTGGGGAGTCGAAAGGCAGGTGGAATACGATGGTCCTATACTCTGGAGAAAGAATCCATTATTCCATGAATAGTCCTGAGACTGTCAAAACAAAGCGGGTGCTCATCCGATCAATTGCAGGAAAAATGAATAATAATAAAAAATATTAATAATAAATGCACATTGTACTCAGAACCTAGAAAGCCTTCAGCCAAACCCTTCTGATACCTTCAACCCCTTTTCTTCAGAAACTTGGCCCAAGTTTCGAAAGGCAGAGACAATACCGATCGTTTGATACGAGATACATGCACAGGGGTCAGATCATAAAATATCGCGGTCAGATCAGAAAAAGCCAGAATCAGTTCAGAGGGTACAGATTTGAGCAGAATGGTCGCCAAAAATAAGTAGACCATGTTAGAAATTAGCAGCGGACAAAAAAAGCTGGGACCAGAAATAAAAACTCCTGGGTATGCCCCTCCTCCCGAATTCCAAAACTGGCTAAAAAGGGAATTGGATACCCATACGGAAATAGTGACAAGCCAAATAGTTGGCAATCTTTTGGAAAAGTTTGCGGAAACTTTCGTCACTGTCTCTCAAGAAATCAAAAGCCTAATGCCTCCTCCCAATAGTTCCCTCCTTCCAGAAATAAACTTCTCCGACCCAACAGAAGATATCCTCCTTCAACCAAACACTAGCCTTCAGCCAAATATCAACCCCATTTCCCAATACAATATTATCCCAAGTACCTATAACCTCAATCCACCACCTACCCCAGACATCTACGCTGAGTTCACTCACCTAAATGCCTGTCACTATAACCAAAAAAGCTTCCCTCCTCTTGATCCTTCAAATACCTATTCCCAGCAAATGGCCCATGGAAGCCTAACTAGAATGATTTATGCGCATAAAAAAGAACAACCTCCCTCAAATAAGAACGCATACAATCAGTTCCTGACACAATATTTCCCAGACCACAAAGATGTTCAACCTAGCCATTCAACCAAATCCCAACCAAAAACCTCACCCCAATCAAAAAGGGAGGAGGGAGATTCAGAGACATTATGATGACTTACCCGCTTCAAGATCCAGGATTTTCCAAACACTATGGGCTCATGAGAAGCTTAAACGAACCATGAATTATACACCACCAAACCCATTACCTAGCTCATGGAATTACGCCAAGTATTGTGAATACCATCGCTGCAGTGGTCACTCCACCGACAGATGCTACTCGCTCAAGAATTCCATCCAAGACCTCATCGACAATGAAATAATCACGGTGGCAGATACAGAGAAAAAAGTTTTGGAGCCCAACCCAACAAAGAAAGTCTTAAGATCAAGAAGTGTATTTTCGGCCAAAATAAAATACTGTAAATTCCCTTTCCAAATAAAAGAGCTTGAATGTAATATACTCTATTGGGAGATAGCTTCTCGGGTATGATCGACGGAGGCATTAGTTATGAAAACCTCCCGGCTGAGTTCGAGTCCATTGCTGATAACCCCCTACAGAATTGGTATACCACGACCGGCCCTCTCTTGACGACTGTAGGCCTGGTAGACCGTTTTGGATATGCTATTCCCCCTCCTTCCTTTACCTTTACAGATTGGTCATCTACCGATCCGCTCCCTAAAATTGAGGACTTCAAACCCCAGGGCCTCAACAATGTAACCTACCCCAATGCTCTTAATAATGAAAATCTTGATGTCTTCGTGTATTCCTTAGTTGCACCAACGTTAAAAGATGAATTAATTAACATTAATAATGAGTCGTTTAACGAAATGGACCCAAAAGATAAAAGTTACTTACTTGAGCTCACCAAGTGAGTCAAGCACCAAGAAAAACACCGATCAACATCAGATGAAGACTTGTCAGTTATCAATCTGGGGCTGAATAGTGAAATCAGAGAAGTCAGAATCGGCAGCTACCTACAAGGGTCTGAAAAGGCAAGCACTGATTGACCTTCTCAAAGAATTTGTAGATGTCTTCGCATGGTCCTACGAAGACATGTCTGAGTTGGACCCAACCATTATAGAGCACCGAATTCCCACTCATCCCGATACTAGATCAGTCAAGCAGAAACTCCGTAGAATCAAGCCAGAATGGTCCGCAGAATCGAAGTAAACGTGGACAACACGATTTTGCATTCCGACGATACAAATGGTGCCTATATCAGAGACCTCCGAAAATTCTTCGAAAGGTTAAGAAAGCACCAAATGAAGCTCAACTCGACCAAATGTACATTCGGAGTTACCAAGGGCAAGGTCCTTGGATTCATGGTGACCAAGCAAGGGATCGAAATAGAGCCCACGAAAGTCAAAGCCATCATAAACATGCTGCAGCCAAAAACTCCAACAGAAGTCAAGGGCTTCTTGGGTCGATTACAATACATCAGCCGTTTCATCAAACAGCTGACCTCCATGTGTGAGCCCTATTCAAGCTCCTAAAGAAAGACATTGACCAAGTCTGGGACGAAAAATGCTAGCTAGCCTTCGAAAAAAATCAAAAACTACCTTGCCAACCCACCAGTGCTAGCTCCTCCCCATACACGTAAACCTCTCCTCCTATACTTAACCATCACAGACACATCAGTAGGGGCTATGCTCGCCCAATAAAAAGAAAACTCCTACATCGAAAATGTCATTTATTTCATAAGTAGGAAGTTACAAGGAAGCGAGCTCAACTACTCAGCCTTAGAGAAAAACTGCACTGGTCTAGTCTGGGCAACACAAAGGCTCAAAACTTACTTGCAAGCTCGATCCATCAAACTCATCTCCAGGATGGACCCTATGAAATACATCTTCGGCAAGCCATCACTCTCTAGCCGATTAGCTAAATGGTCGTTTCTGCTCAATGAATATGACATCACATACGTCACGCTCAAATCCATCAAAGGTAGCGTGATCGCAGACCATTTAGCTGATCTGCCTCTAGAAACTGAAGATGCATCTGAGCCCAATTTTCCAGACGACGGTGTCTTGGAAATCACCAATCATGACACCAAGTGGCAAATGTTCTTTGATGGAGCAGCCAACAAAAGAGGTTTTGGCATAGGAATCCTACTAATCGATCTAGTAGATTCCCACACTCCGCTAGCCATAAGATTGGAGTTAAAATGCTTAAAGAACACTGCTGAATATGAGGCCTGCATTACCGGTCTAGAAGAGGCTCTCCGAAAAGGGGCTAAAGACTTGAAAGTGTACGGTGACTTTGCTTTAACCATAAATTAGGTTGAAGGGAAATGAAAAACCCATTATCCCCGGCTACAGCTATATCATGCCAGACTGACAGCCCTAGCAAAAGAATTCGATAATATCTCGTTCCATTATTTTCCTCGAGATAGAAATCAATTCGCCGATGCTTTAGCCACTCTAGCCTCGTTGGTCCAAATTCCCACATAAATCAACGTGCAACCATTTATAGTCGGGAAAAAGACCACTCCTGTTTATTGTTTTAGAATCGATGCCACTCCTGAAAAGGATAATGAGCCCTGGTACCTAGACATTATGAATCTGCTTCAGAAAGGGGTCTATCCATCCAACTTAGAAAAAAGAGGGAAAATCTCCCGACGAAGGTGGGCATCACAATTTGTGATCATCGGAGGCAGTTTATACAAAAGGCACTACCAAGGTCTAAACCTGTTATGCATCGATCAGGCCAAAGCCGAGCGAATCATGGAACAGCTGCATGGTGGTATTTATGGGCGACACATGACCGGGCATATGTTGTCAAAGAAAATCATTCGATAAAGGTACTATTGGAGTACACTAGAAACCGATTGTATTCGGTGGGTGCGACATTGCGACAAATGTCAATGCTTCGCAAATCTACAACACGTTCCTATACAACTCCACAACCCCTTGGCCCTTCTTAACATGAGGAATTGACGTCATAGGTCAAATTCACCCAAAAGGATCCAACGGCCATGAATATTTCTTGGTAGCCGTCGACTACTTCACGAAGTGGGTAGAAGCCTCTTCCTACAAAATACTAAATGCCAGAAAGGTATCCGACTTCATCATAACCAACATCATATATAGATACAGGGTACCTTTCGAGAACATTTATGATAACGACACACACTTCCAAGGGGAAGTGAACCGACTACTCGATGAATTCAAAATCCAAAGGCACAAGTCTTCCCCATACCGACCACAAACAAATGGTGCCATTGAAGCAGCCATCAAAACATTAGAAAACATCATCAGAAAAATGGCTGATACAGGAAGAGATTGGCCAGAAAAATTGCCACTAGCCCTCTGGGGCTATCATACTTCAGTCTGCACAGCCACTGGGGCTACCCCTTATTCTCTAGCTTATGGCATGGAGGCCGTGCTGCCCATTGAAATAGAGATCCCATCATTAAGGGTTATGATGGAATCATACGTAGCTGAGATCGACTAGGTCAAACAGCGCTACGAAGAATTGGCCCTGTTAGACGAACGACGGCTGCTAGCCCTAGAACATACTCGGGCGTATAAAAAAAGAATAGCTTGGGTATTCAACAAAAAAGTCAAAGGCCGTGGTATCCAAGTCGAAGATCTGGTACTTCACGAAAAACCCCCTAGTTATGTCGACACTAGGGGAAAATAGAAATCTCCTTGGATGGGACCCTACATCATCAAACAGATCCAGTCAGGAGGTGCGGTGTTCTTCACTAGCTTGCTAGATTGAAAACCTGAAAGGGCAGTATAGGCAAAAGTTAAAGCAAAAAAAAAAGACAAAAGGAAAATAATGGCTCACTATATTGAAAACCCGAAAGGACAATCTTGGCAAAAGTTAGAGCAACCAAAAAAAAAACCAAAAAAAGAAAAACCAGGAGAAAGAGAGATGGAAGGCAGTCTCCAACATTCAGTCCATAGCATCTGATCTCCAACAGGCAAAAGTTTCCAACATATTCAAGGAAGAGAATGCGACATCGCAAGCAAGACAACTTTCCATGGTCTTGACTGACCAAAGAGAAAAGCCACGACAGGGATCATATAATAAATCACCAAAAATACAAAAAATTCCATAAGGTGCTACTTAGGAATAGGTGTCTAAGGCAATTCGATTAACATTTATTCCTGTACAAGTACCTATATATATATTTCCTATATCCCCTATCCCCCAACTATCCCCTCTTTTCATGCAGCTCCACCTCGGAACGGTCCATCAACGTTTGCAACGTCCTAGCCGAGACCAAATGCTTCTACGAGGTGCAGAGGAGGCCTCAGCCTCACCGGCATGAGAACCTTCAAAGGTATCTTCCTCCTCATCATTAGCATCCCCATTTTCCCGTGTATCAGCACGGCTTGGTACAACACCACATCTCTTTGAGCGTTGCTTTGACTGCCTGCCTGATTTGGGCCAGCTTCAACAGCCCGCCGGGGATTACTACTTCGACTTGCATTACTCAATCTAGGAGGCACATTACTGGGTCCCGCCTCATCAGGATTACGAGCTGTCTGAGCTCCTAGGCGGTGCACTCGCCGAAAGTCCGCCTGCAGAACCTGGGAACCACCAGCCTTGAGCTTTTCAGATCCTCGCCGATTTCCATCAATTGAGCATTTATACTGATGGTCACTCGCCTAGTGAGGATCCTTCTCAGCACATGCCTTATCACCCAAGAATACTCCTCAGCAGCAGCTAATATCCACGCCAGATACTCATGGGATAACAGCATGTTCTCAGCAAAAGTGTAAGCTGAGGCCCGCAGGGGATAGTCGAGCTCCCACATATCCCGAATGAGACCGCCCACATCTCTCTCCATCCGTAACTCCTCTATTAGTGGATGGTTCACATCCGGAAGGACCTGCTCTCTGCCGAATTGCCGAAGAACTCGGTACGCTAGATAAAAGGTGGTCTGTTGAATACCAGGTAAGATAACCTGGGCATAAGCCCTAGAAAACAGAAAAAAGTAGTGAATCCGCTAGTGGCTAATCACCCATATTATTTCCATAGAGCTGATGCGCAGAAAATGCTCTATCCAATCACTCTCCGTCAACAGATTATGGGGATAATGGCCGCGAGAGACATAACACCCGGGATTATAAATTTCTCCTTCAGGCTCAGGGCCCATCACCTAGTTAAAATATTCCTCCAGCCACATATGGATCAAAATGGGGCTGCCAGAAGGAAAAACTGCGTCGCCATTCGAAAAAGTGTCCAGGCCAATCAGAGTCTCGACCAAAATTATCGGGACGATATTTACCCGGCGCTCCCGAGCTTGCAGAATCAAATCAACAACCCGTACATTGGTAAACCCAGGTTGGCCTACGAGGAGGTATCTCCCCATCACACACAAGAAAAAGGCAGCCAGCCGACTGTGAGTGCCCTGATTTTTTTCATTTTCGTTTTCCCTTTTAAAAAAGGAGAACAAAATCAAAACATTTTAAGGGGCGTGAAATACGCCCGGCCTCATTGTGGATTCAAAATGTTAAAATAGAGTCGCCATCTTTATTTTAAGGAAAAACAAAGAAAAACCAAATGTAACCAGATTTGTAAAAAGGGTTCAGAGGCTAAGTTACGAGGTGGGAAGGTGTCAGACACCCAACTCGCCCTTTCGGTCTCATTTTAGTACATGAGTTCAGGGCCATATGCTTTTTATTATATTTATTTAACAGATAAAATAAAGCATTTAAACACATATTTGTATCTATATTATAGTTGTTTCTGAGGAATAATGAGATCCTTTATGTACTAAAATGAGTTCAATGGGAGAAGCCCCAGGATGAATTTGATCAACCAATATTTTGTAGGATGGGAACGTTCCTGAAGAAATTAACTAGGGACAGTGATCGATGTATTTTATACGTCGATATCGGGTATTTGTATGACTTAAATTGAGCAATTCCACGAGGCTTTTGGCTACTGATATGTTTTTTTCAGTTGTTTTATGAGTTTCAGGGTTTTAGGTGAAATTATATGAATTACGAGGCTTTTAGTGAAGATTTCGAAGAAGGGGTCAAAGTGTAAATTGAAGAAGAAACGGCAAAGAGTCATACTGGACACCTTGCAGACGCAAGGTGTTTGGACCTTGCCTTCGTAAGGTCACCAGAAAACAGCCCCCAAAATTGAAGACCCTTGCGGACGCAAGGGGTAATGACCTTGCGACCGGAAGGTACCCAGATCCGGCCTTTTTGAGGTTTTCGAGCTGAATTGAAACTCCTAATTCCCTACAACTGCATGTTATAAATAAAGGACGGTAGCCAAGGCAAAAGGGCGGCCAGGAAGTAGTTTTATACAGCTTTATCGTAGGATTTAGCTTGTATAACATAGTTTAGTTGTTGTAATTGCAGTTTAGGAGATCGATCCATGTATTCATTCATCTCCATGCGCGCTTCATCTTGAAGGATGAACTAAACCATCATTAATCTAGGAATTGGGAGGTAACTTGTATCGAATCTATGTTTTAATCTATTTTTATTCATTCAATTCTTGTTGATCATGGTGTTTATCAACCCCTTTATTATCTCGCTTTGAACAAATGAATGTAATTGTGAGTAATAAAGGCCTAGAGGTATGGATAACTGCATGACCAATATGCATATGTCGTACATTGGCTCACCATCATGATAAATTGAACCTATCGATGCACAAGAGTGATAAGTTAGGGTCAGGTTCCATATATGACCTAAGTGGCAGTTAGGATCCATATGTTCTTGTGCCTAGGATATAGAATGGACGAATTATTTGGAGATGGAGACTGAACGGTAATTCAACAGGCTATATCTATATTTTGTGAACGAACCCAAGAAATTGAATGATACTTTATCAAAATAAGCTATAGAGGAGATACAAATGAAACCCTAATCCTAGATTTCCCTCCTCCATAAGATCTTCATAATCTGTAATTGCTGCTAATCTAGTTAACTTTAGTATAATAATTAGTTTAGATAAAATCAATATAAAAACCCCCTTAGTTTAATAATACTGCTATCGATAATCTTGCTATTTGTGATCTTCTTGTCTCTGTGGTTCGACCCTTGCTTCCCAAGCTATTCTACAATAGTCTTGTACACTTGCAAGATATAATTAAAATAAGACACGATCAAGTTTTTGGCGCCGCTGCCGGGGACAAGCTAGTTTGCATAGTTAGTTTGTTGGTAGCGTAATTTTAAATTCCGTTTTTATAAAAATAAAAATACAAAAAGATTTTACTTGTTTTTAGTAGTTAGTTGTTTTATTTGCTTTATTTATTTTATGCACGGTCGTAGATCTCTAAATCCTAAGTTAGTAGAATTAAATCAAAATATAAATAATCTTGGAAAGAATTAGAAAGATCCTGATAATTTAGGAACCCTGCCTGATAATCAAGAACAATTAAATCAAGAGGATCCTATGGTTGATCCTCCAATGGATAACAATAACCAAAATCCTGAAAATCCGGTTCATCTGGTAAATGCGAATCAAAGAGTAGAAGAACTTGTTAGAAGAAATATGGAAGTAGTAGTAAATCAAAGAACTATAAATGATTATAGTCGACCTACGCTGAATGTAGCAACATCATGTCTAATCTTACCAGAAGCAGTTAGAAATTTCGAACTTAAAGGTCATTATTTTAATATGATACCTTCATTTCATGGAATGCCTGCTAAAGATCTAGTAAGTTTTCTTAGAGAATATGAGTATATGATGAGTACTTTCCCGTTAGGAGGTTTGACTAAATACCAAGTAAAAATGAAATATTTTCCAAGTGCATTAAAAGATTTAGTGAAAAGATGGTTTAAGAATCTAACACCTAGTAGTGTTTACACTTGGGCTCAATTATATGATTTGTTTATGGGCAAATATTATAAACATGCATCTCTTATTGAATACAGAAAACAAATCATGTCTTTTCAAAACGAACCAGGAGAAACATTCCATGAAGCATGGGATAGGTTTAAAAATTTACTTATTATGTGTCCTCATCATAATCTGCCTCAAGATGTGTTAGTACTTCAATTCTATCATGCTCTTTCGCCTGCTTTACAAACTATGGTTGATAGTGTGGCCGGTGGTTCTATTAATAGAATGACACCAGGTGCACTAGAAGAATTACTTGAGATGTTAAGTGCAAATTCTCAACAGAAAAGTGTAAGAGGTAAAAGTAGAAGTTTATTTTAAGTACAAGAAAAACCAGAGATGAATAGACAAGCCCAATTTGAAAATTGGCAAATTCTAGAAGCATGTGCTATTTGTGGATTAAATTCTCATGCTACTAATTTTTGTCCATCTAGTGCTATGTATTCTGAACAGGTGAATGCCATGAATATGTACCCTCAAAGACAAAGGAATGATCCCTACTCAAACTCATATAATCCTGGTTGGAGGAATCATCCTAATTTTTCGTGGGGAGGAAATAAACCACTACAACCTCAACAATTCCCAAATCAAGGACAATTGTGAATTGAAGAACTTTCGTGGGTCCATATTTCCAAATGACTCATTATCAACCCGTGTAGCTTTATCATGTTTTTACATGAGTTGATTCATCATTTTGTTTTTACAATTTAACAGACACTTCGGCGATGGGTGGTGCTCAAAGACGAAGAAGAACACTCGACAAGCTAATATAGGAGAAGCAAGCATTTACTAGACTCAAATAGAGATAAATACCTTTGGAAAGCTCGATTTGAGGACTTGGTTGGACTTTCGAAATAACTGAGACCAAATGGATTAGAGAGCATACTCTGCAAGGATGGGCTGTAAGCATCAATATAGGCAAAAGAGATACCCCTAGGGTTTGAAAGCCCCTAGTCCTGAATTGTTGCGTATGATCCTTGAGTTGCCTGGATTTTCTGGATTTCCCGGCTTTCCAGACTTTTCTGCTTTCTTGGCTTCTTGGCTTTCCGGGCTTTCCTTTCTTCCCTGGCTCCCTATCTGTCTTCTTCTCTTTTTGTTTTCTTTTTTGTTTTTTTTTTCATGTTTTCTTTTTTTTTTTCATTTTTTTTTTTTGAATTGGTAGACCAAGACATCTCGAAGTAGAACATATTGAATTTTTTTTTTAAACCGAGAGGGAACGATGCACTAGTCAACTAGTGTTGCTTTTTTTTTTTTTAGGAAACAGGGACGACACCCTGCAGGATTTTATTAAAAAGAAATAAAGGTACAAACTTGAGGGGGACAACCAGCCTTACCCTTATAAATGGGGGGACAGAGGAGCCTTACCTCGAAAAAGAGAGTACAAAGCAACGAGAAATTAAGAAATTCTAACATAAGGGGTACTAATAGCATCCAAATGAATAAGACCACGAATGTGGGGAGGGATTTCAGAAGATTGGCGAAAAACATGCTGAGAGTAAGAATCACAGGCCAAATTAGCCAATTTGTCTACCACAGAGTTAGCCTCTCTGAAACAATGCCTGAAAGAGATATGCCCTCGATCGCGAATGCGAAAAATGTCACGAAATAAGTAAGAAAGAGCCCAAGGAAAGTTATGGGCTTTGGTGATGCAGTCAAAAATAACCTTAGAATCTACCTCCACAATGACATTAACCAAGTTATGATTTTGTATCCACAGAAGACCAGAGTGAAGAGCCCGAAGTTCAGCAACCATATTAGTACTTTCACCATAGAACGAAGAGAAAGCATAAACAAAATTCCCTAGAGAATCCCAAATAGTATCTCCACCACCACTACTGCCCAGGTTACCTCGGCTTGCACCATCAAAATTGAGCTTGAGAAATCCATTAGGAGGTTTAGACCAAGTCACGGATTGAATATAAACTTGCTTGCGAGCACCAAAAGAGATACGAGAAGGACCAAACAGATCTGAAACAAAATAGTTTGCTGCCTGAAGAACATCCTTAATGTCAGCCGAAATATTTTGAATAGTCACATGCATAGGAGTTCGGGTATCATCAAAAAGAGCCCGATTCCTGGCCTTCCATAAATGCCACAGGATAAACGAGGGGAGCAAGGCAAAGATTAGCGATTTATGATTCAACCACCAAGAAAAACATCTCTGTTGGATGGAACAAGGCTCAAATGAAAGACCAAGCTTACCATGAAAAAACTGCCAAACATGGAAGGCGGATGAACTAGATATGAAGACATGCTAGAAAGTTTCCATATGCCCCCCTTCACAACAATAACATTTAGAGGCTAAGGAAAAACCTTTACTCCAAAGGCCTTCATCAATTGGTAGCTTGTGCTTGAATAGTCTCCAAAGGAAGACACTAATTTTTCTAGGCAATAGCTTGTGCCAAATATATTTGGCTGAGAGAAGCAAGGAGCTTGGGCGCCTTATTAAAGTGAGAGCTGAAGAGAGAGAGAGAAAGAACCCCTCGGCGAAGCAATCCAGCAAGCCCGGTCAGGAGAATCATCAAGAGAGATGCACTGTTCGTTGATGTAAGAAAGCAAGTGAGACGGGTAAGCAGCTTCAGCAGTGTTACATGACAAATCTGAGAGAACTTCGCGAATAGTAGAAGCAATGCAGTCTGGAGGTTTGTCCACCAAAAGATGGTGAAGCCAGTTATCGAACCAAGGAGAACAATCACCTTTTCCGATGACCCAAAAGATGTTAGGCTCAGCAATCGACCTTGCCTTAATCAGGCGCCTCCAGACATGAGAACCCTTCGAGATAGCTTGGCTGGGATGAGCTCTAGAACAGTAGTGAGCAGCCAGAAAATTGGACCAAAGATTTGGGATAGATCGAAATCTCCACCATAGCTTAAGACCATAAGCATTAGAAAGATCTACCATAGAGATAACCCCAATGCCACCCTCTTCAATGGGACTGCAGCAAGAATTCCAGTTGATCCATTGACTTTTCTTTTTTCCATCAATCTGACCCCAGAAGAAATTGGAGAACATACGATCAATAAGAGATGTGACCGAGGAAGGGGGATCAATAGCTGCCAGAAGATAGCTAGAAATAGAGGAGAGAACATGTTTAATAAGAGTAATACGCCCAGCTGAATCCAGGAACGAGCCCTGCCAAGAGCTAATACGGTTCTGAATCTTCAACACTAAAGAATCAAAGTAGGCCTTTTTTTTTTCGACCGATATAAAGAGGGCAGCCAAGATAAATAATCGGAAGATCACCCCTACTAAAGCCCAAAGAAGCATAAATAAGAGCAGAGCGATTAGCATCTGTATTTGAACCCAAGAAAAAAGAACTCTTGGATGCATTAACAAGTTGACCCGAAACAGCTTCATACTTGCTGATCATATCCTTATGAAGAAGAATAGATTTCTCGCTCCTATTACAAAAAATGATTATGTCATCGGCAAAAGCTAGATGGGAAATTACCGGGCAACCACTAGAAGTCGAGAAAATAGAGGAAGGCACCTGATTATGAAGGTCGTTAAGACTTCGACTAAAAACTTCGGCAGCTATGATAAAAAGGCTGGGAGATAAGGGATCTCCTTGGCGAAGACCACGAGAAGAGCGGAAGAAGCCCGCAGCGCCACCATTAATCAGAACCGAAAACCAGTTGTCTGATATTAATCTCCAAATAAGATCAATAAAAATCTCATGAAATCCAAATTTGCGGAGGACCTGAGTAAGAAAAATCCAGGAAACTCTATCAAATGCCTTCGCCATGTCCAGTTTCAAGACCACATTAGAACCAATCACCTTTTTATTAAGGAAGCTCATCATTTCTTGGGCTAAAAGGATATTATCCTGTATGGTACGACCTTTCGTGAAAGCACTTTGATTATCCGAAATAATGTGAGGCAAGATGGGAGCAAGCCGAGTAGAGAGGATTTTAGATATAACCTTCGAGCAGAAGTTGCATAGGCTTATAAGGCGAAGATCTTTGAAAGAGTTCGGCCTATCCACTTTGGGAATCAAAACAATAAGGGTGCTAGTGATGCATTTATGAAAGGTTAAGAGGGAAGAAGAATTTGGAGATGGCAATTGAGTATAAGGGTGAGGGGGTTTTGTCTTCCCTTTACATGTTTTTGGAAACAAAAGAAAACAAATAGAAAATACCTTTTATTTTTTATTTTTTGAAGAGTAAACCAAAGTATTTGACCAAACCCGAAGGCTGCCTACGGTCCTCATTTCGAGGCTCATGTCATCGTAATTCAACTCTGACAGAGAAAATTTCATTTTGCTAATCTCCTTTTTTTATTTTTCAATTTGAAAGAATAGATTTTCTTTCTTACTTGGAGAGAACAAAATATTTTTTTTAATTGATCATCTTTTTTTGCGAAAAGAAACGATTATATATATATATATATATATATATATATATATATATATATATATATATATATATATATATATATATATATATATATATATCTATTTTTTTTGAAAGGAAAAGAGAACTAAATATTACACACGATTCTTTGTAGAAAAAAAACCCTTTTTTTTGCGATCCTTGAAATGAGATGATTACATACCTTCGGACAATCCTCTCAAGAGAGTAAAAGATAAACAATCAATTTTTTTTTTATTTTTCAGCCCCTGCAAAATTGTTAGTGGTACCAAAGGAAAACAACAAAGATCCCAATATGTATAAACACAACACATGATTTAAAGGAAAGAAAACTTTTTTTTTTGATGATTTTTTTTTGAAAGGTGGAGTACTAATAGGAAAAATTGGTGTTCCAAACGGTAAAAATAGGCGACCCGATGGATAAAATGAATCCAACATCAGACAAAATTGTTCAAAAAGAGGAACGGGCCACGTAGGAAAAGGGGCGGGCGCAGCCCATAGTCACTTTGGGCGTTGCGCGCACAACAAATAGACATAGTCACTTTTGGGCTTTTGGCACTTTAACCTTTAACCTTTTCCCCTTTTGTCATTTAGGCCCCTCTGAATTTCCTTTTAACGTTTTGGTCCGCATAACGTACTAAAATTATTATTATTTTTTTGAAAAAACGATTAAATTTTTGTTTTCTCTTTTTGATCTAAATTTTTTTTGTTGAACATTTTTTTTGAAAAACGAAATTATTATTATATTATTTCTTTAATGAAAAACGATTTTTTTTGAAAAATGATTTTTTTTCTTTTTATAAATATTTGACCATAATAATGACTCTTTTTAGTGTTATTCTCTATAGAAATCCGGGCATCATAACTGCTTATATTTTTACATCGGGCCGACTGAAAATAGCACTTTTTTAATAAAATCTCTTCAAGGTTTACCTTTAAGAGCATGGGGTGTGCTCGCTATGTCCTTCCAGGAGAGGGAGTCTATTTCTGTTGTGGAGATTCGGGCAGAGTAACTGCTTCCGAAAGTTGCTTTTAGGCCTCGGGAAACGGGTGGATCAATTGCATCTTTTTGCTATTATTTGCTTGTTGCTGGCGGAAATCAGGCAGAGCAAATGCTTGCTTCTGGCGGATTTGACCTCTGGATTCACATGTCATGTTACATACCAGGGGTACGAAAATGGGGTGCCTGCAGAGTCCCTCAACGATGGAGTTTACGGGTAACCCGAAGCTTACCGAGTAAACGAACATCGTTGATAAAAAATAGACTCCCAAATTTCGTGAAAATTATAATGGGGAGTAATACAACAGGTAGAAGTTATAATGCAGTAATTTATAATTTATTTCAAATCTCACATATTCTAGACATATTTAGTCGGTTATAGCAGCTTATCGTAGTTTTGAAGCAGATATGCAAATTAAATGCTCTGATGGTCGGAACTATCGAAATAGGCTACCTACGTATCCGTTAATAAAAGGAATTAGACCAAACGTAGTTCGGCCGGATGCGAGTAAACAACAGTCATACTGGTGGGATAGATGGGACCTGTTCCTTTCCTTAAGTGACTCGGGGTATGCACCCCTTGCAGAAAGGATCCAACAACAACCGGTGGGATACCATAGAATTGATCTTTTCCCTAAGTGACCCGGGGTATGCTGTTAGTCCCAAAGGGCACAATAATAAGCTAGAAGGGGGGGGGGGTTGAATAGCTTATTAATCACTTAAAACTTTTTGTATTGATTCCTAAAACAAACACTTGTAATCAATCTATTGAAAAGATTGAAGTAGCGGAAGTCTTGCAAGGAAGACAGACTAAGTCTACTGGTGAAGCACTACCGATAGACTTAGCTGGTTACTCAAGTTTACTGCTAAAGGAATAAGTTTAACAGATATGAAAACAATGTAAAGCAGTAAGTAAAAAATACATGTATTTTGAGATGGTTCGCACTATAAAGAGTGCTACGTCCACCACCAAGGCAGTCAACCTTGGATTTAAATGTGCACTATATTTTCCACTAGTTCTATTACAGAAATGTCCAATGGATCGTGTACAAATTATTTGACTTGTGTTTGGGGGTGGGGTATTGAATATCTGGACAAAACAGAATATTCAACGTTCAGAAGAATAGTAGAAGGAACAACAATAAGAAGCAAAAGATTAATGGTTGATGCAGATCTTCTTGTTATTGTTGAGGACTTCGTTGATTAGTTAATGATCTCTTGAATGCACTGAGTATATAAAGCTTGATGTTGTTGTGAAGATTCAGAGCATTGTTTTCTTCAGTCTTTAATGACAGTATTTATAGCTTGGGCATTTTTTGAGATCGGCGGAGAAGATGAAGTGAGTAACAACTCTATTAGGTTGAATGTATTAAATACCTGGAGCTGTTTGTAGATTTCTTCTTCAACTGATACTGAGCAGGGAATGAGGAAGAGTTGTTGCAACAACTAGCAGGTAGAGCCGTCGGATGGGCCGGGCCGACCCGGTCCGAGCCCGGTGGGCTTCACTTGACGACGTGCCGGGCCGTACCGAGCCTAAACATGAGTGGGCCTAGTAAAAGTCAAGCCCAGCCCATGTGTACTTCGGGCCTCTTGGCCTTTGGGCCTATGGGCCAAAACAAACTATTTTTTTAATTCAAAAAACTCACAAATTAAGTAATAAAAATTACCATGCTGAAACTAGAGCGACCCGCGATTACGCTTGTCCATAAAATGGAAGAGAAGATTGCCACAAGGAAGATCAAGGATTTAGTACCATTTGGAATTTGGCTACAACTGCTTCACAGTGCCTTGGATGTCACGTGTCAGAATGTCTTGGCTTGGAAAATGTTCAGTAAGATTATGACATCCAGGAAAATGTGTAATAAGTGAAGGAAGAGTACCATAGTGCCTCTTTATAGAAGAAAAGGATAATATACAAAGTAGTACAATTTATGGTGGGATGTAATTGATCAGTCCTCGATCAGAGTGGTTATGATTCATCGTGGTATCTGATAAATTGTTTATGCCCGGGGGTCGACTATGGAAGTCATTTACATACAGAAAAGATAAATGGAAGGTATTTAGTGTAGAAGAAGAAAATATATGTTATTGAACCTAGGTAAGACTTATGATCGATTGTCAAGAGAAATAATTTGGTTGGTATTGGAGAGTGAAGGAGTTAATGTAAGATACATTGATGCGGTCAAGGACTTGTATGATAAAGCTATGAATAAAGCTAGACCTAGTATAGGATAAGTTAGTGAGACTTAAATTAAATTATAACTACATCAAGGATTAAATTAATTGAAGTCTTTACTGAATTGTTTTTTTTTTTTTTTTTGATAAGTGATCTTACTGAATTGTGTGACACAGTTTTGTAAAGCAAAGCTTAATTGCTGCTAGAAAACTCTTTTTGTTAATCTCTGAATAAACTGAAAGTATTAATGTATTATAGGCTATTAGCACGCCACTGATAGGGTTTTTTTTTTTAAAGTTTTAACCTTTTTGGCTTTTTAGATAATTAATTTTAGTCAGTGACTCACTGTTACAAGTTACTCACTTCCTGACTTACTTAATGACTTTGTAATTGTCGATTTGCATTTCGGGCCTGGCCGGGCTTTGCGGGTTTTTAAGATCCGGGCCAATTGCAGCCCACGGGCCTGTCGGACCGGGCCAATGAGACCCGTTTTTTCGGGCCTTCTAGTTTGAAGCCCGGGCCCTTAAAAAATTCGGGTGGACTGGACCAGGCCTATGGGTCGGGCTCGATTTTGACAGCACTACTAGCAGGTGAGCGACAATCAGAGTCGCAGACCTACAGTAGTTGGTACAGTCTATATGTGTCAGTCTCTGCTCTGTCACTTTTCAGGAGTCAAAAGTCTTCATGCTTTTTCGGAAAAGCTGGAGGGACGTGTTTGAGAAGTTAGCGATTATCTGTAGATGATTTAATTCAAATTCAAACTGATTTAAGCTTGAATTAAATAATCCACTTAAGCTTTGAAGTCTGGAAGTTTTGGACACGTCATGCTGTCCGAGTGCAGACAAGGTATGCCGCTGGAGGTTGCTTGAAGTCTTCCGGTGATGCCTTTAGCCGGAGTCTTCCGCTAAACCTGTGAAGTCTAGAAAACTATTCTAAGACAAAGTTCTATACATAGTTGTCACGCTAACTAGTACGCAGTCCAATTAGCCACTAAGTATAGAACCTAATGTAATGAATGAACAAATGCAAATCAAGATACAATGAGAAACAACAATCTCCTCCTATTTGCATCTGGTCATCATTACTTACAAGTGAGGCTATGAAAACTTTTAGGATAGATAATAACATGTTAGAAAATATTTTAGTTTCATAACTGCAGACATGCCTCTATCAAAAAGAAAACACCTTAAGTGTGAAAGCTAATCTAAGTGCTTACAAACAGAAGAGATGATGGAACAACACAAGGATTAGTAATAAACAGTTCAAATAGATTTAAACTTGATGTTTAAATTCTAAGCAGATATATGAATTTAAGTAACAAGAATTTAAACAGTTGATGGTTTTTTTTTTTTTTAAAAGAAGGAACATCTGTATTTCAAACAAGAAGTTTAATGTGTACAAAGTTTTCCAAAAATAGGATAGGTACAAAGGATTAGGGATAGAAAAAAATATGAGCTACAACGACCTTTTCCCTTTTCCTTTGTTTACTATGTCAGTTGCTTCTCTTTCTCTGCGTTGGCGTTCGAGTTCTTCAACTCTTCTAGTGTATTCATCATTAGCAGAGGTTGGTTGTCTGGTGGAGCGAGAACGGTAGTTGAGTTCTTCATGTAGTCTGTTATTCTCCTCTATCAGAGTTCGGTTCATAGACCGTAGTTGTCTCTCCTCTGTGATGGCCAGATCACGTTCACGCTCGGCATTAATATGATCATGTGCTGAGTTGAGCATCTCATCGTTTAGCTGCAGTACTGGAGCGTGGCCATGACCCAGATGTAGAGTTATGATGTGGAAGTGCTGGTAGAACAGAGTAGAGCAGAGTCTGACGCACTCGTTGCGTTGAGCTTCCATGTTGATTTTGAGGTCTGTGGACTCGTGTCGCATTTCTCCAAACTTTGTCCACACATCCTCTTGAAATTGGCAAAGGATGGCGGCATTCCTTTCGGCAGCCTTGGACGTTGCAGTTGCAAGTTCAGCAGCAGCTGTGGAGATACTGGTAAGTTCTCCAAGTCTGTTGTAAATGGCGTCCAGACAGCTGAGGATTTTTGAGTTGGCCGGTTGGGATGGAGAAGGGTCGAAACTGACGTGAATGTGCTTAATACCGGCAGACGAGGTGGCGTCGGTAGAGGTGACAGGGTGGAAGGGCTGCTGGAGAGGTGGAATGGCAGAGTTGGAGGAAGAAGAGTCGGGTGTAGAAAAGGTATGGTTAGCAGAGGAATTTGAGTGAGGAGGTGATGAAGGAGGGGTTGGGGGAATTCAATATCTGTGTCCGAATGATCACAGACATTTGAAGGGGTTGGTAAGGGTTCGGTTGAGTACCAGAAAGAAGGAGGGGGGTAGAAAATGTCTTTTGGTCTCACAGGGGTAAGTTTCGGTTGAGGGGGAGCAGGTTTGGGAAAGAGGTCTGCTACTGACGAGAGCTCGAAGATGAATCTCGTAGAAGCAGAAGAAAGTGTAGGGGGATACCAGGGTGTTAGGATCAGGGAGGATATCAGGGAGGATAGGTTGGCTTGGGTCTGATTGTGAAGAAGGGTTGGTTTGGGAGGGGAGGTCTGGTTTCGTTCGGATGGTGTAGTTGGGTTGGTTGGATTACGAGGGGGTGAAGATGGGGTAGAAGGATTTGGTGAGTAGTTGAAGGGGGAAGGAGGGGCTGGAGAGTGTGATCTGGTAGGCTCCTCTTGAATTATTGGCTCCTCGTGAGGGATAGGCTCCTCCGGAGAGGTTGATTCCCTCTTAGTAGATGACTCAATAGGATTGGGTTGAGAAGGGGTAGAAGGATGGGTGCCAGCAGACTTCCTTCGTTGCCTCAACTGCTGGGTAGGAGATCCAGCTGCTTCATCGGCAGAGTTGATAGGGTCGGTTGTTGGCTTGGTCAGTAGTCCTTTATGTAGTCGTCTACGTTTAGGCTTGGGTGAAGGAGAGGGTTAGTGTTGACCCTCATAGGTTCTAGATTTGGTTGAGTCATCTTCTGATTCTATTGTACAGTGGCTAATAGGTCTGCGTACCGATTAGTGTGGCAACTATCTTAGAATCAAGGTTGTTTAGAACTGTTTATTGTTAGTTAGGCGCGGATCAGCAGGCTTCTACAGCAGCCCTGGAAGAACAGTAGACTTGGAAGTCTGCTAAAGCGCGAAAAATCAAGACTAGCCAAAACATGGAATTATGTCACATAACGTCTTATTTAGATATTTTTGAAATATCTAGTCGAAATATCTTCATCGGATTTCACTCCAAAGAAGTCAACTATATATACAGACAACTGTCCAGTCTGTCTCCTGAAACATGAAGTCTGAAGACATAACCTCTTTTGGCTAAGAAGACTTTCATAGCTGTAACGCCTGCAACCTGAAACCTTACTCTATTCGGGAATGTCTTCTCTGCAAACACTGCATCTCTGATGACTGTGCCGCATACATCCCCCAAAGCGTTGAATTGCATTTAATGCAATAGAACGTTGGACACAGTCTCCTCTGTCTCAGTCAACGGTCCAAAAGATCTCTCTGGTATTTATTCAAGTCTTGAAGATCTGAAAATAAAACTCTTGCGCATTAAACATTCAAGTTTCATCTTCAACACTCAAGCATTCAAGAGATCAAAAGAACAAGAACTAACACTTCACCAAACTTCCTGAAGCTGCAGATCTTCCAGTCTTTACTCCGTTTCAACTTCATCTAGTTTGCTTTTAAAAACTGTTCTTTAGAGATCTTACTTATACACTTGGTTGTCTCTCTCACCATTATATACTTGGTTGAAAACTCATTTTGTACACGATCCATTAGAGATCTTACTTATACACCTAGTGGATAAACAAGTGCACCTTTTAAAATCCAAAGCTAACCACTTTGGTAGTGGACGTAGTACTATTCACAGTATGAACCACATCTAAATTCTATGTACTGTCTGATCTGTTTCTATTTTTCTATTAACTGCTACTACTTATCAAAGGCCACTACTGAATCTGTGCTATACTAAAGCAGCTTACCAGTCAGTTCAGAACTTCTTTAGTTTTCCGCTGCATTAACACTTCTAGTAAAATCTCTTTAAGAAATCTTTCAGTAGTGTTTCGAAAAGTTTTTATAAAAACGCAACTAGGCTATTCAACCCCCCCCTTCTAGCCTAGATTCAGCCTACTTCGGGACCAACATTTGGTCAGATGATGGTTTTTGTTTTGGAGTTTGGGATGGCTGGGGAGTGGAGGTTGTTGGTTCAGGGTGGGAAGGCTAAGGAGAAGATGGTTGTCCAGCAGAGGTAGAGGAGCTGCCAGCAGACTTTGCACGTCTACTGGCTTTCAGTTCCTTCCGAATCCAATCTTCCTGAAGCTTTTCAATGTCTTTTTCAGCTTCTTTTCTTGCCTTTGCACCAACAGCAGCTTTGTCCTTGGCGAAGATGTGTGCCAGAACCTCACTCTCATCTAGTGAGAAACCAGCTGCCTTCCTGGCCTTAGCGACCTTAACCTGCTTTAGAATGTGTTCTGACTCGTAAGTTAGGTCTTTGGCCTCTTTATGGACATCACGAGCAACGGTAGAGGTTGCTTTCTTGAAATTGTCCATGGCTGCACGGATGGAAGCACTGTCAGCATCATACACGTCCATGTCAAACCGTAGAACCATCATGGGAGTGGACTTGGCTATCTTTTCAGCATCAATGTATGGTAGCCCTTTTTGCTGCATCCTTCTGTTCTCCCATTCAATATACTTATTGAAGAAGGTAGCCATTAGCTGTCTGTCTTTAGAAACTTTGATAAGTTCTTCTGGATGAACGACATACTTGATCTGAGGCGTATCCCTTAGCAGGGAGTTGATGAGCCTGACAAAGGGTCTCTTGAAGGAAGGACTATCCTTCACTTTGGCAATGTAATTGCGAAGCTCTTTTAAGATGATAGCACCGTAGTTGAGGCGAGTCCTCCAGTGAATGGCGCTTGAAAGATTGAGCTATTGAGTTGTGAAGTTGTCATGGGCACCATTTTTGAACAGAGGGATTTTTCCAGTAGATGACTTGAATAGTATACGTCCAGGGGAAAGACGTTCCTCAACATTTTACCTTGAGGTTCCCTTGGAGTGTTGGTTCCCCTCATTACTTCCCAGGCTCTGTCAGCCTCAACAATGGATAGCTCCATGTCTTCGCCGTAGTGAACACCAATAACCTTGGAGATTACTTTAGCAGAGAGAGAAAATGGAAATCCACGAATCCATCCTCGGATGATAGACGGAGTCTTGGGGTTGATTTCCATTCACTGGTAGAACTCTTCAGTGAGAAGGATGTTGTAGTCGTCGTTGTGGAGACAGAAGAGGGGGAGAATCCCGGACTCGTTCATGTCATCACACATTTTGGCTCCGATAGCGAATGTGCGAACTGTCTATAGGTCAATGTACATGCCGAGCAGGTACATCTTGGGTTCCAGCATCTGAATGATATCATGAGCAGCAGGATATAGAGGAAACCCAGGGATGTTGACGGAGGGGCTAGGGTGAATGACGCTATCTAGGTCAAGCACCTTCTTCTTGCCGGTATTAGACTTTGCAGATGTTTTCACCTGGTCTTAGAGTGGTTGAACTATATCATGATCAAAGTTAGTAGCAACATATCTTATGATACGTTTTGTAGCAAGCAAATGTGATTCCTTTGGATCTGTTTGAAATCTAGCACAAACACAAACAAAAAACATTATATCAGGTCTACTGGCAGTAAGGTAAAGAAGTGAACCTATGATTCCTCGATATTTGGTCACACTCTCTTGCTTTCCCTTTTCATCTTTGTCAAGATGGAAGTCGGTAGACATTGGAGTCTCGAATCCTTTAGCTGAATGAAAACCAAATTTCTTGATAAGTTCCTTTGTATATTTGGTTTGGCTGATGAAGATCCCGTCTGAAGTCTGTTGAATCTGAAGTCCTAGAAAGTAGGTGAGCTCTCTCATCATGCTCATCTCGAATTTGCTTTGCCTCAGCTTCTCGAATCTCTTGCACAGGTTTTGATTTGTAGATCCAAAAATGATGTCGTCCACGTAGATTTGTACCAGAAAAGAATGACCTTTGTGCTTGAGGATGAACAGAGTTGTGTCTATTCTTTCTCTCACAAATCCTTGTTCAATTAAGAACTTGGATAAAGTTTCATACCAAGCTTTGGGAGCTTGTTTGAGGCCATAGAGTGCTTTCTTGAGTCGGTACACTTGATTCTGTTTGTCTTGGATGACAAAACCTGGAGGTTGTTCAACGTATACTGTTTCTTGAAGATCACCATTGAGAAAGGCACTCTTCATATCCATCTGATATACTTTGAAGTCCATGAACGAAGCATAGGCTAGAAAGAGTCTGATTACCTTTAATCTGGCAACATAAGCAAATGTTTCATCGAAGTCAATTCCTTCGTCCTGTTGGTAGCCTTGAGCAACCAGTCTAGCTTTGTTTCTGGCGACATTTCCATCTTCATCTCTCTTGTTTCTGAATACCCACTTGGTGCCTATGACTGGATGGCCAGTAGGTCTTTGAACTAAGCTCCACACTTTGCATCTATCAAACTGGTTCAGCTCTTTTTGCATAACTTCAATCCAGTAATGGTCTTCGATAGCTTCACCAATCTTTTTTTGCTCGATTTCAGACACGAATGCGAAGGCAAATATAGTCTCATTTCGAACATTACTTCTCGTCCGAACTCTTGAGTTGAGATCACCAATGATTTGTGAGATGGGGTGATCTCTTATTTCAATAACAGCTAGAGGAAGGTCACTTCTGGTGAGTTTTTCCCTTAGAGAATTTGGAGAAGGTAGAGAGGGTGATTTATTAAAATCGGGTTCAGAAGAGGTAGAATCTTCGAGATCCTCATTTTCTGGTGAACAAGAAGGGTGAGTGATCTGCAAAGGTGTTTGAGGTAGAACAGAAAAGATGGGTTCAGGGTCAACAGGAGGGTTGAAACATGTACCAGCAAAGTTGAAGTCTACTGGTGCTGGGTTAGCAAAACTATAAGAGTCTACAGTTGGAGGATTTTGGGGTGAAGTAGAAGTAGAAGCTTTATTTGTACCTGTCTCAACATCATCAAAATCATCAGCAACATTTGGAGCCTTTCGAGGCTCTAATAAATCGTATTCATCAAAAGTAACATGCACATATTCTAAGATTTTCAAAGAGGTTTTGTTAAATATGCGAAATGCTTTTGAATGATTTGAATAGCCCAGAAAAATTCCTTCGTCTGATTTTTAATCAAATTTACCTCTATATTCTTTTCCATTGTATAGAATAAAACATTTACAGCCGAAGACTTTGAAAAATTCTATGTTTGGGGCTCTTCCTCTCCATATTGCACCCTCAGGGATAGGCACCCTTCATCGAATGCAATGGTGGGACCAACCTTTTCCCTAAGTGACCCGGGGTATGCACCCCTTGTGAAAAAGATCCAACAACCAGAAGGAGCACATCTTAAAACATTTCACCCTCAGGGATAGGCACCCTTCGTCGAATGCAATGGTAGGACCAACCTTTTCCCTAAGTGACCTAGGGTATGCACCCTTGCGGAAAAGATTCAACAAACCAACAGATGAGATGCATGCAGGTAAAATATTAATACTTTACATTTCCTTACCTTTCTTGTTTTTGCTCTGTTCTTCTTTCACTTTGCTGCTTTTGCATTTTTTCTTTCTTTTCTTTTGCTTTTGCATTTTTTCTTTCTTTTCTTTTGCATTTTTTCTTTCTTTTCTTTTGCTTTTGCATTTTTTCTTTCTTTCTGCATTTTTTCCTTTTGCTTGCTTTTCTTTCTTTCTCTTGCTGCATTTTCCTTTTGCTGCTGATTTGCCTTTGCCGTTACACTTTCCTCTTGTTGCTGATTTGCTTTTGCCGTTGCTTTTTCCTTTTGTTGCTGATTTCTTGCTGAGAATTATAATTTCTGCTTTTCTGACGTTCTTGTGGCTAACCTGCTGGGGATATGAGCTTTATTTTGATCTTTGATGGATGGCCGTCACTTGTTGTTAACAAAGCTAACTATGTTAACTTTTCGTTAAGCTTTTTAGGGCCTTTTTGCAATTTGGCCAAACTTGAGCGTTTGGATGCTGCACTTTGAACTTTGGAGGGGGGAAAGTGAAACTTCCCAATTTTCCTTCATATGTTGCGGCAGAGAGTGAGCAGTAGCTCACTTTCATTTCCATTTCATTCCTTTTGGCATTTCATTGCTGTTGTCATTGCCGACAAAGCTTTCTTCTTCATTTCTTGATTTTCTTTCGCCAAATTGATTGTTTTTCTTGATAGATGGCTTCTTCTTCAAGATCTCGGAAGGGAAAAGCGCTGATGTACCTGGGTTCGGGCGAGGAAAGACGTGAACTTCCTCTCCCTTGACCCGAAATTACGTCAAGTATCTCTTTTCAAAGGATGATTGGGGCAATATCCTTCGTGATCGGCATCTGGACGTCTCTAATATTCCGAATCGCTTTGTGAGTTTCTCTTTCACAAACCCATTTGGTCGATTTTTCAGATCTGTTGGATTTCTTTGCTGTTTTGGACTTTTGGAGTGTACCTACTCTTGATTTTGATGCTTATACATGCAATTTGTATGCTAGGATGATGTAATTTGGCAATTTATTCATAACAAAAATATGAAATTCATGCTATTTGATTTTGCGATGCATACTTGAGTAATTGACACTATTTGATTCCGCGATCCATATTCCATGTAACTGATACATTTTGACTATATGATGCATGCTTGAGCTTCAAATTTTTTTTATGATGCGTGCTCTTGCAATAGAATTTTCGGATACATAGTGCATTTTTTTTTCGGATATATATATGCAATGCAGATATATATTGTATGCAAAATGCTACAAAAATATTTTATTTTCTAAATGCATGCAACATTTTTATTCAAACAAATGCAATATGCAACTATTTGGAGATAATCGCATATGATGGATTGCTAATGCATGAATATATCATTTCATATTTTATCAATCTTATGCATGGAAATGTAAATGCCCCATAGAAATTTTAAATGCTTGCTAAAATGTTGCATGGATATTTCTTTTTTTAAAATGCATGCATGCAAAAAATGCAATATGTATTTTCTTTTGAATGCATAAAAGCAACATTTTTTTTTCTTTTTGATTTATGAATGCAAGAATGCAACATTTTTTTTCTTTTTTATTTATGAATGTGAGAATGTAATTGTGGGTCGTCCGGCGTGCGCCCGCGCCCCGCGCGCCCTTGGATAGGGGTGCGCGTACGTGCGGATGCGGGACACCACTGCTCACATTCCATCCTCCCTTGTTTAGGGGAAAACGAAATTAAAAGTGCTAGAGGAGTGCTGTCTAAAATAGCGCGTTGGAATGCGCCTCGGTTGACTTTAGTGGATTTTTGGTCCAATATGAGAGCTTTGGGTTTCCCGCATCAAGTTATCCTTTGTTTAAGGGATACCGGGATATGGGAATACATCACCCTTTCATTCTCATTCTCCATTTTTTAGGGGAAAACGGAAAAGTGCAAAAAAGGATGTTGCGAGGCCCCACTATGGATTTTATGAAAATAGCCTTATGGCCTATTTTGGATCACTATGGGTGCTTTGGGTTTCCTGCATCAAGTTATCCCTTGTTTAGGGGATACCAGGATATAGGAATGCGTCGCCCTTTCATTCCCATTTTCCCTTTTTTAGGGGAAAAAGGAAAAGCGCAAGAAAGGAGTGTTGCGACACCCCACTGGATCCAAAATGTTTTATAGAGTTGCCATCTTTATTTTAAGGCAAAAAAATAAAGCAAAACCAAAAGAAAAGAAAAACCGGAGATTGCAAAATGGATTCGGAGGCTAAGTTACGAGTTGGGAAGGTGTTAGGCACCCAACTCGCCCTTTCGGTCTCAAAAGCGGTTTTTGGCTAAAGTATGTTTTTTGTTATATTTATTTAGCAAATAAAAAAAACATTAAAAGATAGGAAAATAAAAGCAAATACATCCGCGGCTACATTATTTACGGACTTGCAGCCATCTCCTTACAATAATTATAGATATATTTACAAATATTTGGTCATTATAACTGCTCTTTTACATAGTATTTTCTAACTAAATCCGGACAGGACAACGGCTTATATTTTCTACATTAGGCCGGATTTAAGGAATAACTTTTATAAAAATAACGCCCTTAAAGGCTATTACCTTTTAGAGCGGAGTGTGCTCGCTCTGTCCTTCTCGGGAGAGGGAGACTTTTATGCTGCTGCTGCTGTGATTTGGACAGAGTAACGGCTTATTTTTTGTGGTTTTGGATTGCTTACTCGGGCGGAATAACGGCTTAGTTTTGGTGGTTTTGGCCTATTTATTTAAGCGGAATAACGGCTTACTTTTGGTGGTTTCAGCCTATTTACTCGGGCAGAGTAACGGATTACTTTATGGTTTTTGGGCCGGGGAAATTGGGTGGATACCTAATTAAAGGGCTAGGGATCACTTTAACCGGTGGGTTTTTGGTTTGGCAGAGTTTTGGCAGGGTTTCAAGGCATTATAGGCTGACCACTCTCTATCTTACTTCACTCACTACTTTCTCAGCGTTAGGACGACGCAGAGAAATTTTATCGGCGTTTCTCTTCGTCTCTTTTCTGGGTTTGGAAAGTGAGTCCCGAAGCCTGTATTTATAGCTGAAGGAGAGGACTCATCGGGGATAACAAATCCTTTCTATACGCTCAATTTCCTTGTACATCGGGCTTCTGAACTTGCACAATGCGTTAACTGGGAGGGCTCCTGTAGCTAGATGGGTGCGGACACAAGGTCTTCTTGGCGCGGCACCAAGGGCCCCTTTTGGCCGCGCCATGGCACTATTCCACTTTCAAAATTTGCACTTTTATCCCTCGCATTTTACTGTTTCGCGCATCCTGCTTTGCCTTTTTATATTTTTAACTCCTGTAACTTGATATTTGTTAAGTTTAAACAGTTCTTGATATCACATGCCAAAGTCACATATCAGGGGTACGAAATTGGGGTGTCTACAGAGCCCCTCAACGATGGAGTCTACGGGTAACCCGAGGCTTACTAAGTAGACGAACATTGTTGATAAACAATAGACTCTCCAATTTCGTGCAATTAAAATAGGAGAGGAATGCAACAGGTAACAATTATAATGCAACAGTTTATAATGCTAACCTAACTCCATAGCCTAGACATATTTAGTCTGTTATAGCAGGTTATCGTAGTTTTTAAGCAGATATGCAATGAAATGTTCTAATGGTCGGACCTACTATTGTAGGTTGCCTACGTATCCCTTAATAAAGGAACTCAGACCAAAACGTAGTTTAGGCCAAAACCTAAACTATTACTCGTGCAACGGTCGTGCCTACCAAAATAGGCTGCCTACGTATCCTTATACAAGGAATCAGACCGAAACGTAGTTCACTTTGCCGGGGATCAAATGCTGCGGTGCAAGTGCTGCAATGCTAAATGAATAAGTGTTGCAAAGCTTTATCAAATGAGTGCTGCAAAGGCAATTATAAAGTGCTGCAATGGTTGTATTTACCGAAATAGACTGCCTACTTATCCTTATACAAGGAATCAGACCAATCGTAGTTCGTCTGCTGCTGTGCGGCATGAAATGTCTCCTCGGGAACGCTGCCTTCGTCGGAGAAGAAAACCTTTCCCTCTGATCCGGGGTTACGTGCCCCTTAAAAGAAAGTTTTCCAACACAGCTATTGATGTCTGGAATTCAATGTCTCCTCAGGAACGAAGCCTTCGTTGGAGGACAAAGCCTTTCCCTTGCCCCGGGGTTGCCTGCCCTGTTAGGAAAGTCTTCCAAACATCATACAAATGCACAGAAAAGGAAAATACCTTCCTTTTCTTACCCTTGCCATGCCCTTGCGACAAATTGCGGCCGCTACATTCTTGCTCTTCTTTGCTTTATCTTTGCTCTTGCTTTTCATCTTTGCTCTTTTCGCTTCTTTCTTTGCTGGGGATTTTTCTTTTGCCGTAGTTCCAGCCTTTGCTGGAAATTCCTTTCCCTTTTTTCCGCTATATTTTCGGCTTTAGCTAGAAAATCTTTCTTGATGCTGCTGCATTTTTCCTTTTGCTGCTCTTTCTAACCTTGGCTAGAAATTTCCTTTTCCTTTCTGCCGCATCTTTTGGTTCTAGCTGAAATTCTCTTTTCTTTTCCTCTCGCTGCTGTTTTTTCTTTTTGCTGCATTTTCTAGCTTCGGCCAAAAATTTCTTCTTTTTGCCGCCGCATTTTCTTTTGTTGCATGCACATATACATTTTTTCATTTTTTTTCTTTTTCTTGTACATGCATTTTCCTTATCTCGATTTTTTTTTCTTTTCTTTTTTTTTTCTCTTCAATTTTTTTCTTTTTTTCTGCATGCTTGCCATTTCTCTTTATTTGCATGCTTATTATTTGTTTATTTTCTTTTGATCCTCTTCTTTTTTCTTTTTCTTCTTTTCCCTTTTTTTTTCTTTTTTTTATTTTATTTTCAATTTTATTTTCTTTTTTTCCTTTTCTTTGCCGCCTGAATTTCCTGGCTTTTCTTCTTATTTTGCGGCTGATCTGCTGGGGATATCACTTTTCCCTTGCCCTTGGATGGATGGCCGTCGAATTTGGTTAACAAAATTACTTTTGTTAACTATTCGTTAAGCTTTGGGGTCATTTTGCAACTTTTGGAACCTGGGGACTTAAGTGTCGCAACTTCAAACTTTGGAGGGGGAAAAAGGAAAAATTTCTTTTTCCTCCCATTATTAGTGACGGGAGAGAGTGGAGGGGAGCAACTGCTCCTTCTCTTCTTCATTTTCTTCTTCAGCGCTCCTCCGACGTAGCCATTGTTGTCCGTTTCCATTTTTGCTCATTTTCTCATTTTTCTTCCGCCAACTTAAGTATTTTCTCTAGCAGATGGCTTCTTCATCGCGATCCAGGAAGGGGAAGGCTCCCATGCACCCAAAATCTGGCGAAAGGAGGAAGGAATTTCCTCCTTTGATCCGGAATAAAATCAAGTATCGCTATTCTAAGGATGACTGGGGCAATATCCTCCGCGATCGGAATACCCATGTGTCCAACCTTCCACCAACTTCTGTAAGTTTCTTCTTTTTTAGATCTGCTTGGATATACTTCAGATCTGCTAGATTTTAGCACTGCTTGGCGCTTTTGGAGCATTCCTGACTCTGTTAATAAGGCTTATGCATGCAATATTTTATGCTAAAATGATGCATGAAATTTATGCGATTTATTTTTGCGATGCATAATTGAACTAGTGGTCACTATTTGACCCTACTATGCATGATTTATACTATAAATGCAATTGGGGCTATATGATGCATGTTTTAGGCTAAAATATATTTTTATATGTTATATGTTCCTGAAACGGACTTTTCGGAATATAATGCAATTTTTTCTGAACATATTTTCGGGCACAATTTTCGGATGAATACAGGACAAACATATATATTTTATGCCCAAAAATTTATTTCTCATGCATGCTTATGCTGCAGGGACATAGTAAATGCCATGAGAATATTTATTTTCATGATTGGTGACATTTTATTCTCTTTTTAGTGCAATCATAATGCAGCTTATTGGACAATAAATGCAAATGATGGATGCATATATTACTTTATTTGATGCAAATGCAATGTAGAAAAATTATGGGATGCTTACTAACATGATGCATGGGCATTCTTTATTTTATTATGCATGCGAAAATGCAAAAATGCAGTATATACTTTCAAAATGCAAAATACACTTTTTATGATGCCTAAAATGCAAAAATACATTTAGATGCAAAAGGATACATATACTCTTTTTTTTTCTTTTTTTTTTGTTTTGTTGTTTTTTTATACTTTTTATATTTTTATATATGCAAAAGGATACATACACTCTTAAATGCTAAATATACATTTTTTATAATGCCTAAAATGCTAGAATACATATTTAGATGCACAAAAATGTATCATTTATTATTATTATTATTATTATTATTATTATTACTATTATTATTTATTATTATTTTTGATTATGTATGCGAGAATGCAAAAAGAATGCAACATATGCAAAATATACATTATTTATTTATTTATTATTTTTTAAAATTTTTTTCTATGGATGCCAAATGCTTATTATTATTTTTCACATGAAAAATGATGTTTTTATTATAAAATGGATTGCAGAAATTAGTATGCTGCAATTTTATGATTTACGGAATACGATGCATGCAACATGTTTATTATTTATCCTTACTTATTCTTATTATTTATACTTATTCATTCATTTTTTTCTTTTTTTTTTGTGAGGAAAATAAAGATAGTAAACTTACCTCTTTCTTCCCCCCCCCCCTTTTTTTTTCAGTTCCGCAGGCCATTTCAAAAGGTTCGGGCTTCTTGTACTAATGTGATGGAGATTTACGACATGTTGCCCGAGACGGCACAGGTCCTAGTGAAGGGTTCTGGTTTCCGTGCCTCCCTTTATGCCTTTCGTCCCTTCACGAGTTATCTGCCGATTTTTTATGTGCTTTGGGACTATTGGTGGGACAACACCCATATCTTTCATTTCAGCTTGGGGGAGGCGACCATGATCCCCTGTGACTTCGTCGCTATTACCGGCCTCCGTACCAGCATCGGTGAGACTTTGGCTCCTGACTATACTCTCCGTCGGCGTCCTAAGGAGGTGGAGGACCTCCTGGGTTTCGAGCCATAGTTCAAATCGACGGATGAGATTTTTATTAGCAGCGTACGGAAGTGGCTTCTAGCCAATGCTGGGCGGGTCCCAGAAAATGACCTCGCCGCCGTGACTCGCGCGGCTAGAGCATTCCTATTTTTCTTCCTCGACACGTCGCTTTTTGCCAACTCTTCTACCACACTGAGGGTTTCTATCTTGGCCTGCTTGGCAGATTTTGAGCAGATCCTTGCTTACGATTGGGGGCAGGCGGGCCTGGCCGAATTATATGCTTCTATGGACCGGGCTTGCCGGAATGACTCGTCGACCTTGAATGGATTTGCCCCGGCGTGGGAGGTATATGCCATTTCCTGCTTTTGCTACTTCTTCTTCTTTTTTTCTTTTATATCTTTATTTTTTCGCAGCATTCATTTTTTTTATCGCTGATAAAAATTTTCTTTTATTTTTCTTTCTTTTTGCAGGTTTGGGCCTTTTCATTCTTTCATTTCACGCTGGGTCGTTTTTGTCAGCGTGTCCACCAGCCACTTTATCTGCTTCAGTTTATTGATGAGAACAGAGTTCGGCCAGACCAGGACGACGATTGTGCAAAGAAGGAACAGGTGCAGGAGCGGATTACCATCTCGAGTCCGGGTACAGTGCACTTCCTTCCTTTTTTTTTTTCTTTTTTTTTTTTGAGAAACAGGGGCGGCACCCTGCTAGATTTTATTTATAGAGGAAAAAGGTACAAACTTGAGGGGGACAACCAGCCTGGCCCTTATAACGGGAGGACGGAGGAGCCTAACCTCGGAAAAGAAATACATAAATGCAAAAAAGGAAATTAAGACAAGCCAAAAAATTAGACTAAGAAACTCTAACATAAGGAGTACCAGCTTTATCTAGAGAAATTAGACCTTTAACTTTGGCAGGGAGGGAGTTAAAGGTATTAAAAACAACATCACGGTCTTCATCCATGCCAAAGTTTGCCAGAGCATCCGCTACAGAATTCGCCTCTCGAAAAACATGATGAAGCAAAATATCTAACTCCCTTATGAGAAGGATAATAGATCGAATCAGGTAGGAGCACCGCCAAGGAGGACGCACAGAGCCTTGAATATAATCAATTAAACCTTTAGAGTCAACCTCCACAACAACCCGCCTCAAGTTCCTTAACTGTAATTCTCGGAGACCATTTAAAAGGGCCCAACATTCTAATTGAAAGCTGGATGAGATGCCATAGGAAGCTGAGAATGCCCAGATCATATCACCCATGCAATTCCGTAAAATGCCACCCCCTGATCCCAAACCCGGGTTACCCCGGCAAGCCCCGTCTGTGTTTAATTTGTAGAAACCAAAATCAGGTTTGGACCAGTAGATTACGCCAATTGTCTTGGAAATGATGCGTCCTATACGAGAAAAATAAGCTTGATCCCAGTTGTCTAAAGGGATAGGAGAGAGACCCGCACTCTTGAGAATAGAACCAATAAGCGTTTTTATGTTGTCAACAATAACCCAGCTAGGCTTACGGGAATTTTCATGCAGACCATTATTTCTGAACTTCCAAAGCTCCCATAGGATAATAGCAGGGGTAATAGCATGCAAGGATGAGTGGTCTTTTGAAAGCCACCAAGTAAAACAACCTTGATTCAGAGAAGAAAAGTGATGGGAGAAGCCTGCGAGATTATTAAAGTGATACCATACATACCGGGCTGTGGGGCTATCTAAAAACACATGGCTGTAAGTTTCAACATTCCCTGAATCACAACAAGAGCATCGAGAGGCCAGATGAATCCCTTTAGACATAATACTTTCATCAATGGGAAGGCGACGGAGCCAAAGGCGCCACATGAAAATGCTTATATGCCGCGGGAGATACTTGAACCATATGAATTTGGAAGAGGGTAGGATAGGCCATTTTTTCCTTATTTGTTGCCAGGCAGAAGCAAGGGAAAAATTTCCTTTAGAGTTGAGGCTCCAACAAGCATAATCTGGATGGCCAGACAGAGAAATCTCATGCTTCACAATATAATCAGAAACTGGTTGACCCAGATCTAATCGAGCTGCATCTGAAAGCTGAGAGGACGTGGGAAATAAATCTTTCACCAAGGAAAAATTGCTGGAGGAAGGCTGCAAGAGATTTGTATCTAGGAGCCAATTATCAATCCAAACCGAGCACTCACCTTTGCCTATGATCCATTTGATAAATGGTTCAGCAGTTGTTCGAATGGAGCAAAGCCGCTGCCAAGAAGAGGATCCTGAAGAAGAGCTGAGAGTTGGGTGAGAGGAGGGAAAGTATTTTTGCTTCATAAACTTACTCCAAAGACTATTAGAGGTGCGAAGTCTCCACCAAAGCTGAATTGAGAAGGCTTGAAGAACATCGGAAATGGCCCTAATGCCTAGCCCACCCTCATCCGTAGGTCTGCAACATTTTTCCCAAGAGATCCAGTGGGTTTTAAGTTTGCCATCGACCGATCCCCAGAAGAAATTGGCAAAAATTCGGTTTAAATGCTTTATAACAGAAACAGGAGGTTGAAGAACTGCAATCTGATACATAACAATTGATTGGAGAATAGAATTGATCAGAGTAACTTTGCTCGCTTGGTTAAGAAAAGCACCCATCCAAGAGTTAATTTTTGTTTGAAGCTTGCCAATGAGAGGATCAAACAGGCTTTTAGTTTTCCTTCCTTCAAAAAGGGGGTAGCCAAGATAGGTAACAGGGAGAGCATGATTATTAAAACCCACGTGTCTACGAATAGAAGCAACTTTGCTGGCTGAAATATTTTTGGAAACCATGAAAGCACTCTTGCTTGTGTTGATCATTTGGCCCGAGTTTTGCTCATATAGCTCAAGGAATTTACGATGTTGCTTAAGAGAATGCTTGTTACCGTTACAAAAGATAACTATGTCGTCTGCAAAGGCCAAGTGAGAGACGATGGGGCAGCCACTAGCAGAGGAGAAGGCATAGTGAGGGTGGTCAAGTTGTAGCTTATTCAGACCACGACTTAGCACCTCAGCAGCAATGATGAAGAGACTAGGAGAGAGCGGATCACCTTGACGAAGGCCACGAGAAGACGGGAAAAAGCCAACAGAGGAACCATTAATTAGAACGAAAAACCAATTGTTGGATATTAGACGCCAAATCATATCAATAAAGACTTCACCAAAGCCGAATTTCCTGAGCACATCAATCAAGAAAATCCAAGAAATCCTATCAAATGCTTTAGCCATGTCAAGCTTGATAATCACATTGGTACCATTAACCTTCTTCTTCAGATGATGGACCATTTCATGGGCTAGTAATAAATTGTCCTGGATGAGGCGCCCTTTAGTGAAAGCACTCTGGGAATCAGAAATAATAAGCAGCAAAATGTGGGCAAGCCTAACCGATAAAATCTTTGAAATGATTTTATTACAAAAATTACAAAGACTTATCGGCCGAAGATCCTTAAAGGATTCAATTTGAGCAGTTTTGGGGATCGTAATTAAAAGGGTGCTGGTCCACGATTTCGGCATGTCAAATCCCGCAAAGAATTCAGCGATGGCAAGAAACAGATCTTCCGAGATAATATTCCAACAGGAGGTATAGAATTTTCCTGAAAAACCGTCTGGCCCGGCTGCGCTATCACCCGAAAGAGAAAAAAAATATCTTTAATTTCATCTATAGAAGGGGGCGCTGAAAGTAGACTGTTGTGATCTGGGCTCAAAAGAGAAGGGATTACATTAATGATCTCATTGGTGGTTCGAGGGGAAGCAGAAAGCTGATCTGTATAAAAAGCAACAGCCGCGTCCTTTATGGCCTGTTCAGAAGAGAGATTAGTACCCTGCATATCCTTGATGTGATGAATGAAGAGCTTGTTCCGAGTTTGTTTAACTGAGGCGTGAGGGAGGGCCTGGAGGGGCATTATGCTGTTGCTTTGGGATTGAGCCGCTTCCGGATACTGATGGTATCCATCATGGTCGATTATTTATATATGGGCGAGCGGGTCAATCACCAACATCATTCGATTTTGGTGCCTCCAATGGTGCCTCTTAGGCCCCCTTTTTGGATGATAGAGCCCGACCAACTGCCGAACATGTATCAGTACCTGTCGAAATTCCTTATGCCAGCGACTGATTTTCGGTTATGGCATACGAGGATTTCATGCGGACATTGCTTCATCCTCCCTTTCCTGCTCCTGCTATGCCCAAACAGGCTTTTGATGCCTCCGCCAGGCCAAGGCCTTCCATCCCATCTCTCGACGAGAATCTGGAGTTCGCTGAGCCTGATGACGTCTTCTCTACCTTTCAGTATCAGTGGGGTGGTCATGTGGTAGAGGAGATGCTTCCAGATGTCGAGATCCCTGAGGAGCGTCAGGTCCCGGAGCAGGCCCGTTCGGTAGGCACATTTACCTTTGCATTTCTTTCTCTTTTTTTTTCATCATGCAAATATATTTTTTTATTTATCATTTTTTCACTTTTTATGCATGTCCATTATTTTTTTCGGAGACTAATATATTTTCTTTTTGTTGTCTCACTTTTTTTTCTCAGGTGAATGTGTCCACTTACAAGAGGCTGCTGCGGGGCTTTTTCAGCATTAACAAGCTTTATCAAAAGCTTGTTGACGAATTTTCCTACAGGGGGAATGACACAGTGCGGCAAACCAGGCGCCGGGATGGTGACGACGATGATGCGGATGCCGGGTCGAGCCGCGCTCGGGGCAGTGGTCGAGCATACAAAGCTGGTGGCACAGAGGGCCCTTGGGTCATGGGTGGTGGTCTTGATAGGAGCCAGTCGTCCCGAGCACATTAGTCTTAGATACCTGCGCTTATTAGTTTCTTTTTTTTTAACACCTGTACAAATATGTATTATACAATGCAATATAATTTTATATGATGCAAAAATATATTAAGATGCAGACTCAAAACACATGCATAAAATAAAGCTATACCAATATCTAAGGGTAATGGAACGCTGTTTTTTTTTTTTAATATTTAGAAAAGGGTTTTATGAGAATACACCTTCGGCTCGAGCGGGCTTTCCTGGTGATACGCAGGAAGGAAAAGGCAGCCGCCTTCTCCTGTTCTCGGGCATATAATTGTTGCCAAGCTAATAATCGTAGCCTAATTTCATAGCTCCCTTAATTTTCTTCGTGATCAGACAGGGCAGCAGTGAATGGTCGGAACCCAAATCCTCTGCCTGTTTCAGGACAACGGCAATGCGGATAATGAATAGGACGAGGACACTTCTGGTGCTTCTTATTCTGATGAGACTGAGCCTCTTCTGTGCCTTGTAGAAGGAGTATATGGGCCCGGCTGGGCGGACGCCGCAGGCACTGATGGATTCGGGGCTTAAGCTGCAAAAGAAGGATGATTTTGGGGAAACAAAGGGGGTAGAGGCAATAATAGATATGTACAGGTAGATAATGCACAATCTAAATTTCTTTAGCAATTATTCCTATGTTGCACTGTAGGACCTGTAATTTTATATTTTAGTGTTTTATTGTGAGCTTTCTGTCGTGGTTTTTCTCTTTCCTGTCAGTCGAGCCCCTTGTATGCTGAAGACTGGAGGTAAAATGCTGAGGATTCAAATAGTGCCTTCCCTCTCCTTTTCTCCTGATTTTTTTATGCTCGAATTTTTGCCTAGGCCGCCCTTTCGGGTTTTCAACCTAGCGAGCCCTTATTTATTCTTTTATCGTTTTTTTTATATGCTCTAATTTTTGCCTAGGCTGCCCTTTCGGGTTTTCAACCTAGCGAGCTGGAGAGGGAAGCAACCGCTGGATAAATTAGCTCAAGCATAATACCTTTTGAGCTTGTCGAGATTGAAGGGCTGAACAAGGTCTTCTCCTTCTTGGTTTGTGAGAAGTACGACACCTCCTGACCGGATCTCTTTGACAATATATGGTCCCATCCATGGAAATTTCCATTTTCCCCTAGTATCAACATAACTAGGGAGTTTTCTCGAAGCATGAAATCTCCGACTTGGATGTCGCGGCCTTTGACTTTTTTATTGAAGGCCCGGGCTATGCGTCTTTGATACGCTCGGGTATGCTCCAGGGCTAGTAGGCGTTGTTCGTCAATTAGGGCTAATTCTTCAAATCGCCCTTTGACGCAGTCTATTTCTGCTATGCCAGATTCCATCATTACTCTTAATGATGGAATTTCAACTTCAATAGGCAGCAATGCCTCCAAGCCATATGCCAAGGAATAGGGGGTGGCCCCAGTGGGTGTGCGAACTGAGGTGCGGTAGCCCCAGAGGGCTTGCAGTAATTTTTCAGGCCAATCTCTTCCTGTGTTAGCCATTTTTCTGATAATATTTTCTAGTGTTTTTTTGGCTGCTTCAACGGCACCATTGACTTGCGGCCGGTAGGGGGAGGATTTATGCCTTTGGATCTTGAATTCGTCAAGCAGATAATTCACGTCCCCTTCAAAATGCGTGCCGTTGTCAGAGATTATTTCGAAAGGCACCCCGTAGCGATATATTATGTTGGTCCGGATGAATTCGAACACCTTTCGGGCATTCAGGATTTTATAGGAAGAGGCTTCCACCCACTTTGTGAAGTAATCGACGGCTACTAGGACATATTCGTGGCCATTGGATCCCTTTGGGTGAATTTGGCCTATGACGTCGATTCCCCATGTTGAGAAGGGCCAGGGGGCTGTGGAGTTATATAGGACGTGCGGGGGCACATGCTGTAGGTTGGCAAAGCGTTGGCATTTGTCGCAATGCCGCACCCACCGAATACAATCGGTTTCAAGCGTACTCCAATAGTACCCCTGTTAGATAATTTTCTTGGACAGCATATGGCCATTCATGTGGGGCCCGCAGGTACCACCATGTAGTTGGTCCATGATTTGCTCAGCTTTGGCCTGATCGATGCATAATAAGTTAAGGCCTTGATAGTGCCTCTTATATAGGCTGCCACCGCTGAGTACAAATTGTGAGGTCCACCTTCGCAGGAAGACTTTCCCTCTCTTGTCTAGGTCGGGAGGATAGATTCCTTTCTGAAGCAGATTTAGGATATCAGCGTACCGGGCTCGTAATCTTCTTCAGGGGCTGCATTAATTTTGAAGCAGTATGTCGGAGTGACCTTCTTCCCGACTACGAATGGCTGAACATTAGTTTCTGCGGGAATTTGGACTAGCGATGCCAAAGTGGCTAGGGCATCGGCAAATTGATTTCTATCTCATGGTAGATAGTGGAAAGAGATAGAGTCAAATTGGGCGGCAAGTGCTGTTAGTTTGGCTTGATTGAGCTGTGACCGGGGATCTTGGGTTTTCCATCTCCCTTCGACTTGATTTATAATTAGGGCGGAGTCTCCATATACTTCGAGATCTTTGGCTCCCCTTTGAAGAGCTTCTTCTAGGCCAGGAATACAGGCTTCATATTCCGCCGTGTTATTTGAACATTCGAACTCCAACCTTATGGCCAGCAGAGTATGAGAATCAGCTGGGCCTATGAGCAAGATTCCTATGCCAAAGCCTCTTTTACTTGCGGCTCTGTCAAATAACATCTGCCAGCTGGTGTCATGATCAGTGATTTCTAAGACACCTTCGTCTAGGAAGTCAAGCTCAGTCGTATCTTCGGCTTTCAAGGGTAGATCGGCTATGTGGTCTGTAATCACGCTGCCTTTCATAGATTTGAGTGTGACATAAGTTATGTCAAACTCGTTGAGAAGAAAGGACCACTTGGCCAGTTGGCTGGATAGTGATGGCTTGCAAAAGATGTACTTGATAGGGTCCATTCTGGAGATGAGCTTGATGGACCGTCCTTGCAGATAGGTCTTGAGCCTTTGCGTGGCCCAGACTAGGCCAGTACATCTTTTTTCTAGTGCTGAGTAATTTAGCTTGCTTCCTTGCAGCTTCCTACTTATAAAGTATATGTCATTTTCAATGTAGGAATCTTCTTTTTCTTGGGCAAGCATAGCCCCTACTAACGTGTATGTGACGGTTAAATATATGAGGAGAGGTTTATGTGTATGAGGTGGAGCTACCACAGGTGGATTGGTACGATAGGCTTTTATTTTTTCAAAGGCTAGCTGGCACTTCTCGTCCCAGACTTGGTCAGTATTCTTTTTTAGGAGTTTGAAGAGGGGCTCACATGTGGTTGTCAGCTGTCGGATAAAGCGACTGATATACTGCAATCGGCCTAGGAAGCCTTTGACTTCGGTTGGAGTTTTTGGCTGTGGCGTCTCTAGGATAGCTTTAATCTTTGCTGGCTCGATCTCGATGCCCTGCTCAGTCACTACGAATCCCAGGACCTTACCTTTGGTAACCCCAAAGGTGCATTTGGTGGGGTTAAGCTTCATTTGATGCTTCCTTAACCTTTCGAAGAGTTTTCGAAGGTCTTTGATATGGGCACCATTGGCATCGCTGGAATGCACGATCACATCGTCAACATAGACCTCCATTTCTTTATGGATCATGTCGTGGAAGAGGGTGGTGGCAGCCCTCTGATAAGTAGCCCCAATATTTTTTAGCCCAAACGGCATGACATTGTAGTAGTAGGTCCCCCAAGGAGTAGTAAATAAGGTCTTCTCTTGGTCCTCTGCTGCCATTTTTATTTGATTATAGCCCGGCATGCCGTCGACGAAGGATTTGACTTTGTGAGCAGCAACGGCGTTTACCACAATATCAATATTGGGTAGAGGGAAGTCATCTTTGGGCGACGCCTTGTTGAGGTCGCGGAAGTCTACACTGATCCGAACCTTCCCGTTGGGCTTGGGAACGGTCACTATGTTGGACAGCCAGATCTGGTATTCTACTACCCGAATGAAATTGATGCGCAGCTGCTTCATAATTTCTTCTTTGACTTGTAGTGACCATTCCGGCTTAATGCGGCGGAGCTTTTGCTTGACTGGCCTAGCATCCGGATATATGGGGATCCGGTGTTCGACTATGGCTGGGTCTAGCCCCGGCATATCTTCATAGGACCATGCGAAGATATCTATGAACTCTTTGAGGAGATCAATGAGTGCTACCCTTTCAGAGCCTTGCAGGTAGCTGCCGATTTTGATTTCTTTGATTTCGTTGTCCAGCCCCAGATTGATGATGGACGAGTCTTCAGTTGCTGCTGATGAATGATGCTGTTCCTGGTGCTCAACTGACTTTACAAGCTCAAGCAAATAATTTTTATCTTTTGGATCCATTTCATTAAATGACTCATTATTATAATAATTATTTAATGCATCTTTTAATGTAGGTGCAATTAAGGAATAAGCAAAGACATTCAGATTATCATTAAAAGCAAACTGTACAAGGTTTATTACATTATTGAGGACCTGTGGTTTGAGATCCTCAACTTTAGGGAGCGGATCAGTAGATGACCAATCCGTAAAGCTAGGGGAAGAAATAGGGATAGTATATCCAAAGCGGTCCACCAGATCTGCGGGCGTCAAGAGCAGGCCGGTCATGGTATACCAATTCTGCAGAAGCTTATCAGCAATAAGCTCAAAATCAGCAGGGAGCTTTTTATAATAAGTGCCCCCGTCTATCATACCCAGGAAGCTGTCTCCTAGACCGTCATCATCTAGTAGCGCTAGAGCATAATCATCTTGGTCTATAGACCAAGTATTTTCAATAGTGACAGTCTTATATGTGGTGCTACGGGGCTTCAGGGTAGCCTGTTCCATTCTATCTATGAGAAGACTGAAATCAGCAAAGATTTCCCAACCAGGGCATCTTTTTCCATTCTGGTCTAGCCAGGGCTCAGGAAACATGAGGTAGGCTTCTATTTCCCCTTCCCTTACAAAGTAACCATTTAAGATTTTTCTATATGGTTGGAGAGGGGGATATTTATAAGGACGCTTTTCTCTTTCTTCCTTTCTTTTCTCACGTTTCTGTTTCATGACTGCGACTACTTCAGATGCAGTAGGCGTGTATCCTAAACCAAAAGGAGGGATACATTCCTGAAGTTCATCTTGGACCAATTTAACAAGCCCTTGCTGATTTCTGCTGAGACCCAGACTAGGCATATAATTCATTTTTCGAAACATCTTTAAGGGAACCATGTTTCCTAGGGAAGTGGTTTTCTTTCGGGTGATGTCAGTTTCCCGGCCATATTCAATGGTGTTGACTACAACTTGGGGATAACCTCAAAGCCAGTGAGGAAAATACCTGTGTCTTCATGCTCTATTTCAAGGATTGGGATATCCTCGCTTTCCTTATTCTCCACGATCTTCTCAGCCAAAACAATTACTATATGGTCCTCGTGGATGAATTTGACACGGTGCAATGAAGAGGCTATCCCCTTTACCCCATGGATCCAAGGGCGTCCCAACAATAGGCTAAAAGTGACTGGTATATCAAGGACTTGGAACTCAACTGGCATGTTTAATGGCCCAATGGTCAGCATTAAAGTGACCACCCCTAGGACACATCGACTGGTGTTGTTGTATGCCCTTACTGTCTGCGATGAAGGAACGAGTTTTGATATTTTTGTTCCTAGTTTGGCTAACGTGCTGGCGGGACATATATTCAATAAAGACCCATTATCTATCAAAACTCGGGGAACCCGTTTCTCCAAAATTCCCACAGTGATATGGAGAGCATCAATGTGGTTGGTTCCTTCCTTTGGCAGATCTAGATCAGTGAACATTATCACGTTCCCAAAGTGAATGTTCCCGATCATTTGAGTAAGCTCTTTTGGGGAGGTTTCAATAGGAATGACCGCCAGACTTAAAGAGTTAGCCAGCGTATCACGGTGGGTCTTAGAAGCACAAAGTAAGCCCCAGATGGAAATGTTGGCCTGAGTTTTCTTCATCTGAGCTAATAAGGTATCTTCCACCGTTTTAGCCCCAGTATCTGTTGCTTGATCTTTGCTAGAGTGGTCACCTCTTTCCAGGTTTGATTGGTAGGCTCGGCTAGATCGGGTAAGGTGGCTAACATTTCCACCAACCCAAGTGGCTTTTTCAATATTGCAAGTATTTTGGCTACCCAGGATAGTGTCCCAAGAGAGCATATTGCAACCAGGCTCTTTTATGGATAAAGATGGAGGAAAAGGAACAAGGATATATGGGTCCTGGATAGCATCTTTGAGGAAAAGGAACAAGGCTTTTCAATAACCTTATCATCTATAAGGTCATGGATAGCATCTTTGAGAGTATAGCACTTATCGGTGAGGTGACCACTACAGCGATGGTATTCACAGTACTGGGCATGGTTCCAAGTCCTGGGCAGGGGGTTTGGTGGCTTATAATTTTCCAAAGGCTTTAGCACTCCCTGTGCCATTAGCCCCTGCAGTATTACAGACTGGGGAGCTTGCAGTTCATCATAATACCGGTTCACCCTGTTCAGATTTCTGAAATTTCTGCCAGAGCCATTATTTCCTCCAACTGCGTTGACAGACCTGTCTGACCCGTAGGACCATGAAACAGTGCTACAATTTTGGGTAGAAAATGGGGCTGGGGCATTTCCTACCATATTGACAGCTGGTGCTAGTGCGGCTGTCTTTCCTTTAGAATAACGGAAAGAACTAGGAGGTGTATTGGCTTTTAATTGCCCAGTCCATATATCTTCATCAATACAGGCTCTTATCTCCACTATTTCTTTAAAATTGGTGTAGGGGAGATATCGCATATGTTCCAGGTAAATGGGCTGGAGGTTTTTAATGAACATTCTGCATGACTCAGTCGGATCCGATCTGTCAAAAGTTTGGGCTAACTTCCTTTTCCTCCTAACTGCAAACTCAGCAGAGGTTTCTTTTTCCCTTTGGGTGCACGACTCGAGGTCCCTTTTATTTTCAGGGCTGGTGTTGTCTTTGTATCTTTCTAGGAACCCTTCAGCTATCTGGTCCCAAGTTTTTATGGTGCTGCTATCAGACAACATCAGCCATTGCTTGGCTGCCCCTATTAGGGTGAGGTGAAAATTGGAAGCCATAGCCTCAAAGCTAGCTCCCCTTGACTGCATGCCAGTGGAATAATATTTCAAGTGGGATATAGGGCATCCAGTCCCATCAAATTTTTCTATGTCGGGCATTTTAAATTTTGAAGGTAGTATTGCTGAAGGTTGCAATGCTAGTGCCCGCGTAGAAAATTATCCTTTGTTGAGAAGTTTGAGCATCATGGTTTTCATATTTTCCATGCCGTCCTCCATTTTGGTGGCTGGGGGAGTTGACTTTTGGTATATGCTGGTAGGGTTAGGGAAAGCTGGGTTAATTTTTGGTTGCGGTATCTGGTAAGGATTTTGGGCAGGGTATGGATTTTGGGCTGGATATGGATATTGGGCTGGATATGGATTCTGGGTTGGTGGATTTTGGGTAGTATAAGGATTCTGGGCTGGCGGATTTTGGGCAATATAAGGATTCTGGGCTGGTGAATTTTGGGCATTATAAGGATTCTGGGATGGTGGATTTTGGGCATTATAAGGATTCTGGGCTGGTGGATTTTAGGCAATATAAGGATTCTGGGCTGGTGGATTATTGACGGTTTCGGCTGGGCGGCCAGGATCATTGAAAGGTAAGTAGGTGGTAACTTGGCCTGGCGGGTTATAGCTTTTTGGGTCCATATGTGGGCTATCCTGGAGTGGGATGGTTATATGAAAAGGGAGGTCATTTGGGTTCTGGGGAATATTGGTGCTTGGGAGAGGATATGGAGGATAGAACGGGTAAGGGCTGATATTTGGGTAGCAGGGACTTGGTGGGGGATTTGGATTTGGGGTAGTGGCAATATTTGGTGGGTTAGTGTTTGGTTGGGAAGTTGGGTTTGGAGGTAGACGAGATGTTGATGCTTCCTGGGGGACTGCAGGGGAAGAGTTCACATCACCACTGGATTTTAAATTTTGCACCAGACTAGCCATTTGGCTCATTATACGATCAGTCGCTGCACCCAAATTTTGGTCTAACCATTGCTACATTGCTGGAGTCGGAGCGTACCCTAGAGTCCTTGTATGCACTCCATAGCGCATCGCTTCACTTTCCATCTTGCTCGGATCTCTACCCTCTGAACTGATTCTGCCCCTATCTGATCTGATACTAATACCCTCTGATCTGATTTTTGCACTTATTTCCCGTATCAACGGCCAGTACTATCTCTGTCTTTCCAAATTCGGGCCAGGTTTCTGAGGAAAATGGGTTTTGAGGTATCATAAGGCTGGCTGAAGGCTTTCTGGCCTTGGAGTACAGCGTGCCTTTATTAGTATTTTTATTATTATTTATTCATTTTCCCTACACTTGACCGGATAAGCACTTGCTTTATTTTGACGGTCTCACGATTTTTCCTGGAACAGTAGATTCTTTCTCCAGAGTATAGGACCAACGTATTCCACCTGCCTTTCGACTACCCAAGATCTGACTGATCCCAGAGCGAAGGGTCTATACTCTTTTCAGGATCCACCATTCAAAATGGTTTAGGTCGAGCATCAAAGAATAATAAATCAGCCCCTGTGTATTTTTTTGTTGCACAATTTATTTTTTCTTCATCATTTTTTTTTGATTTGCGCACTTTTATTTTATGTATTCATTATTCTTTTTCTTGCTCTTTCATATATATATTTTTTTGGCAGGGCCTGACCCACGATTCAAAGACGCAAAAACCGGTCGGTCATTGAAGTGTCCTGAGAATCTATATGCATTCTAACATTGGCTTATGCAGGGGGTAGGCTGGCCATGGTGTAGGGTAGTAGTTCGGAATATACCTATATGCGTGCGCGTGTGTGCAGCCTCTAAAAAGCAATAAAATCTTTTTTTTCTTTTTTAGATATACAGACAGAATATAAAAACAGATATGGCCTGTCTTCCTGTTACGCGTGGATTTTCTCGGCTTTTTAGTTTGAGCGCGAGCAAGCAAGCACATCACATTAAGAAATAAAAAGAAAAGCGGGGAATCTATCTATTTCTATTAATTACAAATTTTGCCCTATATCCCCAAAATAAAATGGAAGAATGAATGCAAATATATACATATTTTGCGGAATAATGAAAGTAATAAACAAAATAAAATAATAATACAGGGCCGAAAATGAAGCAACAATTAAAATAAAGCCCCGGCCCTTTTATTGTGTTGTCCGAATTTTATTTCAAACATATACATGATATATATATTTTTTCTTTTGATTTTTTTTTTGCGAAAATTTTTCTTTTTTTGAAAAATATATATATTTTTAAATATATCAGTAATAGTTATAGGAACGAAACTGCTGCAAGATGGAGGATCATATCCACAAATATAGACACTGATGTATAGGAACGCTATATTAAAATGCATAAATTAATATAACAAGCATACTTTAGCCAGAAACAAAGAAAAACAAAAAAAAGTTTATTTTTTTAGAGTCTAGCCCTCCATTTTATTTAAAATAAAACGATCTCCCCAACAGAGTCGCCACTATGGGTCGCCTGGCGTGCGCCCGCGCCCCACGCGTCCTTGGATAGGGGTGCGCGTACGTGCGGATGCGAGACACCACTACTCTCATTCCATCCTCTCTTATTTACGGGAAAACGAAATACAAAGTGCAAGAGGAGTGCTGTTTAAAATAGCGCGTTGGAATGCGTCTCGGTTGACTTTAGTGGATTTTTGGTCCAATATCGGAGCTTTGGGTTTCCTGCATCAAGTTATCTTTTGTTTAGGGGATACCAGCATATAGGAATACATCACCCTTTCATTCTCATTCTCCCTTTTTTAGGGGAAAACGGAAAAGTGCGAAAAAGGATGTTACGAGGCCCCACTATGGATTTTATGAAAATAGCCTTATGACCTATTTCGGATCACTATGGGTGCTTTGGGTTTCCTGCACCAAGTTATCCATTGTTTAGGGGATACCAGGATATAGGAATGCATCACCCTTTCATTCTCATTTTCCCTTTTTTAGGGGAAAACGGAAAAGTGCAAGAAAGGAGTGTTGCGACGCCCCACTGGATCCAAAATGTTTTATAGAGTCGCCATCTTTATTTTAAGGCAATAAAATAAAGCAAAACCAAAAGAAAAAAAAACCAGAGATTGCAAAATGGGTTCGGAGGCTAAGTTACGAGTTGGGAAGGTGCTAGGCACCCAACTCGCCCTTTCGGTCTCAAAAGCGGGTTTTGGCTAAAGTATGCTTTTTGTTATATTTATTTAGCAAATAAACAAAACATTAAAAGACAGGAAAATAAAAGCAAATACATCCGCGGCTACATTATTTACGGACTTGCAGTCATCTCCTTACAATAATTACAGATATATTTAAAAATATTTGGCCATTATAACAGCTCTTTTACACAGTATTTTCTAACTAAATCCGGGCAGCACAACGACTTATATTTTCTACATTGGGCCGGATTTAAGGAATAACTTTTATAAAAATAATGCCCTTAAAGGCTATTACCTTTTAGAGCGGAATGTGCTCGCTCTGTCCTTCTCGGGAGAGAGAGACTTTTATGCTGCTGCTGCTGTGATTTGGGCAGAGTAACGGCTTATTTTTGGTGGTTTTGGATTGCTTACTCGGGCGGAGTAACGACTTAGTTTTGGTGGTTTTGGCCTATTTATTTGGGTGGAATAACGACTTACTTTTGGTGGTTTTAGCCTATTTACTCGGGCAGAGTAACGGCTTACTTTATGGTTTTTGTGCTGGGGAAATAGGGTGGATACCTAACTAAAGGGCTAGGGATCACTTTAACCTGTGGGTTTTTGGTTTGGTGGAGTTTTGGCAGGGTTTCAAGGCTTTATAGGCTGACCACTCCCTATCTCACTTCACTCACTACTTTCTCAGCATTAGGACGACGCAGATAAATTTTATCGGCGTTTCTCTTCGTCTCTTTTCTGGGTTCTGAAAGTGAGTCCCCAAGCCTGTATTTATATATGAAGGAGAGGACTCATCGGGGATAACAAATCATTTCTATACGCTCAATTTCCTTGTACACCGGGCTTCCGAACTTGCACAATGCGTTAACTGGGAGGGCTCCTCTAGCTAGCTGGGCGCGGACACAAGGTCTTCTTGGCGCGGCGACAAGGGCCCCTTTTGGCCGCGCCAAGGCACTATTCCACTTTCAAAATTTACACTTTTATCCCTCGCATTTTACTGTTTCGTGCATCCTGCTTTGCCTTTTTGCATTTTTAACTCCTGTAACTTGACATTTATTAAGTTTAAACAGTACTTGATATCACATGCCAGAGTCACATATCAGGGGTACGAAATTGGGGTGTCTACAGTAATACATTTTTTTATATGCGATATGCAAGAATGCAACATTTTCTTCTTCTTCTTCTTCTTTTTGATTTATGAATGCAAAAATGCAACATTTTTTTTTCTTTTTGATTTATGAATGCAAGAATGCAACATTTTTTTTACATGGCATAATTTAATGGCATGCATAAGGGCTTTATAAAAGATGAGAGTTTATCTTCTTTTCTCCCTTTCCTTTTTTTCTGATGCTGAGATACTGTTATTTTTTTCTTTTCCTTCTTTTTTTTTCTTTATTTTTAGTTGCGCAGAGCTTTGAACCGGGTTCGGGCCAGTTGCGACAAGGTTTCAACCATTTACAACCTCATGCCTTTGCCAGCACAACTTTTAGTGAAGTCCTTCGGCTTTAGCTTGTTTTTGTGGGCTTTCTGTCCCTTCCCCAGTTATATACCAATTTTTGAGGTCTTGCGGGATTATTGGTGGGACACCACCCACACCTTTCATTTTAGCTGGGGGGAGGCTACTTTAACCCCGTGTGATTTTGCTGCAATCACGGTATTTCCACTAGCATTGGTCGGGCTTTGGAGCCGGACTACACCATCCGATATCATCATGACTCGGTAGAGGATCTTTTGGGCTTTAAACCCGAGTATAAGACCGCCGATGAATCAAGATTAAGAGCGTGAAGAGTTGGTTGGAGCAACATGTGGGGCAGGTTGATGATAATGATAGCAAGGCTGTAGCTCGCGTTGCCAGTGCATTCTTATTTTTCTTTTTGGGGATGTCATTATTTTTCAACTCTTCCACCACTTTGAGAGTCTCTCTCCTGGGGTGTCTGCGAGACCTGGACCGCGTCATTGTTTATGAATGGGGGCAGGCAGGCTTGGCTGAGCTTTATGCTTCTATGGATAGGCTTATTTCTGACTTTCTTTTTTTTTCTTTTTTTTTTGCTGACTTTCTTTCTTTTTTCTTTTGCAGGTCTGGGCCTATTCAGTATTTCATTTTACTCCAGGCCCACTATGCAGTCGCATCCACGAGCCGCCGTTCTGGCTGAATTTGTGAATGCCAATCGGGTGGAGGAGGACCGAGATGGCCACTTTTTGGATGAGATCAGGATACGAGACAGGATTGCGAGCTCGAGCTTGGGCACAGTGCATTTGTATCCTTGGAAGGGTTTGGCTGAACCATATATGATCTCTTTGGAGATGAGCCGTTGCCGGATTCTGATGGTGTCCATTATGGTCGATTCATTGTACATGGGCGAACGGGTCAACCACCAGCATTCTATGCTTCCGGTGTCTCCAGTGACACCTCCTGCACCTCTTCCCTAGGTGATAGTCCCAGACTTCTTACCGAACATGTATCTGTACCTGTTGAGATATATTGTGACTCAGAGTGATTATCCTATGATGGCATACGAGGAGTTCCTAAGGACAGTGCTCCATTCTGCCCCCACTGCAGCTAGGCGTGCATCTGACGTCTCTGATAGGCCGAGGCCTTCTTGTCCAGTTCCTGACGTATAGTCGGATTTATTTGTGCCTACTGAGGATTTCTCCACCTTTCAGTATCGCTGTGATGGAAGACTTGTGGAGGAAGTTTTACCCGATGTTGACATTCTTGAGCGGTATCAAGTCCTAGAGCGAGCCCGCGCGGTATATTTCTTTTCTTTTCCATACTTACATTTTTTTTTCATTCTTTTTCTTTTTCTCGAGGCTGACACACATATATTTTTTTTGTTCTACATATTTTCCTAGGTTGATGCGTCTTCGTACAAGAAGTTTTTGAAGGGCTTTTTCAGCATCAACAAACTGTATCAGCGACTTCTGACGAGTTCACTTGTCGGGGAAATGACGCTGCGAGGCAAACTAAGTGTCGGGGCGAGGATGATGATGATATCGATGGACCGAGTCATGCTCGGGCGAGGGGACGAGAGTACAAGATTGGCGAGACCGGCCCTTGAGTCATGGGTGGCAACTTTGGCAGCAGCAGATCTTCTAGCGGTCATTAGCTTCTTTTACCTGCATTTATTAGCTTTCTTCTTCTTCTTTTTTTTTACTGTACCAGACTTTGTACATATTTCTAAATGCAATGTACTATTATTTTACGATGCATGAATTAAATGCAAAGACTGAAATATTCTAAGAATAAAAAAATCTAGACCATTATCTAGGGGTAACGACACACTACAATTTATGGATGGAAATTTAGAGGGATACACCTTCAGATTTTAAACGGGCTTTTCTGGCACTCTGTGGGGAAGAAAAGGCAGCCGCCTCTACCTGTGTTTGATATTTTCAATTTGGCAGGCGAGGCTATTTCCTAGCTTCAGCATTTTCTTCCATTTCTTGTGAACAAACAGAGTCGGCAGTGGAGCGGTCGGAGCCCGAAACCAGGATACCAGACAGGTTTGGGGAACAGAGGTTGGACTCCTGGGCGCCACCCATGGTGACTATGGGCGCCGCGCCAGGTGTGGCTATGGGTGGCGCCCATGGCTTCTACTGTGTGCTCCTGTTTCAGCCACTATTCATGCACTGTGCTCAGAACTCGTCCATTCCTCGTTTTTCAGTATAAAAGGAAGCTGAGGCAGCGTCCATTTTCACCATTCATTCGTTTTCTTTCTCTGCTCAAGTTATCTGAGTTCTCTCTTTGCTCGATCTCTTCCTTCTTTAATCAGATATAATTTTTTTGTCTTTTTCCAGAGATGGCCGCGCCTGTTCACACGGCTTTGGAGATAATTTTTTTTGAGAATGCTCTGGACTTTTGGGTACTTTCTCTGCGGGCAGAGGAACGAGAGTGGTTTGAGCACATTTATGGGTATCGATTCTTGCTGTCATGGAGGACCTTGCGCGTTAACTAGGATATGCTGAGGGGAGCTTCTAGGTTCTATTCAGTACAGAGCCACCTTTTTAACTTTTGCCTGAACAAGATGTGCCCCACCTTTGAGGAGTTTTGCAGTATGGTGGGAATGCCGGCCACTAGACCAATCGTTGTGCCTTATGCACAGAGGCGCCCTTTTATGGCAATACAGGAGTTGTTCGGCTCGACCTGTGAAGCTACTCCGGGTTTATATAACAGAGTCAACTTTAATTTGACTGTCCTTCCCGCAGCTTATAATGAGTATAGGGAAGATGACCCAGTCTATTTGCGGCGTCCGCTGGCTGCTCTTTTTCTTTGCCTTATGGGACGGTACCTTCTGGTGGGCCAACCCGGATTTATAGATGTGCGGGTCGTGGACCTGGTGCTACAAGCTCGGGACCGCCCAGTAAATATTATCCAAGTCATTTTGGCTGAAACCTTGTTTGGTCTGGACGCCTTTTCGTCTGGTGAGGAGATGTTTCCTTTCGTCAGCCCTCTTTTGGTTCATATGTGGCTGGAGGAGCATCTTAACTGTGTGATGGGCCTAGTACTTATGGAAGGAATGTATGATCCCGGGCTCTATGGCTCTCGTGGCCATTATCACCAAACCAATTTTTCAGAGCATGACTGGATTGAGTACTTTTTGCGCATCTGCTCCATGGACATTATCTGGGTAGTCAGCCATTGGCGGATCCGTAACTTTTTCATGTTTACCGGGGTCTATGCCCAGGTTATTTTGCCGGGTCTCGAGCAAAGCACCTTTTATCGAGCGTACCGAGTCCTTCGCCAGTTTGGCAAGGAGCTGGTTATTCCAGATGTGAACCGTCCCCTAACTGAGGAGTTGGAGATGAATAGAGACGTGGGCAACCTTATCCACGACATGTGGCAGCTCGACTTTCCTCTACGGGAAGCAGCTTATGCATTTTCTGAGTATATGCTTCTGTCCCATGAGTATCTATCATGGGTGCTGGTGGCCACTGAAGGACACTCTCGTGTCATCAGGCACGTACTGAGGCGGATGCTGGGATGGCGATTTAGCAGTGGCATAGATGCTCGCCTAATGGAAATCGGCGAGGATCAGGAAAGCTGGGGCCTGGTAGTTCCTCAGGCTCTGCAGGAGGACTTTCGGCGAGTGCATGACCTAAGTGCTCGGATAGCCCCTGATCCAAATGAGGCGGGTCCCAGTAATGTGCCTCCCCGATTGAGCAACGCAAGTCGGCGGAGCAATCCCCGGCAGGCAGATGAAGATGATCCTCCTCAGGCTGGTAGACGAAGTACTGCCCATAGAGGTGATGGTGCTGGCCCAAGTCGTCATGGTATCCAAGACAACGGCGATGCTGATGACGAGGAAGATGAGGACACCTCTGGAGGTTCTCACGCTGGTGAGACTGGAGCCTCTTCTGTACCTTGCAGAAGTATATGGTCACGGTTGGGACGTCGCTGACGCTGATGGACAGTTCTGAGGCTGAGCTGCATAAAAAGGGATAGTTGGGGGGAATAGGGGATATATGTAGCATGTATATAGGCAAATGTATAGAAATAAATGCTAATCTTTATGTCTTAGACACTTATTCCTAAGTTGCACCTTATGGGCTGCATTATATTATATTTTTGATGTTTTTTATGAGCTCCGTCGTGGTTTTTCTCTTTGATCAGTCAAGACCAACTTTTCTGAATATGCTGAAGACTTTGGCAAGCCGGAGATCAGATGCTGAGGATTTGGAAACTGCATTCCCTCTCCTTTTCTCCTGTTTTTTTTATATGCTCTAACTTTTCCCTAGGCCGCCCTTTCGGGTTTTCAATCTAGCGAGCCCTTATTTCTCCTTTTGTTGTTTTTTTTTGTGCTCTAACTTTTATCTAGGCTGCCCTTTCGGGTTTTCAACCTAGCGAGCTGGAGAGAGAAGCAATTTGCAAGATATTTTTTTTTTCGATTCGCGCATAATATCTTTTGAGCTTGTCGTAGTTGAAGGCCTGAACAAGATCTTCCCCATCTTGATTGGTGAGGAGCACCACACCTCTTGACCGGATCTGTTTGACGATGTATGGTCCCATCCAGGGAGATTTCCATTTTCCCCTAGTATTGACATAACTAGGGGGTTTCTCACGAAGTACTAGGTCTCCAATTTGGATGTCGCAGCCTTTGACTTTCTTGTTGAATGCTCGAGTTATTCGCTTGTGATACGCCCGAGTATGTTCTAGGGCTAGCAGCCGTCGTTCGTCTATCAGGGCTAATTCTTCGTAGCGTTGTTTGATTAGTCGACTTCAGCTACGTCTGATTCCATCATAACCCTTAATGATGGGATTTCAACTTCAATGGGCAGCACTGCCTCCATGGCATAGGCTAGAGAATAGGGGATAGCCCCAGTGGGTGTACTGAGTAAAGTACGATAGCCCCAAAGGGCTAGCAGCAATTTTTCTGGCCAGTCTCTTCCTGTGTCGGCCATTTTTCTGATGATATTTTCTAGCGTTTTGTTGGCTGCTTCAACGACACCACTTACTTGTTGTCGATATAGGGAGGATTTATGCCTTTGGATTTTGAATTCGTCGAGCAGACGATTCACGTCAAGTGTGTGCCGTTGTCGGAGATGTTTTCGAAAGGTAACCCGTATCAGTATATGATGTTGGTCCTGATGAATTCAGACACCTTTCAGGCATTCAGTACTTTATAGGAAGAGGCTTCCACCCACTTTGCGAAATAGTCAATAGCCACCAAGATATATTCATGGCCGTTGGATCCTTTCGGGTGAATTTGACCTATGACGTCATTTCCCCATGTTGAAAAGGGCTAGGGGCTGTGGAGTTGTATAATATATGCGGGGGCACGTGCTGAAGATTTGCGAAGCGCTGGCATTTGACACAGTGACGTACCCACCGGATACAATCAGTTTCTAGTGTACTCCAATAGTAGCCTTGTCGGATGACTTTCTTTGATAGCATATGCCCGTTCATGTGTGGCCCACAAGTACCACCATGAAGCTGGTCCATGACTTGCTCAGCTTTGGCCTGATCGATGCATAATAGGTTTAAGACTTCGTAGTACCTTTTGTATAGGCTGCCTCCGCTGATTATAAATTGCGATGCCCATCTCCGTAGGGAGACTTTCCCTCTTTTGTCTAAGCTGGGTGGGTAGACTCCTTTCTGAAGCAGATTCATGATGTCTGAATACCAGGGCTCGTTGTTCTTTTCAGGAGCAGCATTGATCTTGAAGCAGTAGGCAAGAGTGACTTTTTTCCTAACTATAAATGGTTGGACATTGATTTTTGTGGGAATTTGAACCAATGATGCTAAAGTGGCCAAGGCATCGGCGAATTGATTTCTATCTCGTGGTAAATAATGGAACGAGATATTATCAAATTCGCTTACTAGTGCTGTCAGTTTTGCATGATAGAGTTACAGCCAGGGATCCTGGGTTTCCACTTTCTTTCGACTTGGTTTATGATTAGAGTCGTCGAGTCACCATAGACTTCTAAATCCTTGGCTCCTTTTCGGAGAGCCTCTTCTAGACAGGCAATACAGGCCTCGTATTCAGTTGTGTTGTTTGAGCATTCAAACTCTAACCTTATGGCCAGCGGAGTGTGGGAATCTACTGGATCAATTAGCAGGATTCCTATGCCAAAGCCTCTTTTGTTGGTGGCTCCGTCAAAGAACATTTGCCATTTAGTGTGATGATCAATGATCTCTAGGACACCTTCGTCTAGGAAACTGGGCTCCAATGCATCTTCTGCTTCTAGAGGCAGATCAGCTAAATGGTCTGCAATCACGCTGCCTTTAATGGATTTGAGTGTGACATAGGTGATGTCAAACTCGTTGAGGAGGAATGACCATTTGGCTAGTCGGCTGGAAAGCGATGGCTTGCCGAAGATGTATTTTATAGGATCCATTATGGAGATGAGCTTGATGGATCAAGCTTGCAGATAAGATTTAAGCCTTTGTGTTGCCCAGACTAGACCAGTGTAGTTTTTTTCCAAGGCTGAGTAGTTGAGCTCGCTTCCTTGTAACTTCCTACTTATGAAGTAAATGGCATTTTTGATGTAGGAGTTTTCATTCTCTTGGGCGAGCATAACCCCTGCTGATGTATCTGTGACGGTTAAATATAGGAGGAAAGGTTTATGTGTATGGGGAGAAGCTAGCACCGGTGGGTTGGCAAGGTAAGCTTTTATTTTTTCGAAGGCTAGCTGGCATTTTTAGTCCTAGATTTGGTAAGTATTTTTCTTTAGGAGTTTGAATAGAGGCTCACATATGGAGGTCAGATGTCTGATGAAACGGCTGATATATTGTAATCGACCCAGAAGCCCTTGACTTCTGTTGGAGTTTTTTGGCTGCGACATATTTATGATGGCTTTGATTTTGGCTGACTCGATCTCGATGCCTTGCTCGGTCACCATGAATCCCATGACCTTGCCCTTGGTAACCCCGAATGTGCATTTGGTGGGGTTAAGCTTCATTTTATGCTTTCTTAACCTTTCGAAGAATTTTCGAAGGTCTTTGATATGGGCACCGTCGACGTCGTTGGAGTGCACGATCATATCGTCTACGTACACTTCGACTTCTTTATGGATCATATCATGGAAGAGGGTGGTGGCAGATCTTTGATATGTACTCCCAACATTTTTTTAGCTTAAACAGCATGACATTATAACAGTAAGTTCCTAGGGGGTGGTGAATGATGTCTTTTCATGGTCCTCTGTTGCCATTTTGATTTGGTTGTAGCCCAGCATGCCGTCAACAAAGGATCTTATTTTGTGAGAAGCCACAACATCTACCACAATATCGATGTTCGGTACATGGAAGTCATCTTTGGGCGACGCCTTGTTGAGATCGCGGAAATCCACTCAGATCCGAAACTTTCCGCTGGGCTTTGGAACAGTCACTATGCTTGACAGCCAGATCGGGTATTCAACTACCCGGATAAATTTGACGCGTAGTTGCTTCATGATTTCTTCTTTTACTTGCAGTGACCATTCTTGTTTGATTCGACGGAGTTTCTGCTTGACTGGTCGTGCATCAGGATAAGTGGGAATCCGGTGCTCTACAATGGCTGCATCCAGCCCAAGGATATCATCGTAGGACCATGCAAAGATGTCCACGAATTCTTTGAGGAGGATATAAGTGCTGCCTTTTCAGAACCTTGCAGGTAGTTGCCGATCTTGACTTCTTTGATTTCATTGTTCAGCCCCAGATTAATGGCGCACACGTCTTCATCTGCTGCTGCTGATTGGTGCTTTTCCTGGTGCTTGACTGACTTGGCAAGCTCAAGTAGGCAACTTTTATCTTTTGGATCCATTCCATTAAATGACTCATTATTAAAGCAAATTAATGCATCTTTTAATGAGGGTGGAACTAAGGAATACACGAAAACATCTAGATTATCATTATTAGAAGTAAACTGTACAGGGCCGGTTATATTATTGAGGATCTGGGGTTTGAGATCTTCAATTTTAGGGAGCGGATCGGTAGATTACCAATCCGTAAGGCTATAGGAAGGATGGGGAATAGTATATCCGAAATGGTCCACCAGATTTGCGGGCGTTAAGAGCGGGCCGGTCGTAATATACCAGTTCTGCAGAGGCTTATCAGCAATAGACTCGAACTCAACAGGGAGCTTTTCATAGCTAGTGTCTCCATCTATCATTCCCAAGAAAACTATCTTCCTGGCAATCATAAGAAACTCCTCTCTCTTTATTGAAGGGGATATTTACAGCACCCTTATTCTGGCTAAAGAGATTTTTTTTCTTGACCTCTAAGCCTTCCTTGCTTGGTTGGCTTCCAAAATCCTTGTATCCGCCACCGTGATTATTTCATTTTCGATGAGGTCCTAGATAGCATTTTTTTAGCACATAGCGCTTATCGGTGAGATGACCACTGTAGCGGTGGTATTCACAAAACTGGGAGTGGTTCCATGTACTAGGTAGTGGGTCAGGAGGTTGATAATTTGTAATGGGTTTAAGCATCCCATGAGCCCATAGTGTTTGGAAGATTTCGGATCTTAGGGCAGGTAGATCATCATAATGCCTTGGGATTGGTTCTTTCCTTCCTTTTGGTTTGGGTAGAATACCTGGCTGGGGTTTGGTCGAATAACTGGGTTGGGTCTTTTCTTTCGGGGAATATTGTGCTAGGAATTGATTTCATGTGCTCCTGTTTACGGGAGGTTCTTCTTCATGTGCACAAATCATCCCCGTTAGGGTTCCATGAGCCATTTGCTGGGAATAGGTATTTGAAGGTATAGACCCCCCAATTTCGTACCCCTGGTATGTAACATGACATAAAATATCAAGACCTGTTAAAACATTAACAAATGTCAAGTTACAGGGTTGAAAATGAAAAAGGACAAAGCAGGATGCGCAAAACAGTGAAATGCAGGGTTTAAAGTGTCAAAAAAGAAAGAACTTTTCCAAAGTTGGCGCCACCCATGGATGAAGTGGGAGTGGCGCCAAGATTGAGTATGGGTGGCGCCCAAATTGTCCACAGTGTTCTCAAAGATGCTACAGAACTGCTACAGTTTGCCGTAAAGTCCAATTTTTTCCGCGGTCTGTACAATGAAGTGAAGCACGGAAGAAGGAATTTTAATCCCCGATGAATCCTCATCTTAGGCTATAAATAGAGCCTTCGGGGTCGACCTTCAACACACCTTTTCTCCCGCAAAGCTTTCCGCGTTCTAGTTACGCTGAAGAAATAGAGAGCGAAGTGAGATAGTGAATGATCTATTCAAAGCCTCAAAACCCTGCCAAAACTCCTCCAAACTTAAAACCCATCGGGTTAAAGAAGGCTTAGCCCCCCAGCTAGGTTTCCACCCTACTTCCCCAGTCCAAAAATCGTGGAAAGAGCAGTTGCTCTGCCCGATTTAAAAGGCCAAAAACACTACAAATAAGCCGTCATTCTGCCCAAGTGAGCGAGCCAAAACCACCACAAATAAGCAGTCATTCTGCCCAAATCACAACAACAACAACAACAACAACAACAACAACAACAACAAAAGACTCCCTCTCCCTGAAGGACAGAGCGAGCACACTCCGCTCTAAAAGGTAATAGACTTTAAGGACGTTATTTTTTATAAAGTTGTTATTTAAAATCCGGCCCAATGTAACAAATATAAGCCGTTGTGCTACCCGGATTTAGTTAGAAAATATTATGTAAAAGAGCCGTTATAATGGCCAAATATTTTTAAATATATCTGTAAATATTGTAAAGAGACGGCTGCAAGTTCGTAAATAATGTAGCCGCAGATGTATTTACTTTTTATTTTCTGTTTTTAAATGCTTTATTTATTTCCTAGATAAATATAACAAAAAGCATACTTTAGCCAAAAACCACTTTTGAGACCGAAAGGGCGAGTTGGGTGCCTAGCACCTTCCTAACTCGTAACTTAGCCTCCGAAACCGTTTTACAATCTCTGGTTTTTCTTTCTTTTTGGTTTTGCTTTATTTTTGCCTTAAAATAAAGATGGCGACTCTAAAACATTTTGGATCCAGTAGGGCCTCGCACCACTCCTTTCTTGCACTTTTCCGTTTTCCCCTAAAAAAGGGAGAATGAGAATGAAAGGGTGATATATTCTCATATCCTGGTATCCCCTAAACAAAGGATAACTTGATGCGGGAAACCCAAAACTCCCATAGTGATCCGAAATAGGCCATAAGGCTATTTTTATAAAATCCATAGTGGGGGCGTCGCAACATCCTTTTTTGCACTTTTCCGTTTTCCCCTAAAAAAAGGAAAATGGGAATGAAAGGGTGATGCATTCCCATATCCTGGTATCCCCTAAACAAGGGATAACTTGATGCGGGAAACCCAAAAGTTCCTATATTGGATCAAAAATCCACTAAAGGCAACCGATGCGCATTCCAACGCGCTATCTTAGACAGCACTCCTCTCGTACTTTTAATTTCGTTCTCCCTAAACAAGGGAAGATGAAATGAGAGCAGTGGTGTCCCGCATCTGCATGTACGCGCACCCCTATCCAAGGGCGCGGGCGCATTTCCCGGGAACCCACAGTGGCGACTCTGCTGGGGAGATCGTTTTATTTTAAATAAAATGGAGGGCTAGACTCATTTTTTTTTCTTTGTTTCTGGCTAAAGTATGCTTCTTATATTAATTTATGCATTTGAATATTGTGTTCCTATACATCCGTGTCTATATTTTTGGATATGATCCTCCATCTTACAGCAGTTTCGTTCTGATAGCTGTTACAGATATATTTAAAAATATTCCTTTAAAAAAAAAAGAAGAAGCAAAAAAAAATTTCGAGAAAAAAAAGGTTTTCAAAATATATATATATACATATACATGTCATATATATGTTTGCAATAAAATTTCGGGCAGCACAATAAAGGGCCGGTGCTTTATTTTTAATATTGTTTTATTTTCGGATATATATATATATATATATATATATATATATATATATATATATATATTCCGTTATGTTTATTATTTTTATTTCGCTCAACTTGTATATATTTGCATTCATTCTGCCATTTTATTTTGGGGATATAAGACCAAATTTTGTAATTAATAGAAATAGATAGATTCCCCACTTTTCTTTCTATTTCTTAATGTGATGTGCTTTCTTGCTTGCGCTTAAACTAAAAAGCCGAGAAAATCCACGCGTAACAGCAAGACATGCCATATCTGTTTTATTTTCTATTTATATATCTGAAAAAAAAAAATAAAGATTTTACTTTTTTTAGATACCGCACACATGTACACGCATATAGGTATATTCCGAACTGTTACTCTACACCATGGCCAACCTACCCCCTGCATAAGCCAACGTTAGAATGCATATAGATTCTCAGGACACTTCAAAGACCGACTGGTTTTTGCATCTTTGAATCGTGGGTCAGCCCTTGTAAAAAAAATAAATGGTAAAAAAAAAAAGAGGAAGTCGAAAAAATATATATATAGTCAAAAAAAAAAATGCGCAAGTTAAGAAGAAAAATAATGATGATGAAAAAAATAAGTGCACATAAAAAAAAATATTATTCTCTGATGCTCGACCTAGACCATTTTCGAATGATGGATCCTGGAAAGAGTATAGGCCCTTCGCCTGGGATCAGTCCGATCTTGGGGAGTCGAAAGGCATGTGGAATACGTTGGTCCTATACTCTAGAGAAAGAATCCACTGTTCCAGGAAAAGTCCTGAGACTGTCAAAATAAAGTAGGTGCTTATCCGGTCAATTGTAGGGAATAATAATTAAAAAAATATACTAATAAAGGCACGCTGTACTCCAAGCCCAGAAAGCCATCAGCTAGACTTATGATACCTCCAAACTCATTTTCCTCAGAGACCTGGCCCGAATTTGGAAAGGCAAAGATAGTACTGGCCGGTTGATACGAGAAATAAGTGTAAATCGATCGAAGATATCGATGCATCGACGACAAGGGCAAAATTAGTTCGAGAGGGTACGATCCGAGCGGTATGGCAGAAAGTGAGCATCCGCTATGGGTGCATAGGGGCCTCCGAGTGGTACGCTCGACTTCAACAATGCAAAGATGGTTAGACCAAAGTTTGGGTGCAGCGACTGACCGTATAATGAGCCAAGTGGCTAGTCTGGTGCAAAATTTAAAATCCAGCGGTGAGGTGAACTCTTCGCATGTAGTCCCCCAGGAAGCATCAACATCCCATGTGCCTTCAAACCCAACCTCCCAGCCAAACACTAACCCACCAAATATTACCACTACCCCGAATCCAAATCCCCCACCGAGTCCCTACTACCCAAATATCAGTCTTTACATGTCATATCCTCCATATCCTCTCCCAAGCGCCAATATTCCCCAGAGCCCAAATAACCTCCCTTTTCCCATGACCAACCCACTCCAAAATAGCCCACATATGGACCCAAAAAGCTATAACCCACCAGGCCAAGTTACCACATACTTACCTTTCAATGATTCCGGTCGCCCAGCCGAAACTGTCAATAACCCACCAGCCCAGAATCCCTATACTACCCATAATCCATCAGCTCAGAATCCCTATACTGCCCAAAATCCACCAGCCTAGAATCCATATGCTGCCCAAAATCCATCAACCCAGAATCCGTATATTGCCCAAAATCCACCAGCCCAGAATCCATATGCTGCCCAAAATCCACCAACCCAGAATCATTATCCAACCCCAATATCCATATCCAGCTCAAAATCCTTACCCTGCCCAAAATCCTTACCAAATACCGCAACCAGAAATTAACCCAGCCTTCCTTAGTCCAGCCAGTATATACCAAAAGCCAACTCCCCCAGCCACCAAAATAGAGGCCGACATGGAAAATATGAAGACCATGATGCTCAAACTTCTCAATAAAGAGGAATTTTCTACGCGGGTACTAGCATTACAACCTTCAGCAATACTACCTTCAAAATTCAAAATGCCTGACATAGAAAAGTTTGATGGGACTGGATGCCCTATATCCAATTTGAAATCTTATTCCACTGGTATGCAGTCAAGGGGGGCTAGCTTTGAGGCTACGACTTCCAATTTTCACCTCACCTTAATAGGGGCTGCCAAGCAATGGCTAATGTTGCCTGATAGCAGGACCATGAATACTTGGGACCAGATAGCTGAAAGTTTCCTTGAAAAATACAAAGACAACACTAGCCCTGAAAATAAAAGGGACCTCGAGTCGTGCACCCAAAGGGAAAAAGAGACCTGTGCTGAGTTTGCAGTCAGGTGGAAAAGAAAGTTGGCCCAGACCTTTGATAGACCTGATCCAGCTGAGTCATGCAGAATGTTCATTAAAAACCTCCAGCCCATTTACCTGGAACATATGTGGCATCTCCCCTACACCAATTTCGAGGAAGTAGTGGAGATAGGAGCCCGTAATGATGAAGATATACGGACGGGGCAACTAAAAACCAATACGCCTCCTAGTTCTTTTCGTTACAATAAAGGAAAGACAGTCGCACCAGCACCAGCTGTTAATATGGTAGGGAATGCCTCAGCACCAATTTCTACCCAAAATTATAGCATTGTTCCATGGTACTACGGGTCAGACAGGTTTGTCAATACAGTGGGAGGAAATGATAGCCCTGGCAGAAATTTCAAAAATCAGAACAGGGTGAACCGGTATTATGATGAAGCTCCCAAGCTCCCGCAATATCAGGGGCTAATGGCACATGAAGTGCTAAAGCCTTTGGAGAATTATAAGCCACCAAACCCCCTGCCCAGGACTTTGAACCATGCCCAGTACTGTGACTACCATCGCTGCAGTGGTCACCTCACCGATAAATGCTATACTCTCAAAAATGCTATCCAGGACCTTATATATGATAAGGTTATTGAAAAGCCTCCACCATGACCAAATATAGTCAATAACCCCCTATCTCAAATCAATATGATTGAGGTTGATGAAAAAATTTGTGTACCCAAGTTCGAAATCAATAAAAATCCCCTACCATATATCCTTGTTCCTTTTTCTCCATCTTTATCCATAAAAGAGCCTAGCTGCAATATGCTCTCTTGGGACACTATCCTGGGTAGCCAAAATACCTGTAATATTGAAAAAGCCACTTGGGTCGGTGGAGATGTTAGCCACCTTACCCGATCTGGCCGAGCCTACCAGCCAAACCTAGAAAGAGGTGACCACTCCGGCAAAGATCAAGTGACAGATACTGGGGCTAAAACGGTGGAAGATACTTTATTAGCTCAGATGAAGAAAACTCAGGCCAACATTTCCATCTGGGGCTTATTTTGTGCTTCCAAGACCCACCGTGATACACTGGCTAAATCTTTGAGTCAAGCAGCCATTCCTATTGAAACCTCCCCAAATGAGCTTACTCAAATGATCGGGAACATTCACTTTGGGAATGTGATAATGTTCACTGATCTAGATCTGCCAAAGGAAGGAAGGAACCACATTGATGCTCTCCATATCACTGTGGGGGTTATGGAAAAACGGGTTCCCCTAGTTTTGATAGATAATGGGTCTTCATTGAATGTATGTCCCGCCAGCACGTTAGCCAAACTGGGAACAAAAATATCAGAACTCACTCCTTCCTCGCAGACAGTAAAGGCATACGACAACACCAGTCGATGTGTCTTAGGGGTGGTCACTTTAATGCTAACCATTGCGCCGTTAAACATGCTAGTGGAATTCCAAGTCCTGGACATACCAGCCACCTTTAGCCTGTTGCTGGGACGCCCTTGGATTCATGGGGTGAAGGGGGTAGCCTCTTCATTACATCAACGTGTCAAATTCATCCACGATGACCACATAGTGATTATTTTGGCTGATAAGATCGTGGAGAATAAGGAAAACGAGGATATCCCAATCCTCAAGATAGAGCATGAGGACACTGGTATTTTCCTCAATGGCTTTGAGGTTATCCCCCAGGCTGTGGTCAACGCCATTGAATATGGCCAAGAAACTGACATCATTGGAAAGAAAGTCACCTCCCTAGGAAATATGATCCCCTTAAACATGTTTCGAAAAATGAATTATATGCCTGGTCTGGGTCTCGACAGAAATCAGCAAGGGCTTGTTAATTTAGTCCAAGATGAACTTAAGGAATGTATCCCTCCTTTTCGTCTATGATACACGCCTACTCCAGCTGAGTTAGCCACAGTCACGAAACAGAAACGTGAGAAAAGAAAGGCAGAAAGAGAAAAACGTCATTATGAATATCCCCTCCTCCAACCATATAGAAAAACCTTAAATGGTTATTTTGTAAGGGAAGGGGAAACAGAAGCCTATCTCATGTTTCCTGAGCCCTGGCTAGACCAAAATGGGAAAAGATGACCTGGTTGGGAAATCTTTGAAGATGTCAGTCTTCTCACAGATAAAATGGAACAGGTTACCCTGGAGCCCCGTAGCACTGCATATAAGACTGTCACAATAGAGAATACTTGGTCAATAGACCAAGATGATTATGCTTTGGCCTTATTAGATGATGATGATCTGGGAGACAGCTTCCTGGGTATGATAGATGGAGGCACTTATTATAAAGAGCTCCCTGCTGAGTTTGAGCTTAATGCTGATAAGCCTCTGCAGAATTGGTATACCACGACCGGCCTGCTCTTGACGCCCGCAGATCTGGTGGACCGCTTTGGATATCTACCAATTCGCTCCCTAAAATTGAGGATCTCAAACCCCAGGTCCTCAATAATGTAATAAACCCTATACAGTTTGCTTTTAATGATAATCTGAATGTCTTTGCTTATTCCTTAATTTCACCTACATTAAAAGATGCATTCAATAATAATTATAATAATGAGTCATTTAATGAAATGGACCCAAAAGATAAAAATTATTTGCTTGAGCTTGTAAAGTCAGTTGAGCACCAGGAACAACATCATTCATCAGCAGCAACTGAAGACTCGTCCATCATCAATCTGGGGCTGGACAACGAAATCAAAGAAATCAAAATCGGCAGCTACCTGCAAGGCTCTGAAAGGGTAGCACTCATTGATCTCCTCAAAGAGTTCGTAGATATCTTCGCATGGTCCTATGAAGATATGTCGGGGCTACACCCACCCATAGTCAAACACCGGATCCCCATATATCCGGATGCTCGGCCAGTCAAGCAAAAGCTTCGCCGCATTAAGCCGGAATGGTCACTACAAGTCAAAGAAGAAATTATGAAGCAGTTGCGCGTCAATTTCATTCGGGTAGTAGAATATCAGATCTGGCTGTCCAACATAGTGACCGTTCCCAAGCCCAACGAGAAGGTTTGGATCTGTGTAGACTTTCGCGACCTCAACAAGGCGTCGCCCAAAGATGACTACCCTCTACCCAATATTGATATTGTGTTAGACGCCATTGCTGCTCACAAAGTCATATCCTTCGTCGACGGCATGCTGGGCTATAATCAAATAAAAATGGTAGCAGAGGACCAAGAGAATACCTCATTTACTACTCCTTGGGGGACCTACTGCTATAATGTCATGCCGTTTGAGCTAAAAAATGCTGGGGCTACTTATTAGAGGGCTGCCACCACCCTCTTCCACGACATGATCCATAAAGAAATGGAGGTCTATGTTGACGAAATGATCGTGCATTCCAGCGACGCCAACGATGCCCATATCAAAGACCTTCGAAAATTCTTCGAAAGGTTAAGGAAGCACCAAATGAAGCTTAACCCCACCAAATGCACATTTGGGGTTACCAAAGGCAAGGTCCTGGGATTCTTAGTGACTGAACAGGGCATCGAGATCGAGCCAGCAAAGATTAAAGCTATCCTAGAGATGCCACATCCAAAAACTCCAACTGAAGTCAAAGGCTTCCTAGGCTGATTGCAGTATATCAGTCGCTTTATCCGACAGCTGACAACCACATGTGAGCCCCTCTTCAAACTCCTAAAAAAGAATATTGACCAAGTCTGGGAAGAGAAGTGCCAGCTAGCCTTCGAAAAAATAAAAGCCTATCTTACCAATCCACATGTGCTAGCTCCACCTCATACACATAAACCTCTCCTCATATATTTAACCGTCACAGACACCTTAGTAGGGGCTATGCTCGCCCAAAAAGAAGATTCCTACATTGAAAATGTCATATACTTTATAATTAGGAAGCTGCAAGGAAGCGAGCTAAATTACTCAGCACTAGAAAAAAGTTGTACCGGCCTAGTCTGGGCCACCCAAAGGCTCAAGACCTACCTGCAAGGATGGCCTATCAAACTTATATCCAGAATGGACCCTATCAAGTACATCTTTGGCAAGTCATCACTGTCGAGTCGACTGGCCAAGTGGTCATTTCTTCTCAATGAGTTTGACATAACCTATGTCACACTCAATCTATCAAAGGCAGCGTGATTGCAGACCACTTAGCCGATCTACCCTTGAAAGCCGAAGATGCGACTGAGCCTGGCTTCCCAGACGAAGGTGTCTTAGAAATCACTGATCATGACACCAACTAGCAGATGTTCTTTGACGGAGCCGCAAATAAAAGAGGCTTTGGCATAGGAATCTTGCTCATAGACCCAGTTGATTCTCATACTCCGCTGGCCCTAAGGTTGGAGTTCGAATGTTCAAATAACACAGCGGAATATGAAGCCTGTTGTGGGTCCCAACGGGCACAATAATAAGCTAGAAGGGGGGTTGAATAGCTTATTATACACTTAAAAACTTTTAAGTAAGTTATTTGAAAGGTACTTTCAATCAATTGAAAAGATTGAAGTAGCGGAAGTCTTTCAATAAAACTGAATCAAGTCTGTCGATAAGGACTACCAGTAGACCTTAATAGTTTACTTAAATTTGTTGTAAAGGGTAATGATAAATGAATTAGTAAGCAGATAAAAGAGTAGACAAACAGTAAAGGAATAAACACAAGTATTTTGGGATGGTTCACACTATAAAGAGTGCTACGTCCACCACCAAGGCAGTCAACCTTGGATTTAAATAGTGGACTATGTTTTCCACTAGATCTATTACAAAGAATATTCACAATGGATCGTGTACAAAATATTCACTTGTGTTTGGGGGTTAAGGAATTAAATATCTGTGAAAATAGGATATTTAATTCGTGCAGAAGTATAGTTTTGAAAGAAAACAACAAGAAGTACAAAAGTAATTGTTGATGCACAACTTATTGTTGTTGAAGAGGACTTCTGGATCTGTTGAGGATCTCTTGAATGCACTGAGTTATAAGACTTAGAGTTTTTGTAGATTTTTAGAGCAATTCGTCAAGTGTCGAGTCTTGTATATTCAGCATTGGTTCTTCAGTCTTTAATGGCAGTATTTATAGCAAATGCATTCTAGAGAGCCGTTGGAGAAGACGAAGACTTTAACAACTCTATTAGGTTGAATGCATTAAATGCATGGGGCTGTCAATCAGGAATTCCGTTTTCACAGATATAGAGCAGGGAATGATTACTGAGATCTTCTGGAAGTTGGGCAATCTTGATGTCAGATCTGTGAGAGTTGTTGCGCATGAGGTGACACCGCTTCCTCGCTTTCACTGCTCGCCCGAAAAGCTCGCGTAAAGCTGCTTTCGGCGGGTTTGAGGTGTCAGGGAATGTCTCAATTTAAATTCAAACATAGATGAGGATAAATTTAAATTGATCCATTAATATTTGCTGGACAGGACACGTCATGATCGACCAGGTGTATACAAGGTTTGCCGTTTGTATGTTGAAGCAGGTCTTCCGGTGACGCTTTGAAGTAGTCTTCCGCTGAACCTGCGAAGTCCTATAAAAGCTATACTTTGGCAAAGTTCTATACATAGTTGCCACGCTAATCGATACACAGCCTAATTAGCCACTGAAGTATAAAACTAGTGTAATGTATGAGCAGATATAAATCTAATATAATAAGAATCAACCATCTCCTCCTATTTATATCTGGCCATCATTACTACAAATGAGGGCTATAACCGACCATGTGATAGATAATAACATGTCTAAGAGATTTATTCATTTAATAACAGAAGACATGCCTCTATCAAACAGAAGAGCACCTCAAGTGTAAAGACTATTCTATGTGCACACAAAGATAAGGAAATCATAGAACAGCACACAGATTAGTAGCATAATAGATCAAATAAATTTAAACTGAGTGTTTAAATTCAAAGCATATAAGGAAAATGAAATAACAAGAATTTAAACATAAGACAATTTTGAAAGGCAGATAATCTTTTGTATTATAAACAAAATGTTTAATGTGTACAGAGTTTTCAAAAGAGTAAAATAGATACAAAGGTTTAAGGGAAAAACATATACATAATTTTACCAAGGTCGTTTCCCTTTTCCTTTGTCTCCAGCTTCTTTCTCCCTACGCTGTCTCTCTAGCTCTTCCATTCTTCGTACGTACTCGTCATCGGCATCTGTGGGAGGTCTGGTGGAACGAGAGCGGTGGTCAAGTTCTTCACGAAGACGACTGTTCTCTTCCATCAACATTCGGTTGATAGATCTCATTTGCTTCTCCTCCGTGATGGCCAGATCACGATCACGATGAGCGTTCATGATGTTGTGAGCAGAGTCGCGAGCTAAGTTGTTGAGCTCTAGGACAGGAGGGCGGCCATTGCCGAGATGCAGTGTGATGGCATGGAACAACTCGTAGAAGAGAGATGAGCAGATCCGGACACATTCGTCGTGTTGTGCTTCGACATTGATCTTAACGTTCGTGAACTTGTGTCTCATCTGTCCAAAACGAGTCCATACATCTTCTTGAAATTGGTGTAGAAGAGCAGTAGTGCGATCATTTGCCTTGGACGCGGTAGTGGCGATCTCAGCGGTAGCGGTAGTTATGCTAGTGAGCGCGCCTAATCGTTCATAGATGGCGTCCAACCTTGACAAAATTTCGGCATTGGCCGGCTGAGAAGAAGATGTTGTCTGGCCAATGTGAATAGGAGCGGTACCGACAGAGGTAGTTGCTTCAGGAGACACTGGTCAGAAGGGCTGTTGGAGAGGAGGAGTGATGGAGTCGGAAGAAAAAGAGTCATGGGTTGGTATGGTGTTGGCAGAGGAGGAGATGGTTTGAGGTGGAGGGGGGGAGGGGTTGGGGGGAATCGAGCTCAATGTCAGTGTCAGAATTTTCACTGACAATTGAGTGTGAGGGTAAGGCGTCGGTGGAGAACCAGAAAGAGGGGGCATGATAGAAAAGGGATTTGGGTTTACGAAGGAGAGGTGAAGGTTGTGGTTGATCAGAAGAAAATAGATCTGCCACTGAGGAAAGCTCAAAGAGAAATTTGGCAGCGGCAGAGTCTATTGGCTTGGTAGGAGGGCTTTGAGTTGGTTGTGGAGTTGTTGATGAAGTGGGTTGGGTTGGTTGAGGTGAGATAGGGGTAGATGGGTTAGGAGAGTAGTTGAATGGTGAAGGAGGAGGAGGACTTGGGGTTCGGGTAGGCTCCTCCTGAGAGATAGACTCCTCCGGAGGTGGTGAATTCCTCTAAGTAGATGACTCAGTAGGAGCTTTCTCAGAAAAATCAATAGAGTTCTCTAAATTTTTCTCTCTAAACGGTTTTACCTCTTAGGGTTTTGGTCGTTTTTGCATGGCGGCTGCTCCGGCAGCGGTGCCTCCAGCTCCACCGGATCAGCGTGGTCCGTCCACTTCCTCTCCATTAGCTTCACAAACTCCCCCCCCCACCAATTCCACCCACTTCTTATGCCAATATTGTGGGTCAACCGAAACCTTTTATTGGTTCTTCAGCCCCAACCCTTACGGCTGTTTCTCTGGCCCCTCGCCAAAATCACAACTTTAATGGAGAACCAGGCTGTCTCTTCACACCTTTGGAGATTGAAGCTGCCGAGAAGCAGCTTTCTAATACCATTGTCTTAAAATTTTCGGCTGGTCGGCCATCAATTCATGCTATTCAGGAAAATATAGCCCGTTCTTGGAAACTGAATGGGCCATTCGTTGTAGGTCTTTTGGATCCTCGGCATGTTATGGTACGTCTCTCTTCTTCAGAAGATCTGGTTCTTGCTCTTTCAAAAGAGTCACATATGATACAATCGTCTATGTATCGATCTTTCCGATGGTCGCCGGAGTTCTCTTTTCGGAAGGATATAACCAAAGTTGTTGTTTGGGTTCGGCTCCATCAATTACCTTTGACATATTTTAATCCGTCTTTTCTCCAATGCATTGGTAATTCTTTGGACCGTTTTCTCCGTACTGATGACAAAACCCTCGCGTTAACACGCCCTATCTTTGCTCGCATTTGTGTCGAAATGGATGTCTCACAGAGTTTGCCGACTCGTTTCTGGATTGGAACGAGTAAGGAGAATGGTTTTTGGCAGCCGCTTGAATTCGAAGGGAATATCCGATATTGTATAGGTTGCGGTTTGCTGGGACATACGAAAGATGTTTGTCGTAAGGGTCTTCGCCATCCACAACCTAGGCCTGGATTTGTTGCAGATAATGGGAATAACAATGATTTCATGGACCACACGGATAAGTTTTGTGAGACCCCTTATAAGGGCAAAGAGGTTGTTATTGATACTACCCCTAAACAGCACGCTCAAACTGTGGAGCATGCCCCTCTACCCATAAGGTGCTTCTTGGTATCTTCAAAGAAAACTCTCAGGGGATTTCTAAGGAGCCTGAGCACATTGATCTTACGCATGAGGATAAGGGAGGAACAACCAATGATTTGTCGAATGATAATCCTGGAAGTCATCATCCAGCCGCTTGTAATAACCCTATTGGGGTAAGTAATCCTTTTGACATTTTGTCCAACCTAACTGATGATAATTTGGTTGCACAGGAAACTTCACAGGATCAACATTTGAATCATGGGGATCAAGCCAATGTTAGTTCTTTGTATGATGATTGGAAGGATGTGCCGTACCGAAAGCCTTCTCATAATAGGAAGGCTTTATCCACCAATGGAGATTACACAGATAAAACTCATGACACTTATGGTCCTTTTACAGATTTGGATATTCCTCACACTTTGCCTCGCTCATCCTTTCTTCATTATTGTACTGCTCGACATAAGGACATCAAAAGCCGTAATTTTTTGAAGCAGAACAAGCGAATTACTAGGGCATCGGCGAAGGCCCAGTCACAAACCTCTTTATAATTTTTATGACGATAATAATCTGGAATGCTCGTGGTGTTTGTAACAGAAAAACTAGGAATTATTTCCGATTACTTAAACGGCAGCATAACCCCTACTTATGTGCTATCTTGGAGCCCAAGACAACAGGTGACAAGCTCGATTCTTTCTGTCGTCGCATGCATTTTACGTCCAATTTTCACAGTAATCCTATTAATAATCATATCTGGCTTTTATGGAATGATGGCATTGAAGTTACTCTTCTAGATTGTACGGATCAGGTCATTACTGTTAATGTACAAATCCACCAAGAGCCAAGTTTTATTATTAGCTTTGTTTATGCTAAATGTGTTATGGAAGATCGTCGGCCTCTCTGGACACGCCTTGTTTCTTTTTCTAATCAATGTTCTGCTCCATGGCTTGTTGGCGGGGATTTTAATGTCATATCTCATTCTGGAGAGAAACTCGGGGGATCACCGTGTGATCTTCGCGAAATGGATGAATTTAATCAATTTATGACACAAGCTGGCTTAGTTTATGCGGGTTTTGAAGGGAGTCATTATACTTGGTGCAACAATCAAGATGGTACTCATCGCATTTGGAAAAGGCTGGATCGTGTTCTTGTTAATAATTCTTTTCGTAATAACTTTCCTGCTCTTCGGATCCAGCATTTACCTACTTTGGCTTCGGATCATGTTCCCATGGTTATTGATTTTTCTATTACTGGCAAACGCATGAGTAGTTTTCGATTTCAGCGGATGTGGTTGGAGCACCCATCCTTCCTTGATTTTGTCGAGAGTCAATGGCATAGAGATATTGCTGGTTCCGCTTGTGACACTTTATTTAAGAAACTTCAGCTGCTTCGATCTGCTCTCAAAAATTGGAATTGGACCATTTTTGGGCCATGTCCAACGTAATCTGGCTGCCATCCAAGATGACATCCTTGGTTTAGAGTTGGATTTACAGAATAATGGGGATGATAATACGACCTGTCATCTCTTGAATGCTCGGGCAAGGTTAGATCAGCTCTTGAAATGGGATGAGGAGTTAGCTGCTATGAAATCTAGACAATTGTGGGCTCGGGAAGGTGACATGAATTCGGCCTTCTTTCACGCGAGTATTAAAGATCGAACCCATTATAATCATGTTAATCTGAAGATGCCTGATGGTTCTTTTAGTTCTAATCCAAAGGTGGTTGGTGATGTGAGAACCCAAACCCATTACTTGTTTTATACCTTAATAACATGTTTGTATTATGCCTTAACATGTTAGATACTTCTATTTGTCCATGTCATGCTCACATTAGAGTATTACGTGCCTAGTTGCTTGAATACCTTCTATGCATTGCTTGCCTTGCCGTTATGCTTTGAGTGTTTGCCTTAGCATGTTTAGCACTCAACCAAGACTTGTTAGAGGTCTATTGTCTCTCATAGATGACCTAGAACGTTCACCTTGATCATAGTAAGCTTGATTGGAAGTTTAGAAACCTTCTTGCTTTGTTTTGGCCTTAGCGATTTCCCTCGTTTCTCGTATTGCTTGTATTTTGTCGTGCGAAGTGTTCGTTGAGTTCTCGGCCTTGTATTCAAGTCATAACCATGTTTAAACAAGCCTTTTCCATTCCCAAGTTATCCTAGTTTTATTGGTGTTTGATTCGTGTTTGATTCGTTAACCAATCGTCGCATGATTCGAGCCTTGTCCTACCTTGTTCCGGTTGTTGTTCGGGTGTGTTTCTGACTTGTTTTGAGTTGGATTGGACCTTAGAATGGTTGCCCATGAGTTTGGGACCATTAGGACTTGTTTAGACCAAGTTTTGAGAGCTTAGAGCAGGTCCAGAAGCCCAGGTGCCCGCCTGGAATCGAGTGAGGCGCCCGCCTCAAGTACTGGGAGCAATTGCAATTTGGAGATGGTCTCAGAATCTCAGGCGCCCGCCTGGATTCTGGTGAGGCGCCCGCCTCACTTGCTGGTTCATCCTACGGGATTTTTTCTCTTGCTATCTTTTGTGACCACTTATACCCTTAAACCCCCATCCTAATTGACTCTAATCCTACCTATTAGACCCTAATCAAGTTAGATTAACACTAACCCCAATCTCCTCCACTTGACAAGTGGATTGGCAATCCTCTCCTTGTGACATGTGGAATTCCACCCACTTCATGCATAAATATAAAAGCCTCCCATTGTTTTTGATCAAACTTAAACCTCCATTTTCAGATCATTTCTTCTCTCTCTTCCCCAAGCCTTGTATGTGTAGAGAAAGGTGAGACTAGTGTGTGTTTCTACCATAGATTGAGCTCCCGACCTTCGATTGCCAAACCGAGACCACCGAAGTGAAGCTATCGTCGAGGAGCACGTTTCCATCCGAATAGTTTGTGCTCATTCCATCTTTTTCTTGGGTGTAAGGTAAGCTATTGATTCCCCCTTAGGTTGTATGCTAGAAATGCCATGTCCCCCTCTTCTTATGATTCCCATGCTCCTACCATGCCCATCCCATGATTGATGATGATTTGGTCTTTTGAGATTTTGAATAATATGTTCACCTTGTTAATTTAGTCCTATGCCTAGAATTAAATGTGTTCTATGCCTCCTTAGGAACAACTATTGTTCTTAGACTAATGGATTTTGACAACTCTTAGAGATTATGATTTCTAGGGTTTCATATGCTATGAATTGTTCATCCTATTGAATTGGGTCCTATGCTTAGAATTAAATGTGTTCTATGTCCTCCTAGGAATAACTAATGTTCTTGGACCATTGCATTTTATTAACCTTTGAAATAATGATTCTAAGGTCCCCTTGAATTTGAATTATTGATAATTCTTGACTATGGTTGTTAAGAGGATTAATGACCTAGTCTATCGTATACGAGAACTTAGAAAAGGGTTTAGGATGCATTTAGCATTTAAACTCTATTGGATGAATTGTTAGAGACGACTCAACGGAGTCAAGTTTAGCGAGCCATTGAACAATACCGGCTCACCGATCAATCCCTACGACGTTCTAAACACGTTTCCCTACGAATAATAATTCTAGACTCTTGAACTTGGATTGATTACCATGCTTGATTTTGAATGTCATATTATAGAATGCCTAATTGACATGTGAGTTCGCTCTTGTCGAACTCAATCCTACTTGGTTATTGATGAGAATAATTTACTTGTCATGAACGAGATCGCTCTTGTCGACCTCGTTCACTACTTGAGAATTTGTTAAGTAAACACTACTTGGCATTTGCATGAGTCCAGCTGGCATACCCGTCTTTGTTCACACACGCCTCCACTGTGGCCACAGTGGGGAAGTAGCCCCCTTGCTGTAATCATTAGAGCATCATTGGTGTCTATCCCGGGCATCTCCTCGGAAGATCGATGTACTTACACACATTCGATACCCGCACATTCCAGATAACGCTTGTATGTAGGAACTACGTAGCGGCCCGGCTCTCCATATATCCTTATCCTATGTGATCTAATTATGCGCACCTATGTGAAACAATGTGCATCTTGGATATATGACCTCTATGCTTATGTGACGATATCTTGCCTTGTATGTTGCATATTGCCATGACATGCATGATTGATAGCTTACAAGTCTTTATGACTTACCCTTTCCCCTTTACTGCTTTAGATCCTAGCAAGACAGGTCCTGCTCGTTGAGATTTGCTGTGTTCGTGCTTTGTGCCCTTTTTGGTCCGCCGTTGATATTGAAGAGGTGGTTTAGATGTCCTCTTCCTCTTGTTTTATATTTTGTAAGGACGATGGGTTAAAGCAAGTCAATTAGACTATGCTTGGGTATTTGTATAGAACTTGATCTTGTAACTCTTGTTAGCTACTGGTAGTTATATCACTTGTAGTACTTGTAATCCCTTTTGATGCCGGAATTGTGTAAGCCGAGCTTGGTTATCTTGTTAATAGTTCACTACGTATAAGTCTTCCGCTGAGCATCCTATTAGCTCTTACACAATTCTTGTCCATAAACTGTTAGCTTGGGTTCCGGCATGTAGTGTCGCCGATGACTTGGTTTAATTGCTTAACTGTTTTATCAGGTTTGAAAAGTTTTAAAAATACCGGCCTTTTGGTGCCGAGGCGTGTTACGTCTCAAATGTTGCGTCACGTCGTTTTCTTTAATTGAGTCCTTGCATGTCTTATGTGCTTACTTGTCACCCCCATATTTGGGCGGTCCGACCCTCGGTTCCACCTCGGGCCCGGGTCGGGTCGCCACAGTTGGTATCAGAGCCTGTTTATAGGTTAGCTATCGGCAAGGATAGGTTCCATGGCCTAGGTGGGTTGTTTCTTGGTGTGATGTTCTAACGTCGAATGAATTCTTATAGGTGCTTGATGGTGAATCCTAGAACAGACCGTGTAGGCCGAGGTAGAGGCAGACCCAGGAGAGTTCCTGAGGAACCTGAGGAGGAGTTGCCACCTCCACCACCGAATCCAGTGGGCATGAATGCTCAGATGGCAGATTTGTATCGCCGCATGACGGAGTTTATGACTGAGATGGCTCAGATAGGTCAAGGTCAGAATGTACCTCCACCACCACCACCCCCAGAACCGGAGGCGAGAGTGTCGCCACCGCGTGCAGTTATACCACCGGGTGCTAGGGCACGGAATAATGCTGTGTTAGAGAGATTCTTGAAAATGAAGCCTCCATCTTTTGAGGGAGAGGTGGATGCTAGTATGGCCGAGCTATGGCTTGAGGATGTGAAGAAGATCTTTGCAAAACCGATTGCACCTGATGAGGAGAAAGTGATCTTGATCTTAGCGTATAAGCTTAGAGGAGCCGCCAATCATTGGTGGGAGGTTCTACTTGCTAGTTGGGAGTTGAATCAGTGGCGCAGTGTGGCCTACATTTGAGGCGTAGTTTAGGGCTACTTATGTGCCTACTTGTGGTTAGGCAACAAGGGAGAAAGAGTTCCGTGAATTGGAGCAGGTTCCATGACTATAGCTCAAGATTCTTCTAAATTCACCGAAGTTGTCCCGTTATTGTGCACATCCGGTGCAAGATGAGAGACACAGACCCAGAGGTTCGTGAAGGGTTGTCAAGACCGAATACAGAAACAATTGTTATCCTACGCTAGCGGTTACCTGCGGTAGATCGCGCGTATGAGATCAGCGAGACATTGAGGAGCATGCAGACGAAGCCTCGTGCATTCTTCTCGCCAGCCTTCGTAGCAACCAGGTAGAGGTCGCACCGAAATCGGTCTGGCTATCAGGGCAACCGTCGCAATGGTGGTCAGAATAGGCATCAGTCTAGTGGACAGGATAGGCGCCCGTCGGAGAGTCGTGGTAGTAGTGCTCCTTCTCCTCAGGGGCAACAGACTCAGGGCGGTGGACCATTGACTTGTTCTTATTGTAATAAGATTGGGCATACTAGTGAGAAGTGCAGGACCAGGCTTGGTACTTGCCTTAGTTGTGGAGATCCTAATCATCGGCTCAAAGACTGTCCTAAGTCTAGAGCAGCTCAGTCCTTGGGGTCAGTTCAGCAGTCTGGGTCCAAGAGGGACATGATGGCGCCCTAAGACGCAGCTCGTGAGCTTTCGCACTTGATCGCCGAGGTGTTCCCGAGTCTACTGCGTGATCGGAGGTACTCTTTCGCCTTCGGTCATCATGCTCGAAGTTCTTATAGATCCGGGTTCTACTCATTCTTATGTTGCATCGCATTTCTTAGAACATTTATGTGTATTGCCTGCCCAGTTGCCTTACGTGCTTGAGGTGTCCACGCCATTGGGTGATTGCTTGTTGGCGTCTGAAGTCTATAAAGACTGTGATGTGCTTGTTCATGATCGAGTCTTGCATGCTGATTTGGTAGTATTGCCTATTAGAGACTTTGATGTGATTCTTGGTATGGATTGGCTATGTGTACATCATGCTTTAGTTGATTGCCGTCGTAAGAAAGTAACTTTTGCCATGCCCGGTATTCCGGAGTTTGTGTTTTCGGGTGATCATGCTATGAATGGGGTTCATATTATTTCGCCATGGGCTAGACAACTCTTATCACGCGCGGGTGTGCGGGGTATTTAGCTTGTGTACTTGATACTAGCATGTCTTGCTAAGTTAGAAGATATTCCGGTAGTTAATGAGTTCCCCGATGTCTTTTCTCACCGAGTATGCTTTACCTCCCACCGAGAGCTAGAGTTTTGTATTGAACTATTGCCGTGAACCTCTATATCTAGAGCACCTATCTATATGGCTCCTGGGCGTTGCGAGTTGAAGGATCAGCTGCAGAACTTCTAGATAGGAGTTCATTAAACCGAGTGTATCTCCTTGGGGTGCACCGTGTTATTTGTGAGGAAGAAGGATGGTAGTTTACGGCTTTACCAGTATAGACTATCGACAGCTTGAACCCTACTATCAAAAATAGGTATCCCTTGCCACACATTGATGATCTCTTTGATCAACTTGGGGTTCGCTTGTCTATTCCAAGTTTGACTTGAGGAGTGGCTACCACCAGCTTGAGGGTTCGAGCGGAGGATGTCCCGAAGACTTCCGCACCTTCCGCAGACGCGTGTTACGGTCATTATGAGTTTGTTGTGATGCCGTTTGGATTGACCAACGCACTGCAGTTTTATGGACTTGATGAATAGGGTTTTCCATGAGTATCTTGATTGCTTTGTGGTGGTATTTATTGATCTACATTCTTGTGTACTCCAAGTCACGAGGAACATGAGAATCATTTGAGAGAGATTCTCTCTATCTTGGCGGAAGAAACAACTTTTATGCTAAATTAAGTAAGTGTGCCTTACGGCTAGAACAAGTTTCCTTTCTAGGGCACGTGGTGTCTAGTGATGGTATCGCGGTGATCCATCCAAGGTTGCGGTTATTAAGTGGAAGACGCCTAGTCCGTAAGAGGTCAGTAGTTTCTTGGCTTAAGTGTGTTATTACCTAGGTTTATTCGAGGGTTTTCAAGATCGCTACTCCGATGACTAATTTGACTCGTAAGAAGTCTACTTTTATATGGAGTGATAAGTGCGAGGCTAGTTTTGAGGAGTTGAAGAGGAGGTTGACTACGGCTCCTATTTTGGCATTGCCTAGTGGTTCGGAGGACTTTGTGATTTATAGCGACGCCTCGTTAGAAGGCTTGGGTTGCGTGCTTATCTTTGAATGGGAGAGTTGTGCCTATGCTTCAAGGAAGTTATCACCTTATGAGCGAGAATTATCCGACACATGACCTTGAGTTGGCGGCTATTATTTTTGCTTCACAAGTGGAAGCATTATCTTTAGGGCTAAGTTTGAAATATTCACCGATCATAAGAGTTTGAAGTATCTCTTCTCGCGAAGGAGTTGAATATGCGGCAGAGCGATGGATGGAGAAACTTAAGGATCATGACGCTATACATTCATACCATCAGGGAAAGCTAATGTCGTTGCGGATGCCTTGAGTAGGCGTATATGTCTTGTTTGATGATGAGGGAGTGGAAGATGCTTGAGGACGTCAGGAATGGAGTCGATTCTGCGAGTGAGCATAGGGTTATCTTTGCTAGCGTGCGTGCTACACTTTGCATTGTTTGAGTTGATTAAGAAGGCTCAAGTTTCCGATTCGAGTTGAAGAAGATTATTGATGGATTGGGTGATTGTAAGACAGGAGTTTGCTATTAACTGTGATGGTATCTTAACTTTTCGAGGAGGTAGGTTTGTGTTCCTTCTACCAATGGGGTTAGGCGTATGGTTCTTGATGAGGCTCACAAGGCCAAGTATACTATACATCAGGGAGTACCAAAATGTATAGGGACTTGAAGAGACAGTTTTGGTGGAATGGGATGAAGAGAGAAATAGCAGATTATGTATCTAGATG
>CM028379.1:46687436-46726255 GCA_013146195.2 Codonopsis lanceolata
GAAAGTTGGGGCAATTAGGCAGATGTTGTCAACCGGTTTGCCTCGGCGAGGCTCCGGCCAAAGAAGCAAGGAAACTTGTGTGGGATCAACAAGTTAATGAATCAATCAACTCTACATGGATAGGTTTATGGCCATGGTAGACCAGGACTGGTATATTTCGGAGGAGTCGATTAAGATGTCTTCATCTCCGGCTTACAACGAGGGATTGATGAGGCGGAAATGATGCTCGCGACCAAACCTCGGTCGGAGAAATGTCGCCCCTTGGTCGGGTAATCAATAGAAGATCGAAGAGGAGAAGGTGAAAGAAGAGAGAAGCGGGACCACTCGAACAAGGTGGTCGAGGATCGAGTAACAAGGAGGAGGATAATCGAGGGAAAATCTATGGGGCGATGTTGTTGGACACCACTCAATGCTAGCCGTGAGCACATCATGAATGTCTGCTCGATCGGGATAAAATTAGTAGACCTTACCCATTGAAGGAGACACGGTACCTCTGACCCCAACAAGCGATGTGCCTACCATAAAGATGTCGGCCATACTGCCAGGGATTGCATCAATTTGAAAAAGGCCATCCAGAAATTGATAGATAGGGGCGAGCTCAGGAGGTTTGAGCGGAGGGGAAATGACCAGCAAGATAGGCCGAGAGAGCCAGAAAGACATCAAAATCCTCGGCCAGATAACGGAGGACCGAGGCGTGATGCTGATCGGGGAGGCGGCACCAAGTGGAACCCGGCTAAAAACATGATTTACAATTTGAAGCATGTGGTTCACATGATGCCACGATCGATGAAGCGGGAGGAATTACCTTACGGCTGGCGAGCTCGCGACTAGCGAGGCGCTCTTTCAACAACCCTGACTCTGCGGTGAGGATTCACAATATGAGGTGAAACGGTCCTCATAGATCTGAGGCGAGGAAGGGATATCTGTATTACGCATGCTTTAAGGAAATGGGGTGAGGCAGCCCACCTCGGGCCAAGCGTCTGGTTGGAGAGGTTTTCACGGGGCACAAAGTGGCGGTCAAAGGAATCATTCGCTATCGGTGATCCTCGGGGAAGAGACCAATACTCCTCGAACGGAGGAGATTGATTTTCTAGTGCTCGATTTGCCATCCCCATATAACGCCATACTCGGTTCACCCTCCCAGACAAAATTTCAAATGGTCGCATCCATGGCTCATCAAAGAGTCAAATACCCTGCTGAAAAAGGGATTGGAATGGTTTTGAATGATGCCTCGAGCACTTTGGAGTATATCTATAAGGAAAAAACCCAAAAAAAAAAGTGGTGATTTCCTTGCAGAGGGAGGTTAAATCGGCCAGTCGACCAAAGAAGTCGGCAGAGGAGGAAATAATCAGAGCATTTCTGAACCAACCAGCATAGCGGTTAAAGCGGTGGGAGCGCCCGGCTGAGAACTGAGACCTGGTAGGAGCGCCGGTTTGTCGTTTCCATGGAACAAGCGGTGGGAGCAGCCGGCTCGCTCAAGAAAGGAAAGCAGAGACCTCTAGTCGGCCTGATGGCTCTTGAAGAGCACAGCTTCGGTAGTCACCAAAGTGATCACCATTGAAAGCTTGGACATTGATCACCAACCGGCCATCGAGGCAAATGGCGATTTAGGCGAAATTGTGATCAACCTCGATTTCCCAGAGCGAGAATCCGAGTAGGAAGAAATCCCCAAGGAAGAGCGGCGGCGATCATCAAGCTACTAAAAGAAAGCTTGGATGTGTTCGCTGGAGGATTGGCGACATGGAGGAATTAGCGAGGGCGTCGCTATGCGATTGAGCATCGACCAGACTTCATCCCAATACAACAAAAGGCACGAATCTTTTCCATGGAAAAAGCAGAGCGACTATCAAGGAAGAAGTGTCGAAGTTGTTGAAAGCCAAAATTATTAAAGAGGTCTTGTATGCCACTTGGATAGCAAATGTAGTTATGGTAAAAAATGGGGAAATGGCGAATGTGTGTAGATTTTACCGATCTAAATAAAAGCTTGCCGAAAGATTGGTACCCATTACCCGAATCGACCAACTTGTGGACTCCATATCGGGGCACAAAATTCTGAGTTTTGTAGATGCATATTCGGGATATCATCGGATCGGATGTGGTTGGCCGACCGGATACACGGCATTGACGGCCGGCGGGTTGTATTGCTACAATGATGCCTTTTGGCCTAAAGCAGGGGGCTACATACCAAAGAATGGTGAATAAAGTGTTCGGGGACTAGTTGGGCAGAAATGTGGAAGCCTACATTGATGACATGGTTATCAAAACGAAGCATTCGGACCATGCCAAAGATTTGAGAGAAACCTTCTCAAATCTGCGAGAAAACTAAGATGAAGCTCAACCGGCCAAGTGTGCATTTGGTGTGGCGAGGAAAGTTCCTCGGCTATATGGTGAATGAGAGAGGAATTGAGGCTAATCGAGAAAAGATAAAAGCCACAGGCGACCATGGGCGTACCATCCTCGATTAAATATGTCCAACGGCAATGGTGGGATCACGCTCTCGGCAGCTTCATCGCCAAATCCATTGAAAAGAGCCTACCCTTTTTAAGGTATTGAAAGGGGAGAAAATTTGAGTGGACAAAGGATTGCACAAGCTTTTGAAGAACTTCGAGAGAGTATCTAGGCCGACCACCACTCCTCGGTATCGATACAGGAAAAGTTATACATTCTTAGGCTGCATCGGACTCGGCGATCGCCCCGATCTTGGTCGAAGAAGAAGACAACATTCGAGGCCGATCTACTCGTTTCTCATGCACTACAGATGTGGAAGGAGATATTTGGAAGTTGAAAAATTGGTTCTCGCTTTGATCATTCTTTGCGAAAATTAAAAGCTTACTTCGGTAGCGCGATCATAGTGTACAGATTTTCCTTTGAGAAAAATTATGCATAAACCCGATATGGCGGGCGGGATGTTGAAGTGGTCGGTAGAGCTTTCGGGGTATGACATCAGCTATGAGGCCGGAAAAAGCGATCCGAGCACAAGTCTTGACTTTATAGGCTTGAGACCGTTTACTCGGCGGAGAATGCTCGACAAATCCCAGAGCAAGCATAAGCGGCGACATCGGCCGAGCAAACAAAAACAAGGCCACATTATTTTGGACCTTGTTCGTAGATGGATCTGCGGGAAGCGAGAAAAGTGGAGGCTGGATTGGCGTTGAGTATCACGATTCGGGAGAAATCGACATGGCTTTAAGATTCGAGTTCAAAACATCGAATAACCAAGCAGTATGAAGCCTTGATCGCGGAATCGAGCTCGCGTTAGCCTTGGGGGTTGAAGATATAGTGATCTGGCGACTCTCGGTTGGTGGTAAAACAAATCTTGGGTGAATCTGAAGCAAATCACCCATATTGGCTAAATACCGACAATTGACACGACATGTTGACTCGTTTCAAGTATTGGGAATTAGAGCGAGATCCTTAGAGGGAAATTCGATTATCTCTCTAAAATTGCATCCTCGGGCTGAAGAGGTCCCTCTAGTATCGAGCTCATGTTCCTCGGGATCGACCATTAGCTATGAAGAAATTATGGTGTCATGAAACTCAAGATGTTGGATCGGCGACATTAAAGACTACATTGAAAGGGGTACTTTACGGAAGGGAAGAATGAAGCCCAAATTATCGAAGCCGAGCATGTAGATACTCGGTTATTGGAGCATGCTTTACAAGCGGTCGAATACTAAGCCTCTCCTTGATGCATACGACGAGAAATGGTGAATGATTTCTTTGGCGAAGTTCATGAGGCGAGTGCGGAGGAGGCGAGGACACAATGGACAAAATGAATTTCCACGGTTACTATTGGCGAGCATGAGGAGAGCCTTGATGGAATATGTAAGGAAGTGTGATAAATGTCAAAGATTTGCAAACATTCCTCGCGTACCCTCGGTCTTACAAACTCAGTAGTGGCGGCTTGGCCGCTTTGACATGTGGGGAATCGATCTTATTGGTCCTTTTCCCAAAGCAAAATATGGGTGCGAGTATGTGATAGTAGCGGTCGACTACTTCACTAAATGGATAGAAGCAAAGCCAGCTGCTATAGCAGGATCGAGCGATCGAGGTTTACCTGAAGCGATTTTTTGCCGTTTCGGACTTCCTCGGATGATCGTCTCCGACCACGACACGCAATTCTCCAAAAATTTGACAAGCTGTGATCGGCTAAACGTTAAACTGAGAATGTCTTCGGTAGCTCATCGCGGGGCAATGGCGAGCGGGCGGGGAAATAAGAAGATCATGCGCTTTGAGCGAAATTTAGGCGAAAAAGTTGGTTAGAGCGTTACCAATCGTCTTTGTGGGGAATTAGAACATCGGCGCGAGGATCTCTGGTGAAACCGGATTCGCGTTAACTTATGGCTCGGAAGCAATGGCTCCGGTCGAGCTAGCCGCTTCCCACCATTCGGGTTACCGTATTCGACCAACAACGAATGACTTATCCGACGACTCGATGCGGATAATCTCGGCGACTAGAGGCCGGCTTCGAGAATGATCAATTACAAGAAGCTTACAAAGATCCACCATGACAAAAAAAGTAAAATTGAGAGCCTTTCTAGTCGGAGACTTGGTTATGAGGAAGATTGAAGCTACATGAAGAAAGATGGGAAGAAACAAGTTGTCTCCAAATTGGGAGGGTCCATTCCGAGTAACTAGCATTGTGAAAGAAGGAACATCTGAGGTTGGCCAGAGCTAGATGGTACACCTTTTAAAAATCCTTGGCATCCGATCATCTCAGGCGTATTATCATTGATGTAACTTTTTGTGCAGATTACAAGTCTAGTGAATGACATGTCTTTTTCCTGAAAACTAGTGTTAAGCCCTATTTTCATTCTCGAACGGAGATGCAATAGGACCCATCCTCGTACGGAGGTGGGAGAAAGACCTTACCCTCGGTATACGAGGAAGGCCAACAAAAACGACAAATGAGTTAAGTACTCATCCCAACCTCGTACGGAGGTGGGAAAAAGACCTTATCCTCGGTGAGCGAGGAAGGCCAACAAAAATGATAAATAAGTCAAAGTACTTATTCCCATCCCTGCGGAGGAGGGAGAGTTCAGAGGATCAAGATACAAGGAAAAGCGATTGTTGAAGCGTCTAAGCTCTAACTATCCTCGGCACGCGAGCATAGTTAGGAATAAAGCTAAGAAAAAAGCAAACAAGTCAAAACTCATTCATATATAGCTAATTTTAAAGCAAGCAATTAAGACATGAACAAAAATTGTTTACAAACAAAATAAAGATTGTTTTGAAATAAAGGCACACTCGCCTACGATTACTCGGCCGGCGAGGTAAAATGAGCTACTCGGGGAGATTGACGACCTCGGTCTCCACGAGAGGCGAAGGAAGACCATCTTGCTTTCGGCGACTAAGGATGCAACCTCGAACTTCGGCTCGGTTGGAATGTTCGCCCTCGCCCATGAATTGTCTAAGTTTGAGGTGCAGGTCGAAGTCCACTTCCTCGCCTTGCTCTTGCTTTGTAAGGGCCATTACATCAGCGACCATGGGGTGGGTGGCACCCGTTCCTCCATGTTATATTTAACATCCGTTGCCGCGGCATCTCGACTCTTCCTCGTAAAGGGATCATCTCATGCCCTAGCAGAAGCGGCATCGCCGGCGAAATTTTCACTACCCGTTCGACTATGGTGCCCAGACTCATCCAGAGGCGGCGGCCATTTACTCGAAGCATATCTTAGAATTGCCGGTCATAGTAGGCGGCGATCTCGTCATTGAAGGCGTGGGTCCCTCAGACTTGAAAGTCGCGGCCTTTGCACCCTCGACCTCTCCTACAAGCGCTGACTCGACCCTCGGCTCGGCCAACTCACGCTTGACCATAGCGGTCCTCTCTCGGCTTCTTTGCACTCTTCTCGGCAAGCGCGAGCTTCGGTAGAATCCTTGGCTTCGTTCAGGCGGTTTATCTTGGCGAAGACTCTTCCTAAGGGCTTTCCCCTTCGCATGCTCGCTTGTCGGGAGGCCACGACCTATAGCTCAATCTCGTCTTTATCAACATCGGCTGAGCCTTCACTTGTCGACTTGGACCAGACCAGGCGTCGGCTCGAGTGGCCAGCGAGGATCAAAGCGGATCTACAAAAATACAACGAACATTAACAAAAACAATTGACAAAACAAGCAACAAGGAAGAAGAGGCGGATGGCATTACCTCGCTTATGCGTAGACCAACTAGTCCCATACCGGCGAGGGTCAAAGAGTTGGCAATCCCCACCATATCCCGACGAGCTCGAACCACCGATACTTACTGCTAAAGCCATAGGGAATCACGGCCGGCAAAGGTCGAAGTTTTGGAGGACGGGGATATCTTGAGCGAGAAGTCTTCCTTGTTGGGTCAGCCAGCGAGCGAGTAACGGGACCGGCGGCGAAGTCATCCCCGACCATGGGGCGGTTTTCTTCACTCATGGATGAAGATATGGATTTGCCACTGCCCTTACACGTTTTTTATCGGGTGGGGGCAGCGGATCTTTTCTCTACTCTCTTCTTCCTCGAAAGCGTCCACGATCGGTTGCCGCTTTCTTTGGGAAGAGGCGAGGCATGCTCGGTGGAGGCAGTGAATTTGGAGGCGAAGGCTTGGCCCAGGGCTCGAAGTTTTCTTGGCAGGCCGGGGCTTACTTCTTCCCAGAGGATTGACCTTGGGCGGAGGCTCGGAACATGGGGCGGCCAAAGACCCCCCCTTGCTCGTCGGCGGGGTGGGCGGCGGGTAGGCCTTTTTGGGTCGGCCCTTGCGTCCCTCAACGGTGGCGGCAGTAACAGTTGCGCTGGCTTGACTTGCTGTAAGGCGTCTATATCGATCATATACGAAACAAGCAGAAAAGTCGGTCAAGAGCGAGTCAAAAGTTATCAAAAGAAAAGCTACGAGAAGAAAACTCAAATAAAAGCTACAAAGCAATGATATATACTTCCGCGACCTTCGAGGAAGAGCGTGTTCTCGTGACAACGAGGCGATCCAGATTGGAACTTGTTTCCTTCGTGCATCGACCATCAGAGTCTTGGATATACTCGGGAACTTATCGAACATCCAGCCCCTTAAACCTCTTGGTCGTCATTCAGGCCATCCTCGACAAACTTTCATCAACACTAATCTCATTCCAATCAAAAACCGAGCGGGCCCCATACCTCTTACTCAAGGAAGTCCTCGATAGCCTTACGAGCAGCCTCCTCGTACTCGTCTAAGGTTGCGGTGAGGAAAGGGACTTAACCTTTTCATTAGAAAGACGAGGCACGGGGAAATGCCACCCATATCTACCCTCTACTAACAGGACCTTCTCGTCCCAATGACCGGTTTTCCCAGGAGGCTTGGCGAACAGGTTAATTCCCCGGTTATGGTGTTTACAGTGAAGACGCTTCATCGACTTGGTCCCTGCAAAATAAGTTAAGAAGAGGGGAAGGGTCGGCTCAAATCCGAGCATACGGACACAGCCTGCAAAGGAGATCAAATATCTGATGAGGTTCAACGAGAGGTCGAGGGGGTGAGCACCGGCTTCCTCTAAAAGGTCACACAGGAGGGGATCGAGTGGCAAACGAAGACCGGCATCAAAGAATGAAATGTAAAATCCTACTCTATCCGTCCTCGCCTCGGTTCATCCATATTACTCGAATTATCGAGGGGATCCGGGAAAATCTTGGAGCTATGGTTGAATTGATCGTCCCCGTTGTCTACGTCGGAGGATAGATATTATTCCTCCATTCTCTTAGTGTCCGTAGTGTCCGGCGAGGACATCGTCGGCCTCACCCGAAATTCCTGCAGCTGATGAGCTCTCCCCTCGTTTTTCGGCAGCCAGGGCCTTATTCGCCTCAACTATGCCCTGGGTGATCGCCTCCCGGTAATATTGATTAAAGAGATACCGGAGGGCTGTGGTCGTACTTGAGCATACCAACATAGGTGCCCAGTAAGATGTCCTCGGCAAATTCTTTGTCGGAAAGAGTGGGTAAATCTTCCCTACTATAACCACCGTTGACCAAAGAATCTCACCGCTCGGCTCGGTAGTATCGGCGACCAGCGCCTGTCTGCAAGTATAATCTTTTTGGTTGTGGGGGATCGAGCATCTGGCTGGCTCTGGGCTAACGTGCTTAGTCCTCATATTCCTTTGGTAGATAGTCGAGGAGTTTGGCGAGGATGAAGAAGAGGTTTCACTCGGGCAAAAAGCAGAAAGAGCGGAAGGGCTCATAAAAACCTAACCCTAGAGGCCTATCGGAATCGAGGAGCGAATAAAGAAAGAAGAAAAAACAACAAAGTACTGTTTGAAGGTTGGGATCGGGGATGAGCAAAGGAAAGGCGGGAGTTTGAGCGAGGACCGGGAAGAATTACAGACGCAAAGAAAAACTCCGGTGTCTAGGAAGCTACTGAATGATGAAAAAAGCGCAAAAACCGAGAAAATGCTCAAAACAAAGTCAAAACTCAAGAAATTGTATCAAATGAAAGAGGAAGAGATGGCGAACACGGATACTAGGATTTTAGAGCTAAAAAGAACGGTTGGAAATGTCGAAATGGGGAGAGTAGCAGAAAGTCTTTTCGCTTTGTTCGAAGTTCAAGAAGCGGAAGAGTGTAGAAGAAGAGTGAATGAGAAAACCGGGAAAAATCGTGATTTTATATCAACCCGATTGGCCCGGGTCGACCCGACCAAAAACACGCGGATCCTTACCAAACCAGCCTCTGATCGACACGTGGCGGGCACTATGCACTAAAATACTACAAACCGACGACGTTCGATGGCAGGCGCCGTCGCATTTTGGGAAAAGACATTACAAATGATTACTACGACTCCTCGAGTATTGTGCATTTAATGCGTACGGCGGACCAATTTCCTAGGAAAATTCCACTAATTACTCCATCATCCTCGGCAGCAATGTGGTCGACTACGAATACTGAGCGACCAAGCGGGCAAGTCAAAGTTAGCGACCACACGAAAACAAACAAAGAACCGAGGAAGCCTAGCGAAGATTAAAGACGAACAAATCGAGCGTGATATTCAATTAGACTTTCCAAGCTAAGGATAAATCCTCGCACTTGGAAACTTCGGGGGCTATTGATGGGACCCGACCTGGGTCCCCCTACGTGGACCGACCACGTGGATTCCAGCTAGACTTGATTTGGTCCCACCAAGGACCGAAGACCATTCCCGAGTCAGTCATCATCGACATTCACTAACCGGTACGACAACCTGGCGACCACAACTGTCGAGCACAACAAGCGATCATTAATCAACACCGACCATACGATCGGGATCACCTATCTTCGGGCTCCCAGGATAAGACGAGTTTAGCAGTAGCTGTGCATAGCATCCGTGTGCCTTCCCCACAAGCCGAGTAAGCCATGCAAGCCGCTATACCTTATCGGCTTACTCGACCGCCTACAATCCACACTGCACACGCAACCTGTTGACCACTCAGGAACCCGCCAGCCAGGAACAAGTCCCACCAAGTAGGGACCCGCATACCAATCATGACTCCAAATCTAAACTACTATAAAAGGAAGCCTTTCCTTCAAGAAAGGTAAGATAACTTAAGATTGCAAACTTATTATACTGCTGGTGATAGACAATACACGAAAAGAGATTACTCTCTATACACTGACCGGAAGTTAAGGGAACGCCTAGCTCCGGCATACCATATACTACCTTGTTACTGACTCTCACACCTCGAGGGGTGGTGAAACCCCCAAAGACCCTAACGGTAGTCTTGCTTTCAGGTACCTACCAACAAAGATCATCAAACCAAGCCGAGATATCCTTAGCAAGTCGGTACCTCCACCCACGCACCGACGTGACCACCAAGGGCCGGACACGTCGCCAGTCCATCACGTGATTTCGATCACCCGTCTCGTGGCGTGATCATCTCTTCAAAAATCTTCAAAAATAACTTCGTGCTTCAAAGGAAAATTATTATAATTTCAACTAACGTGCTTTAGGAAAATTATTTCATTTCAATCCCCTAATGCAAAAGACATAATCTTAACCTGAACCCGTTTTGGATCCCAATTTAGTTTTCAAAAGCATATCATTACCATTTGGTTAACAACGAGACAATAATTTCAATCCCCTAATTTCAATTTCGCCGGTTTTAATACAAAACCCGTTTTCGATTCTTTAGTTTTCATTTTGCATAGACGCCGGAGCATATCATTACCAAGCTTAACAACGATTACTCGAACAAACCGCTGAGGAATTTCAATTTCGCCGGTTTTAATACAGCAAATGAGTTTTTTTTTAATTATTATTATTTTTTATCATAGATTTGAGTTGTGCACGCTACAGGTAAATTGGACCAGCACGGCGATAGTTTCGTACGTAGTATATACTATATAGTACTCCAGTATATACCCGCCCTCCACCACGGCCCACATCGGCTAAGCCGTCCTTCCACGTGCTGGCTGACGCCGGTCGTTTACTTACTCCACTCCCTTACGATATATATATTTCCTCTTTTAGAATGTTTCAACTTTCATACATTCACCCGACTCCGCCCAATGAACTCAATCCCAAATTCCAATCAATCTCGAATCTAGTCAACAGCATATTTCCGCCAAACAAGAAGCAATTATTGAAACAGTATATAGCCCTCCACCACGGCCCACACCCATGACGCCGGTCGTTTTCCAATTTCTGTCTATTCAACTTTCTTTAATCAACTCCGCCCAATCACCTCAAGTCTATTAGCCGAGTCAACAAAATAGTCAACAGCATCCCATGTTTCCAAACAAGAAGCAAGTCATTGAAACAAGCCGGTGCAGGATTAGTGAGAGAAGTTTGTGTTTCTGTGAGCCGAGCTGAGTTGGTGTGAGCCGACAATCAGTAGTGTGCTGTGGTAGTACCGTAGTAGTAGGGAATTAGAAGTTTGTGTTTCTGTGGGTTCTGCCTGTTTTTTGTTTTTGTTTTTTTCTTAGGAGGTTCCAGTGGGTTCTGCCTGTTTTTTGTTTTTGTTTTTTTTATTGGGAATGTTCAATGAACAATGAACAACTTAGAAAAGGGCAGAAAACAAGGTAGTATGATTATTATCATTCCTTACCTAATTTAACCAATTTGAGTGGGGAGGTATGCTCTTTCCCCACATTTCCATCTCTCTTTCTATCCATCTACATTTACTATTTATAAATAAATAAATATATGTATATATATATTTATATTTATTTAATGGATTTGCAGTTAATACAAAATCCCAATTGATGACAGATGTGATGATTATCGGATGATTTTGAGGGGGGGGGGGTGGGGTTGCAACTCAGAAACTCTAAAAAGAGTTCAAGAGAGAGAATTTCCCGAAATTCTGTCTGTTTGAGCAAGAAAATTTGAGGATCTAAACAAGTATTTCTTTTTCTTTAAGTGAGAATACCCAGAAATTTTTTCTGGGAAATTGCACCGAAAGTTGAAGAATTTCCGCGGGAGAGTACCTTTGCTTGTTCCCTAATATAGATGCTTTTTTTGGGGGGTGGGTTAAAGTTGAAAAAAGTTGCTATCTTGGGGTTGATTGAAGAAACGGGAAAGTCAGGATTCTTGAATTTAATATTGCAAAGAAAACTCAAAAGAATAGCATCCCAAGAAAGAAGAAGATCAACACACAGCCTTGTAAGTACTTATTTTCATTCCTAAACACACTCACACACACACATGTGTGTGTGTGTGTGTGTGCTGTTGAGTTCCAAGTTATTTAGTTCATAATTAATGGTGATTATGTCGTTATAATTGCTTATCAATGAGAAATTGAATTAGGGTAATATTTGGTATGAATTAAAGTGCCTTTCGTTGGTTACAAAAGTTAATCAATGGTAATTGGCAGCGAAATGGCAACTTTTGTGGAGCCCCCAAACGGGTTCAGGCCACAAGGGAAGCATTATTACACAATGTGGCAAACATTGTTTGAGATTGATACTAAATATGTCCCGATCAAGCCTATAGGTAGAGGGGCCTATGGAGTTGTTTGTTCATCGATCAACAGAGAAACGAATGAGAAAGTTGCGATCAAGAAGATAAACAATGTGTTTAGTAATCGAATTGATGCACTGAGAACTCTCAGGGAGTTGAAGCTTCTTCGGCATATTAGGCATGAGAATGTGATTGCTTTGAAGGATGTTATGTTGCCAACTCAACCGAATAGTTTCAAGGATGTGTATTTGGTTTACGAATTGATGGATACTGATCTTCATCATATTATAAAGTCGCCGCAACCTCTCTCCAGTGATCATTGCAAATACTTCCTGTTTCAGGTAAGAAGCTTTCTTACAAGTAGTTTTTGGTGTTTCTTTTGTTGTCGGAATTATGCAGCTAGTGATGATAGTGTGATGATTGAAAATTGTCCCAACCGTATGATATGCATTTTGTGATGTTCTGATTGGGATGGATACATGTTCAACTGAACATATTCTAGCTTCTCTTGGTACTAACAATTTAGATTATTGAAATAACACCCTTTTCTTAAGCATCATATTTAAGATATAGTGGAACTGAGATGGTGTGGTGTCTATGTTCTGTTTAACTAATATGCTGGTTCGAGGGGTATCCTGGGACATTTTTAAGTGCTAATTTTGTTATGTTATTTCTCTGTTTGAGCTCTGCATCAGTCGTGTGAAATGCATTCTTCTCTTGGTTTAGCTGATTCCCCTTTAGCACTATAATATACATGATGGCTAGGCAAAAATATTATAACTATTGGATGATTGTAGGCTTTTAGCAACTTACATGAGTGATGAGAGGTGGAATTACATTGTAAAAGTAGATTGTCGTGGCATCAAAAAAGGTCTGCGAAGCAATTATTGAATGCGTGTAATAGTAGAAATTGGGGCTTCGAGTATTCCTCACAGCTATGCATTTCCAATCCTTTGTGTGCCGTCCCCCAAATACCAATTATAATATGATAATGTGTAGTGTAGTTGAGGACGGGTTTGCAGTTTTGCAAACCAGGCTCATTCAAAATCTTCAAAGTACCAGAACTCAATGTTAGGAAATATGCTCCTCGAGCTAGTTCCAAAAACTTTATTGTAGTTGTAAGATAATCTCCCACACTATGTGAATAAAATATGTCTCTTCTCTTTCCACAACTGTCCGTTATAATATCATAATAGTACGTGACAGTACACAAGATTTATAAAAAATGAGAGATCTTGGGGAGTTTACTCCATATCTGCAAGACCTGAGAGAAACTCGAATCCTAGGTAATTGGGGGTAGTAACATATAAACTGAATACCAAAGTCTTGAGTCATCTATAATATTTTTACATGAGGAGCCTACCTAGAAACTGAAGACTTCAAAGAAATGTCATTTCTATTGATTATTGAAGAATGAAGTCAGACTTTTAAAACAAATGTTCCCCTGTGAGAACCCCGTTTCGAATCTCGTCACTTAAAATAAGATGTAGGTACGAGATTGGGGTGTCTACTTCCCCCTCCCCCCTTTCTTTTTAAATCAAACGACAATGTCATAGGAGCCACGCTGGTCATGATTCTCATGAATACTGATTTAGTTAGTTGATTTTGTTGTTTTCATCCTCGACGAGCGTTTGGAGATAATTCCACTCATTCCACTAGTAGGAATCACATGTAATTTACTGATTTTGGAAATGCGAGAGGTTTCGCTTTAGAACAAGTTCTTAGATAATGAGCTAAACACTTTTAAAATGACACGTATTTCAGTTCAAGTCCCAATAGAATTTAGTTATATAGTAATGTAGTGTTTCAATTCAAATTTTCCCTTGAAAATGATTATACAATTGTCACATCCAAGCAAAGTGAATCAAATTAATTTGATTCTACAGTTATGTTTCCTGGTGTATTTCATAAGTTTTTCAGAATTACTATGTTGGTAGCATATGACCCCTCTTCCTACTTTCATTGACTATTATTTACGGTGTTATTAGTGTCGGTCAGAGAAGATATTCCATGGTCCCGGAGCACCACGTAAGCATGCCTTCGTGGTGCAACATGATCAATAATGGCATACTGTAGTGTCAAAGTGGTACAAAGTGGACCTCACTTCTTAAACCACTTTGGCACTTTAGTTTTCCGCTATTGGTTGTGGTGCACCATGCAGGCATGCCACGTGATGCTCGGGGACCGTTAAGTATTTTCTCGTGTCAGTAATACTATCCCCTTTTCTTTTTTTACTTCACATGATAAGGTTAAGATTTAAACTTGATGTGAGTGTGCAATCTATAAGGGATCAAAGGGGAGGCATGGTTTTCGATTTTTTCAAGTTACAATAGTAAAAGAAATCCGCAACCCCTATGTATGATCACGAAAGATTAAATGGGTGTTTGAATGAGATAAAACTCTTGCTAAACCTTGCATTGCTCTGTGTATGCCAGGTCTTTGCTCCAGTGTTATAATCTTCTGAACGTTGATTTAATTCTTCTATTTTAGAACATAGTACATAAAGACAGATTTTTCATTTGATATTGTTGTCTACATGACTACATGCCTCAGTAGAAAGTACATTTGACTACAAGCAAGCAGAGCAACTACAAATATATTTGTTTTTGCTGAGTTTTCTAGCCCTCTAAAAGTAAGTAAATATGTGAAATATGCATTATTGTAGATATCTGGAAAATTATCGGTTTTAGCAAAGCCCTTTGTTCCGCTTCCATTTTTGGGTTTATTGTGGTTATGTTTACTTTCAATTGTTTAACATTGTGACTGATATACACTTCAAATCCAGTTACTTCGTGGTTTGAAGTATCTTCATTCTGCAAACGTGCTTCATCGTGATTTGAAGCCCGGAAATCTCCTAGTCAATGCTAACTGCGAACTAAAGATATGTGATTTTGGGCTAGCCCGCACAAGCAGAGACAGAGGTCAATTCATGACTGAGTACGTGGTCACTCGGTGGTACCGTGCACCAGAGCTTCTCCTCTGTTGTGACAACTACGGAACCTCCATCGATGTCTGGTCCGTAGGCTGCATATTTGCTGAAATTCTTGGGCGGAAGCCCATCTTCCCTGGAACCGAGTGCCTTAACCAGCTTAAACTAATTATCAATGTTCTCGGTAGCCAAAACGATGTGGATCTTGACTTCATAGATAATCCAAAAGCCAAGAGGTTCATCAGATCACTTCCTTTCTCAAGAGGAATCTCCCTTTCTTCTTTATACCCATCGGCTGATCCTGTAGCTTTAGACTTGTTGCAAAGGATGCTCGTCTTCGATCCATCTAAGCGGATAACGGTGACTGAAGCTCTTCACCATCCTTACATGTCGAGTCTGTATGATCCAAGCCAAAACCTTCCTGCCCAAGTTCCAATCAGTCTCGATCTTGATGAAAATATGGGAGAACCGATGATCAGAGAGATGATGTTGATGGAAATGCTTAATTATCATCCTGAATCGGCTTATGCCAACACTTACATGATGCACCAATGATGTTCAGAAAGGTGCAGTTTTACTTCCTTATGTGTGTGTGTGTGTAGTAAGGATTTGCATGTTACGGCTGCTAATTTTTTTGTGGTCGCGCCCAAGTTTTGTCTTCAGAAAGAGTTCACTAGTTTGAATTCCTTGCAAGAATGTTGTAGGTTGATTACAACTGAGCTCCAGCAAGTTGGGTAGTTGTTTCCCTGTATAACTTGATAATAAATTTTTAAAAATAATCATAATAAAATTATTACAATTATGAATTACTCACTCCGTCCCTAAATAATCGTCCTGGTTGACCCGACGCACAGTTTAAGAAAAAGTAATTGACTTGATTATTTTTATTGGTTTAATGTGTAGTTTCCTTTAATGTCCATGTATATGTGGTTCATAATTAAAGTAGAGTGAAAAAGTAAGGGTAAAGTGGTAAAAATGATGTTTTAAAAAGGTAAGTTTCAAAGTAGATAATTATTTTGGGACGGACAAAAAAGGAAAAGAGGACGATAATTTAGGGACGGAGGGAGTATATTGAATGTGTGTTCCGTAGACATCAAGCTATGGCTGGCTTTATTTTGGTAGGTCACATTTTTACGTGTGAAAAAGTGAGCCATTATATAGGTGGTAGCCGGCCTACTTAATTTGTTCCATATATATTAGTGTCTGTTTGTTTGTTTTTGCGTCTTTATGTGCCTACACTTTCTGTAGGATGACGATATTTGGGTTCTTTTTTTTCATTCATAATGCCTTCTAAATATCGCCAGTTCCCTCCATTTCAAAAAAAAAAAATTTAATAAATAAATAAAATTGTCTCTCTTCCCTTTCTAGTTTGTTAAAAAGTAGTCTTATTTTTTAAAATAAATGAAATTTCAGTGTAAATATTTAAATGTACATGACAAAAACCTGCTCAATGTACAAACATGTTTAACGACATTCTTAAAAAGTTTGATTTGTTAAATTAGATTATTTTTTAAAAAAAACATAGGGAATATTTATTTACATGAAAATTAAGGAGTTTTGTGGTACTCCTTTCGTCCCAAAATTATTGTCCTATTTTACTTTTTCGTCTGTCCTAAAATTATTATCATGTTTGAAATTTTTTTTATGACAATATTTTTACCACTTTATCATTACTTTTCATCATATTTTAATTATGAGTCATATATACATAGATTTTAAAGTAAACTACACATTAAACTAATATTAATAATCCTGTTAAATGTGTTTTTAAAACCGTACCATAAGTCAACCAAAACGATAATTTTAGGATGGAGAGAGTAACTTTTATTAGTAACTAGTAAATTGGCACGCGTGTACGACTGTACGTATCTTTATAAAGTATTAATGTAATTTATTTGTGATCTTTTTAAAATTTAATATACAATTTGGTACCAAAAAATAGATTGTTAATAATCTAGTGGATTTAGTTTGTAGTAATTGATGATTAAAGAGGCGGGGGTAAAATTGGAAATCATAAAAGAACTTCAATTGTTACTATAGTAACAATAAATCTTAACGAATCAATTTGATCCGATTCAATGAGAGCAATGTAATATTCAAAACAATAAAGAAGTACTCTACATGAACAATCACTTTTCAATAATGAAAAAAATCATATTGAGAAGATGGAAATTTACTTAGAATTAATTAATCAAATCAATTTGAGCAAAAAACATGTAAATAATAAATATGTTTTTTTTTCCAAATGGTTTAAAAAGCATTAAATACTATTGATCCGGATCAATTTGAGTCATGTAACACTATTTTAAAGTAACACTCTCTCCATTCAAAAATTATCATTTGGGTTGACTTGGCATGCGGTTTAATAAAACACATTTGATTGAATTATTAATATTAGTTTGATGTGTAGTTTAGTTTAAAGTTCATGTGTATGTGACACATAATTAAAGTAAGATGAAAAAGTAAAGATAAAGTTTTAAAAATGTTGTCCTAAAAAAAGAATGTTTAAAACAAAACAATTATTTTGATACGGACGAAAAAGGAAAGCAGGACAATAAAGACAACAAATAAAATTAAAAAAACGAATTGTAACTGTTTAAATAGAAATATATTATTGTATCGTAATTAATATGATAGACTCTGAATTCATTATACACAATATTTGTTGTGTTATTTTGTTGGTTTTCCTTCTTTTATCTCATATCAATCAATACATTTAGATCAGAATAATTTGTTAACCTAAAACTTGTGATATGTTCTTAACCATACTTCAAGATGTGTCATACATGCGACAGTGATTGTCCTTAACTTTTGTTAATCGTAAATTGTATATAATACTACCAATGATTGATCCTAACTTTTGTGTGACCTACACGCTGAGATTGAAATTATAAATAATGTTTTGTTACTTTTTTCATGTTTCTAATATTTTGATACATACACTTTTATAAGGATTACCTTGTTTTTACATAAAAGTAAAACTATAAGATTTTTGGATTACATGTTGGCTGAAGCTGATTGTTTAAGTTCATCATCTTTTATCTTCTATAACACTACAAATTTTTAACTTATAAAATATTGTAAATATATTTGATCTCGATTTATTAACATGAAAAATAGACAATAAAATTAAGATCTTGATGGTGTTGAAATATCTTGTTATATTAATTAAATTTAGTCCGATGGATAGAAAAATATCTATCTATTTATGCTTATTTATATTTTTTTATAGATTTTTAATACATTGCTTTTACTTTTTGTCCATTTCATTAGATGTATAATTTAGTTTCAAATATGTCAATAAGTCGCCTTAACAATTGTGATAAAAATTTAGGTTCGTTAAATAGTATTTCGATATGAATTATATTTTTGTGATAAAGTTTGTTTGTTTTTTTTTTTCATTTTGTGATTTTTTTTCGTCATCTAGATATGATTTTCTCGTTTTTATTGATGGAGACAATGTCATTTTTGGGATAAAGACTTTGTTTCCAACATTGCTTACATTCAAATTTTAGCTCCTACAATGTGGTGTTCAAATTTTTTACTGGTTAGTTGGTAAAATAAAATAAAATCAAATATTAGTTGAATTTTCAAATCCAAAAATAATCAGATTTGAGGATTGAACATTAAAAACCGAACAACTAGTAATATTTTTACAAAAAATCTAGTTCGGATTTGCTAGAACTTGATTTGTTGGTGTTGGGAAAATACCTATTACAATCTTGCAGTATGTAAAACATAATAATTAAAAAGAAACAAAATCGTTGTTGTTGAGTAGAACTGTTATTGGTAAGTCTTCTCAAGATTGTTGGTGAAGAAGACTTATGAAGTCTGGTGGTGAAGAAGACTTCTGAAGTCTGCTGGTAAGAAGTCTTGTGAAGTCTACTGGTAAGAAAACTTGTAAAGTCTGCTGGTCGCTTCTTACAAAGTCTACTGGTGGAAGGAAGGAAGTATGGTGGTGAAAGGAAGCTGTGACCAAGGCCTACGAATCACATAGTTTTCTTGAAACGTTATTCGTCTCATTCCCTGTAAGTGACCTAGGCCTGTGAATCACATAGTTTCCTTGAAACTTTATTCATCTCACTCCCTGTAAGTGTGTGGATTTCTTACACGGGACGATCATCTCCCAGGATACAACGGTGGTACCGGATGACTATGTATTGGAAGATCCGGCGAATTAAACGAGTGCCAGAAATCTATCACCAAACAAGAGGCCAAGAAGAAGATAAGCAATATGAAATGCAATGCAGGTGTCTAGGAGAGATAGGAAGCTTGTGTTTTCTCAAAGTGTTATCTCTGTTTGTGGAGAATGGTTCTATTATATAGGCTAGAAAAATCAACAAGTTTTAATTACTAAACCGTTTTGATTATCCCCATTAAAGTCTCAATTAAAGCAGACATTAAGACATAATTAAACTGCTCTTTAATGTTAGAGTTACAAATTTGAATTTAAAATTTAAAAGAAAAATAATCAAAATGTGAGTTTGTCTAGGTAGCACAATTTGGTCTGACATTCGTTTCCGTATATGCAGGAACACGAGTACGTCGGTACAAGCCAAATTAGACCTTGATCTTGATTTGCATCCCCCCCTCTGCTAGCACGGGAGGAATAGTTCTTTCTATACAAGCTTACCCAACACAAGGGAGCCTTTGTATATAAACCAAGGTTCTAAAAATCGTTAGGCGGCTGCTAGGCGACACACTAGCGCCTAGCACCTAGGGGACTAGTCGGGGCGTAATCGGGGTCTAGAATTAATGCATAATTACCATTTTTTGATAATTTACATCAAATATTCAAATTAGACCTTGATTTGCATCCCCCTCTGCTAGCACGGAGGAATAATTCTTTCTATACAAGCACCCAACACAAGGGAGCCTTTGTATATAAACTCTTCAAGCCTTTCATATTTTTCCAATGTGGGATAACCAACTTCCAACTTCCAATGTCCTATTTTAAACCTCTATAATTTATTCATCTAATATTTGAATTAGACAAATAAATATAGTATTCTTATGTTTTCACAGAGAATAACATAATTCCATAATTAACATAGTCATTACATAAATGACTCACAAATAAATAGTGTCTCAAAGCCCCGATTTACTTAAAAAACTAGTTTTCCAACGGTTGGTTAATGTTCAAGTTTTTTGTTTGACCTATATGCTTGGGTATAATTTAAATAATGATTTTTTATGTTTCTAATATTTGAATAAACACACTTTGTAGGGACTATATTGCTTTTACATAAAAGTAAAATTTTAAAATATTTATAATATATGTTGGTTGATGCCGATTGTTTAACTTGATATCTTTTATCTTCTATAAGAGCATCACCATTGTCAAAAAATGTTCTCTTCTTATTCATCTTCCTACTAAGAAGATGATATAAACAATGGTAGAAATCTTCTTATGGATCCATGTAGGAGGTAGAACAAAATCTTCCAATTTAGGAAGATCACTATTTAAATTTAGGGGGAGCCTAGCTTTTGAATGTGAGGAGAAGGGCGCCGGCTTTTTTTCTGGGATGTGTATGTGTGTGTTAAATGTGAGTGTGGGGGCTGCCTTTAGTTTATAATTTTTAATTTTTAATTTTTGTAATCCTTTCCTTTTTCCCTATAAATATATCATTTCAACATTCTTCATTTACTCCATAACTTCTTATTCTCTTTTCCATTTCTTCGTCATCTCTTCTAAAAAATGATTTTTTTCTACATACTTATCTTCCAAATGGATCCAAAGAGGTATTTTTTTTTAAAATTATCAATTTTTTCTTTTTTTGAAGAAAATCAAATACATAAAACATTCATATTCCCGAGAATGTTCAAAATTCTCAATTTTCATCTACTCCCCAATACCCGCCTAATTTTTCTAACAATCTAAATGTTCTACTACAAGAAAACAGTGAGGCAACAAAGAACGGAAAATTCGTTGCAAAAAATGAAATTCCGCTACAATTAGGACTTATTGAAACTTAAAAGTTCGTTGCAAATTCTCGCTTTGGAAAACCCGTTGTCAAATTTTATGCAAACCGAATGTTACTCGTTAGATGATATTGCAACGAAAATCGAGCTGCAATTTTCAAATTTTTCCGTTGCAAATGTTTCTAAGGGTAGTTGACGCCTGCAAATAGCAACTAATTTTTTTTCTCGTTGCATTCTTGCAACAAACTTTTCCGTTGCATTCTTGCAAGACTTTTTTATTGCATTCGTGCAAGCAATTTTTTATCGTTGCATTTTTGTTGCATTCTTGTAAATTGACTTTTTCGTTGCATTTTTATTACATTTTTTAACGGTAACGGATTTTTTCGTTGCATTTTTGCAACAAACTTTTCCATTATATATATATATATATATATATATATATATATATATATATATATATATATATATATATATATATATATATATATATATATATATATATATATATATATATATATAATAGTACTGATTGAACATTTCATATTTCACATTTTACAAAAAAATTAAATCTAAAATCAAACATTTAAAACAACTCAAGTTTAAGCATTTCATTCAAAAGTCAATGTCGATGTGTCGATTACATGAAAGTGTAGAGAATGTTAAGAGTCTCAAGTGATTAACAAAAGACATTGTCTAAGCGTCAAACTACACAGACGTTGGTGGAGGTTGTTGGGCTCTAAGTGGCCGAATTTCCTCTTGCATTAGCTTGAAATCATCTTTGATTTTCTCCATTTCCGTAGCATTGTCAGCTTGTATTTGTTTTTGAATATCTTCCCTCACTTGTTCTACTCTTTCACAAGGAAACTTGACACCATCGTCATGCGGAGGAACTACCAACCTGAAAGGAAATTAGATTATCTTACTATGACAGACATATGCGGAAGCTTGAATTAACAAATTTGTTCCAGCTTTTTTGGACAGCCCTATGGCTGAACCAAACTCTCCAAAACAGTCCAAAAACAGCCACAAAAAACTCACGAATTAAACTCACACATGAAGATTACTTACGGGATGGAAATTATGATACACTACAAGAAAACAGGGCAATTGAAGAGCAGGAATGAATTCTACTTTGCATTTCTTTGGGTCAATACAAAGTTTTTGTTAACAATCTTGCATGTAGTTTTAGAAATATTCTCTCAAGATCTCTACTTTTTTCATGGATGAGTCGAAACAATATTCTGCAGAGCATATTTCGGAGTTTTTGGGTAAGATTTTCCTTTGTTTTACCTGACGTCTGGATAGTCTTTTGAAGAACATAATGAGAGTTTTGTATTCTATGTTATCATATTTACAGTTTCAAGTTTCCAATATGCCAGACGCAAACACAAATATGTCATTTCATATACATGTATACAATCTCATACCTATGGAGAGTGTAAAGATTGTGGACGCTCTTATCTGCACCGGGAGAAAGATACTTGCCATCATCTCTGTCAAGATCAAGCTCCAAAGGGAATTCATAGCGATCATTTATCTTCCCATTAAAGTAGAAAAACTTATTAGATAAGCATCAAGAATAATGAAAACTTGCCCGTAAAAGAAGTGTGAGCTCAAGACCAAAAAGGTGCTGAGTGGCAGTAAAGTAGCCAAGATGATTCTCAGTGATGTAATCTTAATTTAAAAACACAAGTATCTATTGACCTAAGAGTGCACACGATTTTTGCATAAATTTCAGGATCTGATCTAAACTCTCACATTCAATGAATACTGAATAGAAAAGCCATAGAAGAATATATAGTAATGAATTGCAGATTTGCAATGAATAAAACCGATCAAAATAAAATTAGTCAAAAAAAAAAAGATGATTACGTTATACACTGGATTGTCCAAGAGTTCCAATTCCATGAAGCACCGATACACCAAAATGGCCTTCCTGGTGGTATCTGATACACTTGGGATATGGATACGAAGGGAATGCGGTTGGATACATATTGAATTCACTCCATACAATGCTTGAATCCCTCTCTACTAACAACATCCATGCTTATAACATCCAATCCTAAGAGTACCAAAGTATAGGATAACCATAGTTGCATCAATCACCAAAAAAAAGAGAAAGAACTATCACCATGAATATAGAGGAAAGGAAATCAGCAGACCCAAGCTTAAACAACAACAAGAACTGAAGATTCTCTAAGAGATACAAGAAAGAGACTTTTGAGCAACTCAGTGTCATTTAATAACACACCTTGAGTTCAACATTTAGTTCTATATCTCGAACATATGCAGGCCAAGAAGAGGGAAGGAAGGGGTAGGGATTTAAGTAAACACCTGACTGGATGAGTTAAGTTGGAAAAAAACAGCATGACATATCAGTTGATATCAAACATTTATCTCTGTTCTTCTAAGAAATTGTACATTTTCTTTTCTACAAAAAGGTCAGCATTTCCCAGTCCTAAGTTTCCAAATAGCACAGAAGTGAATAACATATCAAAACAGGAAAACAAAAAAACTTAAAAAGGGTAAGTACTATTATAATAAGCAAGTACACAAATATCAGACGAGTTTTGAGTAGACCCTAGGAATTGGCAATCATGTACAAGAAAACACGCCAAAATCCATTACCACCAATCATGTAGACAACTAAACAGCAGTAGTAGAATGAAGACAAAAAAAGATTTTTATTGAAGGACTGTAAGGTCAAAAAATGTGGAAAGAAAGATTCACTTCAGATATACCATGGCTATTGGATCTAATATGACAAGTATTAAGTAGATGAGAGGCATAGCAATCATAACTTGTGTGATTTTCAGAAAGTCAATTCTCAAAAGACAAGCAATTTTGCAGCAAGGGGAGTAAACTGTGACTAGTTAATAATTAGGTGGTAGATTTTTTAAAAGACATTTTGTGTATTATCAAAAAAGAATTCATTTGCCCAATTCATTTCCAACCCTCCCCTTTATAAATGGATGATGGCAGGTCATGTCATGCATTTTATGTTTAAGCTTCAATATCTAAATCTGAAAAATACAAGCCAAGTCTCATTCAAAATAACTATGTTAAATGAAGTCGAAAAAGACAGGTTATCACATCAAAAGCAAAATGTAGGTAAACATTGGGTACGAAAAGTAAAATTATCCCAATGCAACTATATACATAAATAAATAATACTATAAGGTTACTTTTCAACAATAGCACCCCACGGTATCGTATATGAATCATTCGGTACAACTTAAAGAGTAGTATTAATGGACTACCTTTGTTTATAAGTGTTGTGCTAGCGCATTGCCATCATTTTATCTTTGTAAATTATATGTTTCACAAAACAGTTCCCATACTTGAGTTTATGGCACTGTTGACATGTTTAAAATTGAAGAAACAACGTAGATCATAGCCAAAACAAGACATAAATGAGCATTATATATACATTGAAAGAACAAGGCAAACAAGAATCATGCTACTATCAATAGAGTGAACTACTTTGTATTATAATTTAGACGAAAATCATTAACCTATTTTGCAACGAAATCCATCACTTGAGCCTTATAGATATTTCTCCCAGCTTTTCTCACTAGTTAGGCCATGGGAATCTGCCCTGCTTCTTCATTAGGATATCTGATTTTAGATGTCACCAATGTGATTTAAACTACATGATTATTGTTAGTTGTGCGAAAACTATTTTTATTTTAATTCCAAAGGCAAGCAGGTTTCCTCACATAATCATCCCAAACTTAGATAAAAAAAGAACATGTACAAACAGAGTGGCCCTCTTAATTGTCAAAACATTCTGGATTTATGGAGAAACTAGAGAACAATGAGAATTATTGAACATCAACTAACATGAATGAAATACACAATTAGTGAATAGTTACCTAGAAGGCGTGCTTTCTTGCTTGAAGCAATTATAATCTGCATGAACCCTTTTTGGTAATGGATCCTTTGACTTGTCAATGCCACCAGCAGCACAAATTTCAGCCTTTATAGATCCTTTCATGCCTTCCCACCCCTTTAAACAAGCACTACAACTCCTTTCTCGATTCTTTGCAATATTCATCCAAACTTTGTAGGTTACTCCTTAGCTTGTTAACAACATGTGCAACAAAACAAATTAATACAACCACCTGATCCACTCGTTAGCTTGTCAATGCCACACCGAATACATTTCCATCATTGTCGCTCATCAAAAGTAAGCGATTCACCTCCTTTGTTGAATTCAAGAAGATGTGTTCTGCTTGGTTGGCATGCTTCCCTAACACGCACACATATTCGCAAAACCGATCCGCTACAACTAGTACTAAGAAACCCATTACAAGTTCCTCACGCATAACTGATGCAAAGAGAAGAAAGTCAGAATTGAGCAAACAACCATTGACTTGAATTTGGCAAAAGGTAAGATTAATGGCTATGAAGAAAGAAAAGAGAAGCATTACCATCGCACTAACCGATATTTGGTCATTTTCAATGGAAGCAAGAAATTCCAAGGGAAGTTAATCAAAAATAAAGAATTCCATCAAGTTATCGAACCATGCTACTTTTTACCAAAATGCAGCTTCAATTTTATTCATTTAATGTGGTTTTGTCACCCAACTTGTCTTCGCATTTCTTTATTGTCTGCAGCTTTTCTTCATTTTGATAACAAAAATGGCGATCTCTCTTCAACCTCGCTCCCGCTTGAGTGTCTCAAAGCTCGCTAGGACGATGACTTTCGGCGAACAAAACACTTCGGCCACCCTTTCAACTCCTCGATCGAGCATTCGACGCCGAATCAACTTCTTCGACTACTGAATGTATCCAGCTTCCACAAAGCGTAAACTCAAGGAAGGAGCGAGGCATATTTCTACCGCTGGTTGAGAGACGTAAATTCCTCGTGACCGGCCGTGTTCGCCACCAAGGTTTGTGGTCCTTCGGGTCGATGACTTGGATTCGAGGTGGACCGTAAAGTTTGGATGCTAGGAATATAACAGGCCATTGACAAGAGTTTGGTACGAGTGAGAACCGATTATATTGACCAGACAAATCCACCGGCCCGATCGCTATGTTCCTATGTTTGGAGAACCGACCGAGTACGATCCAAGCGCATGCTTTGTGCCGTGAGTATTCAGAACACCGAAGCTTTAGGGAGAGCCGTTGATGCCGGTAAGATCGATACATTGGGCTCAAGAATGAAACACCATATGGTGTTATGAAATTCCTACAAGTTCCCGAAAGTGGTCCCAAGCTATCCTAGAATAATATCCGCCCGTAACTCATACAATCTACTTGGCCAAAAATTTTGATTAGGGGTTGGCCGAGTGCCGTCATCCGAAAGGCTCGCCTTATTGGCTTACAGCCTTTGGCAATGGGCATACTTTCAGAGTATCACCGCCACCGAGGTGCAAATGATGCTCGCTTGAATCTGCTCAAAGCGTATATGTGGAAGGTGAATCCGCATACGCCTCTATCAAACACAATCATCAAAGAAGCCACGTAAGCCTATCTCGTAATTTCAGAGTGTTATGGCATTCATCCCTGTATCTCTCGCAATTGCCTTTGTTTTTAGACACCCTCTTGTTGGCAAGTGCCATTTTTGGTGCGACAAAGGTGTGGCAAACTGAACAGTCCTCAAAGCATGTTATGTAGAACTTAGTGCCGAAATAATAGCGATATTGACAAGGTTCATTCAAGGTTCCCGAATCCCTCAGATGTATATTCTAATGGTAAACGAGAGCTCCTACATGGGACGAGAAGAATCTACTATTTGGAAGGAATTGACATGTCAGACGTCGCCTGAATCAAACTTGTTGTCAAATTAGAATGTATTATCGTGATGGTATTTATTTATGTAATAAAAACAATTTTGGCTGCATAGTCATTGTAATTTGTGGGATTAGTTGACCATTATGAACAGCTTATCAACTTCCTTATTCACATCTTGTTCAGGCCTACTTTTGAAAAAGAACACACAACTGTTTCTTTCTTTCCATATACGATATGCCATGCTTGCCAAGGCTAACCTCCTAATTAAAAAGAAAAGAATTTCCACTTACGTTGTTTCTCAAAACCTTCAAGTTTGCATCCACCATGCAAAGATGGATTCACAAGATTTCGATCAAGACTGTAGAGTTGCTATCTCAAAGATGATTTCCATAAGTTTTCAAACTACCGTAGGTGTTTAATCTATTTTTTGCTTGGTGTAATGACAAACTCTGCCTACCAAGCATGAAAACATTGACTGTCTAATTACTCTTATCATAGTCAGTTAATGCAAATAAGAGCTGAAGGGTAATTGTCTTCCCTATCACCACCCTTCTCTTAACCAACACTAGGTGCTAAACCTTTTTAAGAACTCGCACCGCTGTGCCAAATCAAGATTACACTGTTTTTTGCCAAAATGAAAAAAGGTGATGAAGATAGTTCAGAATTAGTTATGTTAATATATAACATTTCACCAGTAAGTTCATATATGGCACTATATGATTTCTCACTCATATTCTCATGTACTTCCACCATAGAATCATTTCATATGTTAGATTTATTTTCTATAGATGAGGTTTAAACATTTCCGACTAACAGACTACTATAGATGGGGTTTAAACATTTCCAACTAACAGACTACTATATCTCAGTTATGTCATAATCCAAAATGCTCTTCATGGTGAATAAACTTAATATTCTCACAAAGTTATCATTTGAGAAAAATGGGAATAACTATAACTGGTGAAAGAACTGGAATGGACAGTAGAAGAGAAAATTAAACTTAATATTCAAATATCTAAGTATGATAGGAAGAACTCAAGTCTGATGCTTATCTTGTGAACCAAAAAAATAAATAAAAATGAAGTGCTTCCACATTCTTTCGACAACAGTGAAGGAAGAATTTGATAGTTTGGAAAAACCATAATCTAGAAAGTTTCAGAACACGTAAACATCAAGATCAGTTGATGGTGTTATATTCTTCGATATACAACCAGATAGAAAAAAAAAAGTGCACACCATAGACCAGTGATAGAAAGAGACCGTTATTTTTCTATTCCTCATGAAAGTCTATTCAAAACCCGTATTTTTATGCGCAAATTAGGCTAGTCTGCAATCTTTGACTTGAAGTCTTCTAACGACTCTACCAAGATTATTTGTTGTTAGAGTGAAATCATCAGCTACTCCAAGTGAAATCATCTGCAAGTGAAATGGAAAAATAGATTTGGCCTTCTGAAAAGTGAAGAAGTCGGAGCTCTTTCCCTATTCACTTGACTACAAATATTTTCGGCTATATTGAAGTCGTTAACCTTCTTCCTAAGATCATGCAGGAGAACTTGTAGTTGTAGAGATTGAATATGTCTCTGATTTCACCTTTCTCAGTTTAAGCTTAGACATGTTATCAGGTGAAGTGAGTCAAAGTTTAGGCTGTGACTTAGCTTAGCTCTGTTGAGATGAGAAAGTAGTTCACCCTAATAGCAGATAAGATATAGCTTAAGTCAATGCAGCTCGCTTTGAAATGAAAGCATCCAAGAATGAAGAGGAAGTTAAAAGGCTAATTAAGGCTTCATCACACAATTTCTTTTTTGTCATTTTATCAAACACATTAAGTGCACTTTTATGTTTAGAAATTTAAATGCTGAAACTAACATATAAATTCCATTATTCATTATTCTAAAACACTAGGACCAAGCAGAGTTGCACATGGAAGTATGTAATTCATGAGATCAAAATGTATAGCCCTAATCTATTATTCTCAAAATTCGGGTACAAAGAATTAACAATCAACTTCAATAGATTTTTTACCTGTAATTAATAAGACTATAGTGGGTGAAAAACAGGTGCCTGGTGCCAAACAAGAAGATGCAAAAAGCCAAAATATGAACCGTAAATTAGGGGCCATGATCCTAAGAACAAATCAGAATAAGAGCAGTCCATTGCTAGAATCCCCCTCTACTAACAACATTCATGCTTATAACATTCAATCTTAAGAGTACCAAAGTATATCTAGCTACAGTAGGATGCCCACAGTTGCATCAATCACCAAAAAATAGAAGGATTCAAATCCGATAGAGAAGAATACCTTGTTCAGAGGAAGAGTTCGACGGTGTGTGGTGCGGCTGCCAATATGAGACGATGGATTTTGTGCAAAGAAGGTCGGATGAAATCTGATTGAGAAGAGAATGTCGCAAAGAGGATGAGAGAGAATGACGGGTTGAAATCTGATCGAGGGTTTTCTTTAATTTAGTCTAGATTAGGTTTTTACAGACGTAGTTTTATAAAATAAAACCAAAATCTGTTGCAAAATTGTTGCAACTTAAGCGCCATTCTTCCCTCCCTTTTTTTTTTCCCAAAACTGATGCGCGCTAATAAATTTACTATTGAAAAGGAGATTACAAATGCATTGCATGCTTTTTATATTGCAACTAAATTCAATTTTGTTGCAATATTCCGTTGCGATTGCCCTATTTTCTTGTAGTGACATGGATTGTTGTAATAACATTTACAGTTTGATGTTTTTAAATTGGTTTTATATTATTGTTTATTTTGTATCTTCAGTTTTGTATTAATTGTTATATTATTAGGTACAAAAATTTATAATAATAGTATTTTTGGGGTTTTTTTTTAAAATTTTTTTTTACATTATTAGCGACGGAATTTTCCGTCGCTGAAATTCAAATTTAATAAAATTTTCAAAGCCTTTAGCGACGGAATTTTCCCTCGCTGAAATTCAAATTTAATTAATTTTTAAACGCCTTTAGCGATAGAATTTTCCGTCGCTGAAATTCAAATTTAATTAATTTTTAAATGCCTTTAGCGACGGAATTTTCCGTCGCTGAAATTCAAATTTAATTAATTTTAAACGCCTTTAGCGACGAATTTTCCGTCGCGAAATTCAAATTTAATTAATTTTAAAAGCCTTTAGCGAAAATTCGCCTGAAATTCAATTTTAATTAATTTTAAATAGCTTCAATGACGGAAAATTTGCCGCTGAAATTCAACCTTTACGAAATTTCGCCGCTAAAGGCTACCTTTAGCGACGGAAAAAATTCCGCCGCCGGAAAAATTGTGGCCATTAGCGATGGAATTTTGCCTTTAGCGACGGAAAATTCCGTCACTAAAGGTCATTTTTCTAGTAGTGTTATCGATCCCACAGAGAATGTATGTAATTTTCACTCCGATTAAGTACCAAAATTGGGCTAGCTAATTATATTTGAATGAAAAGAATATGAATTAAAAACTAAAAATAGAAACAACCTAAGAAAGTAATTAAAATCTAAACTAACGCGCAAATGCTTTGACAAGAACAATTCAAGATAAAAATATAAGAGTGTAATATTTCTAGTCTAGTCGGTGTTTAAATTAATCATCTTTTTACTTTTCTTTAACTCAAGTCTTGATAGTCGGACGCACTATAATATTCACTACAGGCTCTCGCAAAGTATACCAAATCTAGCTACAACTCCTAGCTACATGCTCTTGCATCTTATAACATCAGAGAAAATAGTCGTGTGGGTCCCAACGGGCACAATAATAAGCTAGAAGGGGGGGGGGTTGAATAACTTATTATACACTTAAAAACTTTTAAGTAAGTTCTTTGAAAGGTACTTTCAATCTATTGAAACGATTTAAGTAGCGAAGTCTTTCAATAAAGTCAATCAAGTCCGCCGATAAGGACTACCGGTAGACCTTAACGGTTACTTAAATTTGTCAGAAAGGGTAATGATAAATGAATTAGTAAGCAGATAAAAGAGTAGACAAGCAGTAAAGGAATAAACACAAGTATTTTGGGATGGTTCACACTATAAAGAGTGCTACGTCCACCACCAAGGCAGTCAACCTTGCATTTAAATAGTGCACTATGTTTTCCACTAGATCTATTACAAAGAATATTCTCAATTGATCGTGTACAAAATATTGACTTGTGTTTGGGGGTTAAGGAATTAAATATCTGTGAAAACAGGATATTTAATTCGTGCAGAAGTATAGTTTTGAAAGAGAACAACAAGAAGTACAAAAGTAAATGTTGATGCACAGCTTCTTGTTATTGAAGAGTACTTCTGGACCTGTTGAGGATCTCTTGAATGCACTGAGTTATAAGACTTAGAGTTGTTGTAGATTTTCAGAGCAATTCGTCAAGTGTCGATTCTTGTATATTCAGCATTTTTTCTTCAGTCTTTAATGGCAGTATTTATAGCAGATGCATTCTAGAGAGCCGTTGGAGAAGACGAAAACTTTAACAACTCTATTAGGTTGAATGCATTAAATGCATGGGGCTGTCAATCAGGAATTTTGTCTTCACAGATATAGAGCAGGGAATGATTACTGAGATCTTCTGGAAGTTGGGCAATCTTGATGTGAGATCTGTGAGAGTTGTTGCAGACAGTAGGTGACAGTCTGTTTTCCTGCTTTCACTGTTCAGTCTTAAAAAGTCATCCTGCTTTTCGGAAAGCTGCTTTCGGCGGGTTTGAGGTGTCAGGGAATGTCTCAATTTAAATTCAAACATAGATGAGGATAAATTTAAATTGATCCATTAATCTTTGCTGGACAGGACACATCATGATCGACCAGGTGTATACAAGGTCTGCTGTTTGTATGTTGAAGCAGGTCTTCCGCTGAACCTGTGAAGTTCTATAAAAACTATATTTTGGCAAAGTTCTATACACAGTTGCCACGCTAATCGATACGCAGCCCGATTAGCCACTGAAGTATAAAACTAGTGTAATGTATGAGCAGATATAAATCTAATACAATAAGAATCAACAATCTCCTCCTATTTATATCTGGTCATCATTACTACAAATGAGGGCTATAACCAACCATGTGATAGATAATAACATGTCTAAGAGATTTATTCATTTAATAACGGAAGACATGTCTCTATCAAACAGAAGAGCACCTCAAGTGTAAAGACTATTCTATGTGCACACAAAGATAAGGAAATCATAGAACATCACACAGATTAGTAGCATAACAGTTCAAATAAATTTAAACTGAGTGTTTAAATTCAAAGCATATAAGGAAAATGAAATAACAAGAATTTAAACATAAGACAATTTTGAAAGGCAAATAATCTTCTGCATTATAAACAAGATGTTTAATGTGTACAGAGTTTTCAAAAGAGTAAAATAGATACAAAGGTTTAAGGGAAAAAACAGATACATAATTTTACCAAGGTCGTTTCCTTTTCCTTTGTCTGCCTTCTTTCTCCCTACTGCCTCTCTAGCTCTTCCATTCTTCGCACGCACTGCACATCGGCATATGTGGGAGGTCCGTGGAACAAGAGCGGTAGTCGAAGTTCTTCACGAAGACATCGTTTCTTCCATCAAGCATTCGGTTGATAGATCTCATTTGCTTCTCCTCCGTGATGACCAGATCACGATCACGATGAGCGTTCATGATGTTGTGAGCAGAGTCACGAGCTAAGTTGTTGAGCTCTAGGAAAAGAGGGCGGCCATTGCCGAGATGCAGTGTGATGGCATGGAACAGCTCGTAGAAGAGAGATGAGCAGATCCGACACTCGTCAAGCTTGCCGACATTGATCTTGGCCGTGAACTCGTGTCTCATCTGGCCCAAAACGAGTCCATACATCTTCTTGAAATTGGCGTAGAAGAGCAGTAGTGCGATCATTTGCCTTGGACGCGGCAGTGGCGATCTCAACGGTAGTGGTAGTTATGCTAGTGAGCACGCCTAATCGTTCATAGATGGCGTCTAGCCTTGACAAAATTTCAGCATTGGCCGGCTGAGAAGAAGATGTTGCCTGGCCAATGTGAATAGAAGCGGTACCGGCAGAGGTAGTGGCTTCAGGAGACACTGGTCGGAAAGGCTGTTGGAGAGGAGGAGTGATGGAGTCGGAAGAGGAAGAGTCTTGGGTTGGTATGGTGTTGGTAGAGGAGGAGATGGTTTGAGGTGGAGGGGGATGAGGGGTTGGGGGGAATCGAGCTCAATGAAAGTGTCAGAATTTTCACTGACAATTGAGTGTGAGGGTAAGGGGTCGTGGAGAACCGTAAAGAGGGCGGGATAGAAAAGGTTTGGGTTTACTGAAGGAGAGGTGAAGGTTGTGGTTGATCGAAGAGAATAGATGCGCCACCGAGGAAAGCTCAAAAAGAAATTTGGCAGCGACAGAGTCTATTGGCTTGGTAGGAGGGCTTTGAGTTGGTTGTGGAGTTGTTGATGAAGTGGGTTGGGTTGGTTGAGGTGAGAGGGTCTGCAGGTGGCTGGTCTTTAAAGGTTTTACGTAGTCTCCTACGTTTTGGTTTAGGAGTGGGTGCAGGAGAAGGTGAGGGTGGTCGTTTGGTTTTAGAAGAGGGATGGGAAGAAGAGGTTGGATGAGCTTGAGAGGATGGCTGGGCTGGTGAAGGTTGCACTGAGGAAGGTGATGAAGTTGGTTTGGCTGGAGTCTTGTCCTTTTGGCCTTCCTTCATCTCCTTCCGAATCCACTTGGCCTTGCCGGCTTGATTGGTACTTCTTCTTCCGGCCTGGTCTTTTTGCCCTTGGCTTCCTGTTTGGCCCTTAGCAGCTGCTCTGCATCATCAGCTAGATCTTTAGCTTTTTGATGAAGGGTCTCAGCAACTTGTTCATCAAAGTTTGCAGAAGCCTTCTTGAAAGTCTTGCTGGCCGCGTCATATGCTTCCATGTTGAAGCGAGTCACTATGATCGGTAGTGGCTTTGCAATTTTGTCGACGGAGACGGGCGGAAGACCTTTCTGCAGCCTTCGCTCGTTTTGCACTCGATATTTGTCTTTGAAGAACGAAGCTGTTAGATGTTTATCCTTGGATATCAATATTAGCTCATCTTCCTTGATGGAAGAGTTTACATCCTCAGTGTCTCAAAGAAGGGCATTGATCAGCCTGACGAATGGACGTTTTTAAGTGGGGTTGTTCTTAACTCGTTTACCCATCTGCCTACTCATTGAAGATGATGGCTCCGAGTTGAGACGGGTTTGAATGAAGAGCGGCTACAAACTTGTAAGGTTGTTGATGTGCCGTAAACATATCATGAGCACCACTTTTGAACGTAAGCCCCTTGTCCATAGGTGGCTTGTGGCAAGTAGACGTCCAATGGGAAGAGATTTCTCAGCATCTTCCCTTGTGGTTCTCTAGGGGTATCAGCTCCCTTCATTGCTTCCCAGGCATGGTTAGCCTCAGCAATGGTCGATTCAAGAGCACCACCGAAGTGTACACCAATGATGGTGGAGATGGTCTTGGCGGTGATGGAGATGGGACGGCCTCTAATCCATCCACGCAGAGCGTTCTTGTTCATTAACTCCATCCTTTGGTAGAACTCTTCTGCCAAGAAAATGCTGTAGTCTTTGTCGTTGAGGCAGAAGAGTGGAAGAATTCCAGAGGCATTCATGTCCTCGCATGCCTTGACTCCGGCGGCTATAGTGCAGACGGATTGGAGGTCAATGCACATCCCGGGTATATAAAGTTTTGGGTCCAGGGCAACGATGACGCCATGGCAGGCGGGAAAAGTAGGATATCCCTAAGGTTGACATCCAAACTTGGAGGAATGTCGGGCTGGTCTAGCTTCTTCTATTCGTCCACGCTTTGATTTTGATGATTTTGCCTGAAAGAAATGCAATAAAAAATTAGGGCTTTTTACCTCAAGAGCTTAAACAAGCAGAGATTTCAAGTTTTTCTGAGATTATTGAAAATTTTCAGAATGAAAACTTGAAACCCTAGAATGTTTAGTGAAAGCAAACCAGAGAAATGTATATCAGAAGATTTTCAAGAGAGTAATCATTTCAAAGCATATAAACGACTGTTAGGTTTTAGGTTTTGAAGAATAACAATGGCGAAAACTGTTAGATACTCGAAAGTGTCTTTTCGTATTCCAAAACTATGAGGTTAATAAATGAAATGCGAAACAGTAAACAATAGATTGCGAGTAGCAGAGTAGAGAAGAACATACCATTGATGTCGATGAGAAGAAGAAACAAGAAGATTTTGGGAACAAAGAGAGCAGTTGCACAGAGAGGGAGTTTGAATAGAGAGAGAAATATTTTAGACAAAGGGGTTTCGTAAAGTTTTGGAAAAGGCGGTTCAAGGTCTATTTAAAGAAGAAAAATTTAGCAAAGCGGAACTTAAGATATTTTCTAAGTACCAAATTTTATCCTTGACCCCTTTATTGCTTTAGAAACCTCTTTAATAAAAAAGACTAAGTAAAGATACTAACCTTTAAGTCTTCGCTAAAGGAAAATTACGCTCTAGGTCAGGGTCTACGGGCCTAAAACTAAGTCTACCGATATGAAAGAAAAATAATAAAACTTTGAAACTTAAGCAAAGAGGATCAATCATACCAAGATTTCTCCTTAAATAGGCAAACCTCGGTGGCATCCAGTGGCTTTGTGAGAATGTCGCCTAATTGATGCTCGCTTGGAACATATTCCGCATCGATGTTACTTTTCTCCACATGATCTTTGAGGAAGTGATAACGGATATCAATGTGCTTTGTCTTCGAGTGCATCATCGATTTTTGGAGACTGAAATTGCCGATGTGTTGTCACACATAATGGACAATTTGCGCCTTGATGTTGTAGTCCACTAGTTGTTGCTTCATCCATAGAAGTTGAGAGAAACAATACCGCAAAGAATGTATTCTGCCTCTGTGGTTGAGTTTGCAACCGAACCTTGTTTCTTGCATGACCATGAGACAAGTCTATTTCCAAGGAATTGACAAGTCCCACTTGTGCTTTTTCCGCTCACTTTCAGAAATGTGATAATCCGAGTATCCAACTAGATCAAAATTGTTGTGTTTGGAATAAGATGCCTAGATTTGTTGTTGTTGAAACATATTCGATGATGCCAAGCGCAAATGTGATTCCTTTGATCCGCCTCGAAATCTTGCACAAACACAAACAACAAACATAATGTCGCCCACGGCAAGAAGGTAAAGAAGTGAACCTATGATTCCTCGATACTTGGTCATGTTCTCTGCTTTCCTTTTCATCTTTGTCAAGATGGCGTCGGTAGACATTGAGTCTCAAATCCTTTAGCGAATCAAGACCAAATTTCTTGATTAGTTCCTTTGCATATTTGGTTTGGCCGATGAAGATTCCGTCTCAAGTCTGTTGAATCTGCAGTCCTAGAAAGTAGGTAAGTTCACCCATCATGCTCATCTCGAACTTGCTTGCACGCCTTCTCGAATCTTTTACAAAGCTTTGATTAGTTGATCCAAAGATGATGTCGCCCACATAGATTTGTACCGTAAGAGAATGACCTTTGTGCTTGAGGATGAATAAAGTAGTGTCGATCTTTCCTCTCATGAATCCTTGTTTTTATTAGAACTTGGATAGAGTTTCATACCAAGCTCGGGAGCTTGCTTTGCCATAAAGAGCTTGAGTCAGTAGACATGATCCGCTTTGTCTTGAATCACAAATCCGAGGTCGTTCAACAGGCTTCTTGAAGATCACCATTCGTAAAGGCACTTCACATCCATCCGATACACTTTGAAGTTCATGAACGAGGCATAGGCTAGAAAGATTCTGATTGCCTCTAATCTAGCAACAGAGCAAATGTTTCGTCGAAGTCAATTCCTTCTTCCCCGCTCGGAGCCTTGAGCAACTGGGCCCGTTGTTTCGTGACATTTCCATCTTCATCTCTTTTGTTTTCGAAACCCATTTGGTGCCGATAACTGGATGATCATTCTACTTTGAACTAAGCTCCACACCTTGCATCTTTCAAACGGTTCACTCTTCTTGCATAGCTTCAATCCAGCATGATCTTCGATAGCTTCATCAATCTTCTTTGGCTCGAGTTCGATACAGTCTCATTTCTTCTCGAACTTTGCTAACCCCTCGTGTTGAGATCACCGATGATTTAAGAAATAGGATAATCTCTTTGTTTCAATAATGGTTGGAGGAAGATCACTGTGAGTTCTTCCCTTAAGAATTTTGGAGTAGGTTGAAAAGGTGATTCACCAAAATCCGTTCAAGAGATAGGAGCTTCAAAACCTTCATTTTCGGTGAACAAGAAGGATGAGTGATCTCGCAAAGGTGTTTGGGGTAAAACATAGAGATAGGTTCGGGTCAATGAAGAGTTGAGTCCCATATCGGCAGAGTTCAGTCTCCGCTGGGAAGGGTTAGCTGCATCGAAGGGTCTCGCGCTGTCGCTTTCTTCGATGAAGAGGAAGTAGATGCTGTATTTGTACTGCCTCATCATTATCGAATCATTAGCAACATTCGAGCCTTTCTAGGCTCTAACAAGTCATATTCATCAAAAGAAACATGCACATATTCTAAAATTTTCAAATGAGTTTTAACCGAAAATGCGAAATGCTTTTGAATGTTTGGAATACCCTAAAATTCCTTCTGCCGATTTTGCATCAAATTTTCCTCTATATTCTTTTCCATTACGAAGAATAAAACATTTACCGAAGATTTTAAGAAATCCTATGTTGGTGTTTCTCCTCCATATTTCATATGGAGTTTTGTTATGAAACTTGTTTACCGAGATCCTGCTCGGTAAAACATGCAGAGTTGACGCTTCGCCCAAGTATCTTGGAAGTTTTGCTTCGCCAAAGATTGTTCTTGCCGCTTCAATCGTTGTTCTATTCTTCCGCTCGCCTACACCATTTTGTCGAGGAGTTCCTACAGAAGTTGTGGCCGATCCGTGGTCATCACAAGATCTTTCTACTCCATTGTTCTTGAATCAGTGCCATTGTCCGATCTTATGTCACTAATGTCTTCAAGCTTTGAGTGAAGTCTTCAAAAAGAGCGGTGACTAGATCATACGCCCTTCTTTGAAGTCATTGTTTCAACCGTGTGAACCTAGAGTAGTCGCCAACTACTACAAGTGTATACTTGTCTCCGTAAATACCGACCGAGTGATTGGTCCAAAGAGATCCATATGTTGAAGAGGTCTGTTGTTGACAAGACAGATTTCTTTTGAAGGAAGACTTGAAAGTTTTCCTAGTTGGCAAGCTTTACAACTCGTCATGGTCGGCAGACAATCGTAGGTAGACCTTGACAAGCCCATCTTTGAGAGCTTGGAGGTGCCAAGTCGAGGTGATCGAGACGCTTGTGCCATAGCCAACCTGTCACGAACGTTGTTGGCTACTAGCAAAGGCTTGAGAATCTCCCTAGAAGATTTAAGTCCACACATAGACATTTCCTTGTCTATTGCCGGCCAAGATTGAGAGCAGATTCGCGATTGATGAGGCACCGGTTGGAGTTGAATTGGCATAGTAATCCTTTGTCGCACTGAGATATGCTCAAAAGATTATGCTTTAATCCACTCACTAGAGACTTTGTTGATGGAGAGACTTCCTTTAGTGATTGAGCCATATCCAATTGTCTTTCCTCTTGCATTGTCTCCGAAAATGTTGGGTCCTTTGGTCAACTATATCCGTAGTAGACTTCTGTTTCCAATATGTGTCTTGAGCGCCCACCGCTAAGTACCAAATGTCTTTGTTTTCTCGATTCTATAGCCATGAAGCATCCCTGAAAAAATATTTAAAGAAACAAGGTCCCTTTTATTTTCTTTTGGGTCCTAAGAATTAGCAACCTTTGGAACCCATACTGCTTAACCTTGAGAGAACTAGGTCTCTCGTGATCTTGGTGTGAACCTTAGCAGCATTGGGCCAGATGGCCCAGGCAATTGCAAGAATGACATAAATGAAACTTCCATAGAGAACCTGCTGTCCTTAACTGAGGAGTGATTATGAATATCCTTTTTCTTAACATCCATTCTTGTTCGGTTTGTTTGTTGACGTAGACCATTGGTTTCTTTTGAATCTTCCTGGTAGCTTACCACCGCACTTAGCTTTGGCTTGTCTGCTGATTACCTTTTTAGGAGGATTTGGTAGAATACCTTTAAGTTTACTTTCAACAAAGAGCGAGCCTCAAGCTTCATAGACAAACTGATAGTCACCTAGATTTAGAGGTAGTAGGTCAACCACCGCCAGGATTTTGCCTTTTGAAGAGTTGCCGCAGCTTAACTTTAGTTTCTCTACCGCTACTTTCTCAAGTTTCTCATTTGAAACAGCCATCTTGGCTTTCCTTTATGAGGTTTGGGGTAGACATAAGGAACACTTGAATAACCAAGCCTTGTTTCCTTTATTTCCGAACGCCGCTTAGAGAAAGAGATATCATTAGCGCTCTTGAGGATTCACCTTTCTCTCGGTGGATCATGGGAATGATTTATCATTACTAGGGCTTC
>CM028379.1:46726355-46778608 GCA_013146195.2 Codonopsis lanceolata
TAGATCCAAAAATAATATCATCAACATAAATTTGGACTAGTAAAATATTACATTTGTGCTTCAGAGAAAAGAGTAGTGTCAATTTTACCTCTTTGAAATCCTTTTCCATAAGGAATTTGGATAGAGTTTCGTACCATGCTCTTGGTGCTTGCTTAAGACCATAAAGGGCTTTTCTTAATTTGTATACATGGTCCCTCTTTTTGAGGTCAATAAAACCCGGGAGGTTGTTCAACAAATACTTGTTCTTGAAGGTCTCCATTTAAGAATGCACTTTTCACGTCCATTTGGTATACCTTGAAGTCCTTGAAGGTTGCATAGGCAAGAAATAATCGATGGCTTCAAGTCTTGCTACGAGCAAAAGTTTGGTCATAGTCGATGCCCTCTCTGTCATATCCTTGGGCTACCAACCTTGCTTTATTCTTGTAACATTTCCTTCTTCATCCAACTTGTTTCGGAACACCCATTTTGTTCCAATGACTTGTTGATACGTGGGTCTAGGCACAGTTCCCAAACTTTACATTGCGACTCTTCTTGCATGGCCTCATCCAGGGGATCTTCAAGGCTTCATCAATCTTTTTGGGTTCAATGGAAGAGACAAAGGCGTGAGAATCAAGAGTTTCATTTCAGGTTACCGGTTCTTAGACCCGGCAAAAGGGTCTCAATGATATTTGAAAGCTGGATGATGTCTAGCTTCCTAATTTCCCTAGGAAGATCGTGAGGCTCGGTTGTAAAGGTAGAGAAGGTGTATCGGTTGTGAATATTCGAGGACTAAGTGTGTCGGTGGCACGATCTATTGTAATAGGAAGAGGATTGTCGGTGAAGGTGATGAGTTCATTTTGAGGTTTAGAGTTTTACGTAGGAGTTGAAGATGGAGGATTATTTTGAATTGAACACATGCTTGTTTCTGTCTCAAATATTTCAAAATTGTTAGTAACATCGGGAGTTTCATAATACTCAATTAAACTTGATTCATCAAAATTAACATGCATAGATTCAACAATTACTTGAGTTTTCTATTATAAACTCTATATGCTTTACTATGCTTGGCATAACCAACAAAAATACCTTCATCGACTTTTCATCAAATTTACCTCTGTAGTCTCCACCATTGTAATGAATGAAGCATTTGCACCCAAAGATTTTAAAGAAAGCAATAGGTGTTCTACCTCTCCATATTTCATAAGGAGTTTTACCATGAAATTTGTTTATAAGAGATCTATTTTGAGTAAAACAGTTGTGTTGACGGCTTACGCTTAAAAATATTTTGGCAATTTTGCTTCGACTAACATTGTTTTGCTTCGATCAAAGTCTGTTTCTTCCTTTCGGCTATACCATTTTGTTGCGGAGTTCTTCTCTTTGAAAAGTTATGATCAATTCCATGATCATCACGGTATGTGTCCATCCCAAGATTTTTGAACTTCGGTTCCATTGTCGGATCTAACACTTATAATCTCACATTCTTTTTGAGTTTGGAGGATTACGATAGGGAAGTGAGAATCGTAAGTTTCTTTGGATTGCATCATCTCAACCAAGTATATCTAGAATAGTCATCCTGACAACTAATGTATACTTGTTTCCTCCTAAGCTTGCGGTAGTTCTGAGGGCCAAATAAATCCATGTGTAGAAGCTCAAGAGTTCTTTTGGTAGAAAGATGGTTTTGGTTTAAAAGGGACTTTTTTTTTTTTCCCAAAATACGGGCATCACATTTTTTGTCGGAGGGGTTTATGGAAGGCAAACCTTTTACCAAATCTCCTTTTGAAAGTTTTGAAAGATACTTAAAGTTTAAATGTGAAAGTCTTTTGTGCCAAAGCCATGAATTTTTGGAAATGTTATTTGCTACAAGACAAATTTGAGTTGTTGTTATTTAAGGAAAGTAAATCTATAGCAAAAACATTTCTTTTTCTAGTACCGATAAGCAAAATTTCATTTGTGAGAGCTATTTTTTGATGAAACAGTGGAGGAGAATGAAGGCTCATACCTTTATCACGAATTGTGAGATACTTAGAAGATTGTGTTTGGACCTTGTACCAAAGAGACATTTTCAATTATTATAGATCCTCGATAATGGATCCATAGCCGATAGTTTTCCTTTTGAATTGTCCCCAAAGATTCGAGAAGGTCCTTTTCTTTTAATAATATTAGTAAGGTTCGGTGATCCGGTCATGTGTCGGAGCATCCAGCATCTAATATCCGTATGTCGTTGAATGATCATCGACCATTAAGCATACGAAATATGAATATTTAAATCATGGTACATTATACTTTTGGGTCCAAAGGGTTAGTTTTCTTCGGTATCCAGACTTGCTAAATTAGGCTTTTGATTACGTCAATAGGTTTAAATCTATATAAGCATTCATGTGTCGATGACCAAGCATAGAACAAATATTACACTTGTGATAACCAGGGTTTATCGAGTCATTTGAGGTGAATTCTTTGATTCTTTTTTGATTCACTTTGAGGTCTTAAGGCAACAAAATTTATTGGCTTGAACTTGTCGGTTGCCCTTCTGAATCCTCCTCTTTTGTCGCTAGGCGACACTTGTCGATTGTTGAGTTAGGCGGTGACGATTTTTTGAGGTTTGTGACGGAAAAGCCGACAACTTTCATTGTTCACCCTATCCTTTTGTTGATGTACCTCTTGTCTTTGATTCTTATTTAAGGATAAGTGAATGGTACAACATTATAGACTAATCCCTTGTCCTTTTCGAATCTTAGGTTCACCTTTTGTGATGCGATCTCACGGCCTTCATCATTTTTGAGTATCAAGACCATCTTTGGTCTTCATGATCTTTCTGTTGTCGATGATAGTTTCTGACATGACTTTTGACTTTGAATAAGTATCAACAACATTGGTCGGTCGAGATTTCTTTCTACAAAGGTCGCAATTTGGGCATCGAGATTTTTGCTTGAGTCTCATATTTTTCATTGAGACTTTTAAGTTCAACAACTCTTTTTCTTTGAACTTTGTAAAGCTCATTGACCTTTTTAAGCTCACAGTTCTCTTCAGAAATTCTTTCAAAGTCACTAGATAAAGAAAAATGGATTCTTTTAAGTGTTTCAAACTTGGAATACATTTCTTGCATTTGTTCCAGCAAATCATCAACACTTGAGTCAGTAATCTTCTCCTCCTGCCTTTTTGAATCATGAGTTATTTTAGCAGTCCTTGGAGAAAGCGGTTGACTTTCTTTTAAGGCGACTTATAATTCCTTGTCCATAAAATCCATTTCCTATTTTCTTAACCACAAGCGATCGGGTTTGATGACCTTTGTCGGTTTGGAGTTTGTAATAGGTGAGCTTGACGACTCATTATCGGGCATCTTTGAGTATTTAGGACTTGGAAGCTCATTTTTGAATCATATATAGCTGATTCTGCTACAAGACACAAATTTGCTTCTTGCTCAAAATCAGCAGATTCATCTTCAGAATCTGTTTCAATCCAAGTTGCAAGATTATGATCTTCTGCAACCAAACCTTTTTGTTTTTCAAAATTTCTGGGAGCTCTTTTATAATACTCATTTCTTGTAAGAGGACAGTTTGAAGCAAAATGACCAGGCTTTCTGCAGTTAAAGCACAACAGTTTTTCTTTCTCAACCTTGTCTTCATTTGTTTTGAAGTAAGGTTTTTGAAAGTTTGGAGTAGATGGTTTTTGGAAGCTTGGAGAAGGTTTTTGATAATTTGAAGGAGACTTTTGAAAATTTGCTGAAGGTTTTTTAAAATTCTTTTTAAAAGATTTGTACTTTCTAAATTGTCTAGCAAAGGCAGCAAATTCGTCTTCATCAAAGTCATCATCTGACTGAGATGTAAAAGTTTTTGATGTTTCTTCTTCTTCAGCTTGAAGAGATATTCCCTTCAAATTTTTCTCAATTTCTTGAGTTTTGAGAACTTCTTTTTCATAAATTTTTAGACTTGCAACAAGACTACGTATATGAGTTTTGTTCAAGTCTCTAGCTTCCTTTATTAGGCGATCACTTTTACATGCCATCTACTTCCCAAAGCGCTAAGAAAGCATATTTAAATCTTTCATACTATAAACTTTACCAAGAGAAGAACATCATTACTTACCTCGAGAAATCATCGTAGGCATTTTTTAAAGATTCTTTTGGGTCCTTCTTGAATGCATCAAATTCTTGTATGCAATCATATAGTTTGTTGTCCTTGGTATTACGATCTCCTTCTACATATTCTACAAGAGCATCCCAAATTTCCTTGGCGATCACACGATCATATATCGCTTGTAGTTTTCATCAGTCTGCACAGCGAATATGTACCTCGGCATCGATCCATCGGTAATCTTGTCTTCCTCGGTCCATTGTTTGAGGTTTGAGAACATATTCTTCTTCTACAGGAGCAAGAGGATTCTGATATCATCATCTGCGGCGAAGATTTTCCAACTTTAGTATTTATTTTCATTGGTTGCATAGGACCACCTCTTACACATTCCATCAACCGTTTGTCTATATTGTTCATATATCTTGTAATTCTTTCCTTCCAGATATCAAAGTGATCTTCATCAAAAATGGGAACTTGAGTGACATTGTTTGATTGAAAAGCTTTAGAGTTGCCATGATCGAGCTTTCAAGGTTAGGCTTGGAAAATAATTTTCTCAAAAAGCCAAGCTCGATACCAATTGTAAGTCCGGATGGCAGATTGAAGGCTAGAGGGGGTGAATAGCCTTTAAAACTTTTGAGGGTTAATTTGAAAATCATAAAATATTGGCAGCGGAAAACTTGATCTTGTCAGTCAAGCTGAAGAGTTGGTCGGTTAGGCGACACTTTTAAGTTTTCAAGCGAAGTGAGTTGGTCAGTTGACTGACACAACAGTTTTTCAAAAGAGATTTGTTTAGATGTTTGATCACTGAATATAGAGAAGAAATTGAAATACAAGTTAACTAAACAAGTAAGCAAACAAGTGGTGTTAACTGGCTGACACTTAATCAGTTTAATAACTTATTAAGTGTTAAGTCAATTAGCAGGGATATAAGAAATGGCTGACAATTCAGTTGAAGTGGTTCACGATAAGCTACGCTACGTCACTACCAAGTTGGTCGGACTTGGATTTTGAAGTGCACTAATTTTATTAAAAATCTAAATGATCTCTAATGGATCGGTGTACAACAAAGACCGGTGTTTGGGAGAATGATTGAGAAACAATCAAACTCGTGTGACAAACTGACTGAGTTCGAAATAATTTGAAATGAAGTACTCAGTGTTTTGCCTAAACAATAACTAGAAAGAAATTTTCAATGGTAAGTATCTAGCTAAAGTTTTCGTGAAGACGAGGACTGAGAGTTTGTGAGTGAAAAGTTTCTAGACTTCAAAAATTCTTCAGATTCGTTGTCTTCACCAATGCTTCCAATGGGTATTTATAGATAGTCTTTGCAAGCAACCCGTTAGGAACACATTTGAATTTTGAAAATGTGTTATGACAGATGCAAGATTACAAAGGATCTTGTGAGATATTATATGGCAGGACATCTATCACAAACACAAAGTGGGAAAGAGTTAGTACAAGTGCATGATTAAACAAATAAGGAAAGATAAACTCATTCTTTAATAACGTATATAGGTCAGCTGAGATAGGTGGCTGACAAAATGATATTCAGCTGACCAATATTAATCTACTTGTCCTGGCTGACAATCAAGTGAAATGTTTTTAAGCAAATCTTTTTAATTTCAAGATTCAACAGAGAGAAATCTAGAGAGAGAACAAATCAGTATCTATATATTAACAAGTTGTGATATTAAAATGTGTAAATCCTCAATCATGCCCCTTGCAAGGTAATCGTAATAATACAAGTTCACTTCACAAGGATTATGGCATGGAGAAACCTGATCAATTATTACATATAACGTGATTTCATTGTACGTATGAAATGTTGCGTCGCGTGCTTTGAATTTTTGGGCCGAGAGATTTACCATCTCTTACGTTTTATTGAGTTTACAACTTGTTAGCTCGAGCGCCATTGTATTATTTGCTTCCGCATTTGTTGAGTCGTTGGCGTATCCCTGTTATAGCCTTACCCTTTGCTTGTTTGTTGTGCTTTCTGGCGGCACGACCAAGGAATCTCCTGTTGGGGTCTGGGTCATATCATCATATGTGTTAGTCCCAAAGGGCACAATAATAAGTTAGAAGGGGGGGGGGTTGAATAACTTATTAAACACTTAAAACTTTTTCATAATAATTCCAATAACAAACACTTGCAATTTATTAAAGAGATTGAAGTAGCGGAAGACTTGTAACGAAGACAGTTCAAGTCTGCCGGTGAAGCACTACCGGTAGACTTAGCTGATTACTGAAGTTTGTTTGCACAAAGGAATAAGTTAAGATATATGAAACAATATAAAGCAGTAAGTAGAAACACATGTATTTTGAGATGGTTCACACTATAAAGAGTGCTACGTCCACCACCAAGACAGTCAACCTTGGATTTAAATCTGCACTATATTTTCCACTAGTTCTATTACACAAATATCCAATGGATCATGTACAAAATATTTGACTTGTGTTTGGGGGTGGGGAAATCAAATATCTGGAGAAACAGAATATTCAATGTGCAGAAGAATAGTAATGAGTACAACAATAAGAAGCAAATGATTAACAGTTGATACAGATCTTCTTGTTGTTGTTGAGGACTTTGTTGAGCAGTTAATGATATCTTGAATGCAATGAGTATAAAACTAGATGTTGTTGAATAGATTCAGAGCGTTTTTTTCTTCAGTCTTTAATGGCAGTATTTATAGATGTGCATCCTTGAGACCATTGGAGAAGACGAAGTGAGTAACAACTCTATTAGGTTAATTTCATTAAAGGCCTGGAGCTGCTTTGTTGACTTCATCTTTAACTCGGGCTGATCAAGGAATGGAGAGGAGTAGGTGCAGCAACTGGCAGGAGGGAGACAGATAGAGTTACAGACCTGCAGTAGTTGGTACTATCTGGTTATGTCAGACTGTGCACCTGCTCGGTCACATTCAGGAGGCGAAAGTCTTCATGCTTTTTCAGAAAAGCTGGAGGGGCGTGTCAAACAAGTCAGGCACTGATTCAAAGATGGATTCAATTTAAATTCAAACTTATTTAAAAGTTGATTTAAATAATCCACTTAAGCATGGTATCTTGAAGAGCTGAACACGTCATGCTTATAGACAAGGTCTACCGCTGGAGGCTGCTTGAAGTCTACTGGTGAAGCTTTCAGTCGAAGTCTTCCACTGAAACCTGTGAAGTTTAGAAAAACTATTCTAAGGTAAAGTTCTATATACAGTTGCCACGCTATCTGGTACGCAGCCCATTTAGCCACTAAGCATAGAACCTAATGTAATGAATGAACGAATGCAAATCAAGATACAATGAGAAACAAAAATCTCCTCCTATTTGCATATGGTCATCATTACTTACAAGTGAGGGCTATGAAAGCTTAAGGATAGATAAAGCATGTCAGAAAAATACTTTTAAGTTTTATAACAGCAGATATGCCTCTATCAAAAAGAAAGCACCTCAAGCGTACAACTAATCTAAGTGCTTACGATCAGAAGAGATATAAGGAACAAGCACAAGGATTAGAGATAAACAGTTCAAATAAATTTAAACTGGATGTTTAAATTCTAAGCTGATGTATGAATTTAAAAGACATGAATGTAAATAGTAGACATTTTTGAAAAGAATGCACTTCTGTATTTCAAACGAGAAGTTTCATTTGTACAGAGTTTTCAAAAAAAAAAAGAAGATAGATACAAAAGTTAGGGATAGAAAGATATAAGCTACCAAGGCCTTTATCCCTTTCCTTTGGCTGCTCTGTCAGCTGCTTCTCTTTCTTGGCGTAGACGCTCAAGTTCTTCAACTCTTCTGGTGTATTCTTCATCAACAGAGGTTGGTAGTCTGGTAGAGCGAGAACGGTAGTCAAGTTCTTCTCGAAGTCTATTGTTCTCCTCCATCAGAGTTCGGTTCATAGACCTTAGTTGTCTCTCCTCCATGATGGCCAGATCACGTTCGCGCTCAGCATTGATTAGATCATGTGCTGCGTCAAGAGCTTGATCGTTGAGATGTAGAACTGGAGGGCATCCGTAACCCAGGTGAAGGGTTATGCTGTGGAAGAGTTGGTAGAAGAGAGTGGAGCAGAGCCTGACACACTCGTTGCGTTGAGCTTCCATGTTGATTTTTAGATCAGTAGATTCGTGCCGCATTTCTCCAAACATGGTCCATACATCCTCTTGAAATTGGTAGAGGATGGCGGCATTCCTGTTGGCAAGCTTGGACGATGTAGTTGTGAGCTCTGTAGCAGCTGTGGAGATACTTTTAAGTTCTCCCAGCCTGTTGTATATGGCGTCTAGGCGGCTCAGGATATCTGCGTTTGCCGGTTGGGATGGAAAAGGGTCGATGTCTATATGCTCAATTTCTACAGACGAGGCGGCGTCGGCAGAGTTGTCAGGTCGGAAGGGCTGCTAGAGTGGTCGATAGGCATACTTGGAGGTAGAAGAAGAATTGGATGGAGGTGGGGATGAAGAAGGGGTTAGGGGGATTTCAATAACTATTTCCGAATGATCACATATATCGAAAGGGGTTGGCAGGGGTGATGTTGAGAACCAGAAGGAAGCAGGGGGATAGAGAAGGGCTTCTGGTATCATAGGGGTAGGTTGTGGAGGAGGGGGAACATGTTTGGTAAAGAGTTCTGTTACCGACAAAAGTTCAAAGATGAACTTCGTGGCAGCAGAGGATAGGATGGGGGAAACTAGGGGGTTTGGATGAGAGGAATGGGTTGGTCTGGTTCTGATTAGGTAGGATTGGGTGAGTGAGGGGTAGAGGGGTTTGGAGAATAGTTGAAGGGAGAGGGAGGTGATGGAGTGGGTGATCTGGTAGGCTCCTCTTGAGGGATAGACTCCTCAAGAGTGATTGGCTCCTCTTGAGGGATAGACTCCTCCGGAGGGGGTGATTCCATCTGAGTAGATGACTCAGTAGGATGGGTAGGAGAAGGGGTAGATGGTTTATGGCCAGCAGACTTCCTTTGTTGCCTCAGCGGCTGGACAAGAGATCCAACAGCTTCATCGGCAGAGATGATATGGTCTGCTGGTGCTGTGGTTGGTAGGCCTTTACGCAATCGCCTGCGTTTAGGCTTGGGTGAAGGTGAGGGTTTGTCAGAAGAAGGTTTGCGTTTAGGGGTTTGGAATGGCCGGGGAGTCGAGGTTGTTGGTTCAGGATTAGATGGCTGGGGAGAAGATGGGTGTCCAGCAGCAGCAGAGGAGCTGCCAGCAGACTTTGCACGTTTACTGGCCTTCAGTTCTTGGCGAATCCATTTGGCCTGAAGCTCGTCTATTTCTGCTTCCTACCTAGCCTTGTTGGCAACATTAGCTTTCGTCTTGGCAAAGATGTCAGCCAAGACTTTAGTCTCATCTGGTGAGAAACCAGTTGCCTTCTTGTCTTGAGCAGCCTTTCTCCGCTTCCACATATGCTCTGACTCTTCTGCTAGCTCTCGGGCTTCTTGCAGGTTGTCACGAGCAACGCTAGAGGTTGCTTTCTCAAATCTTGCCTCGGCAACATGGATGCTTGCATTGGCATTATCATACGCGTCCATGTCGAACCACTTGACCATCATGGGAGTGGGCTTTGCTATCTTTTCAGCAGCAATGTTTGGGAGCCCTCTTTACTGCCTCCTCTTGTTCTCATGATCAACATATTTGTTGAGGAAGGTAGCAGTTAGCTATTTGTCTTTGGACACCTTGATGAGCTCGTCTGGCTTATTGCAGACTTGATTTGAGGCGTATCCCTTAGCAGGGAGTTGATTAGCCGGACAAAGGGCCTCTTGTTGGAAGGGCTATCCTTCACATTGGCAATGTAGTTGCGGAGCTCTTTGAAGATGATAGCGCTGTAGTTGAGGCGAGACCTCTGGTGAATGGTGCTTGATAGATTGAGCTGTTGGATTGTGAATATATTGTGGGCCCCATTCTTGAACAACAGAGATCTGTCCAGCAGATGACTGGAACAGTAGATGTCCAAGGGAAAGACGTTCCTCAGCATTTTACCTTGAGGGTCCCTTGGAGTATTGGTTCCCCTCATTGCTTCCCAGGCTTTGTTGGCCTCAACAATCGATAGCTCTATATCTACGCCATAGTGAACTCTAATGACTTTGGATATCACCTTGGCAGAGAGAGAGAGAGAGGGGGAAAATCCGTGAATCCATCCTCAGATGACAAACGGAGTCTTGGGGTTGATTTCCATGCGCTGGTAGAATTCTTTAACGAGGACGTTGTTGTAGTCTTTGTCGTGGAGACAGAAGAGGGGGAGAATCTCAGACTCGTTCATGTCATCACACATCTTGGCTCCAGCAGCGAATGTGCGAACTGTCCTTAGGTCAATGCACATGCCGTGAGCTGCATGTATAAAGAGGAAATCCTGGGACGTTGACGGAGGGGCTTGGATGAATGACCTGTTCTGGGTCAAATGCCTTCTTCTTGCCGGTATTAGTCTTGGTAGATGATTTAACCTACAAAAACCGTTTTCAGAAATTAGGGCTTTTCCCTTGACAGAACAAAAAACCAAAAATTTCATTTTTAAGAAATAAAATAAAATTTCAGACAGAAAAATTGAAACCCTTGAATGTTTGGACAGTTAAATGTAGAGAAACATCAATAGATAATTCTCAAAGAAATAAGTATTCAAAGTATAGAGAAAACTGTTGGTTTCAAGGTTTTGAAATGAACAACAATGGCAAAAACCGTCAAGATACGCAAAGCGTCCTTTCGGATTCCTCAATAATATGACTCAAAAGAAGAAATTTTAAGCATAAATCAAAAGAAAGTAATCTAATGAATGTCGAAAAGCTTACCATTGTTGCTGTAAGGAAGAAGAAGCAAAAGATTGACGGAGAGATGAAACAGTTGTAGAGAGGAACTAAGGGTTTGAGTACAGAGAGAATATCTGAGAGAGAGGGTCTGTGAATGTTTTGAAAAAGGCGGTTCGAAGTCTATTTAACGGAGAAGAAAAGTCATTTTAGCGAAAATGCCTTAGATGGTTGACAGGTGTGTATCAAAAGTCTTTTAACTTAAGATATTTTCAAAGTAACAACAAAAAGTGACTTTTAACGCCATTGCCTTTTTAGAAATTTTTTTACCCTTTAATAGACTAAAAACTGAGATACTAACCTGGTCTTAACGAAGTTGAGCTATATCATTTAACAAAGTTAGTAATAATTAAGTCTGTTGGTATGAAAGAAAACTTGTAAAGTTAAAAAATAGAATATAAGCTATAGGATCAATTATACCAAGATTTCTCCTTAAATAATCAAACCTGGTAGCATCCAGTGGTTTCGTGAGAATATCAGCCAATCGATGTTCCGTTGGAACATATTCCAAACTGATGTTACCTTTTTCCACATGATCCTTGAGGAAATGATAATGGATATCAATGTGCTTTGTCTTTGAGTGCATCACTGGATTCTTTGAGACTGAAATTGCAGAAGTGTTGTCACACATAATGGGACAATTTGCAGTCTTGATCTTGTAGTCCACTAGTTGCTGCTTCATCCAAAGTAGTTGAGAGCAACATCTACTGGCAGCAATGTATTCTGCCTCTGTGGTTGAGTTTGCAACTGATCCTTGCTTTTTGCATGACCAAAAGACAATTCTATTTCCAAGAAATTGACAAGTCCCACTGGTGCTTCTTCTGCTAACTTTGCAGGCTGCATAGTCTGCATCTGAGTATCCAACTAGATCAAAGTTGTTCCTTTTCGAATACCAGATTCCCAAATTTGTAGTTATTGAAACATATCGATGCTACGTTTAGCAACAAGCAAATGTGATTCCTTTGGATCTGCCTAAAATCTAGCATAAACACAAACAACAAACATTATATCATGTCTACTGGTGTAGACACATCAATTTCGTACCCCTGGTATGTATCATGACATAAAATATCAAGACCTGTTAAAACATTAACAAATGTCAAGTTACAGGGTTGAAAATGCAAAAGGACAAAGCAGGATGCGCAAAACAGTGAAATGCAGAGTTTAAAGTGTCAAAAAAGAAAGAACTTTGCCAAAGTTGGCGCCACCCATGGATGAAGTGGGAGTGGTGCCAAGATTGAGTGTGGGTGGTGGCCAAAGTTGTCCACAGTGCTCTCAAAGATGCTACTGAACTGCTACAGTTTGCCGTAAAGTCCAATTTTTTCCGCGGTCTGTACAATGAAGTGAAGCATGGAAGCGGGAATTTTAATCCCCGATGAATCCTCATCCCAGGCTATAAATAGAGCCTTCGGGGTCGACCTTCAGCACACCTTTCTTCTGCAAAAACTCTCCGCGTCCTCGTTACGCTGAAGAAATAGGTTGCAAAGTGAGATAGTGAGTGATCTCTCCAAAGCCTCAAAACCCTGCCAAAACTCCTCCAAACTTAAAACCCACCGGTTAAAGTGAGCCTTAGCCCCCCAGCTAGGTTTCCACCCTATTTCCCCGGTCCAAAAATCGTGAAAAGAGCAGTTGCTCTGCCCGATTTAAAAAGGCCAAATTAGCCAGATATAAGCCCTTGTTCTGCCCAAATTCCACTAGCAACAAACAAGCAAGTGTCAAAAAGAAAGCAGTTGCTCTGCCTGTTTCACGGGTCTCAAAGGCAACTCTTGCAAGTCGTTAGTCCGCCCAAATCACAACAACAACAACAAAAGACTCCCTCTCCCTGAAGGACAGAGCGAGCACACCCCGCTCTAAAAGGTAATAGCCTTTAAGGGCGTTATATTTTTTATATAAAAGTTTTTCCTTAAATCTGGCCCAATGTAAAAAATATAAGCCGTTTTGCTGCCCGGATTTAGTTAGGAAATATTATGTAAAAGAGCCGTTATAATGACCAAATATTTTTAAATATATCTGTAATTATTGTAAAGAGACGGCTACAAGTCCGTAAATAATGTAGCCGCGGATGTATTTACCTTCCCAACTCGTAACTTAGCCTCCGAACCCGTTTTATAATCTCTGATTTATCTTTTTTTGGTTTTGCTTTATTTTTGCCTTAAAATAAAGATGGCGACTTTATAAAACATTTTGGATCCAGTGGGGCCTCGCAACACTCCTTTCTTGCACTTTTCCGCTTTCGCCTAAAAAAAGAAGAATGAGAATGAAAGGGTGATGTATTCCCATATCCTGGTATCCCCTAAACAAGGGATAACTTGATGCGGGAAACCCAAAACTCCCATAGTGATCCGAAATAGGCCATAAAGCTATTTTTATAAAATCCATAGTGGGGGCGTCGCAACATCCTTTTTTGCACTTTTCCGTTTTCCCCTAAAAAAAGGGAAAATGAGAATGAAAGGGTGATGCATTCTCATATTCTGGTATCCCCTAAACAAGGGATAACTTGATGTGTGAAACCCAAAGTTCCCATATTGGATCAAAAATCCACTAAAGTCAACCGAGACGCATTCCAACGTGCTATTTTAGACATCCCTCCTCTCGTACTTTTAATTTCGTTTTCCCCTAAACAAGGGAGGCTGGAATGAGAGCAGTGGTGTCCCACATCCGCACGTACGCGCACCCCTATCCAAGGGCGTACGGGGCGCGGGCGCATGTCCCGAGCGACCCACAGTGGCGATTCTGCTAGGGAGATCGTTTTATTTTAAATATAATGGGGGGCTAGACTCATAAAAATAAACTTTTTTGTTTTTCTTTGTTTCTGGCTAAAGTATGCTTGTTATATTAATTTATGTATTTGAATATTGCGTTCCTATACAACCGTGTCTATATTTGTGGATATGATCCTCCATCTTGCAGCCGTTTCGTTCCGATAGCTGTTACATGTATATTTAAAAATATTCTTTTTTTAAGAAAAAAAGAAGCAAAAATTTTTTTTGAAAGAAAAAAAAGTTTTCAAAAAAAAAAAATACATATATATGTCATATATATGTTTGCAATAAAATTCCGGGCGGCACAATAAAAGGGCCGGGGCTTTATTTTTAATATTGCTTTCCTTTCGGCCCTATATTTATATTTCGTTCTGTTTATTATTTTTTAGCAATTTGTACATATTTGCATTCATTCTACCATTTTATTTTGGGGACATAGGATCAAATTTGTAATTAATAGGAATAGATAGATTCCCCGCTTTTCTTTCTATTTCTTAATATGATGTGCTTGTTTGCTCGCGCCCAAACTAAAAAGCCGAGAAAAATCCACACGTAACAGCAAGACAGGCCATATATGTTTTATTTTTTGTTTATATATCTGAAAATAAATAAAAATTCTACTGCTTTTTAGATACCGCACGCACGTGCACACATATAGGTATATTCCGAACTGCTACCCTACACCATGGTCAGCCTACTCCCTGCATAAGCCAACGTTAGAATGCATATAGATTCTCAGAACACTTCAATGACCGACCGGTTTTTGCATCTTTGAATCATGGGTCAGCCCCTGCCAAAAAAAATATATATGAGATCAAAAAAGAAAAAAAAGAGAAAAATATGAAAAAAATAATAATGCGCAAGAAAGAAAAAGAATAAAGAAAAAAGTGAAAATAAATTGTGCAAACAAATGAAAAAATATATACGCAGGGGTTGATCTGTTATTCTCTGATGCTCGACCTAGACCATTTCGAATGGTGGATCCTGGAAAGAGTATAGACCCTTCACCTGGGATCAGTCCGGTCCTGGGGAGTCAAAAGACAAGTGGAATACATTGGTCCTATACTCTGGAGAAAGAATCCACTGTTTTAGGAAATGTCCTGAGACTGTCAAAATAAAGTAGGTGCTTATCCGGTCAATTGTAGGGAAAATAAAAAAAATAAAAAAAATTATACTAATAAAGGCACGCAGTACTCTTAGCCCAAAAAGCCTTCAGCCAACCTTTCTGATACCTCCCAAAACCCATTTTCCTCAGAAACCTGGCCCAAATTTTGAAAGGGCAGAGATAATACTGGCCGATTGATACGGAAGCGAGCACGTAAATCGATCGAGAAAATATCGAGGCGGATCGAGAAAAGGCGATGCTCGATTCGAAGGTACATATTTTAGCAGAATGGCAGATGAAAGTGAGCAGTCCGCCATACGTACAGATAAAGGGGATTCAAGGGACGCTCCGACTCCAGCTATGCAGCAATCAATGGTTAGACCAAAGTTTGGATGCAGCGACTGATCATATGATGAGCCAAATGGCTAGGCTGGTGCAAAATTTAAAGTCCAGTGGTAAGAAAATCTCCTCCCTTGCAGTCCCTCAAGAAGCATCAACCTCCCATGTTCCTCCAAATCCAATTTCCCAGCCAAACACTAACTCGTCAAATATTACCACTACCCCAAATCCATATCCAACCCAAAATCAATATCCAACCCAAAATCCCTATCCAACCCAAAATCCATATCCTGCCCAAAATTCCTATCCAACCCAAAACCCTTATCCTATCCAAGACCCAAATCCTACCCAAAATCAAAATCCTTACCAGAACCCTTACCAAATGCCTCTTCAAAATCCTTATCAAATACCACAGCCAGAAATTAATCCAGCCTTTCCCAATCCAACCAGTATATACCAAAATCCAACTCCCCCTCCCACCAAAATGGAGACAGACATAGAGATCTTGAAAAGTATGATGCTCGAAGCTCTGGACAAAGAAAAATTTTCTATGAAAGGCATTAACGCTAAAACCTTCATCCATACTACCCCCAAATTTCAAAATGCCTGACATAGAAAAATTTGACGGGACTGGATGCCCTATCTCCCACCTAAAATCTTATTCTACTGGCATGCAATCAAGAGGGGCTAGTTTCGAAGCCATGGCCTCCAATTTCCATCTTACCTTGATAGAGGCTGCTAAGCAATGGTTAATGCTAGCAGATGATTGCACCATGGGCACTTGGGACCAAATAGCTGAAGGGGTCCTAGAAAGGTACAAAGATAATACCACCACTGAAAATAAACAAGAACTTGGGGCATGAACCCAAAAAGAAAATGAAACATTCGCAGAATTTGCAGCCAGATGGAAGGATAAAGTCGCTCAGACTTTGGATAGACCTGATCTGGTTGAATCATTCAGAATGTTCATCAAAAACCTCCAGCCCATTTACCTAGAACGCATGCGGTATCTCCCTTATAACAATTTTAAAGAAATAATGGAGATAGGAGTCCGTATTGATGAAGAAATACGTACGGGATCCCTAGAGATTGATACACATACACCCCCAATTTCACTCTGTAACTCTGAATCAGATGTAGAGTCTTCGGAAGAGGTCAACGTGGTTGAAAGAATTCCACCTGGTAAATATAGTAGTGTGCCATGGTCATACGAGAAAAATGAATCTGCCAACTCTGTTGAAGGAAGCAGTAATGCCAACAAGAACCTCATAGGACCCTACCGAGCAAAAGGAAGGCATTACGATGAACTGAATGCCCCAATGTCCCTGATTTTCCAAGGCTTAATGGCACAAGGGGTTTTGAAACCAATGGAAAATTACCGACCTCCACCAAAGCTATCAGACACGTGGGACCACTCTCAGTATTGCGAGTATCATCGTAGCAGTGGCCATCCCACTGATAAGTGTTATAAGCTCAGAAGTGCCATCCAAGATCTTATTGATGCCCAAATCATTGAGAAGCCTCACCCATGATTGTCTCTAATAAAAAGTGAAAAATACCCTAAAAAACCCTTGTATATACACCTCCAAAGACTCTTTGTACCTTTGAATATCCTTTTGTCAAATAAAATCTCTAGGAAACAACTCTTTTCAACTCAGCGTCAATTTTCATAAATTTTGGGATCCTTGTTGTTTTCTGGTACCTCTAACAATTTTGCAGGGGCTGAAAAATAAAAAATTTGGCTACTATCATTTGCTCTCTTAAGAAGACTATCCAGAGGTACGTAATTACAACATCTCATTTCCAAAAAAAAAAGATTATTATTATTTTTAAAAAAGAGAGTCTTCAAAAAAAAAAAAAAAGAGGTTTTTCTATATGTTGTCCTTTGTTTCCCAAAACATGTAAAGACGGGAAATTCCCCCCTCAGCATTATTTTCAATTTCCATCACTAGTTGATAAGTGCATCAGTCATTATTGATTCAAAAAAAAAATCTAGCAAGTCCTACTTTGAGATGTCAAGGTCTACCACCTCAAAAAAAAAAAAAGCAAAAAACAAGAAAAGAAAAAAGGGAAAAATGATGAAAAAAAAAAAAAAAAAGAAGAAGGACCGATAGTAAGCCAGAAAAGAAAAGAAAGTTGGAAAAACTGGGATAGCCAGGAAAGCAGAAAAGTCTGGAAAGCTTAGAAGTCCAGAAAAGCCAAGCAACTCAGGGATCATACACAACAATTCAGGACTAGGGGCTTTCAAACCCCAGAGGTATCTTCTTAGCTCATATTAATACCTACAGCTTATCCTTGCAGAGTATGCTCATTTGGTCTTCGTTATTTTGAAAGCCTAACCGAGTCTTCAAACTAAGCCTTCCAAAAGTATATTGAAGCCTGATAAAATTCTTGCTTTTCCGATATTAGCTTGTCAAGTCTTCTTCTTGATCTCTGAGCACCACATATCGCCGAAATATCTGTAAAAAAAAGATGAAGATGACGAGTCAACTCATGAAAAAACATGATAAGTTTACACGAGTTGATGATGAGTCACCAAGAAGATATGGACCCAGAAACTTTTAAGAACACAAGAAATCCGGAGCAGGCAGGTCGTCTTGACCAGAATCGCCTTCGACCCATTGCGGCCGAGCTATTAAACGGTACACTAGGGGCTTCCAACCATACACCCAACCTCTTCCAAATGCCTGAACAAATCAATCAATTGCCAAAGCCTAACCATCTCTAAAACCCACCTTCTCAAAACTAGGGCTGCTCCACCCTTATATATATCCCCCAAGAGTGACAATCTTCTTTTATCCCAAGAGAGAGAAGACGAGTATCTCTTCAAGCACTCTCCCAATTTGCTCCGAGAGGTCAAAAAAAAAAAAAAAAAAAAGAAATTTCCCTCTCGCAAAAAAAAGAGAGAAGAGAAGAAAAGAAAGAAAAAAAGAGGGAGCCTTTCTTGAGCAATGTCCTCAAAATCTTTCTCTCGCAACAAAAGAAAAACATCAATCACTCTTAGACAACCCCACGACTCGCAACCAAGGCTAAAAGCCGACCTCCCAACCATACCTACAACCAGGTCTGGAGACCAAATTCTCATCCAAACCTATGGCCCAAAATACCTTTGAGCAAGAGGCCAATCAGATCCTCAATCCTAAAGCTAAATCATCCTAAATGCTTGAACACTATACTCTAACCTAGTCACCACCTATAGCTCTGTTTCAATCGGATGCAACGGATCTGGATCCAGGACAGAACTCCTTGCTGAAGACACATAAAATTATCAAAAGATAAATGTTAAGTAGGGTCCATAAAACCTATGATACTCGGCGATAAACTCTGGATCACGACTTTTCTTTTTGTCCATTAGAGTCATCAACTTTCTGTGAGCATACTCATTCCTGTCTCCCACAAAAGTCTCTCTCAATCGAGTCTTTTTGGGGCTGTCTCCAGTTAATCTCTTCAGAAACTTGCCCATCCCATCTTACAAAATTTGGTTGATTAAATTCATCCTGGGGCTTCTCTCGCCAAACTCATTCGATACACAAAGGCTCATCATCTCCAGAGGCAGCTGTCATTTCCATCTCTGCCTGAAGGAGCGAAAAGGCTACAAAGCCGTGATCCCTCAAGAATAAGCAGCTCATCCTCGCATGCATCGAAAGACTGGCTCCCTACAAGGTAAACAGCTCGCTAGGTTGAAAACCCGAAAGGGTGGCCTAGGCAAAAGTTAGAGCATGAAAAAAAAAAAAAAACAAGAAAAAAAAGAGAAAAGAAAAGAAAAGAAAAAAAAATGGTTCCTCCGAGGCATTGATTAGTAGGGCTCACTAGTCCCGGTTGAATTCCTTTTTTTTTAATGATGCACTAGTCAAAAGACTTAAAACTGACCCAACACATCATTCGCCTCCATTTCAAATATCACCATCAACTCCCATACACATAACCCTCCAAAGCCAACTAAAAGTCACATCTCAAGCTCTCATATTGCATTTCCATAACCATGCCTTATGCTGTCTTAACATGTTTAAGAAACAGATGGTACACATGCGCATTCAAAAGTTTTTTAAAGAGAAAGGGAAAAATTTCATTCGCATGCTTGCATCTTATCAGGTCTTCCGCAGCATCGGCCTATGAATGTTCTCCCAGCATCTCGCCAAGGACCACCTCCAAAGATCCTCAGCAACATCATCAAAAGCTACATAGAGTGAAGTCCATATCCCTAGCAGATCAGCCGGCAAATGGGGCAGAAAAGCCAGAAAATCGGCAGCAGAGCAAAAGAAGAAATTTCCGGCCAAGGCCGGAAATAGCAACAAAAGAGAATTTTCCAGCTGAAGCCAGAAAATGTAACAGTAAGGAAGAAATTTTCCAGCTAAGGCTGGAAATTGCGGCAGGAAAAGAAAAAATTTCAAAAGTGAGCTGCGACAAAAGAAAAATCCCGGCGCAAAGCGACAAAAGAAGCGACATATAGCGGCAAAGATTAAATCGGCGAAAGTCGCAAATGTAAAGCCAAGGTAAGAAAAGGTAAGTATTTTACCCCTTTTCTGTGCATCAATAGCTGTGTTGGAAAACTTTCCTTTAAGGGGCACACAACCCCGGATCAGAGGGAAAGGTTTTGTTCTCCGACGAAGGCAGCGTTCCTAAGGAGACATTTCATACCGCAGAACATGCATCGCAACACTTGATAATTACCTTTGTAGCACTAGCATCACAGCACATACATCGCGGCATACCTTCTTTTAGTAATGCGATGGATATCGCATTCAGCGTTGCGATGCAATGGATATTGCATCTGTCTTTCCGTGTTGATGCGATGGATATCGCATCTAGCGTTGCGATGCAATGGATATTGCATCCGTCCTTTAGAAATACGATGGATATCGCATCTAGTGTTGCGATGCAATGGATATTGCATCCGTCTTTTAGTAATGTGATGGATATCGCATTCAGCGTTGCGATGCAATGAATATTGCATTTGTCTTTCGTGTTGATGCGATGGATATCGCATCTAGCGTTGCGATGCAATGGATATTGCATCCTTCTTTTAGTAATGCGATGGATATCACATTCAGCGTTGCGATGCAATGGATATTGGATCCGTCTTTTAGTAATGCGATGGATATCGTATTCAGCATTGCGATGCAATGTATATTGCATCTGTCTTTCCGTGTTGATGCGATGGATATCACATCTAGCGTTGCAATGCAATGGATATTGCATCCGTTCTTTAGAAATGCGATGGATATCGCATTCAGCGTTGCGATGCAATGGATATTGCATCCGTCTTTTGAGTAATGCGATGGATATTGCATCTAGCGTTGCGATGCAATGGATATTGCACCCGTCTTTTAGAAATGCGATGGATATCGCATCTAGCGTTGCGATGCAATGGATATTGCATCTATCTTTCCCTGTTGATGCGATGGATATTGCATCTAGTGTTGCGATGCAATGGATATTGCATCTATTTTCTCCGTTAATGCAATGGATATTGCATTAAGTTTATGTCGACGCAATGGATATTACGTTTTGTGTTGCGATGCAATGGATATTGCATCTGTTTTCTCCGGATATTGCATTAAGTTTTGTGTCGACGCAATGGATATTGCGTTTTGTGTTGCGATGCAATGGATATTGCATCTCCTTTCCGTTTTAATGCAATGGATATTGCATTAAGTTTTGTGTCAACGCAATGGATATTGCATTTAGTGTTGCGATGCAATGGGTTTTGCATTTTGATATGCGCTATTTTCACTAGGTTGTAATGGATATTACGACTATCTTTCCGCATAACACTTGTCTGCATTGCAACACTTGATCCCCCGCAGAGACGAACTACGTTTGGTCTGATTCCTTGGATAAGGATACGTAGGCAGCCTATTTCGGTAGGGACGACCATCACATCACTTGTTTGTTACCATTGCAGCATGCTTGTTTTGTCTAGGCCTGAACTACGTTTTGGTCTGATTTCCTTTATTAAGGGATACGTAGGCACCCTACATTAGTAGGTCCAACCATCAGAGCACTTAATTTGCATATCTGCTTAAAAATAGCGATAACCTGCTATAACCGACTAAAAATGTCTAGGATATGGAGGTTTGGTTTGCATTATAAACTGTTGCATTATAACTGCTACCTGTTGCATCTCTCCCCCGTATTGATTGCACGAAATTGGAGAGTCTATTTCTTATCAACGATGTTCGTCTACTCAGTAAACTACGGGTTACCCATAGACTCCATCGTTGAGGGGCTCTGTAGACACCCCAATTTCGTACCCCTGGTATGTATCATGACATAAAATATCAAGACCTGTTAAAACATTAACAAATGTCAAGTTACAGAGTTGAAAATGTAAAAGGACAAAGCAGGATGCGCAAAACAGTGAAATGCAGGGTTTATAGTGTCAAAAAAGAAAGAACTTTGCCAAAGTTGGCGTCACCCATGGATGAAGTGGGAGTGACACCAAGATTGAGTGTGGGTGGCGCCCAAAGTTGTCCACAGTGCTCTCAAAGATGCTACAGAACTGCTACAGTTTGCCGTAAAGTCCATTTTTTTCCGCGGTCTGTACAATGAAGTGAAGCACGAAAAAAGGAATTTTAATCCCCAATGAATCCTCATCCCAGGCTATAAATAGAGCCTTCGGGGTCGACCTTCAGCACACCTTTCTTCCGCAAAAACTCTCCGCGTCCTCGTTACGCTAAAGTAATAGAGAGCGAAGTGAGATAGTGAGTGATCTTTCCAAAGCCTCAAAACCCTGCTAAAACTCCTCCAAACTTAAAACCCACCGGTTAAAGTGAGCCTTAGCCCCCCAGCTAGGTTTCCACCCTATTTCCCCGGTCCAAAAATCGTGAAAAGAGCAGTTGTTCTGCCCGATTTAAAAAAGCCAAATTAGCCAGATATAAGCCCTTGTTCTGCCCAAATTCCACCAGCAACAAACAAGGAAGTGTCAAAAGGCAAGCAGTTGCTCTGCCCATTTCATGGGTCTCAAAGGCAACTCTTGCAATCTGTTACTCTGCCCAAATCACAACAACAACAACAAAAGACTCCCTCTCCCTAAAGGATAGAGCGGGGTCGCTCTAAAAGGTAATAGCCTTTAAGGGCGTTATATTTTTTATATAAAAGTTTTTCCTTAAATCCGGCCCAATGTAAGAAAATATAAGCCGTTGTGCTGCCCGGATTTAATTAGGAAATATTATGTAAAAGAGCCGTTATAATGGCCAAACATTTTTAAATATATCTGTAATTATTGTAAAGAGACGGCTGCAAGTCCGTAAATAATGTAGCCGCGGATGTATTTACTTTTATTTTCCTGTCTTTAAATGCTTTGTTTATTTGCTAGATAAATATAACAAAAAGCATACTTTAGCCAAAAACCACTTTTGAGACCGAAAGGGCGAGTTGGGTGCCTAGCTCCTTCCCAACTCGTAATTTAGCCTCCGAACCCGTTTTATAATCTCTGGTTTATCTTTTTTTGGTTATGCTTTATTTTTGCCTTAAAATAAAGATGGCGACTCTATAAAACATTTTGGATCCAGTGGGGCCTCGCAACACTCCTTTCTTGCACTTTTCCGTTTTCCCCTAAAAAAGAGAGAATGAGAATGAGAATGAGAATGAGAGGGTGATGTATTCTCATATCCTGGTATCCCTTAAACAAGGGATAACTTGATGCGGGAAACCCAAAGCTCCCATAGTGATCCGAAATAGGCCATAAGGCTATTTTTATAAAATCCATAGTGGGGGCGTCGCAATATCCTTTTTTTTTTTTTCACTTTTCCGTTTTCCCATAAAAAAGGGAAAATAGGAATGAAAGGGTGATGCATTCCCATATCCTGGTATCCCCTAAACAAGGTATAACTTGATGCGGAAAACCCAAAGTTCCCATATTGGATCAAAAATCCACTAAAGTCAACCGAGGCACATTCCAACGCGCTATTTTAGACAGCACTCATCTCGCACTTTTAATTTCGTTTTCCCCTAAACAAGGGAGGATGGAATGAGAGCAGTAGTGTCCCGCATCCGCACGTACACGCATCCCTATCCAAGGGCGTGCGGGGCGCAAGCGCATGTCCTGGGCGACCCACAACTGGCGGTAAGGTAAAGAAGTGAACCTATGATATCTCGATACTTGGTCACGTTCTCTTGCTTTCCCTTCTCATCTTTGTCAAGATGGCAGTTGGTAGACATTCGAGTCTCGAATCCTTTAGCTGAATCAAGACCAAATTTCTTGATAAGTTCCTTTGCATATTTGGTTTGGCTGATGAAGATCCCGTCTGAAGTCTGTTGAATCTGAAGTCCTAGAAAGTAGGTGAGCTCTCCTATCACACTCATCTCGAACTTGCTTTTCATTAGCTTCTCGAATCTCTTGCACAGGCTTAGATTTGTTGATCCAAAAATGATGTCGTCCATATAGATTTATACCAGAAGAGATTGGCCTTTATGCTTGAGGATGAACAGAGTTGTGTCTATTCTTTCTTTCACGAATCCTTGTTCAATTAAGAATTTGGATAGAGTTTCGTACCAAACTCTGGGAGCTTGTTTGAGACCATAGAGCGCTTTCTTAAGTCGGTATACTTGATCCTGTTTGTCTTGGATGACAAAACCTGGAGGTTGTTCAATATATACCGTTTCTTGAAGATCACCATTGAGAAAGACACTCTTTACATCCATCTGATATACTTTGAAGTCCATGAACGACGCGTAGTCTAGAAAGTGTCTGATTGCCTCTAACCTGGCAACATGAGCAAATGTTTCATCGATGTCAATTATTTCTTCCTGTCGGTATCCTTGAGCAACCAGTCTAGCTTTGTTTTTGGTGACATTTCCATCTTCATCTCTCTTGTTCCTAAATACCCATTTGGTGCCTATGACTGGATGGCCAGTAGGTCTTTGAACTAAGCTCCACACTTTGCATCTTTCAAACTGATTCAGCTCCTCTTGCATAGCTTTAATCCAGTAATGGTCTTCGATAGCTTTGTCAATCTTCTTTGGCTCGATTTCAGACAGGAATGTGAAGGAAAACATAGTCTCATTTTGAACATTACTTCTCGTGTGAACTCCTGAGTTGAGATCACCAATGATTTGAGAGATGGAGTGATCTCTTGTTTCAATAACAGTTGGACGAAGATCACTTCTAGTGAGTTCTTCCCTTAAAGAATCTGGAGAGGGTAGAGAAGGTGATTCACCAAAATCAGGTTCAGAAAAGATAGAATTTTTGAGACCTTCATTTTTTGGTGAACAAGAAGGGTGAGTGATCTGCAAAGATGTTTGGGGTAGAACAGAAGAGATGGGTTCAGGGTCAACAGAAGGGTTGGAAGAGGTACCAGCAGAGTTGAAGTCTGTTGGTGCTGGATTTGTAGAACTTGAAGAGTCTGCAGTTGGAGGATTCTGAGGTGAAGAAGAAGTAGAAGTTTTATTTGTACATGTCTCAACATCATCAGAATCATCAGCAACATTTGGAGCCTTTTGAGGCTCTAATAAATCAATTCATGAAAAGTAACATGCACAGATTCTAAAATTTTCAAAGAAGTTTTGTTAAATATGTGAAATGCTTTTGAATGTTTGGAATAGCCCAGAAAAATTCCTTCGTCTGATTTTGAATCAAATTTTCCTCTATATTCTCTTCCATTATATAGAAAAAAACATTTACAGCCGAAGATTTTGAAAAATCCAATATTTGGGGCTCTTCCTCTCCATATTTTGTATGGAGTTTTGTTATGGAACTTGTTTACCAGGGATCGATTCTGAGTGAAGCATGCAGAGTTGACAGCTTCTGCCTAGAAGTATTTCGGAAGTCTAGCTTCGGCCAGTATAGTTCTTGCTGCTTCAATGAGTGTTTTGTTCTTCCGTTCAGCTACACCATTTTGTTGAGGAGTTCCAGCAGCAGAAAAGTTGTGGCCGATCCCGTGGTCATCACAATATCTTTCAACACCGTTGTTTTTGAATTCGGTGCCATTGTATGATCTAATGTCACTTATGTCTTCAAGCTTTTGAGTTTGAATGCTTCTGAAAAGAGCGATGACTAGATCATATGTCTCATTGATAAATGTGCATATTGTCTATATTTTTGGATACTTTGGGCTTATTTTCCTAGTCAATATTGCATTTATCATTGCTAATTTAATTGTTTTGACTCATTTACCTTTATTTGTCTTAATTGGGTAGTTTTGCAAATTTTGTGCATTAAAGTCAAGCTTTAATGATGAAGTAAAGGCAAATTGAATTCCAGCATTTTTCGTGGGCAGCGGTTACTTTTCGTGGGGTGGAAAACTAATGTCAAGAATTAAATTGAAGATTTCCAGTAGCAATCGCACCATAGGTGCGAAATATTTCGCAACCTTCAATCGGGCAGCTCAAGAGTCACTTCCAATATTTTCTAGTTTGGACCCTTTTTATGCATCTAGACTAAATGTCATCTAAAGGGGGATGGAGAGCTTTAATTTAGCCTCTCATTTATCTCTCCTTAATTTCTCATTTATTGTCATTACTCCAATTTATTTTGGTTGACAAGGGGGAAGGAAATGCTTAGTTTTTCCTATATATGGCTCCTTCCTCCCCTCCTTAGAGAGAGAGAATTTTACTTCCATACTCTCGTCTCAAATAGTTAGATAGGCATTTTAAAATAGTTTTATATTTGAGTTTATGAATTCGTTCAGTGCAAGTTCTACTTCTTCCCTTTTCTTTGTTTTTATTTTATGATTATTCTTAACATATTTATTTTAGTTACTTTAATTATGTGTGAGTAGTTTTCTAATTCTAGGATTAGGTGTAGCCTGTAATGGATTTATAAATAAAGTTTTTATCTTTCCGTTTATTTGAATGTCACCCGTTTTGATTCGATTTTAGTTTTGTTAATAATTGTATAGAATTGTAGTAGCGAGGGACCGAAAGGTGAAACTACTACATTTATGCAATAATCTTAGTTACTGAAGTGAAGGACCGAAGGTGAAGCGTAGGTAATGTAAGCGTAATATCGAACTAGAAATTCATGAGAACGAGAGTTGATTAAATTTCTAGAGGCTTATAGAATTGTAGGACATAATGGGTTTAGTTTAATTCATTGAGCGAGACATCGGATTTGAATGAACCTAGGCACGGTTGAGAGTAGTTCGAAAGAATGGAATTAACTATTTTTGTGGCAGCCCGACCCGGACTCCAATGCGGGATCCCAAGGTCGTGCCACCAAGACAAGCTAAGAGACGGGCAAGCACCTGCTAATCATAATGGTGCAAGTCGGAAGATGAGCCATCAAGCTCGAAACAGGAATGTAAGGCCATAACGGCGATACGGAACAGCAAAAACTAAAATATGCGGAAGCAAATCATAGGTGGAACCAAAGCCTATAATTATAAACCAAGGAATACAAGGCTGAGAGACAACTATCTCTCGACAAATCTAAAACGCGCGTGACTCAACATTGCGCACGGGCAACAAACCATCGGCAACTAAAGGCCGGCGAATCAACAAAATACCAACCTGATAAACAACCACTCAACGGCTACAACATGCCGGAGTGACAAAACAAATAAAAGAATAAGAGATTAAACACTAACAACTAAACCAATGTCTCTCGACTAAAGTTGTCGGAGATAGAAATAACAATAACACAATACTAGAATAGGCAAGCTAAACCTTGCCCGAGAAGACGACAGAATAATCTTTAAATGAATACAACAGCTCGACCAAACAAGTCGGCTCCCAAAGTAATACTATAATAAAATACTAACATAACTACCTAAGTAAAGTTTACATAACTTTACGTCCGTATCTCACAAGATGAATAAATACAATAATAAATCCAAGCTATTGCCCGGAAGACCACCTGCTATCGAACATGCATCCGTAGCTGCAACGCGCATTAACGAGCTCACTGCACAAAATAAGGAAAACAAACACACGAAATGAATCATAATGACCCAGTAAGCTACTAAATGCAATTGTATGGCATAGAATGACGTGTCATGGCATAATGCATAAGCTTATAGAAGAATCATGGTATCATATTAGTATACCAACAATGAACACATGATAAGTCATCAAAGTACATAAACTTCGTAAACCACATAACACATTATCTTTCATATAAGTGCTTATAGTAAGCCACATAAGGGACAGAGAAGATACCCAAATAGTGCCGTTGTGTTGCTCCTGCAATACACATTAATAACTGGGTTGTACCATCGATGCTCGTGATTACATCGGCATACTGAGTGGCTACACCTCAAGGGCAGCCCTTTCTCAATCTAGTTTAGCATAATCCACTCGCTCAATTGGTTATGAGATGGGCTAACTTCCCCACTGGGGCCAACAGTGGAGGGTGTGTGAGGTCCCAGGTACGGCGATCCATAGCGAATACGAATCTTACGATTCGTATAGGCGATGTATCGTCCTACCCTGACATATAAAACCAATCCAAATAATGCCAGCTGGACTTACATACAATGCACAAGTAGATATTTACTCGCATGCTCAAACAAGAACCAAGACCGTCAAGAGCGGACTCATCAATCAAGTAGGTCATAAAGCTCTACACACCAATTTAACAATGCACATATTTGCACGTACTTAACAAATCCAACTAATTTATAAGTTTAGTCCAAGAACCACATATTGAGGTAATCATAATCCTCAAGTCATCACCCAATCAAAAGTAGCATATAAGCTCAAGAAATCACAATATGAGGTCTACTATAGTCCTCTACTCGGGATTAAACCAAGACTATTATTTAAACTAAGAACAACCATAAATCAAGACTTAGTGTTTAGTCTATGCATAAAAGCATAACAGACTCAACCATAGTCCTAACCGTCGTATATAATTGACATCCTCAAAACCAATCTCAAGGGTACCAAAACTAACCCGTAGTCATAACCTCGCAAGTGCTTTCATGTGCACGCGACCAAATTCCCTAAGAGAGAACTCATTCAAATAATCATTTCTTAAAGATATACGAGATCATAGGTTGGTCTCTAATGCTCCGTGCTCTAACGAGCACGCTCTAAATAAATCCCCAATAAGCCTCTATATCGTGGTTGTCACAAACGGGACACACCCGAGATGCTCTGTACTCACAATCAAAACCAACCAAACCCGAACATCGTAGGATTTCAACCTAAGGCTCACTAACATCTTATTGAACCTATAATGACTCCATTGAGTCTTAATATCACATTTCATTAAATACATATTTCATACATCCCAAAATTAACACACCATTCAAATTATAACAAATTTCCCAAAAATCATCCGGGCTTGATTCCCAAGCCTTAAAATCCATAACACTCAACATAGTCATATACCCATTTTATAAATCACATAATTTCAATTAAATGATCCTACTCATGATATCTAGTGAGTTCACACATCCAAAGCCCCAAACATAGGCATATTTCCACAATAAACCCAAATAACACGTGGGCATGATTTCTAGCATGCTCATAATCCTAGAAACACAAGATGAAGAGTAATCATATACTTCAACAATCATAGAAGCCATTCTACAAATGCTCCTAACAAGTTCATACTTCCAAAAATCCCCAAAATGGGCATACAAAGCATATCAAGTGTTCATTGCCCACAAATAGCACATAGGTTGTTTTCCTTCGGGCCAATGAACCAAAATCAAAAGAAAGTAACTTACCTAGCTCGGATGAAAACTCCAAAGAACGAAAATCCGATCGGTGAAGTTGTTCTACTCGTCGAGGGCTTCAAGAATCCGAAGTTTGAAGGCAATCCGACGGTTGGATCTTTGTGGATCGAAGGAAGAAGGAGGCTAGGGCTCAAAAACCCCCAAGAACTCTCTCTATCTCTAATACGTATGATGGATGGGGGAGAAATGAGGAGAATTTCTGAAAATTGCAAAAGGTTTGGGCTTATATACCTCCACAAACCAAGAGGGCATAATAGGGAATTCCTTGGTACAATTAGTAAAGATTAGGAGTAATCACTCACTAATCTAACCTTAATTAACTTCCAACTAATGTTAGGACATGATTAGGGCTAAGTATGGGAGGTTAGGAAGGGTTTAGAGGGGGTTTGATGAGGGTAGGATAGGTATTTCTCGTCAAATATCAAAACATGGCAAAGCAGGGTCGGGGCACCTTGCGGCCGCAAGGTGTCCTAGAGCATGCGACCGCAAGCTCTCCAGCCCCTCTTGGTGATTTTCTTTTGTTGACCTTGCGGGGGCAAGGTCTTTCCCCCTTGCGACTGCAAGCCTCCCAGACCAAAAATAGCTTAGAATTCAACCCCAAATGACCTCAAACACATAACCAAATCAAACAAGGTTCAAACCCCAACCAAAGTAGGTCTATAACTCCCATACAACACTCACAAACAACCCCCGAAACAACTCGAAGCGAAACCGGGAAGAGGTGCAACAACGTGCAACCGAAACAATGAATGAACTAGCAATTGAACGAGCAATGAAAGGAGACTTTAAGGAAAGTCTAAGGGCTAATGTAGAAGCTTGAATACTTCTAGAAAGTTGAATAACAACTAGGGAAATAAGAACTCCAAAGGAGAGACGATTACGCGACTCAATCCCCGAATTACGCGATAGAGACGAATGTTATCTCCAAAGCTTCCAAATCATCGATAGACTTAAGGAACACCTCCAACTTGAAGTCTAATACATCTAAACATGTTAATAAATCATCTTGTAGAGGTCTAGGATCAAACCGAGGTCACGAACCTAATATGCAAGCAAACTCTCAATCGCGTCGCATTCCGACTATTGTCGGGTTACGACTTGTGACTTTAGCAAGTCAACAACTATAGGGCATCTCTTAATAGCGTTTTGGTCTTAATGTGGTCTCTCATATGCATCTAGACAATCTCACTAAACAATCATACAACCCATAAAAGAAGAATTGCGAGTATGGCACGCAAACCGAGCTAACGAAGGAGCGGGGTGTTACAATTTTTATGCAATTCACCTTCAAAATTTGACATTCATCACGAACGGAAAGATTGTTACGAAATTTATAAATTCATTGTTGTGGTGAACCGAAATCCTAGAAGCTTTTTAATTATTGTTTTAAATCCAAAATCTAATTTTGCATTTTAATTTAGTTAATTTAGTCTTGTTAATTTAATTTACTCATCGCACAAAAAATCTTGAAATCAATTAGTCTAGATAATTTTAATTGTGAGTTCTTCGGTACTTGATTCAAAGTCCTGTGGGATCGACATCCTAAATACTACACGAATAGCCGTGCGCTTGCGGTAGGATTTAGTGATCAATTGAAAATCACTCAACAAGTTTTCTTGCGTCATTGCCGGGGACTTCGGTAATCAATATCGAGCCAATTTGCAATTTGATTAGACTAGACATTTTTTTATTTTATTGTTATTTTATTTTGTTCATTTGTTTGCTTTTACTAGTTGTTCATTCCCTCTTATGCGAAAAACTCGTATTGCCGACATTTTGCTCGAGGCAGATCCAGAAATCGAGAGAAATTTTCATAGGAGAAGAAGACTTTTTTCAAAAGGAAGCACAATCCGGTTCAAAGCTATTTGAAAAATGGCCGCTCAAGAAGATAATAGGACATTAAGAGACTTTGCTGCACCAAATGCTCAAGGGTTGTTACCGGGAGTCACAAGGCCGAATGTTGAGGCTAACAACTTTGAGTTGAAGCCTTCATTGATCTCCATGGTACAACAAACCCAATTTGGAGGATCGCCCACCGAAGATCCAAATTTGCATTTGAAGATTTTCCTTGAATATTGTGACACTTTGAAGGTCAACGGAGCATCCAATGACACCATAAGACTACGGTTGTTCCCATTCTCTTTGAGAGACAAAGCAAGGGCTTGGCTACATTCATTGCCCGCTGGTTCCATAACCACATGGAATCAACTCTCGCAAGCATTCTTGGCACAATAATTTTTTTTTTATTTTTTTTAGGAAATGGGGACGGCACCCTGCAGGATTAAAATAAATAAAAGAAAAGTACAAACTTGAGGGGGACAACCAACCTTGCGCTTATATATGGGAGGACAAAGGAGCCTGACCTCGAAAATAAACAGATACAAACAACTAAGGAGAGCATCTACGAAAATTTAAAAAACCATAAGCATCCATATGCAAAGCATGCTTTACACTTCTAGGGAGAGAACCAAAAGAATTATAACTAAGAAAACTTTGGTGCATGTGAGCCTCAGCAGCAAGCCGATCCGCAACACTATTCTGTTCCCGATACACATGACTTAGATCACAACCTGCAAGAAGATCTTGACACTTCCGAAGCTCAAAGGAATATTCCCAGGGACCTTGATACCCGTGAACCAACACATCAACTGCCACCTTTGAATCCGATTCAATAACAAACCTTTGCAAGCCCAAGTGATGACATAACATAAGACCATCCCGGAGCGCAAGAATCTCAGCTTTCATATTAGAGCCTTCCCCATAAAAGTTTGAAAAGGCAGAAAAGAAATCACCATTTGAGACCCGAATAATACCACCACCTGTACACATGCCTTGTTTAGAAGAGCCATCTGTGTTAATCTTATATAAACCCCGAATAGGGGGAATCCACCGAACCCATTTACCAAAAAGCCTGGGAGGTTGCTGAATAGAAACATGGAGAGCTTGCAATGCCAGACATGCCCGAGGACCACTGGCTGACTTAGGCCGAAAAATGAAGGCCATATCTCTTAAACTCCCCAAAATACGGGTGTATATTTTATCCACACACATGTCAATGCCATCAAACTTCGCTTCACATCGAGCTTTCCACAGCTCCCAACAAGTAAACATGAAAACCCCAAGGTGACATGCTCCAAAAAGGCTGCGGACTGATCTTTTCGCCCAGATTTCAAAAAACTGCAAAATAGATGCTGCCGAACTGTTATGCCGAAAAATAGATGCAAATCTGCCCCAAATAGCGACTACAGCTTCAGATTCCATGAAGAGATGGGAGATGGATTCAATATCCGGATTGGCCCGACAACACACACATTTGGAAACATAAGAAATATGTCTCGCTTGGATTCGAGTATCGACCGGAATGGCTTGATGAAAAAGACGCCAAATAAAGCCACTAACTTTGAGAGGTATCCACGCCTGCCATATCTTTTTTCCCACCAAACAGAAGGATGTCGGTCACGCTGAAGATTCCAAAAAGACTTCGTCTGAAAGTCACCCAAAGGAGATAAAGTCCAGACCAACCTGTCTGGAATATCAGCCTTACAGACCACTCCATTAACCACAGGAAGAAGAGGCGGGTCAATATAATCATAGAAGTCCTGAATATGAGTCATATCATCCCTGACTGACAGAGTAATATCCAAGGGAAGAGGACCTTCCAGCCGAACCCCGCACCAATTAGCATCCCAAAAAGAAATGTCCCCTCGCCCAACTATCCACCGACTGTAACGAGAAACCTGTTCTAACTGTCCCATTACAGCTTTCCAAGAGGAAGTAGCCGATCGCATATTAATCTGCCCAACAGCTCCATACTTCGAATTACAAAACTGAGCCCATAGACTTTTATTAAGAAGAACCCGCCAAGCATGCTTCGCATGAAGAGATTGCATAACATGTTTTAAAGAACGAATGCCAAGACCCCCTTCCTCCAAGGGACGACACAAGTTACGCCACGCCACCCAATGAGTTCTATGCTCCCCGTTTGTGTTCCAAAAGAAATCTGCCATATACCTTTCAAGACGCTCCAAAACCCGACGAGGGAGCGAGATCGCAGCCATAGCATAAATGGGAATGCTACAAAGAATAGATTTTAAAAGTGTGATCTTAGCCCCAAAGGAAAGTAACTTAGCCTCGCCAACCACTAATCCGTTTAATTACTCGCGCCTCAAGATCCTCAAAGTAAATACATTTTGTACGTCCCGGGTATAAAGGAAGACCCAATTATTTCATAGGCCAAGAACAATGAGAACAACTAGTCCATCTAGCAATCTGTTGAGCATTCCGATACGAACAATATTTGGAGGTGTAGAAACCACTTTTGCTAGTGTTAACTAACTGCCCAGAACTTTGCTCATATTCAGCAATAATCTTGCGGAGACCAAGAATAGTCGATTCTCTACCATTACAAAATAAGAGCATATCGTCTGCATATAGCAAATGGGAGATAACCAATCCTCCGCGCCCATGATGAAAAGGTTGAAGTAAACCCAATCGCATAGCGCTGTTGATATTTATAGTAAACACCTCTTGAGCTAGAATAAAGAGCTAGAGGGGATAACGGATCTCCCTGTCGAACACCTCGAGAAGACTTGAAGAAACCAAAGGTATCACCATTAAGCTTCAAAGTATACCATATATTGCCAATGAGATGGTGTATAAGGTTGCAAAAATCCCTACCAAACCCAAAAGCCGTAAGAGCACTAAATAAAAAGTCCCATTCCAATCTATCATACGCCTTAGACATATCAAGTTTGAAAATAACATTCCCGCCACGGACTTTCTTATCAATGCGATGAACAAGTTCATTGGCCAACAAAACATTTTCTTGGATGCTACGATCGCGAACAAAACCGGATTGCTCTAAAGAAATGACACTTGGAAGAATAGAGGACAAACGAGTTGCTAGAATGCGGGAGATAATCTTACATGAGAAGTTACATAAACTGATAGGGCGTAGATCACCAAGAGCCTCCGGCCTATCAACCTTCGGAATCAAAACTAAGGTAGTTGCAGAAATACCTCTATGCAGCGAACTACCAGAGAAGAAGTCCCAAACAACAGCCAACACATCATGTTTAATAATGGACCAGCAGCCTTGATAAAACCACCCAGTGAATCCATCGGAACCCGTTGCACTATTAGGATTCAAATCTTTAACCGCTTCCCAAATTTCATCCTCCGTAGGCCTACGAATGAGCTCGGCATTAGCTTCCATAGTGACTGAAGTAGGAACATGACTAAATAGATCGACATTCACCGCATGAGGTTTAGAAGAAAATAAATCTGTGAAGTAATCCACCGCCATTCTCCCTATCTGGTCCTTGTCCGAACTAAGTGACCCATCCCCCAACCGAAGTCGAACAACATTACGATGAGAGCGATCCTTGATGCTAGCATGAAAAAAGGCTGAATTACGATCTCCATCACGCAGCCACAGTTGATGAGCGTTCTGCGCAGACTAATTCATTATCCTAACTGAGCAGTTGATCGAGCCTCTTTCTAGCCGCTACTAACTGAGAAGCAATAAAATCCTGGTTGTTTAACTGTAACTCCAATTCCAGCAGCAATATCTCATCCTGACAAGCCTCCAGGTTGCGTTGAACATGACCAAACACATTCCAGTTCCAATTCTTCAAAGCCGGCCTAAGAAGTTGCAGTTTCTGAATAAGATATCCATGGGAGATCCATGAACTGGACGACACCAATGCTCTTCCACAAACGATAAAAAGGACGGGTGATCCAGCCACATTCGTTGAAACTTGAAAGACCCCTTTCCCTTCAGTCTATCAGGCAGCGAAACAAGTAAAGGGGCATGATCGAATCTGAGGTAGCCAAATGAGTCACCTTCAATCGAGGATAAGAGATCTTAAACTGTCCATTCACAAGAACCCGATCCAAACGTTTCCAAATACGATGAATACCCCCTTGATTATTGCACCACGTGTAACAACTTCCTTCATAACCAGGATCATCCAATCCAGCTTGGGAAATAAAATTATTGAACTCATCCATATCTCTAAGGTCGCAAGGAGCCCCTCCTAGCTTTTCTTTTGAATGCGAAATCACATTAAAATCCTGCCGACCAACCAAGGAACCGAGCATTGGCCAGAAAAGGGCACTAAATCAGCCCATAATGTCCGTCTCTCTTCCTTCGTGCATTTAGCATAAACAAAGCTGATATTAGCATTAAATTCTTGACCTACTTTAACATTAACCGTAATAAACTGATCACTACTATACAAACAAGAGACCTCAACTTGATCATTCCATAAAATCCATATGTGTTTATTAATGGTGTTTGCATGCAGCCCCGAGAAAAACGTAAGCGTCGACAAAGTTTAGACAAACGATCACCTTCTGCCTTAGGTTCCAAAATAGTGCAAATAAAAGGTTTGTGTTGCCTCTTAAGTAAGTGAAGATAATCCCGAGTGCTTTTATTACAAACACCTCGAGCATTCCATATGAGCATCGACATTAACAAATTATTGGGAGGGTTTGGACTGGGCTTTAGAAGCAGCTAGCCCTAGTTAACCTAATGTTTTGCTTAAGAAACTGAACCTTTTTCTACTCTTCTGTGTATCCTCACAAAACTTAATGAACGAAGGCCGCACCATGACAGTATCCGCATCCTGATCAGTGAAAGGCCCTATAAAATCATGAGCAGAAACCTCTCCCTCGTCAATCAAGAAATTGCCCGTCGCCCATGAAGAGGCTTGTGAATAAGAACCTCCTTCCATAAATTATCCTGTCTAAATTGAAGTGGGCTGTGCAATCCTTCTGCTTGAAAATCTTCTCACTGCCCATAGATTTTCCAACCTCCAGATTCCCCTCCGTGTCCTCATCCAGGTCTATTAAAACATCAAAGGGATTACAAACAGAAACACCTTCCTTCTGATTACATCTAGAGGTAGATGTGTTATTGCCGTCATTGTGCTTATCTTGAACATTAATACCGCCCTTTGAAGGACCAGCCTTAGCCTGCTCAACCACCGAATTAACTGCCTTTAAATTGCTTCCTAAAGTAGAGGGTAATTTAACGTTAACAGAAGGACGTTGCACTGGAGCCCATATTTTCTTATGTGCCGCAGCTACTGTTGTGAAATTATTATGTTCCCTATTGATGTCTTCCACCACTGGAGTACCCGTAGGGGTATTATCCACAAACACCTCCTTACCTTTAATATTAGACACAGTTTGCCCTTCCCTGGTCGTGTACAAATTATTGAACTTCTTGGACTCCATAACGGGAGGTCGTGAAGCACGACGTTGCCCTTTACGACAAACATCTTTAGTATGACCAAGTAGACCACAGCCAACGCAGTAGTGAATATTCCCCTCAAAATCTAATGGTTGCCAAAAGCCTTGGTCCTTACTTGTGCCAATCCAGAATCGAGTTGGTAACTTCTCTGATACATCCATCTCTACACGTATTCTAGCAAACATGGGGCGTGTCAACGCTAAGGTTTTTTCGTCCGCCCGAAGAAACTTACCGAGGGAATTGCCAATACACTAAAGAAAGGATGGATTGAAATATGTCAACGGAAGCTGCAGAAGACGCACCCAAACAGCAACCTTTGTGGTATCCTTACGAAAGGTAAAATCGGGCGACCACCGAAAAGAGCGATACATGCTAGACTGAATCATATGTGACTCCTTGGACAATGCAGGAACAAGATCCTCAGGAGAGGAGAGATGAACCATAATATGTCTAGGATCAAGTAAGCCAACAACGAAGGGACCATTAAGTTTCCAAGAACGCGAAATATCCTCCTGAATAGCATGGACAGAAGGTCTACCTACCAAAAATTTCAGGACAATTGTATTAGAGAATTGTCTATCTGCAGCTTCTATCTCCAAAGGGGAAAAGATACATCCTGGTTCTCCATGGAATGAGTTAACCTGCCGAGGAACAAGAGGAATGGCATGTAAAACAGGCTTTGCTAAGCCAACGAAGGGTTTAGGGTTGCCAACGACACTAGCATAGGTTGAAGGAACTGCCGTATGCGGAGCCACTCCAGATTGAATCGTAACAGGAGGAACCAGTGGCATGTTCTGGGTAGCAACCGAAGGCACAGCCGTGGGATGAGGCCCCTCATCACCGCCGTCCGGCGGCATTAGAGACGAAAACCCTAATTAGGGTTGAGCGTGTGAAACTGAATTTTAGAGAGAGAAAATTTAGAGAGAAAAATTTTAACTGCAAAATCTCGTACTATTTTAACTTGATTCTTGGCACAATATTTCCCTCCTAGCAAGACCGCAATGATGAGAAATTAAATTACAAATTTCTCACAAAAGCCGAGTGAATCAATGTACGAGGCATGGGAAAGGTTCGGAGAGATGCTTAGGCTATGTCCCCACCATGGATTGGAGAAGTGGCTCATAGTCCATACATTCTACAATGGACTCATTTATAATTAGAGAATTTCCATTGATGCCACAGCGAGTGGAACTCTCATGAATAAGAATGTCGATGATGCATACAAGTTGATTGAAGACATGGCCAACAATTACTCTCAATGGACAATAGAAAGAGGTACCAACCAACCAAAAGGAGTTCCAGGTAAGTATGAGATTGATGCTATTGATATGCTTGCTGCTAAGTTAGATGCTAAGATTGATGCAAAGTTCAATGCTAATTTTGATTCTTTGAGTTCAAAAATTGATAAATTAAATGTGAACGCAGTCGTGAGTAACAATGGCTTCCCATGTGAAATTAGTGGTGTTTTCGGTCACTTAGCGATTGATTGTCAAATAGGAAAATCATTTCCCCAATTTGGGTCTCAAGAACAAGTCAATGCTTTGAATAATTTCAATCAAAGACCCCAAAATGATCCTTTTTCAAACACTTACAACCCAGGTTGGAGGAATCACCCAAATTTTTGTACAAGAACAATTCCAACCAAGCACCTCAAGGAAATTTCAACCAAGCCCTCGGTTTTCAACCTAGACCTTTCAATCCACCCCCTCAAAAGTCCAATCTTGAAAGCTTGTTAGAAAATTTTGTGGTCACCCAACAGAAGCAAAATGAAGTGGTCAATGATGCAATTAAGAATTTAACATCTAAAGTAGAGACTTTGGCTACACACAATAAGATGTTAGAGACCCAAATTACACAACAAGCTTCTTTGTTCTCGACAATGCCTGGAATGTTTCCGGGTAAGCCTGAACCAAATCCTAGGGAGCATTGTAAGGCCATGACTTTAAGGAGTGGGAAACAACTTGAGGACCCTAAGGTTGGGAATGATGAGAGTAAAAATGGTGAGGTTGGGAATGATGAGAGTATAAATGGTGAGGTTGAGAAAAGTGATGATAATGAACCAATGGTTGAAGTTTCACAAGAAGAAGGAAAAGAAGTTGAACAAGAACCCGAATATGTTCCCCCACCTCCTTATAAGCCGCCTATACCACTTCCACAAAGATTGGCTAAGGTTAAGCTTGATAAGCAGTTTGGGAAAATTTTGGAAGTTTTGAAGAAGCTTTACATTAATGTTCCGTTCACTGATGCACTTTCACAAATGCCTTCTTATGCAAAGTTTTTGAAAGATATTTTGTCTAACAAAAGGAAATTGGAAGATTATGAAACTGGGGCTTTAACCGAGGAGTGTAATGCAATCATTCAAAATAAATTACCTCCTAAACTTAAAGACCCCGGTAGTTTTTCAATTCCTTGTGTGATTGGAAGTTTTAATATCAATCGTGCTTTGTGTAATCTTGGTGCAAGTGTGAGTTTGATGCCATTATCTGTTTTTAAGAAAATTGATTTAGGTGAATTGAGGCCCACTAAGACTTCATTGCAATTGGCGGATCGTTCCATCAAATATCCGGTAGGTATATTGGAAGATGTTCCAATTAAAGTGGGTAAGTTTTTCATACCAGTTGACTTCTTTGTTCTTGAGATGGATGAGGATTCTCATATTCCAATAATTATCGGTAGACCTTTCCTAGCTACCGCGGGAGCGGTGATAGATGTGAAAAGTGGAAAGCTCTCCTTGAATATTGGAAATGAGAAAGTTGAATTTGAATTGTCAAATGCTTCTAAATGCTTTTCTGTTGAGAATTATTGTAGCAGGATTTATTCGGTGGAACGAGAAATGAGAAAGGAACGTGAACAACATTTCTTCCATGATCCGCTCAATAGTTTTTGGTTAAAAGATGAGCCTAAGTGCAATGAGAATTCAGATGATGTTGTTGCATTTGTGCACTTGCTATAGTCAAACTTTAATCCTCTAGTTCAAAAAGTGGAAATTGGGAAGGATGATCATGTGCCTACAACTCAAATTTCCAAGGAAGAGCAAACTCCGCTAGTTGAGGTCAAGCCGATTCTTTCTACTACAGGAATTCTAAGGATTCCAACAAGCGGTTGTAAGATAAGCGAGCTTTTCGAAAGAAGTTTCTTGAGGAAGATGATCACAATTGGAAGGAAGCGGCTAAGGTTGTTAAAGTGAATAAATGGAGGTCAAACACGCAAGTTCATGAAGATGAAAACAAGAAGGGTACAACAAATACCTTTTCTTACTCAGAGCGACCTCCGGATTGAAATAAAAAAGGGTCGAGCTAATGACCTTAAACAAGCGCTTCTTGGGAGGCAACCCAAGTTCCTTTACCTTGCTTTCCTTTTAATTTGTTTTTATTTTCATCTTTGCTTTATTTTATTTCTAACCCTTGATCGTGTTCGTAGTTTTTATTTTGTTTTGTTATTTTGATTTTGTAGGATTTGTGTAAATGAGAAGAAAGATTTTTCTTAAAAGATGCATACTTGAAGGCTGCAAAATTTTTCGCACCTGCAAAAGTTGGGCAGTGTGTTTCGCACCCAGACTAGGATATTCTTTCGCACCCAGTTGAAGGCTGCAAAATTTTTCGCACCTACGGAAGTTGGGCAGTGTGTTTCGTAACCTGGGATGGAAATCCTTCACACCCTCTTGAAAAAAAAAAGACCCAAGGGTGATGAAGCTAATCTTCAATCTCATGTGTGGCATTCTTCAAGAGTCTCCCACATCTTACTCCTTCCCCCACCCTTGATTTGGTGAGCTCGTTCCACTCTATCTTTTGTTATTTCATTTTCTTCATTCCATTGAGGACAATGCATTCTGTGGGTCCCAACGGGCACAATAATAAGCAAGAAGGGGGGGTTGAATAGCTTATTATACACTTAAAAACTTTTAAGTAAGTTCTTTGAAAGGTACTTTCAATCTATTGAAAAGATTGAAATAGCGGAAGTCTTTCAATAAAGCTGAATCAAGTCTGCCGATAAGGACTACCGGTAGACCTTAACAGTTTACTTAAATTTGCTGTAAAGGGTAATGATAAATGAATTAGTAAGCAGATAAAAGAGTAGACAAGCAGTAAAGGAATAAACACAAGTATTTTGGGATGGTTCGCACTATAAAGAGTGCTACGTCCACCACCAAGGCAGTCAACCTTGGATTTAAATAGTGCACTATGTTTTCCACTAGATCTATTACAAAGAATATTCCCAATGGATCGTGTACAAAATATTGACTTGTGTTTGGGGGTTAAGGAATTAAATATCTGTGAAAACATGATATTTAATTCATGCAGAATTATAGTTTTGAAAGAAAACAACAAGAAGTACAAAAGTAAATGTTGATGCACAACTTCTTGTTGTTGAAGAGGACTTCTGGATCTGTTGAGGATCTCTTGAATGTACTGAGTTATAAGACTTAGAGTTGTTGTAGATTTTCAGAGCAATTCGTCAAGTGTCGAGTCTTGTATATTCAGGATTAGTTCTTCAGTCTTTAATGGCAGTATTTATAGCAGATGCATTCTAGAGAGCCGTTGGAGAAGACGAAGACTTTAACAACTCTATTAGGTTGAATGCATTAAATGCATGGGGCTGTCAATCAGGAATTTCGTCTTCACAAATATAGAGCAGGGAATGATTACTGAGATCTTCTGGAAGTTGGGCAATCTTGATGTCAGATCTGTGAGAGTTGTTGCAGACAGTAGGTGACAGTCTGCTTTCCTGCTTTCACTGTTCAGTCTGAAAAAGTCTTCCTGCTTTTCGGAAAGCTGCTTTCGGTGGGTTTGAGGTGTCAGGGAATGTCTCAATTTAAATTCAAACATAGATGAGGATAAATTTAAATTGATCCATTAATCTTTGCTGGATAGGACACGTCATGATCGACCAGGTGTATACAAGGTCTGCCGTTTGTATGTTGAAGCAGGTCTTCCGGTGACGCTTTGAAGAGGTCTTCCGCTGAACCTGTGATGTCCTATAAAAACTATACTTTGGCAAAGTTTATACACAGTTGCCACGCTAATCGATACGCAGCCCGATTAGCCACTGAAGTATAAAACTAGTGTAACGTATGAGCATATATAAATCTAATACAATAAGAATCAACAATCTCCTCCTATTTATATCTGGTCATCATTACTACAAATGAGGGCTATAACCGACCATGTGATAGATAATAACATGTCTAAGAGATTTATTCATTTAATAACGAAAGACATGTCTCTATCAAACAGAAGAGCACCTCAAGTGTAAAGACTATTCTATGTGCACACAAAGATAAGGAAATCATATAACAGCACACAGATTAGTAGCATAACAGTTCAAATAAATTTAAACTGAGTGTTTAAATTCAAAGCATATAAGGAAAATGAAATAACAAGAATTTAAACATAAGACAATTTTGAAAGGTAGATAATCTTATGTATTATAAACAAGATGTTTAATGTGTACAGAGTTTTCAAAAGAGTAAAATAGATACAAAGTTTAAGGGAAAAACAGGTACATAATTTTACCAAGGTCGTTTCCCTTTTCCTTTGTCTGCAGCTTCTTTCTCCCTACAATGTCTCTCTAGCTCTTCCATTCTTCGTACGTACTCATCTTCGGCATCTGTGGGATGTCTGGTGGAACAAGAGCGGTAGTCGAGTTCTTCACGAAGACGATTGTTCTCTTCCATCAACATTCGGTTGATAGATCTCATTTGCTTCTCCTCCGTGATGGCCAGATCACGATCACGATGAGCGTTCATAATATTGTGAGCAGAGTCGCGAGCTAGGTTGTTGAGCTCTAGGACAGGAGGGCGGCCATTCCCGAGATGCAGTGTGATGGCATGGAACAGCTAGTAGAAGAGAGATGAGCAAATCCGGACACACTCGTCGCGTTGTGCTTCGACATTGATCTTGACGTCCGTGAACTCGTGTCTCATCTGTCCAAAACGAGTCCATACATCTTCTTGAAATTGGCGTAGAAGAGCAGTAGTGCGATCATTGGCCTTGGACGCGGTAGTGGCGATCTCAGCGGTAGCGGTAGTTATGCTAGTGAGCGCGCCTAGCCGTTCATAGATGGCGTCCAGTCTTGACAAAATTTCAGCATTGGCCGGCTGAGAAGAAGATGTTGCCTGGCCAATGTTAATAGGAGCAGTACCGGCAGAGGTAGTGGCTTCAGGAGACACTGGCTGGAAGGGATGTTGGAGAGGAGGAGTGATGGAGTCGGAAGAGGAAGAGTCTTGGGTTGGTATGGTGTTGGCAGAGGAGGAGATGGTTTGAGGTGGAGGGGGAGGAGGGGTTGGGGGGGAATCGAGCTCAATGTCAGTGTCATAATTTTCACTGACAATTGAAGATTCGGGTAAAGGTTCGGTGGAGAACAAGAAAGATGGGGCATGATATAAGAGGGATTTGGGTTTATGAAAGAGAGGTGGAGGTTGTGGTCGATCAGAAAAGAATAGATCTGCCACTGAGGAAAGCTCAAAGAGAAACTTGGCAGCGGCAGAGTCTATTGGCTTGGTAGGAGGGTTTTGAGTTGGTTGTGGTGTTGTTGATGAAGTGGGTTGGGTTTGGTGAGGTGAGGTAGGGGTAGATGGGTTAGGAGAGTAGTTGAATGGTGAAGGAGGAGGAGGAGTTGGGGTTCGGGTAGGCTCCTCCTGAGGGATAGACTCCTCCGGAGGTGGTGAATTCCTCTGAGTAGATGACTCAGGAGGAATAGGTTGGCTTGGAGTGGCGGTAGATGGTTGGTTATCGGTAGATGGTTGGTTAACGATAGATGGTTGGGCGGCGGTAGAGGGCTTGGTACCGGCAGACCTCTTTTTCTTCCTTAGCAGCTAAATAGGGGACTCAGTTGCTTCATCGGTAGAGGGAGGAGGGTCTGCAGGTGGCTGGTCTTCAAAGGTTTTACGTAGTCTCCTACGTTTTGGTTTAGGAGTGGGTGCAGGAGAAGGTGAGGGTGGTCGTTTGGTTTTAGAAGAGGGCTGGGAAGAAGAGGTTGGATGAGCTTGAGAGGATGGCTGGGCTGGTGAAGGTTGGACTGGGGAAGGTGATGGAGTTGGTTTGGCTGGAGTCTTGTCCTTTTGGCCTTCCTTCATCTCCTTCCGAATCCACTTGGCCTGCTGCTCTTCAGTTGGTACTTCTTCTTCCGGCCTGGTCTTTTTGCCCTTGGCTTTCTGTTTGGCCCTTAGCAGCTGCTCTGCCTCATCAGCCAGATCTTTGGCTTTTTGATGAAGGGTCTCAGCAACTTGTTCATCAAATTTTGCAGAAGCCTTCTTGAAAGTCTTGCTGGCCGCGTCATATGCTTCCATGTTGAAGCGAGTCACTATGATCGGTAGTGGCTTTGCAATTTTGTCGACGGAGACGGGCGGAAGACCTTTCTGCAGCCTTCGTTTGTTTTCGTACTCAGTATATTTGCTGAAGAACGAAGCTGTTAGCTACTTGTCCTTGGATACCAATATCAGCTCATCTTCCTTGATGGAAGAGTTTACATCCTCAGTGTCTCGAAGAAGGGCGTTGACCAGCCTGACAAATGGACGTTTGCTGGTGGGGTTGTTCTTCACTCTTTCCACCCACTGCTTCAGCTCATTGAAGATGATGGCTCCGAAGTTGAGACGGGTTTGAATGAAGACGAAACTTGTAAGGTTAAGTTGCTGTGCCTTAAACATATCATGAGCACCACTTTTGAACAACACCCCTTTGTCCTTCAGGTGGCTTGTGTAGTAGACGTCCAATGGGAAGAGATTTCTCAGCATCTTCCCTTGTGGTTCTCTAGGGGTATCAGCTCCCCTCATTGCTTCCCAGGCATGGTTAGCCTCAGCAATGGTCGATTCAAGAGCACCACCGAAGTGTACACCAATGATGGTGGAGATGGTCTTGGCGGTGATGGAGATAGGACGGCCTCTAATCCATCCACGCAGAGCGTTCTTGTTCATTAACTCCATCCTTTGGTAGAACTCTTCTGCCAAGAAAATGCTGTAGTCTTTGTCGTTGAGGCAGAAGAGTGGAAGAATTCCAGAGGCATTCATGTCCTCGCATGCCTTGACTCCGGCGGCTATAGTGCAGATGAATTGGAGGTCAATGCACATCCCGGGTATATAAAGTTTTGGGTCCAGGGCAACGATGACGTCATGAGCAGCGGGAAAAGTAGGATATCCCGGAAGGTTGACATCCAAACTTGGAGGAATGTCAGTTTCTGGGTCTAGCTTCTTCCTGCTGTCACGCTTTGATTTTGATGATTTTGCCTGAAAGAAATGCAATCAAAAATTAGGGCTTTTTACCTCAAGAGCTTAAACAAGCAGAGATTTCAAGTTTTTCTGAGATTATTGAAAATTTTCAGAATGAAAACTTGAAACCCTAGAATGTTTAGTGAAAGCAAACCAGAGAAATGTATATCCGAAGATTTTCAAGAGAGTAATCATTTCAAAGCATATAAACGACTGTTAGGTTTTAGGTTTTGAAGAATAACAATGGCGAATCTTGTTAGATACTCGAAAGAAAGTGTCCGTTTGTATTCCAAAACAATATGAGGTTAATGAAATGAAATGCGAAACTTGATGCGATAAATTTCAAGTAGTAGAGTAGAGAAGAACATACCATTGATGTTGATGAGAAGAAGAAACAAGAAGATTTTGGGAACAAAGAGAGCAGTTGCACAGAGAGAGAGTTTGAATAGAGAGAGAAATATTTTAGACAAAGGGGTTTCGTAAAGTTTTGGAAAAGGCGGTTCAAGGTCTATTTAAAGAAGAAAAAATTTAGCACAAAAGCGGGAACTTAAGATATTTTCTAAGTACCAAATTTTATCATTGACCCCCTTTATTGCTTTAGAAACCTCTTTAATAAAAATAGACTAAGTAAAGATACTAACCTTTAAGTCTTCTGCTAAAGGGAAAATTACGTCTTCCGGTCAGTCTAAAACTAAGTCTACCGGTATGAAAGAAAAATAATAAAACTTTGAAATTAAGCAGTAGGATCAATCATACCAAGATTTCTCCTTAAATAAGCAAACCTGGTGGCATCCGGTGGCTTTGTGAGAATGTCGACCAATTGATGCTCGGTTGGAACATATTCGGGCGATGTTACCTTTCTCCACATGATCTTTGAGGAAGTGATAACGGATATCAATGTGCTTTGTCTTCGAGTGCATCATTGGATTTTGGAGGCGAAATTGCTTGATGTGTTGTCACACATAATTGGACAATTTGCGGTCTTGATGTTGTAGTCCACTAGTTGTTGCTTCATCCATAGAAGTTGAGAGCAACAGCAGGCGGCAATGTATTACGCCTCGTGGTTGAGTTTGCAAGCGAACCTTGTTTCTTGCAAGACCATGAGACAAGTCTATTTCCAAGGAATTGACAAGTCCCACCGGTGCTTCTTACGCTCACTTTGCGGTGCATAATCTGCATCGAGTATCCAACTAGATCGAAATTGTTGTGTTTGGAATACGGATGCCTAGATTTGTTGTTGTTGAAACATATCGATGATACGTTTGGCGGCAAGCAAATGTGATTCCTTTGGATGCACTGAAATCTTGCACAAACACAAGCAAAAACATAATGTCGGTCTCTTGGCGGTAAGGTAAAGAAGTGAACCTATGATTCCTCGATACTTGGTCATGTTCTCTTGCTTTCCCTTTTCATCTTTGTCAAGATGGCGGTCGGTAGACATTGGAGTCTCAAATCCTTTAGTGAATCAAGACCAAATTTCTTGATTAGTTCCTTTGCATATTTGGTTTGGTGATGAAGATTCCGTCGAAGTCTGTTGAATCTGTAGTCTAGAAAGTAGGTAAGTTCACCCATCATGCTCATCTCGAACTTGCTTTGCATCGACTTCTCGAATCTTTTACACAGGCTTTGGTTAGTTGATCCAAAGATGATGTCGTCCACATAGATTTGTACGAAGAGAATGACCTTTGTGCTTGAGGATGAATAAAGTAGTGTCTATCCTTCCTCTCACGAATCCTTGTTCTATTAAGAACTTGGATAGAGTTTCATACCAAGCTCGGGAGCTTGCTTTAGGCCATAGAGAGCTTTCTTGAGTCGGTAGACATGATCCGGTTGTCTTGAATGACAAATCACGGAGGTTGTTCAACGTATACCATTTCTTGAAGATCACCATTCGAGAAAGGCACTCTTTACATCCATCGATACACTTTGAAGTCCATGAGCGAGGCATAGGCTAGAAAGAGTCGGCCTCTAATCTAGCAACGAGGAGCAAATGTTTCATCGAAGTCAATTCCTTCTTCTGTCGGTAGCCTTGAGCAACCAGTCTAGCTTTGTTTACGGTGACATTTCCATCTTCATCTCTTTTGTTTCGAAAACCCATTTGGTGCCGATAAGCTGGATGATCGATCGGCCTTTGAACTAAGCTCCACACCTTGCATCTTTCAAGCTGGTTCAGCTCTTCTTGCATAGCTTCAATCCGATTATGATCTTCGATAGCTTCATCAATCTTCTTTGGCTCGAGTTCGGAATACGAATGCATATGCAAACATAGTCTCTTCTCGAACTTTATTCCTCGTCGAACTCTGTGTTGAGATCACCAATGATTTGAGAAATAGGATGATCTCTTGTTTCAATAATGGTTGGAGGAAGATCACTTACGGTGGGTTCTTCCCTTAAGAATTTTGGAGTAGGTTGAGAAGGAGATTCACCAAAATCAGTTCGAGAAGAGATAGGATCTTCAAAACCTTCATTTTACGGTGAACAAGAAGGATGAGTGATCTGCAAAGGTGTTTGGGGTAAAAGCAGAAGAGATGGGTTACAGGTCAGAGAAGAGTTGGAACCGGTATCGGCGAGTTCAAGTCTGCCGGTGAAGGGTTAGCGATACTGGAAGAGTGCTGCGTTGCCGTTTTCGATGAGGAGTGGAAGTAGATGTTGTATTTGTACTGTCTCATCATTATCGAGAATCATTAGCAACATTCGGAGCCTTTCTAGGCTCTAACAAGTCATATTCATCAAAAGAAACATGCACAGATTCTAAAATTTTCAAATGAGTTTTACTGAAAATGCGAAATGCTTTTTAATGTTTGGAATACCCAGAAAAATTCCTTCGATTTTGCATCAAATTTTCCTCTATATTCTTTTCCATTATGAAGAATAAAACATTTACTAGAAGATTTTAAGAAATCCTATGTTGGGGCTCTTCCTCTCCATATTTCATATGGAGTTTTGTTATGAAACTTGTTTACCGGGGATCAGGGTAAAACATGCGAGTTGGCGGCTTACGCCGAAGTACTTTGGAAGTTTTGCTTACGCGGCATTGTTCTTCTTTGCTTCAATCGGTGTTGTTCTTCCGTTCGGCTACACCATTTTGTTGAGGAGTTCGGCGAGAGAAGTTGTGGCCGATCCGTGGTCATCACGGTATCTTTCTACACCATTGTTCTTGAATTCGGTGCCATTGTCGATCTTATGTCACTAATGTCTTCAAGCTTTTGAGTTTGAAGTCTTAAAAAGAGCGGTGACTAGATCATATGTCTCATCTTTTGAAGTCATTGTTTCAATCGGGTGAACCTAGAGTAGTCGTCAACTACTACAAGTGTATACTTGTCTCGAAATCTTGACTGTAGTGATTGGTCCAAAGAGATCCATATGCGAGAAGTTGAAGAGGTGCGTTTGTTGACAAGGCAGACTTTCTTTTGAAGGAAGACTTGGAAAGTTTTCCTAGTTGGCAAGCTTTACAACTTCGTCATGGTCGGCGGAACACCGTAGGTAGACCTTTGACAAGCCCATCTTTGGAGAGCTTGGAGAGGTGCTTGAAGTTGAGGTGGCGAGGCAGCTTGTGCCATAGCCAAGCTTGTTGTCACGAGCGTTGTTAGCTACTAGGCAAAGGCTTGAGAATCTCCCTAGAAGATTTAAGTCCACGACATAGACGTTTCCTTGTCTATTGCCGGTCGGTATTGTAGAGCGGGATTCACGATCTTTGATGAGGCAGGTTGGAGTTGAATTGGCATAGTAATCCTTTGTCGCGAGGTGGGATATGCTCAAAGATTGTGCTTTAATCCACTCACTAGAGACTTTGTTGATGGAGAGACTTCCTCTAGTGATTGAGCCATATCAATTGTCTTTCCTCTTGCATTGTCTCAGAAAATAACGGTGGGTCCTTTGGCTTGACTATATCGTAAGTAGACTTGTTTCCGTCATGTGTCTTGGCGACCCTTGTCAGTACGAGATGTCTTTGTTTTCGATTCTATAGCCATGAAGCATTCTGAAAAAGATTTAAAGCAACAAGGTCCCCTTTATTTTCTTTTGGGTCTAAGGATTAGCAACCTTTTGGAACCCATACCTTAACCTTGAGAGAACTAGGTCTCTCGGATCTTGGAGTGAACCTTAGCGGGCATTGCAGGGGCCGGATGGCTAGGCAATTGCAAGAATGACATAAATGAAACTTCCATAGAGAACTGTCAGTGTCCTTAACTGAGGAGTGATTATGAATATCCTTTTTCTTAACATCCATTCTTGGTTCAGTTTGCTTGTTGACGGTAGACTTAATTGGTTTCTTTTGAATCTTCCTAGGTAGGTTACCACCAGACTTAGCTTTGGCTTGTCTGTTGATTACCTTTTAGGAGGATTTGGTAGAATACCTTTAAGTTTACTTTCAACAGGTGCAGGAGCCTTGCCTGTTTCATAGACAAACTTGATAGTCACCGGTAGAGATTTAGTAGGTCTACCGCCAGCAGACTTTAGTTTTTCTACCGTTACTTTCTCAGGTTTCTCATTTGAATCAGTCATCTTGGCTTTTCCTTTCTGAGCTTTGGGGTAAACATAAGGAACACTTGAATAACCAAGGCCTTGTTTCCCTTTATTTCCGAACGTTTGTTTAGAGAGAGATATCATTAGCAGTCTCGGAGGATTCACCTTTCTCTGTGACTGATGGGAATGTCATACTGGGCTCATCTGAATATCCTATGCCAGATTTATCATTACTAGATTTTTGGCTTGAAAGGATTTCTTCGAAGGCATCTTTGGAGCTGTTCCAGGAGTCAATTGTCTTTTGCAAGGCAATTTTCTCTAGGTCAAGTCCTTTGATGTGCTCAGTTAGACATTCAATTTTGTCACAAAGGAATTTGTTTTCTCCTTTGAGCTTGATACTTTCTTGTTGACAACTATTGAGAGTTTGAATCTCAGCTGCCATCAGAGATTTCTCAGCAGTAAGTTTCTCACAGTTCTTGGCAAGTTTAACATAGGCTACTCTAAAGGAATTAAATTCTTCAAGCATATCTTGATTATCCTTGAGAAGTTCTTCCTTACTGAAGTTCTCACTGTTGATCTCACTTTTATCTAAGGACTAGGGTGAGATTTCGACTTCATTTTAGAGTCATAGGTAGGACTGAGTCATGAGCTATTAAGCATATGTTAGCTTGCTCACAATCATCCTCTTCCTCTTCTGAATCAGTCTCAAACCATGTAGCAACCTGTTTGTCTTCTATGTCTTCAGCCAACATACCTTTTTGTTTTTGAAATTTTCTATAAGTAGGTTTTCGGTATGCTTCAAATTTTGGCTTTGGACATTTGGAGGCAAAATGACCAGGTTTTCTACAGTTGTAACACACAAGCTCTTCTTTAGATGAGCTTTCACCAGTCTTTCTAAAAGGTTGTTGGTGTGTGTTCTTCCTTCCATATTTAGCAAATTTTTGAAAACGTTTTACAAACATAGCAAATTGTTCATCTGAGAGAAAATCGTTTTCACAGGAGGAAGTGGAAGGTTTGTTTTCAACAGTGGTTTCTTCTTGGACCATGGCTGGCAAGGACACAGTTCTGAATTGTTTGTCTTGCTCTAGAGCTTGATTTACTTCGAGCTCATAAACCTTCAAACTTGCGTAGAGACTACGGAGAGTCATCTCGTTTAAGTTTTTGGATTCTTTCATAGCAGTGGTCTTAACATGCCATAAGCTACCTAGAGAGCCTAGAAACCTCATGTTCATTTCCTTTTTGTCATAAGTTTTACCAAGAGAAAAGCAACTATTTATTACCTCACTGAAGCGATCGTATGCTTGTCTCAAGGTTTCTTTTGGATCCTTTTTGAAGGAGTCAAACTGCTGGATGTATGTGTATTTTCTGTTATCTCTTGTGTCTTGGTCTCCTTCCAAGTATTCCACAAGAGCTTCCCACATCTCTTTTGCAGTTGTACATCGGATCACTTGCTGGTATGTGCTTGTGTCTAGAGAGCTAGTAATGATATTGATTGCTTTACTGTCAAGCTCTACCAGTTTTCTGTTGTCCTCTGTCCATTCTGATTCTTCTTTGGGAACTTCTGTAGGATTCCCAGCGATGGAGGCTAGAAGGTTGGCCTTCATTGGTACATGTTGTCCTGTAGTAACGCACTTCCATAATCTGTTGTCAATAGAGTTCATAAAACGCATTACCTTATTGTTGGTCCCAAAGTAGGCTCAATCTAGGCTAGAAGGGGGGGGTTGAATAGCCTAGTTATGTTTTTATAAAACTTTTTCGTAAACACTTCTTAATGATTTGTGGAGAGGTATAAATAGAAGTGTTTAGGCAGCGGAAATAAGATAGAATCTGAACCGGAGAGAATGCTGATAACTTAGCTCAGATTCTGAAGCAATTAAGCACAAAAGGTTATAGATAAAGATAAGAACAGTTTGAACAGCACACAAGAATTTGAAGTGGTTCGTACTTTAAATAGTACTACATCCACTACCAAAGTGGTTAGCTTTGGATTTTAAAAGTGCACTTGTTTATCCACTAGGTTTATGATTTAGATCTCTAATGGATCGTGTACAAAATGAGTTTTTAACCAAGTGTATAAAGGTGAGAGAGACAATCAATGATTAATTGTTCTCTTCACGTGCAGAATTAAAGAACAGTTTAAAGACAAACTAAATGAAGCTGAAAACGAATTTAAGATGGCAGATCTGCGACTTGAAAAGTTTGGTGAAGTGTTAGTGCTTGTCCTTTTGATCTCTTGAATGCTTGAGTGATGAAGATGAAGCTTGAGAGTTGATGCGCAAGAGTTGTTCTTCAGATCTTCAAGACTTGAATATATACTAGGAAGAGATCTTTGGACCGTTGGACTGAAACAGGGTGAACTGTGTCCAACGTTCTTTTGCATTGAATGCAATTCGGCGCTTTGGAAGATGTAACCCACAGTCATCTAGAGATGCAGTGTGCCAGAGAAGACATTCCCAAATTGAGTAATGTTTCAGCTTGCAGGCTCTGCAGCTTGGAAAGTCTTCTTAGCCAAAAACGGGTAATGTCTTCGAGTCTTGATTTCGATGCTTGATGCGGGCGGGCGATTGTCGGCATGCGAGTTGACTTCTTGAAAGTGAAATCTGATTGAAGACATAATGACTAGATATTTTCGAAAATATCAACTAGGTGTCCACGTGTCATAATATCATGAATTGGCTTAACTTGGCTGTTCGGCATTGGCTGAGACTTCAAAGTCTCTGGTCCTTCAAAATTTCGCCTGTAGAAGCTTTGCAAACCGCGCCTAGACTAACACTAAAAAGGTTCTAAAAAATTGATTCTAAGACGGTTGCCACACTAATCGTGCAGCGGACCACCTTTTAGCCTTGTCACTAGAATCGGAAGATGACTCAACCAAATCTAGAAATAGGAATCAACAATCTCCTCCTATTTGGTTGATGTCATCATCTCGATTACTAGGACTTTGAATCATGCTTTGAGATAATAACATGTCTAAAAGATTTTTATTAAGAGCGACATGTCTCTCTCGGAAGAAGCCTCGATAGAGATGGTGCTAGACTAAGTACTTACAAGAGAAAAGCATTAAGATCAAGTACTAAGTAAGCGTGTTTAAATCTATGAGATAAGCATGCAAGCACTATAGATTTAAACAAGAAGTTTAAATAGAGCAGATAATATCAAGATAAATCAATTTAAACTTTGAAAGATACTTAAGACATACGTGATTAAACAAGGCTGTTTAAGCGCGGTTTTAAGCAGTTTTATGGAGACCGTTTAAAAGCAGAGATACATAACAAAATACCAGCAGATTTAGAATAGGTTGAAATGTGAATGCGTCTTCGTTCTAAGTAATCTCAACCGAGACTACGATTAAATCATTTAAGGTTCTCGTAGCGGTTATGTTCTTCAATCGGGGCTTGATTCAAAAGTGAGTAGCTCTCTCCTCACGATGGCACCAACCCATTGTTCGGCCAGCCAGCATCCCTGCATCGGGCCGACAAGGCGAAGATTTGTGAAATCAAGCAACCTCCCTTCGACTAAGAATCGCTCGAGCCATCTAGGTTTTGAGTTCATCGAAGAGGCCACGAATACTTATCTGTGAGAGTGCGACATTCCTATCGAGCGACTTGTTGATCTTGAACTAGGAACCCGTGAGTGGTGAAGGCTGCGGTGTCCTTCACTAGTTGATCAACAA
>CM028379.1:46778708-46847234 GCA_013146195.2 Codonopsis lanceolata
GAGGGTTTTAGAAGATCGCTACTCAGATGACTAATTTGACTCGAGAAGAAGTCTACTTTTATATGGGTGATAGTGCGAGGCTAGTTTTCGGGAGTTGAAAGAGGAGGTTGACTCGGCTCCTATTTGGCATTGCCTAGTGGTTCGGAGACTTTGTGATTTATAGCGACGCCTCGTTAGAAGGCTTGGGTTGCGTACTTATCTTTGAATGGGAAAGTTATTGCCTATGCTTCAGGAAGTTATCACCTTATGAGCGAATTATCCGACACATGACCTTGAGTTGGCGACTATTATATTTGCGCTTCACAAGTGGAAGCATTATCTTTACTGGCTAAGTTTGAAATATTCACCGATCATAAGAGTTTGAAGTATCTCTTCTCACAGAAGGAGTTGAATATGCGGCAGAGGCGATGGATGGAGAAACTTAAGGATCATGACTGCACTATTTCATACCATCAGGGAAAGCTAATGTCGTTGCGGATGCCTTGAGTAGGAAGGCGTATATGTCTTGTTTGATGATGAGGGAGTGGAAGATGCTTGAGGACGTCCGGAGAATGGAGTCGATTGCAGTGAGCATAGGGTTATCTTTGCTAGCGTGCGTCTACGCTGCATTGTTTGAGTTGATTAAGAAGGCTCAAGTTTCCGATTCGAGTTGAAGAAGATTATTGATGGATTGGGTGATTGTAAGACACGGAGTTTGCTAATAACACTGATGGGATTTTGACTTTTCGAGGTAGAGTTTGTGTTCCTTCTACCGATGGGGTTAGGCGTATGGTTCTTGATGAGGCTCACAAGGCCAAGTATACTATACATCCAGGGAGTACCAAAATGTATAGGGACTTGAAGAGACAGTTTTGGTGGAATGGGATGAAGAGAGAAATAGCGATTATGTATCTAGATGTTTGACATGTCGGCAAGGTTAAGCACGAACACGAGAGACCCTGCAGGTTTACTTGACCACTTGAGATCAGGGTGGAAATGGGAGCATATCACCATGGATTTTGTGACAGGATTGCCACGTACTCGCCGAGGTTTTGATGCAGTTTGGGTTGTTGTGGATAGGTTGACCAAATCTTCACATTTTATCCCTGTTGCGATGACTTATAGTTTGAGTCAGTTGGCAGCGTTGTATATCCAGGATATCGTGAGATTGCACGGTATTCCAGTTAGCATTGTTTCGATAGAGACCCGGGTTCACTTCTAGATTTTGGCATTCCTTGCGGGGAGGCTTTAGATGCAGTTAAACTTTAATGCGGCTTTTCACCGATCGATGGTCAGTCGGAGAGATTGATTCAGGTATTGGAGGATTTATTGCGTGCTTGTGCCATGGATTTCAAAGGTAGTTGGGATTCTCATTTACCATTAGCCGAATTTGCATATAATAACAGTTACCAGTCTAGTATTGAAATGGCGCCATATGAGGCTTTATATGGGCGTAAGTGTCGTTCACCGATTTGCTGGGATGAAGTTGGTGAAGCTAAGCTTTGGGGTTCGGAGATGGTACAACAGTCGGCTGAGAGCGTGAAGCTTATTAGAGATAGATTGCTTCTGACCCGAGTAGACGGAAGAGCTACGCGGACAACCGGAGACGTGACTTAGAGTTTCAGGTTGGTGACTCTGTATTCTTGAAAGTATCGCCCCGACGCGGTACTAAGCGATTTGGGAAGAAAGGTAAACTTTCACCTAGATTCATTGGACCATTCGAGATCCTAGAAAGGATTGGAGCTTTGGCGTATCGGTTAGCATTACCACCTTCTATATCGGATGTTCATGATGTCTTTCATGTCTCAATGCTACGCAAGTACTTGAAGGATGAGTCGCATGTCCTTACTTATGATGAGATTACTATTGAGCCTGACCTTTCTTATGATGAGAAGCCGGTGAGGATTCTTGATACGAAAGAACAAGTGTTGAGAACAAAGAAGATTCCATTAGTGAAGGTCTTGTGGAAGAATCATAATATTGAGGAAGCCACGTGGGAGACCGAGCTTGATATGAGAGAGAGATACCCTTTCCTATTCGATGACTCCGGTAAGAATTTAGGGACTAAATTCCTTTAAGTGGGGGAGGATGTGAGAACCCAAACCCATTACTTGTTTTATACATTAATAACATGTTTGTATTATGCCTTAACATGTTAGATGCTTCTATTTGTCCATGTCATGCTCACATTAGAGTATTACGTGCCTAGTTGCTTGAATATCTTCTATGCATTGCTTGCCTTGCCGTTGTGCTTTGAGTGTTTGCCTTAGCATGTTTAGCACTCAACCAAGACTTGTTAGAGTTCTATTGTCTCTCATAGATGACCTAGAACGTTCACCTTGATCATAGTAAGCTTGATTGGAAGTTTAGAAACCTTCTTGCTTTGTTTTGGCCTTAGCGATTTCCCTCGATTCTCGTATTGCTTGTATTTTGTCGTGTTTTATTGGTGTTTGATTCGTGTTTGATTCGTTAACCAATCGTCGCATGATTCGAGCCTTGTCCTACCTTGTTCCGGTTGTTGTTCGGGTGTGTTTCTGACTTGTTTTGAGTTGGATTGGACCTTAGAATGGTTGCCCATGAGTTTGGGACCATTAGGACTTGTTTAGACCAAGTTTTGAGAGCTTAGAGCAGGTCCAGAAGCCCAGGCGCCCGCCTGGAATCGAGTGAGGCACCCGCCTCAAATCGGGAGCAATTGCAATTTGGAGATGGTCTCGGAATCTCGGGCGCCGCCTTTGGATGCAGTGGCGCCCGCCTCGCTTGTTGGTTCATCCTACGGGATTTTTTCTCTTGCTATCTTTTGTGACCACTTATACCCTTAAACCCCCATCCTAATTGACTCTAATCCTACCTATTAGACCCTAATCAAGTTAGATTAACACTAACCCCAATCTCCCTCCACTTGACAAGTGGATTGGCAATCCCTCTCCTTGTGACATGTGGAATTCCACCCACTTCATGCATAAATATAAAAGCCTCCCATTGTTTTTGATCAAACTTAAACCTCCATTTTCAGATCATTTCTTCTCTCTCTTCCCCAAGCCTTGTGTGTGTAGAGAAAGGTGAGACTAGTGTGTGTTTCTACCATAGATTGAGCTCCCGACCTTCGATTGCCAAGCCGAGACCACCGAAGTGAAGCTATCGTCGAGGAGCACATTTCCATCCGAATAGTTTGTGCTCATTCCATCTTTTTCTTGGGTGTAAGGTAAGCTATTTATTCCCCCTTAGGTTGTATGCTAGAAATGCCATGTCCCCCTCTTCTTATGATTCCCATGCTCCTACCATGCCCATCCCATGATTGATGATGATTTGGTCTTTTGAGATTTTGAATAATATGTTCACCTTGTTAATTTAGTCCTATTGAATTAAATGTGTTCTATGCCTCCTTGAACAACTATTGTTCTTAACTAATGGATTTTGACAACTCTCTAGGGTTTCAATGCTATGAATTGTTCATCCTATTGAATTGGGTCCTATGCTTAGAATTAAATGTGTTCTATGTCCTCCTAGGAATAACTAATGTTCTTGGACCATTGCATTTTATTAACCTGAAATAATGATTCTAAGGTCCCCTGAATTATTGATAATTCTTGACTATGGTTGTTAAGAGGATTAATGACCTAGTCTATCGTATACGAGAACTTAGAAAAGGGTTTAGGATGCATTTAGCATTTAAACTCTATTGGATGAATTGTTAGAGACGACTCAACGGAGTCAAGTTTAGCGAGCCATTGAACAATGCGATCAATCCCTACGACGCTCTAAATTGTTCTAGACTCTTGAACTTGGATTGATTACCATGCTTGATTTTGGTCATATTATAGAATGCCTATTGACATGTGATCGAACTCAATCCTACTTGGTTATTGATGAGAATAAATGTCATGAACGAGATCGCTCTATCGCTCACCTTGAGAATTTGGTAAACCTACTTGGCATTTGCATGATGGCATACTAATGGCCACAGTGGGGAAGTCTTGTAATCATTAGAGCATCATGTGTCTATCCCTGCATCTCCTTCGATGTACTTACACATTCGATTTCCTAAATACTACGTAGCGGCCCGGATATCCTTATCCTATGTGATCTAATTATCGCACCTATGTGAAACAATGTGCATCTTGATATATGACCTATGCTTATGTGACGATATCTTGCCTTGTATGTTGCATATTGCCATGACATGCATGATTGATAGCTTACAAGTCTTTATGACTTATTAGATCCTAGCAAGACACTCGTTGAGAGTCTAGATGTCCTCTTCCTCTTGTTTTATATTTTGTAAGGACGATGGGTTAAAGCAAGTAATTAGACTATGCTTGGGTATTTGTATAGAACTTGAGTAACTCTTGTTAGTAGTTATATCACTTGTAGTACTTGTAATCCCTTTTGATATTGTAAAGCTTGGTTATCTTGTTAATAGTTCACTACGTATAAGTCTTCCGGCATCCTATTAGATTCTTGTCCCCTTGGGTTCGTGTTGACTTGGTTTAATTGCTTAACCAGGTGCCGAGTTCGCCTCAAACACGTCTCGTCCTTGCATGTCTTATGTGCACTTGTCACCCCATATCCGATCCATCGGGTCGCCACAGGTGATATGGCGGTTGATTATTTTACAGATCTTTTTTCTTCGAAGGTTCATCAGATTGATATGGAGCTTTTTCGTGATTTTCCCTCTTCTATCACTGAACTTGATAATAATTTTCTTTGTAATCAGCCTACAGAAGCCGAGGTCTGGTCAGCTGTTCAAGCCTTAGATCCTAACAGTGCGCCGGGCTCAGATGGATTCACTGGATGGTTCTTCCAAGGTTGCTGGACCGTTATCAAAAAAGATGTTCTTGCTGCCATTCGTGAGTTCTTTTTGGGTCTTCCTTTGCATAGGGGGTTTTTAGCCACGACCTTGGTTCTGATTCCTAAAGTGAGCAGTCTGGAATCCTTGGGTGATCTTCGCCCCATCAGCCTTTGTAATTTTTTCTGCAAAATAATTTCGCGGATCATTGCTACTCGCCTTGCCACTATCCTTCCTAGAATCATTTCTCCTGAGCAATCAGGTTTTGTTCGTGGTCGTTGCATTCAAGAGAACGTCCTCCTTGCTAATGAAATGGTTCAACGCATTGACAAGAAGGTTAGGGGTGGGAATGTGATTTTCAAGTTCGACATGTCTAAAGCATACGATCGAATGGAATGGGACTTCCTTTTTCATACCCTTACAGCTTTTGGTTTTGGGCCAAACATCTGTACTCTTTTCAAGCACCTTCTTGATAACATATGGTATACAGTTAAAATAAATGGGGAATCATCTGGTTTCTTCAGGTCCACTCGTGGGATTAGGCAGGGTGATCCTTTATCTCCTCTGCTATTTATTATGGCGCAAGAGGTCCTATCCTTTAATCTTAATCGGGCTTTGCGTACGGGTGCGTTTCTGCCGTTTCAGCATGGTCGTGGTGGTTTAGTGATCTCCCATCTTTTATATGCCGATGACATCTTGGTTTTCTGTAATGCTGGCTACAAATCGATCCTTGGTCTCCGGAAAATTCTTGAGGCTTACGAGTTAAGTTCTGGACAGATGATAAATATTCAAAAAAGCGGCTTTTATGTCTCTAAACATTGCTCCCGCAGATCTGCCAGTCGTATCTCTCAATGGACGGGCTGCTCTCAACGTTTCTGGCCCATGAAATATTTGGGCATTCCTCTATATAAAGGCAGGCTGAAGTGCATCTTCTTCGAGGATCTTGTTGCTCGCGTTGCCAAGTGTATCAATGGTTGGAAAGCTAAACTCCTATCTTTTGGTGCTAAGTTAACTCTTTTGAAATCGGTTCTCTGTAGCATCCCCATTTATTCTATGGCTGCGATCTCTCTTCCAAAGCGCATTTTAACCCGTCTTGAAAGCATCATGGCAGATTTTTTCTGGAATTCTCAAGGGGAGAGGCGTACTCATTGGGTTGCTTGGCGCAGCATATGTAAGCCTGTAAAAGAAGGCGGGTTGGGCATTCGCTCTCTTCAACAGGTTATGGACTCATTACATGCGAAACTTGGCTGGAGTTTCCTCCAAGGTTCCACTCTTTGGGCGCGTTTCTGTGACTCGAAATATAATCTTCACTTCTCCGTAACCGCCCTTTGCTTATGGAAGGGCGTTGTTCGAGGTCGTTGTTCGACATTTAGATAAAGTCCAGAGTTGTAGTCGGTGGATCATTGGCTGGGGGGATATCTCCTTTTGGGATGATAACTGGTTCGGTCATCATTTGCAAGGTCCTCTTCCCTTAGACAAAAATTTATCCTTTCGAGAGGCCCTTTCTTGTTTGGATCAATTTTCTGATTTCATTGACCCGGACCTGTATGGATTTATTTCTCGCATCAGTTGTCGTGATGATGTGAATGATATAGGCTCATTTGTACTCTTACTTCTTCGGGCAATTTTCGGTCTTCGGCTTATTGGAATCATTTCCGTCCCCGTACTCCAACAGTTTGGTGGGCTTCAAAATTTGGCAGCCTTGGATTCCCTTGAAAATTAGTATCTTCATTTGGCGTCTGCTTCATAATGCCCTCCCTGTGGATCTTCGGCTTCATTCAAAAAGGGTTCAGATTGTCTCCAAGTGTGTTTGTTGCTCCAGTCGGCCTGATAGGGAATCACTGCCTCATCTTTTCCTATTTTCAGAAACGGCTGTGACAATCTGGAATATGTTTTCTCAAATGTTTAACAGAGTTGGTTCATATGTGTGCATTTCTTCATTTTCTTGAAACCTGGGTTAAGGGGTCAGTCCGCAGTCAAGCTGGTGCTTGCAATCTTGGAGTTTTTATGTTCACTTGTTGGGAATTATGGAAGGCTCGATGTGCAGCAACTTTTGATGGGTCGCCTATGGTTCCTGATCAGATTTTTCGTCGAATCATTTGGCATCTTAGGGAGATGTTTTCTCTTTTTACCCCTAAGTCTAGCAGTGGTTTAAGAGCCCAATTTGCAATGCAATCCATTCACATTAATATTCGTCCTCCTCCCCTATGCAAGGGTCGTTGGCTTCGTTGCATTCCCCCGGATATTGGTCATTTTAAACTTAATACGGATGGCTCTTCGAAAAATGGTTTTTGTACTGGTGGTGGCATTATTCGTGATTCCAATGGGAATCTGCTGTATGCTTTTTATAAGCATTTTGGCACTGGTTCTAATGTTAAGGCGGAAATTCTGGCTCTGCACACTGGCCTGCTTGCTTGTCATCAGTTTGGGTTGACAACTTTAGATGTTGAATCTGATTCTAAAGTTGCGGTGGATGTTATTATGCATGGTCATATGGACCCATGGGAGCATGTCTATGATCTTCGAGCATGTCGTTCTCTCCTTGTTGGTAATTTATCTCATGTTTTCCGTGAGCAAAATACAGTTGCCGATCGTTTAGCTGCTGAGGCTCATGTTCATCAGTCTGACAAGTCCTATTACACCTTTGCCACTCTTCCAAGAGAAGTGAAGCATGCGTTGCACATGGATCTCTATGGATTTTTATAATTATCGTCGTAGTAATGTTTAATTCTATTGCTCTTTTCTTTGTATCTCCTTTTCGAGGTCAGGCTCCTCCGTCCTCCCAATTATAAGGGCAAGGCTGGTTGTCCCCCTCAAGTTTGTATGCCTCCTTTCGTCTTAATAAAATCTCGCAGGGTTCCGTCCCTGCTTCCATAAAAAATTAAAAAAAAAAAAAGGTTGGCTTGGAGTGGCGGTAGATGGTTGGTTATCGGTAGAGGTTTAGGCGTCGGTAGAGGGTTGTGTGGCGGTAGAGGACTGGGTGCCGGCAAACCTCTTTTTCTTCCTTAGCAACTGAACTGGAGGTTCAGCTGCTTCATCGGTAGAGGCAGGAGGTTTTACGTAGTCTCCTACGTTTTGGTTTAGGAGTGGGTGCAGGAGAAGGTGAGGGATGTCGTTTGGTTTTAGAAGAGGGCTGGGAAGAAGAGGTTGGATGAGCTTGAGAGGATGGCTGGGCTGGTGAAGGTTGGACTGGGGAAGGTGATGGAATTGGTTAGGCTGGAGTCTTGTCCTTTTGGCCTTCCTTCATCTCCTTCCGAATCCACTTGGCCTGCTGCTCTTCAGTTGGTACTTCTTCTTCCGGCCTGGTCTTTTTGCCCTTGGCTTTCTGTTTGGCCCTTAGCAGCTGCTCTGCCTCATCAGCCAGATCTTTGGCTTTTTGATGAAGGGTCTCAGCAACTTGTTCATCAAATTTTGCAGAAGCCTTCTTGAAAGTCTTGCTGGCCGCGTCATATGCTTCCATGTTGAAGCGAGTCACTATGATCGGTAGTGGCTTTGCAATTTTGTCGACGGAGACGGGCGGAAGACCTTTCTGCAGCCTTCGTTTGTTTTCGTACTCAGTATATTTGCTGAAGAACGAAGATGTCAGCTGCTTGTCCTTGGATACCAATATCAGCTCATCTTCCTTGATGGAAGAGTTTACATCCTCAGTGTCTCGAAGAAGGGCGTTGATCAGCCTGACGAATGGATGTTTGCAAGTGGGGTTGTTCTTAACTCGTTCTACCCACTGCTTCAGCTCATTGAAGATGATGGCTCCGAAGTTGAGACGGGTTTGAATGAAGACGGCACTTGTAAGGTTAAGTTGTTGTGCCGTAAACATGTCATGAGCACCACTTTTGAACAGCAGCCCCTTATTCATCAGGTGGCTTGTGCAGTATACGTGCAATGGGAAGAGATTTCTCAGCATCTTCCCTTGTGGTTCTCTAGGGGTATCAGCTCCCCTCATTGCTTCCCAGGCATGGTTAGCCTCAGCAATGGTCGATTCAAGAGCACCACCGAAGTGTACACCAATGATGGTGGAGATGGTCTTGGCGGTGATGGAGATGGGACGACCTCTAATCCATCCACGCAGAGCGTTCTTGTTCATTAACTCCATCCTTTGGTAGAACTCTTCTGCCAAGAAAATAATGTAGTCTTTGTCGTTGAGGCAGAAGAGTGGAAGAATTCCAGAGGCATTCATGTCCTCGCATGCCTTGACTCCGGCGGCTATAGTGCAGACGGATTGGAGGTCAATGCACATCCCGGGTATATACAGTTTTGGGTCCAGGGCAATGATAACGTCATGAGCTGCTGGAAAAGTAGGATATCCCGGAAGGTTGACATCCAAACTTGGAGGAATGTCAGTTTCTAGGTCTAGCTTCTTCCTGCTGTCACGCTTTGATTTTGATGATTTTGCCTGGTGGCATCCAGTGGCTTTGTGAGAATGTCAGCCAATTGATGCTCAGTTGGAACATATTCCAGACTGATGTTACCTTTCTCCACATGATCTTTGAGGAAGTGATAACGGATATCAATGTGTTTTGTCTTCGAGTGCATCATCGATTTTTGGAGGCGAAATTGCGATGTGTTGTCACACATAATTGGACAATTTGCGATCTTGATGTTGTAGTCCACTAGTTGTTGCTTCATCCATAGAAGTTGAGAGCAACATTTGGCCGGCAAAGAACGTATTCTGCCTACGTGGTTGAGTTTGCAAGCGAACCTTGTTTCTTGCATGACCATGAGACAAGTCTATTTCAAGGAATTGACAAGTCCCATTGGTGCTTCTTTCACTGCGGGCTACATAATGCATCCGAGTATCCAACTAGATCGAAATTGTTGTGTTTGGAATACCGGATGCCTAGATTTGTTGTTGTTGAAACATATCGATGATACGTTTGGCGCAAGCAAATGTGATTCCTTTGGATCCGCACTGAAATCTTGCACAAACACAAATAGCAAACATAATGTCGGTCTCTTGGCAAGTAAGGTAAAGAAGTGAACCTATGATTCCTCGATACTTGGTCATGTTCTCTTGCTTTCCCTTTTCATCTTTGTCAAGATGGCAGTCGGTAGACATTGGAGTCTCAAATCCTTTAGCTGAATCAAGACCAAATTTCTTGATTAGTTCCTTTGCATATTTGGTTTGGCTGATAAAGATTCCGTCTGAAGTCTGTTGAATCTGCAGTCCTAGAAAGTAGGTAAGTTCACCCATCATGCTCATCTCGAACTTGCTTTGCATCAGCTTCTCGAATCTTTTACACAGGCTTTGATTAGTTGATCCAAAGATGATGTCGTCCACATAGATTTGTACCAGAAGAGAATGACCTTTGTGCTTGAGGATGAATAAAGTAGTGTCTATCCTTCCTCTCACGAATCCTTGTTCTATTAGGAACTTGGATAGAGTTTCATACCAAGCTCTGGGAGCTTGCTTTAGGCCATAGAGAGCTTTCTTGAGTCGGTAGACATGATCCAGTTTGTCTTGAATTACAAATCCTAGAGGCTGTTCAACGTATACCATATCTTGAAGATCACCATTCAGAAAGGCACTCTTCACATCCATCTGATACACTTTGAAGTTCATGAACGAGGCATAGGCTAGAAAGATTCTGATTGCCTCTAATCTAGCAACAGGAGCAAATGTTTCGTCGAAGTCAATTCATTCTTCCTGTCGGTAGCCTTGAGCAACCAGTCTAGCTTTGTTTCTGGTGACATTTCCATCTTCACCTCTTTTGTTTCTGAAAACCCATTTGGTGCCAATAACTGGATGATCAGTCGGCCTTTGAACTAAGCTCCACACCTTGCATCTTTCAAACTGGTTCAGCTCTTCTTGCATAGCTTCAATCCAGTTATGATCTTCGATAGCTTCATCAATCTTCTTTGGCTCGAGTTCAGATACGAATGCATATGCAAACATAGTCTCTTCTCGAACTTTATTTCTCGTACGAACTCCTGTGTTGAGATCACCGATGATTTGAGAAATAGAATGATCTCTTGTTTCAATAATGGTTGGAGGAAGATCACTTCTGGTGAGTTCTTCCCTTAAGAATTTTGGAGTAGGTTGAGAAGGTGATTCACCAAAATCTGGTTTAGAAGAGATAGGAGCTTCAAAACCTTCATTTTCTGGTGAACAAGAAGGATGAGTGATCTGCAAAGGTGTTTGGGGTAAAACAGAAGAGATGGGTTCTGGGTCAACAGAAGAGTTGGAACCGGTATCGGCAGAGTTCAAGTCTACAGGTGAAGGGTTAGCGGTACTTCATTCGTCTGATTTTGCATCAAATTTTCCTCTATATTCTTTTCCATTATGAAGAATAAAACATTTACAGCCGAAGATTTTAAGAAATCCTATGTTAGGGCCTCTTCCTCTCCATATTTCATATGGAGTTTTGTTATGAAACTTGTTTACCAGGGATCTGTTCTAGGTAAAACATGCAGAGTTGACGGCTTACTTACTTTGGAAGTTTTGCTTACGCCGGCATTGTTCTTCTTTGCTTCAATCGTGTTACGTTCTTCCGTTCAGCTACACCATTTTGTTGAGGAGTTTTGGCAGCAGAGAAGTTGTGGCCGATCCCGTGGTCATCACAATATATTTCTACACCATTATTCTTGAATTCAGTGCCATTGTCTGATCTTATGTCACTAATGTCTTCAAGCTTTTGAGTTTGAAGTCTTCTAAAAAGAGCAGTGACTAGATCATACGTCTCATCTTTTGAAGTCATTGTTTCAATCCAGGTGAACCTAGAGTAGTTGTCAACTACTACAAGTGTATACTTGTCTCCATAAATACTGACTGTAGTGATTGGTCCAAAGAGATCCATATGCAGAAGTTGAAGAGGTCTGTTTGTTGACAAGACAGACTTTCTTTTGAAGGAAGACTTGGAAAGTTTTCCTAGTTGGCAAGCTTTACAACTTTTGTCATGGTCGGCAGACACCGTAGGTAGACCTTTGACAAGCCCATCTTTTGAGAGCTTCGAGAGGTGCTTGAAGTTGAGGTGGTGAGGCAGCATTGCCATAGCCAACTGTTGTCACGAACGTTGTTGGCTACTAGGCAAAGGCTTGAGAATCTCCCTAGAAGATTTAAGTCCACGACATAGACATTTCCTTGTCTATTGCCGGTCAGTATTGTAGAGCAGGATTCACGATCTTTGATGAGGCACTAGTTGGAGTTGAATTGGCATAGTAATCCTTTGTCGCAGAATTGAGATATGCTCAAAAGATTGTGCTTTAATCCACTCACTAGAGAGACTTTGTTGATGGAGAGACTTCCTCTAGTGATTGAGCCATATCCAATTGTCTCTCCTCTTGCATTGTCTTCGAAAATAACAGTGGGTCCTTTGGCTTCAGCTATATCTGTAAGTAGACTTGTTTCATCATGTGTCTTGGCCCACCCGTCCAGTACCGATGTCTTTGTTTTCGATTCTATGTCTTTGTTTTCTAGCCATGAAGCATTCCTGAAAAAATATTTAAAGAAACAAGGTCCCCTTTATTTTCTTTTGGGTCCTAAGGATTAGCAACATTTTGGAACCCATACCTGCCTAACCTTGAGAGAACTAGGTCTCTCAGATCTTGGTGTGAACCTTAGCAGGCATTGTGGGGCCAAATGGCCTAGGCAATTGCAAGAATGACATAAATGAAACTTCCATAGAGAACTGTCAGTGTCCTTAACTGAGGAGTGATTATGAATATCCTTTTTCTTAACATCCATTCTTGGTTCAGTTTGCTTGTTGACGGTAGACTTAATTGGTTTCTTTTGAATCTTCCTAGGTAGCTTACCACCAGACTTAGCTTTGGCTTGTCTGTTGATTACCTTTTTAGGAGGATTTGGTAGAATACCTTTAAGTTTACTTTCAACAGGTGCAGGAGCCTTGCCTGTTTCATAGACAAACTTGATAGTCACCGGTAGAGATTTAGTAGGTCTACCGCCAGCAGACTTTGCCTTAGCAGAGTTGTTGCCGGCAGACTTTAGTTTCTCTACCGTTACTTTCTCAAGTTTCTCATTTGAATCAGTCATCTTGGATTTTCCTTTCTGAGCTTTGGGGTAGACATAAGGAACACTTGAATAACCAAGGCCTTGTTTCCCTTTATTTCCGAACGTCTGTTTAGAGAAAGAGATATCATTAGCAGTCTCGGAGGATTCACCTTTCTCTGTGACTGATGGGAATGTCATACTGGGCTCATCTGAATATCCTATGCCAGATTTATCATTACTAGATTTTTGGCTTGAAAGGATTTCTTCGAAGGCATCTTTGGAGCTGTTCCAGGAGTCAATTGTCTTTTGCAAGGAAATTTTCTCTAGGTCAAGTCCTTTGATGTGCTCAGTTAGACATTCAATTTTGTCACAAAGGAATTTGTTTTCTCCTTTGAGCTTGATACTTTCTTGTTGACAACTATTGAGAGTTTGAATCTCAGCTGCCATCAGAGATTTCTCAGCAGTAAGTTTCTCACAGTTCTTGGCAAGTTTAACATAGGCTACTCTAAAGGAATTAAATTCTTCAAGCATATCTTGATTATCCTTGAGAAGTTCTTCCTTACTGAAGTTCTCACTGTTGATCTCACTTTTATCTAAGGGACTGGGTGAGATATCGACTTCATTTTCAGAGTCATAGGTAGGACCTGAGTCATGAGCTATTAAGCATATGTTAGCTTGCTCACACTCATCCTCTTCCTCTTCTGAATCAGTCTCAAACCATGTAGCAACCTGTTTGTCTTCTATGTCTTCAGCCAACATACCTTTTTGTTTTTGAAATTTTCTATAGGTAGGTTTTCGGTATGCTTCAAATTTTGGCTTTGGACATTTGGAGGCAAAATGACCAGGTTTTCTACAATTGTAACACACAAGCTCTTCCTTAGATGAGCTTTCACCAGTCTTTCTAAAAGGTTGTTGGTGTGTGTTCTTCCTTCCATATTTTGCAAATTTTTGAAAACGTTTTACAAACATAGCAAATTGTTCATCTGAGAAGAAATCGTTTTCACAGGAGGAAGTGGAAGGTTTGTTTTCAACAGTAGTTTCTTCTTGGACCATGGCTGGCAAGGACACAGTTCTGAATTGTTTGTCTTGCTCTAGAGCTTGATTTACTTCGAACTCATAAACCTTCAAACTTGCATAGAGACTATGGAGAGTCATCTCATTTAAGTTTTTGGATTCTTTCATAGCCGTGGTTTTAACATGCCATAAGCTACCTAGAGAGCCTAGAAACCTCATGTTCATTTCCTTTTTGTCATAAGTTTTACCAAGAGAAAAACATCTATTTATTACCTCACTGAAGCGATCGTATGCTTGTCTCAAGGTTTCCTTTGGATCCTTTTTGAAGGAGTCAAACTGCTGGATGTATGTGTATTTTCTGTTATCTCTTGTGTCTTGGTCTCTCTTCCAAGTATTCCACAAGAGCTTCCCACATCTCTTTTACAGTTGTACATCGGATCACTTGCTGGTATGTGCTTGTGTCTAGAGAGCTAGTAATGATATTGATTGCTTTCTTGTCAAGCTCTACCGGTTTTACGTAGTCCTCGTCCATTATGATTCTTCTTTGGGAACTTCTGCAGGATTCCCAGCGATGGAGGCTAGAAGGTTGGCCTTCATTGGTACATGTTGTCCTGTAGTAACGCACTTCTATAATCTGTTGTCAATAGAGTTCATAAAACGCATTACCTTATCCTTCCATACATCGAAATGGCCTTCGTCCAATATTGGGACGTGATTCGCATTAGATGTAGGCAGCATGTTGTGTGTTTGTGCCATTGGATCGAATCTCTCAAGAGTTTAATCTCGGAAAAACTTGTTTTCAAAGAGTAAGGCTCTGATACCAATTGTGGGTCCCAACGGGCACAATAATAAGCTAGAAGGGGGGGTTGAATAGCTTATTATACACTTAAAAACTTTTAAGTAAGTTCTTTGAAAGGTACTTTCAATCTATTGAAAAGATTGAAGTAGCAGAAGTCTTTCAATAAAGCTGAATCAAGTCTGCCGATAAGGACTACCGGTAGACCTTAACAGTTTACTTAAATTTGCTGTAAAGGGTAATGATAAATGAATTAGTAAGCAGATAAAAGAGTAGACAAGCAGTAAAGGAATAAACACAAGTATTTTGGGATGGTTCACACTATAAAGAGTGCTACGTCCACCACCAAGGCAGTCAACCTTGGATTTAAATAGTGCACTATGTTTTCCACTAGATCTATTACAAAGAATATTCCCAATGGATCGTGTACAAAATATTGACTTGTGTTTGGGGGTTAAGGAATTAAATATCTGTGAAAATAGGATATTTAATTCGTGCAGAAGTATAATTTTGAAAGAGAACAACAAGAAGTACAAAAGTAATTGTTGATGCACAGCTTCTTGTTGTTGAAGAGGACTTCTGGATCTGTTCAGGATCTCTTGAATGCACTGAGTTATAAGACTTAGAGTTGTTGTAGATTTTTAGAGCAATTCATCAAGTGTCGAGTCTTGTATATTCAGCATTGGTTCTTCAGTCTTTAATGGCAATATTTATAGCAGATGCATTCTAGAGGGCCGTTGGAGAAGACGAAGACTTTAACATGTCTATTAGGTTGAATGCATTAAATGAATGGGGCTGTCAATCAGGAATTTCGTCTTCACAGATATAGAGCAGGGAATGATTACTGAGATCTTCTGGAAGTTGGGCAATCTTGATGTCAGATCTGTGAGAGTTGTTGCGCAGTAGGTGACGATCGCTTTCACCTTTTGTTCGGTCGAGAAAAAGTTTTCTGCTTTTTGGCGCTTTGGCGGGTTTGAGGTGTCGTGGAATGTCTCAATTTAAATTCAAACATAGATGAGGATAAATTTAAATTGATCCATTAATCTTCTTTGGGACAGACACATCATGATCGACATGCGCCGAGGTCTTCGGTGACGCTTTGAAGAGGTCTTCCGCTGAACCTGTGAATTCCTATAAAAGCTATACTTTGGCAAAGTTCTATACACAGTTGCCACGCTAATCGATACGCAGCCCGATTAGCCACTGAAGTATAAAACTAGTGTAATGTATGAGCAGATATAAATCTAATACAATAAGAATCAACACCTGTATTGCTGGTCTAGAAGAAGCTCTCCACAGGGGAGCCAAAGATCTCGAAGTCTATGGAGACTCTGCCCTGATCATAAATCAAGTCGAAGGAAGATGGAAAACCCAAGATCCTCGGCTGCAGCTCTATCATGCCAAATTAACAGCACTTGCCGCCCGATTTGACTCTATCTCGTTCCATTATCTGCCACGAGATTGAAATCAATTCGCCGATGCCTTAGCTATTCTGGCATCGCTAGTCCAAATTCCCGCAGAAACTAATGTTCAGCCATTCGTAGTCGGGAAGAAGGTTACTTCGGCATACTGCTTCAAAATTAATGCGCCCACAGGCGGATCACGAGCCCACGGTATCTTGATATCCTAAATCTGCTTCAGAAAGGTCTCTATCCTCCCGGCCTAGATAAAAGAGGGAGAGTCTCCTTGCGAAGGTGGGTCTCACAATTTGTACTCAGCAGTGGCAGCCTGTATAAGAGGCAGTATCAAGGCCTCAACTTATTATTTGTCGATCAGGCCAAAGCTGAGCAAATCATGGATCAACTTCATGGTGGTACCTGCGGGCCCCACATGAATGGCCATATGTTGTCCAAGAAAATTATCCGACAGGGGTACTATTGGAGTACGCTTGAAACCGACTGTATTCGGTGGGTGGAACATTGCGACAAATGCCAACGCTTTGCAAATCTGCAGCACGTGCCCCCGCATGTCTTATATAACTCCACAGCCCCCTGGCCCTTCTCAACATGGGGAATCGACGTCATAGACCAAATTCACCCGAAGGGATCCAATGGCCACGAATATGTCCTAGTAGCCGTCGATCATTTCACAAAGTGGGTGGAAGCCTCTTCCTATAAAATTCTGAATGCCCGAAAGGTGTTCGAATTCATCCGGGCCAACATAATATATCGCTACGGGGTACCTTTCGAGATAATCTCCCACAACGGCTAGCATTTTGAAGGGGACGTGAATCGTTTACTCAACGAGTTCAAGATCCAAAGGCATAAATCTTCCCCATACCGGCCGCAAGCCAATGGTGCCGTTGAAGCAGCCAACAACACACTAGAAAATATTATTAGAAAGATGGCTGACACAGCCTACGCCGCAGGTAATCTATGTCATCCTCCCTGAATTCTGTTAAAGCCCCAAGGAGGACAGTCAAATCAAATGTTACTCCATCAAAAAAACCTGGAGTAGCATCACGAGTAGTGCGGAATAGCTCCCGGATGGCCATGAACGGACGCCTCCTGTAAGAAGGCACGGCAATCAGACGAGAAGGTGGCACCCCCAGCATTACACAGAATTCTTCGAAAGTGGGGCACATTTCATTCATGCCAAAATTAAAAAGATGATCCTGAGAAGACCAAAACCTGGAGGCTCCCCTCAGCATGTCCCAGTTGATAATGACATTCCTCCAAGATAATAGGCACCTAAATCTAAAAATGTGATCAAACCAATCACACTCGTTTGACCGCATGGAAAGGATCCAAAAATCCAAGGCATTCTCGTAAATTTTTATCTCCAGCGCTGTATGAATTCGTGCAGCCATTTGTGAAAAGAAATGCAAGAAATTATCTGATGAAGGAAGGAATGGCTGAGTCGAAGCAAAGTTAAAAGCTGGAGAGAAAAGGAGAATGTGAACTTGTGAAGAGGCAAGCAGTCCCTTGTCCGCCTCTTATGCCAAAAATCCCAGAAACGGACGATTTCTGAGCATAGTGGCAAATAGTGGCTAAAAAAAATTGCACAAAAAAGGGAACTGGGCCCCACCCATGCTTCATCCTGGCTTGGCGCCCATTCTATGCATGGGTGGCGCCAGCTTTGGTATTCCAGCCTCCCCAAACAGCCTGGTATCCTGGTTTTCTGCCCGACCGTCGACTGCTGCTGTGTCTGATCGCAAGAAAATTGAGGAAGTTACAAAGAAAGGCTACGGCCAGTAGATTGGAGGCAATTATACACCCCGACACAGGAGAAGGCGGCTGCCTCCTTCTCCCCAAATATCTCCAGAAAATCCCTCTCAAGCCTGAAGGTGTATTGTTTTGAAATCCTTTTCAGAAATGCAGCGTGCCATTACCCTTAGAAATTGGTATAGTTTTATTTTCTGCGTGTATCTTGAGTCTGCATTTTATTTTCGTGCATCATATAGAATTATATTTCATTACATAATAAATGTCTGTATAGATTCCGAAGTAAATAAAGAAAGAAAATAGAAAAAAAAAAGAAACTAATGTGTGCAGGAAAAAGGAGCTAATAATCACAGGAAGCTCGGCCCCTATCAAAACCAGCTCCCATCACTCGAGGGCCTGTTCCGCCGCCAAGTCTGTGACCTCTACCCCTCACCCGAGGACGAGACGACTCGCCAGCCCCATCTTCGTCATCATCACGGCGCCTGGTCTGCCGTATGGCATCATTACCTCGGCAAGAAAAGTCATCCATGAGTCGCTGGTAAAGTTTGTTGATGCTGATGAAACCCCGCAGCAACCTCTTATACGTAGACACCTTAACCTGAAAAAAAAAAGGGTGTTGCAGCAAAAAAAAAAAAAGGAAAAGCATCAGTCCAAGAGAAAAGAGAGTGATATATAAAAAAAAAAGAAAAATGATGATGTTGAAAAAAAAATGTGTGTGAGTGGCGACATATATACCGTGCAAGCATGATCAGGGACACGGTACTCCTCGGGAATGTCCGTATCAGGCAAGACTTCCTCTATAAGTCTCCCGTCTCACCGATATCGGAAGGTAGATAAGGAATCGTCGGGCATGGAGAACTCTAACAGGAGATCACAAGCGACGGAGGCATGCCTGGGAATCGCGGGGGCAGGATGGAGCATCGTCCTCAAGAACTCCTCATAGGCTATGACTGGATAATCACTGGGCGGCATGACAAATCGTGACAGGTAAAGATACATGTTCGGCAGAAGATCTGGGACGATCACCCAAGGGGGAGGTGCAGGAGGCACCACCGGAAATGTCGAATGCAGGACATGCCGACAATTCACTCGCTCGCCCATATATAAAGAATCGTTCATAATCGACACCATGAGAATCCGACAGCGGCTCAGTGTCAGGGTGACCTCATATGGCCCTACTAAATTCTGCCAAGGAACCAAATGCACAGAGCCTGAGGTCGAGCTATCTATCCTGTCCTACAGACCAAGTCGATCCATAAAATCGCCATCCCTATCCTTCTTCTTCCAGTTCGTGTTTACAAACTTAGCCAAATAAGGTGGTCTGTAAATGTTACCGCGCAGTGGGCCTGGCGTAAAGTCAAAGAAGGAATAAGCCCATACTTGAAAAAAGGGGGGGAGCAAAAGTCAGCTACGAAAAAAAAATGATGATGAAAAAAAAAGAAATAAAAAATGCTGACAGAAAAAAAATATTGAAAGTGGGAGGAAAAGAAATATACCTCCTAAGCAGGAGCAAAGCCAGTCATAACCCGTCAATCATTCCGGCTCACCCTATCAATGGAGATATAAAGCTCAGCCAGGCCTGCCTGCCCCCAATCATAGTCAATCAAGTGGTCCAGATCCCGAAGGCAGCCCAGGAGGGAAACTCTCAGAGAGGTGGAGGAATTGGCAAAAATCGACATTCCCAGAAAGAAAAACAGAAAGGCTCTGGCGACGCGAGCTACGGTTATGCTATCTCCGGCATCGACATTCCCAAGCATTCGCCAAAAGCCATCTCTTCACGCTGTCAATCGTAATCTCATCTGCAGTCTTATATTCGGGCACAAAGCCCAGGAGATCCTCCACCGCGTCATGATGTTGACAGAGAGTATAATCTGGTGCTAAGGTCAGGCCGATACTGGTAGAAATGCCCGTGATAGCGGCAAAATCACACGGAGTCATAGTAGCCTCTCCCCAGCTAAAGTGAACGGTGTGGGTCGTGTCCCACCAGTAGTTCCGCAACACATCAAATATAGCCATATAACTGCGGAAGGGACGGAATGCCCGCATAAACACCCCGAGGCCTGTATCCTCCACTAAAACCCGGGCCGGCTCAGGCATCGACTGAAAAATGTCCAACACCATGTCACAGCTTGCTCGAACCCTGGTCAAGGTGTTGCGCTCTTGAAAAAGAAAAGAAAAGAAAAGGAGAGAAGGAAAAAAGGGTAAGATTCTCGTAAACCATTTTTCTTGCCTAATCCATACATTAAGCAACCTTAAAAAAAATAAAAAAAATAAAAAAGAAGATATCTTTGCTTATAAATACATTTTTTATCTTTGTTAAAAAAAACAAATATATATATATATATATATATATATATATATATATATATATATATAATAAATAAATAATAATAAAAATGCATCTTTTTTGCATCTAAATATGTATTTTGGTATTTTAGGCATCATAAAAGTGTGTGTCTTGCATTAAAATATATACTGCATTTTGCATTTTGCATACATAGTAAAATAGGTGTACCTATGCATCATATTAGTAAAGCATCCTGCAATTTTTAGGCATTGCATTTGCATCAAATAAATGATATATGCATCCATCGTTTGCATTTATAGTCCAATAAGCTGCATTATGGTATCAATAAAAAGACAATACAATGCCACCAATCATGAAAAGATATATCCCCATTGCATTTCTTATATCCGTACAGTATAATCATGCATGAAAAATAAATTATAGGGCATAAAATATATATGTTTTGTCATGTATTCATCCGAAAAATGTGCCTGAAAATGTGTTCAGAAAAATTTGAATTGTATTCCGAAAAGTCCGTTTCATGAACATATCGCATGTAAAAATACATTTTAGTCTAAAACATGCATCATATAGCCTCATTTGCATTAATTATATAAATCATGCATAGTAGGGTCAAATAGCAACCACTAGTTCAATTATGCATCGCAAAAATAAATTGCGTAAATTTCATGCATCATTACCGAGATTACATCATTTTAGGTCATAAATTATATGCATAAGCATTATAAGAAGCATATATATACTCCAAAAATCCAAAGCAATAAAGGAATTGAGCAGATCTGAAGAAATTAGCCGAATGGGTTGATGAAAGAATATACTTACATCGGGATTCTGAAGATTTGAGACATGTTTATGCCAATCATGCACCAAATTACCCCATTCATCCTTTGAATAAAAATAATCAATATGATTCCGGGTCGAAGGAGGAAGTTCCTTCCTCTCTTCACCCGAATCCAGGTCCATTGGCACTTTTCCCTTCCTAGATCTCGAGGAGGAAGCCATCTATGCAGAAATATAAACAATTTGACGGAAGAAAATTGAGAAAAGGAGAAGAAATGAAGAAAATGGAAAAAATATTGTTTCTCCGTCGGCAATGGAAGCTGAACAACTGAAGAAGAACGAAATGAAGGCTTTTGCCTTCATCCCGTAATGAAGAAAGGAGGAAAGTGGAATTTTCACTTTTCCCCCTCCAACACAACTCAAGTTCAGCACTCAAGTCCTCGAAATTCCAAAGTTGCAAAATGGCCCCTAAGACTTAACGGAAAGTTAACAAAAGTAATTTTGTTAACCATATTCGGCGGCCATCCATCCAGAAGTAAGGAAAAGTCATCCTCAACAGGTCCGCCGCCAGATAAGCAGAAAAGCCAAAAAAATCGGTGGCAAAGGTAAGAATTTTGAATTTTAAAGAAAATAAATAAGAAAAAAAACAGAAAGAAGAAGAAATGAAATAAGAAAAAAAAGAGAAAAAAAAAGAAAGAAGAGGAAAAGAGATAAAAAGAAAAAAAGAGAAAAAGAAAAGAGGTCCCCAGCAAGAAGAAGTAAAGATTGCAGAAATATCAAAATCAACTGAATCAGCAGCAGCGGTCGAAGTGCGAAAAGATAAGAAAGGTAAAGTATTCTTATCCTACCTTCAATTAAAAAAATTAAATAAAAGTCTTTTTTTAAAAAAAAAAAGGGGGTTCTGTTTTTCAAAAAAATAATAATAAAAGAAAAGCCTTTTTCAAAAGGTTTTGATTTTCCAAAACAAAAAAAAAGATGAATATTGAAAAACAAAAAAAGGAATATTGAAAAAAAAAAAGAGGAATATGAAAAGCAAAAAAAAGAGGAATATTGAAAAACAAAAAAAAAGAGGAATATGGAAAAAACAAAAAAAAAAAAGAGATGAAGGAAAAAAGAAAGATCTTTTTTGCCGTATCTGGCTACAGATTTTTATCGGTTTGATACAGTTTTCGAAGAATTTGAAGAAAGTTCTTTTTGCCATGCTTGGCGACAGATTTTGATCGGTCGGGTGCAGTTTTCGGAAAATTTGAAAATTTTCTTATTTGTGTTTAGGCGACAAGGTATTGACCGATTGAGCACAATTTTTGAAAATTTCTCTTAACGTATTTCGATAACAGGTTTTGCCAAGTTGAAATATGGTTTCCGAAAAACTTTAAAAACTTCATATCGCATTTGACGGCCGTTTTTGACCGTTCGAATACGACTTTTTCGAAATACATGAAAATCTTTTTCCCGTTGTGTTCTTAAACGAGTTTTTGACCCAAAAGACATGACATCCTCATTGGTTGTTCAACTTGCTTGAGGCCGAACTACGTTTGGTCTGATTTCCTTTATTAAGGAATACGTAGGCAGCCTACATTAGTAGGTCCGACCATCTGAGCACTTAATTTGCACATCTGCTTAAAAATTGCAATAACCTGCTATAACTGACTAAATATGCCTAGGCTATGGAGTTAGGTTAGCATGATAAATTGTTGCATTATAACTGCTACCTGTTGTATTTCTCCCCCGTATTGATTGCGCGAAATTGGAGAGTCTATTTCTTATCAACGATGTTCGTCTACTTAGTAAGCTGCGGGTTACCCGTAGACTCCATCGTTAAGGGGCTTTGTAGACACCCCAATTTCGTACCCCTGGTATGTAACATGACATAAAATATCAAGACCTGTTAAAACATTAACAAATGTCAAGTTACAGGGTTAAAAATGCAAAAGGACAAAGCAGGATGCGCAAAACAGTGAAATGCAGGGTTTAAAGTGTCAAAAAAGGAAGAACTTTGCCAAAGTTGGCGCCACCCATGGATGAAGTGGGAGTGGCGCCAAGATTGAGTGTGGGTAGCGCCCAAAGTTGTCCACAGTGCTCTCAAAGATGCTACGGTTGTCGTAAAGTCCAATTTTTCCGCATGATGCATAATGAAGTGAAGCACGGAAGAAGGAATTTTAATCCCCGATGCATCCTCATCTCAGGCTATAAATAGAGCCTTCGGGGTCGACCTTCAACACACTTTTTCTCCCGCAAAGCTTTTCGCGTTCTCGTTACGCTGAAGAAATAGAGAGCGAAGTGCGATAGTGAGTGATCTATCAAAGCCTCAAAACCCTGCCAAAACTCCTCCAAACTTAAAACCCACCAGTTAAAGTGACCCTTAGCCCCCACTAGGATTCCACCCTACTTCCCCGGTCCAAAAATCGTGGAAAGAGCAGTTGCTCTGCCCGATTTAAAAGGCCAAAAACACTACAAATAAGTTGTCATTCTGCCCGAGTGAGCGAGCCAAAACCACCACAAATAAGCAGTCATTCTGCCCAAATCACAACAACAACAACAACAACAAAAAGACTCCCTCTCCCTGAAGGTAATAGCCTTTAAGGGCGTTATTTTTTATAAAGTTGTTATTTAAAATCCGGCCCAATGTAGCAAATATAAGCCGTTGTGCTGCTCGGATTTAGTTAGAAAATATTATGTAAAAGAGCCGTTATAATGACCAAATATTTTTAAATATATCTGTAATTATTGTAAGGAGGCGGCTACAAGTCCGTAAATAATGTAGCCGCGGATGTATTTGCTTTTTATTTCCTGTCTTTAAATGCTTTATTTATTTGCTGGATAAATATAACAAAAAGCATACTTTAGCTAAAAACCACTTTTGAGACCGAAAGGGGGAGTTGGGTGCATAGCACCTTCCCAACTCGTAACTTAGCCTCCGAACCCGTTTAACAATCTCTGGTTTTTCTTTCTTTTTGGTTGTGCTTTATTTTTGCCTTAAAATAAAGATGGCGACTCTAAAACATTTTGTATCTAGTGGGGCCTCGCAACACTCTTTTCTTGCACTTTTCTGTTTTCCCCTAAAAAAGGGAGAATGGGAATGAAAGGGTGATATATTCCCATATCCTGGTATCCCCTAAACAAGGAATAACTTGATGCGGGAAATCCAAAACTCCCATAGTGATCCGAAATAGGCCATAAGGCTATTTTTATAAAATCCATAGTGGGGGCGTCGCAACATCCTTTTTTGCACTTTTCCGCTTTCCCCTAAAAAAAGGAAAATGGGAATGAAAGGGTGATGCATTCCCATATCCTGGTATCCCCTAAACAAGAGATAACTTGATGCGGGAAACCCAAAAGTTCCCATATTGGATCACAAATCCACTAAAGGCAACTGAGGCGTATTCCAACGCGCTATCTTAGGCAGCACTCCTCTCGTACTTTTAATTTCGTTCTCCCCTAAATAAGGGAGGATGGAATGAGAGCAGTGGTGTCGCGCATCCGCACGTACGCGCACCCCTATCCAAGGGCGCGCGGGGCGCGGACGCATTTCCTGGGAACCCACAGAAGGATCAAGGGGAAGGTAGTTTTTCTTGTTATGGTAGCAGGCATTTAGGTGAAAGAGCTCATGGTTGGCTTCTGGGGGAGGTGGTGGATTGAGATTATAAGTATTTGGAATAATTCTACCTTGGGAAATAGTTTTGGGTTTCGGCTGAAAGAAGGTGCTTTATGGTTTTTTGTAGGCTTGGAAAATGATGTTTTCCGTTGTATCGGGACAGTTTATACCAGGAAGGAAAGAAGTATCAAGAGAAAATCTTAGGCTTTTCACTTGTTGAGAGATAGTGGCAAGAGTTTTTGCAAAATTTGCCAAGAGATTGCCAACCACTTGGTTTGTTACCTTTTCCACATGGGCATCCAATTCTCTTTTTAGCTAGATTTCAAATCCAAAAGGAGGAGCATACTTGGGAGTTTCGTTTTCTGGTTCCAAACCATTCTTTTCATTGCGGGTTCCAATCATGGTTTATTTATTTTTGGAGGCCATTCTGCTCATATTTGTACCCTCTGTACTGATTCTGCCCTTTTCTAATCTGTCCCCGATATTTTCTGATCTGATTTTTGTATATGTATCTCGTATCAACCGACCAGTACTATCTCTGCCTTTCCAAACTCGGGCCAGGTCTCTAGGAAAAGGGGTTTGAAGGCATCAGAAAGGGTTGGCTGAAGACTTTCTGGGTTTGGAGTACAGTGTGCCTATATTGGCAGAAAGATCAGACCGATCTCAGGCGAAGGGCCTATACTCTTTCTGGGATCCACCATTCAAAATGGTCTAGGACGAACATCAGAAAATTATTGGTCAGCCCCAGTGCATATTTTTATTCATATCTCTTTTTTTTTTCTTTTTTTTTCTTTTTTCTTCCTTTTTTTGCACAAGGATTGGTCAATAATTCAAAGATATAAAAACCGATCGGTCCATGAAGTGTCCTGAGAATCTATATGCAATTTTACGTTGGCTGATGCAGGGGATAGGCTGGTCATGGTGTAGGGTAGCAGTTCGGAATATTTCTGCATGCGTGCACGTGTGTGCGGTATCTAAAAAGCAGTGAAATCTCTTTTTTTTAGATATAAACCAGTAAATAAAACAAATATGACATGTCTTGCTGTTCATTGTGGATTTTCTCGGCTTATTTAGTTTGAGCGTGAGCAAGCAACCATTCAGATCAAGAAATAGAAAGAAAAACGAGGAATCTATCTATTCCTATTAATTGCATATTGATCATAATCCCCATAATAAAATGACAGAATGAAATAATATTTACATATTTTGTGCGATAAAAATAAAGCAAGCAGAATAATAATATAAGGCAGAATAAAGCAATAGCAAAATAAAGCCCTAGCCCTTTTGTTAGATTACCCGGAAATCTTTTTTTTTTTTTGATATATCTGTAATGGTACCCAGAACGAAACTGCTGCAAGTAAAAGGTTAAATGCACAATATATATACAGATATATAAAAACACAATATTTAAAATGCTGAGGAAATATAATAAGCATATTTTAGCCAAAAAACAAAAGAAATTTTTTTTTTGTGAAAATTAGTCTAGCCCTCCATTTTTGTTTAAAATAAAAACGACGTCCCCAGCAGAGTCGCCACTGTGAGTGCCCCGGGAGATTCCCCCAGATCACGCGCTCCTTTTTTTAGGGGAACACGCGGCTTGGGGAAGACATCACTCTTTTCATTCCATCTTCCATTGTTTAGGGGAAAACGAAATTAAAAGTGCAAAAATAGTGTTGTCAAAAGCGCGTTGAATACGCCTCGGTCACTGAGTGTGCTTTAGTCCACTATGAGTGCTTTGGATTTTTATGTATCTCATCCTCCCTTGTTTAAGGGAAAACAAGATGCAAAAAATGCATCAGCCTTTTCATTCCATCTTCCCTTATTTAAGGGAAAACGAAAAGTGCAAAAACGGATGTTGCGAAAGCGAGCGGGAACACGCCCTGCCTCACTGTGGACTTTGGTTCATTTTGGATTGCTATGAGTGCTTTTGATTTTTTCGTATCTTATCCTCCCTTGTTTAGGGGAAAACAAGATACAGAAAATGCATCACCCTTTTCATTCCATCTTCCCTTGTTTAGGGGAAAACGAAAAAGTGCAAAAAAAGGATGTTGTGAAGGCGCGTGGGAACACACCGTGCCTCACTATGATCTAAAATGCTGTAACAGAGTCGTCATCTTTATTTTAAGGAGAAATAAAGAAAAACAAAAAATAACCAGGTTTTGTAAAGGGTTCAGAGGCTAAGTTACGAGGTAGGAAGGTGTTAGGCACCCAACTCGCCCTTTCGGTCTCAAAATAGTTTTTGGCTAAAATATGCTTTTATTATATTTGTTTAGAAAATGAAATAAAGCATTCAAACATATATATATATATATATATATATATATATATATATATATATATATCAGTATTTATATTATTACAAACTTGCAGCCGCTTCCTTCCAGGAATTACAAATATACTTATAAATATTTGACCATAATAATGGTTCTTTTTAGTGTTATTTTCTATAGAAATCCGGGCAGCATCACTGCTTATATTTTTCCATCGGGCCTACTGAAAATAACACTTTTTAAATAAAACCTCTTAAAGGCTTACCTTTAATAGCGTGGGGTGTGCTCGCTCTGTCCTTCCGAGAGAGGGAGTCTTTTTCTGTTGTGGAGATTCGGGCAGAGTAACTGCTTCCAAAAGTTGCTTTTAGGCCTCGGGAAATGGGCGGAGCAACTGCTTGCTTTTTGCTGTTGTTTGCTTGCTGCTGGCAGAAATCGAGCAGATCAAGTGCTTGCTTCTAGCGGATTTGGCCTCTGGATTCGGGCAGAGCAACTGCTCTTTTTGTGATTTTTGGACAGGGAAAATAGGGTGGAATCCTAGCGGGGAGGCTAAGGTTCACTTTGACCAGTTTGATTTAAGTTTGGAGGAGATTTGACGGAGCTTCGAGGCATAGAGGAGGGGAACTCTCACAACGCTCTTTCAGAACTCACTGCGGGAGAAACTTTACTGCATGATCGCGGTGTGTGAACTGTGTGCGTGAAGTCTAGAGTGAATTCACTGAAGCCGGGGCCTTCTATTTATAGGCCGAGATGGGGACTCCTTCGTCATTAAGTTTTCTCTTCTATACTTCATCAGCTTGTACCGCGCTGAGAGAGTTGCACCTTAAGCAAAGTGCTACAGTGCATAAAGCACTATTGGGCACCACCCATGGAGGGTCTGGGCGCCGCACCAACTATGGCTATGGGTGGTTCCTGGCTCCTTTTTTATGCTGCTTTTTGACACTTTGACTCCTTGAATTTCACAGTTTGCGCATTCTACTTTTCCTTTTTCATTTTTAAACCCTGTAACTTGACATTTGTTAAGGTTTAGCAGGTCTTGATATCGCATGTGTAGACACCCCATTTTCGTACCCCCTGGTATGTAACATGACATGCAATATCAAGATGTGTTAAAACTTAACAAATGCCAAGTTATAGGGTTTAAAAATGCAAAAGGAAAAGCAGGATGTGTAAAATAGTGAAATGCAGGGGCCAAAGTGTCAAAAATCAAGCTAAAAAAGGATTCAGGCGCCACCACCAAGCCAACCTGGCGCTGCGCCTAGAGCTCAAACAGTGCACTATGTTTTGACATTTTGTACAAGCTCTCAAGCATGTGGTACAAGCTGATGAAGTACAAAGAAGAAATTTTAAAGACGACGAGGTCCCTTCTTCAGCCTATAAATAGAGGGCTTCGGCTTCAGAATTGAGGGCCGAGAAATTCTCACCCATAACGCACAACGTTTATTTTACGCAATGAGAGCGATCGTGAGATAGAGAGAGTCCTCTCCTCCTATAAGCCTCGAAGCTCCGCCAAATCTCCTCCAAACTCAAATCCAACCGGTCAAAGTGAACATTAGCCTTCCAACTAGGATTCCACCCTATTTCCCCAGTCCAAAAATCCCAAAAAGAGCAGTTGCTCTGCCCGAATCCAGATGCCAAATCAGTAAAAAGCAAGCAGTTGCTCTGCCCAATTTCCGCCAGCAGCAAGTAAACAACAGCAAAAATGCAAACAGTTGCTCCGCCCATTTTACGGTGCCTGAAAGCAGCTTTCGGAAGCAGTTACTCTGCCCGAATCACAACATCAGCAAAAGAATCCCTCTCCTGGAAGGACAGAGAGAGCACAATCTACGCTCTTAAAGGTAAGCCTATAAGAGATTTTTATATAAAAGTGTTATTTTGATCCAGCCCAATGTAAAAAATATAAGCAGTTATGCTACCCGGATTTATATTAAAAAATAGCACTAAAAAGAGTCATTATTATGACCAAATATTTATAAATGTATTTGTAATTACTGGAAGGAGGCGGCTGCAAGTCTGTAAATAGTGTAGATACAGATATATTTGCTTTAATGCTTTATTTTATTTGCTAGATAAATATAATAAAAACATATTTTAGCCAAAAACCGTTTTTGAGACCGAAAGGGCGAGTTGGGTGCCTAACACCTTCCCACCTCGCAACTTAACCTTCGGACCCCCTTTTTACAAACTCTGGTTAATTTTGGTTTTTCTTTATTTCTCCTTAAAATAAAGATGACGACTTTGTTATAGCATTTTGGATTACAGTGAGGCCCGCAACATCCTTTTTTTGCACTTTTCCGTTTTCCGCTAAACAAGGGACATTGTGAATGAAAAGAGTGATGCACTTTCTGTATCTTGTTTTCCCCTAAACAAGGGAGGATGAGCTATGGAAACCCAAAGCACTCATAGTAATCCAGAATGTACATCAGTCTACAGTGAGGCAAGGCGTGTTCCCACGCGCCTTCGCAACATCCTTTTTTTGCATTTTTCCGTTTTCCCCTAAACAAGGGACGATGGAATGAAAAGGGTGATGTGTTTTCTGTATCTTGTTTTCCCCTAAACAAGGGAGGATGAGATACGAAGAAATCCAAAGCACTCATAATAGACTAAAGCACACTCAGTGACCGAGGCGTATTCAACGCGCTTTTTGACAACACACTTTTTGTACTTTTAATTTCTGCTTCCCCTAAACAAGGGAGGATGGAATGGAAAGTGTGATGTTCTTCCACATGTCGCGTTCCCCTAAAAAAAGGGCGCGCGGGGTTCGGGAGAATCCGAGGCACACACAGCATGTCATGTTACATACCAAGGGTACGAAATTGGGGTGTTGATAGATGTTTTATTTTAATCTTTTTCCTTGCAAGTGGACAAGACTATTATAGAATAGTATTGGAAGCAATGGTCGAACCCACAGAGACAAGAGATCATGAACAGTACACTTATTGATAGCAAATTATTGATCTAAAGGGGTTTTTATAATTATTTTATTCTAACTACTATTGATAATTAGGTGATTAACTAATTAGCAGTAATAACAGTTATGAAGATCGTATGGTGTGTGGCAATCTAGGATTTTGGGTTTCACTTGTATCTCCTTTATGTTCAATTCATAATAATTATCATTCAATTTCTTGGGTTCGTTCACTAAAGATAGATATAGTCTGTTGAACTATTGGTTCAGCCTCCATCCCCGCAACATTCATCCATTCTATATCCTAAGCACAAGAACAAGTAATCTATCTGTCACCTAGATTATGATCTATCTGTCACCTAGATCATGTATGAACCTGGCCCTAACTTATCACTCTCGTGCATCGATAGGTCCAATTTATTGTGATGGTGAGCCAGTGTACGACATATGCACATTGGTCATGCAGTTATCCGCACCTCTAGGCCTTTATTATTTGCGATTACATTCATTTGTTCAAAGCAAAATAATAGAGGGATTGATAAACACCACAATCAACAAGAATTGAATGAACATATATATGAATTAAGACATAAATTCGATACAAGTTACCTCCCACCTCCTAGATTATGGATGATTTAGTTCATCATAGACAATGAATAGCACATGGAGATGAACGGAAACATGATTTGATCTTCAATACTTGAAATTACACAATCTAACTATGTTATACAACCTAAAAACTATCTAAAATCTATCTAAGACTGTTTCCAGCCGTCTTTCTATATCTGGCTCTTGGCATCCGACTTCAATTTATGCCCGGGAGTTGTATTGCAATCGAATCTCTTTGTGAAAATACAAAAGTTCGCGTTCTGACCACCTTGCGATCGCAAGGTGTTGAGTACCTTGCATCCGCAAGGTCTCTAGTATCTTTGGCCTTGGTTTTCTGCCTTGTTAAACATTCTGCCCACCTTGCGGGGGCAAGGTCTGGGTACCTTGCGACCGCAAGGTCTCCAGACTGGACAGCCTTCGTTTCTTCTTCATTTTTCATCTTTGGCCCTTCTTGGAATTTGCATATAAAACCCTGGAGTTTTGCATATTTTCACTAAAAACCCTGAAACTTACCAAACTCATTGAAAACACATATCAGTAGCCAAAAGCCTCGTGAAATAGCATAATTTAAGTCATAAAAGTATATAAAATCGACATATAAAATACATCGATCAGGTGTCTACATCTTTCGAAAGTTGTTTTCTAGCCTCGGGAAATGGGTGGAGCAACTGCTTGTTTTTTTGCTATTGTTTGCTTGCTGACGGCGGAAATCGTGCAGAGGAACTGCTTATTTTTGGCGGATTTGGTATCTGGATTCGGCCAGGACAACTGCTCTTTTTGGGATTTTGGAATCGGTGGAATAGGGCGGAATCCTAGCAGGGTAGCTAGGTTTCACTTTGGCCGGTTGGTTTTGTGTTTGGGGGAGATTTGACGGAGCTTTGGGGCTAGAGGAAAAATTTCCTTTGGCACTCACTCGGGAGAACGATCACTCACTTCGCGGTGAAAGTTTGATAACTGTGTGTACTATGTTTTTTCACAAGCCGGGGCCTCTTATTTATAGGCAGAAATTGGGATTCCTTCATCGTTAATATTTATCTTTCTATGCTTCATTGACTTGTTCCGTGCGCTTGAGAAATTATACTTTAGGCAAACTGCAACAGTGCACAGGGCACTTAGGCCCCCAAAGTCCTTGTGGGTGGCGCCAGGGGCTTTTTTGATATTCTTTTTGGCACTTAGGCCCCATGCATTTCACTATTTGCGCATCCTGCTTTTTCTTTTGCATTTTAAACCATGTAACTTGACATTCGTTAGTGTTTTAACAGGTCTTGATATCTCATGTCATGTTACATACTAGGGGTATGAAATTGAGGTGTCTACACCGACACCGTGAATAGACTGGATATTCGTTGTATTCAGTATAGGCAGGGCGAAGAACGGTCAAATCAAAATTAAATCCATTATAAAAATTCGAAATGGCTACCCGAGTCGAGCCAAATAGTTCCCTTATTGCCATAAAGGGACGTCTCCGCACCGAAGGCACACCAATAGGCACGACATTCAGCATGCCCACCATAGCACAGAACTCTTCAAAAGTGGGACACATTTCATTCAGAGAAAAATTAAAGAGGTGACTCGCACCGACGGATGCCCGGATGTCCCTCAAGATATGCTTATGCTATCCCGCCATGAAAGGAGACATCGAAAGCCATAAATGTGATCAAACCATTCTCGCTCATCCTCCCGCAACAAAAGGATCCAATAATTCAAGGAGTTCTCATATATTTCGATCTCCAAAGCTGTATGGCTAGGCTCGGCCATTTCTGAATAGAAAGAAATTTTTATATCTGGTAGAAGAGAAACAGAACAGAGAGGAAGTTCAGACTGCTATATGCTGAAATAAGAAAGAAAGAAGAGTGGTGCAGAATTGAACGCTGCCCCGAGCATCCTTCTATACTGAAAATTGAGGAAACGATCGAATTATGAGCACAGTGCATGAATAGTGGCCGAAACAGGAAAGGTACAGAGAAGGCCTAGGCGCCGCCCATGGCCACTCTGGGAGCCGCGACCACTTCCTCCATGGGCGGCGCCCAAGGGTCCCCCATTGTCCCCCAATACTGCTTGGTATCCCAGTTTTTGACCCCGCGTGCTCTGCTGATCGCCCTATTCCTTCCCGAGAAAGAAAAGAAAAGAGTGAGGCTAGGCACTAGCCCTCACTGACTGAAATCAAATACAGGAAGAGGCGGCTGCCTTTCTTTCCCCACAAAGCACCAGATAACCCCATTTCAAATCTAAAAGTGTATTCCTCCAAACCTCCATTCTTAAACTACAATGTGCCTTTACTTTAGATAATGGTTTAGATTTCTTTTATTTCAGACATTTCTAGAATAATCGAGTCTTTATTTATTATACATATCATGCATCGTAGAATAAATACAAATTACATTGCATTTAGAGATATATACAGAGTCTAGTACAGGAAAACGAAAAACTAATAAGTGCGTGTACAAGAGCTAATGGCCACGTGAAGATCTGCTCCTACCTAAGCCTCCACCCATGACCCGAGGACCAGTCCCACCAATCCTGTACTCCCATCCTCTCACTCGAGCACGGCTCGACCGTCGAGAGCACCTAGCTTGACTCACATCATTTCCTCGACACCTAAGCCTCACCGCTGGTATAATTTGATGATGCTGAAAAAGTAATTCACCACCTTCCGGTATGAAAAGGCATCGACCTGGATAAGGTGTAAAAAAAAGGGGGAAAAGGAAACAGCAAAGAAAAATATGTCAGCCCCAAAAGAAAAAAATGATACAAGTAAAAAAAACAGGAAAATATAGCGCACGAGTCCACTTTGGAATCTGAAATCGCTCGAGAACCTCAACATCGGGTAAAACTTCCTCCACAAGTCTTCCATCACGATGATATTGAAGGTGGATAAGTCCTTGGCGAGCACGAAAAAGTCCGACTGCGCATCAGGAACCAAACGGGAAGGCCTCGGCCTATCAGAAACATCTGATGCACGCCTAGCCGCTGCAGGAGCGGGATGGAGCACTGTCCTAAAAAATTCCTCGTAAGCCTTGATGGGGTAATCCTCACGAGGAATAATATGCCTAGATAGATATTGCTACCAGTTTGGCAAGAAATCCGGTACAATCACCCAAGCTGGTGGCGCAGGTGGTGTCACTAGAGGCATCGAATAATGGAAATGCTGGCGATTAACCCGCTCGCCCATATACAATGAGTCGACCATGATCGACACCATCAAGATCTGGTGGCTGCTTATCTCCAGAGAAATCAGATATGGTCCAGCCAAACCCCTCCAGGGAAATAATGTATAGTGTCCGAGCTTCGAGCTCGCAATCCGATCCCGCATCATTATCTCGGTCAAACAGCGGCCATCTCGATCCTCCTCTACCCGGTTGGCATTCACGAACTCAGCCAGGAATGGTGGCTCGTGAATGCGACTATGCAATGGGCCAGGTGTAAAAGTAGAGACGGAGTAGGCCCAAACTTGTGAAAAAAAAAAGAGGTCAGCCAAAAAAAAAATAGAAGAAAAATAAAATACTGGCCAAAATCAAAAGCAGGAAAAGAGAAGAGATACCTCCCAAGCAGTAGCAAAACCGTTAAGGACCGGAGAATCGTTGCGACAGGCCCGATCCATAGAAGCATACAACTCGGCTAAACCTGCCTACCCCCAGTCATACTTAGCAATGCAGTCTAAATCCAAGAGGCATCCCAAGACAAAAAAACCCGTAAAGTGGTGGATGAGTTGGCAAATAAAGACATCCCCAAAAAGAAAAATAGAAATGCCCTGGCAACACGAGCTACAGCCTAGTCAGGATCATTATCCACTTGCCCGGCATGTTGCTCTAGCCAACTCTTGACGCTACCAATACGGATTTCATCAGCGGTTTTATACTCTGGCTCAAAGCCCAAAAGGCCCTCGACCACGTCATGCTGATGCCAAAGAGTACAATCTGGCTCCAAAGGCCTACCGATGCCATTAAGAATACCTGTGATTGCGGCAAAATCACAGAGGGTCAAAGTAGCTTCGCCCCAGCTAAAATGGAATGTGTGGGTGGTGTCCCATCAATAATCCTACAAAACCTCGGACATGGGCATGTAGCTGCGGAAAGGGCGAAAAGCCTGCAAAAATACTCCAAAGCCAGTATATTCCACTAAGAGTTGTGCCTTCAAAGGCATTGAGTTGTAGATAAAGGAAACTTTGTCGCAGCTGGCCCGAACTCTGGTAAGAGTCCTACGTGCCTAAAAGAAAAAAAACAGCATCTCAGAATCAGAAAGAAAGAGGAGGTAAAATTCTTATCCTTTTTATTAAGCCCCTCATGCATGCCATAATACTATGCCATTTTTACTATATACAAAAAAAAAGAATAAAAAAATGAATTCCATGTCATATTTGCATATTTATGTTGCATTTTGCATTCAATAAATAATATATGTTACATTCTGCATGAAATAATATTTATGTTGCATTTTGCATACATTTATAAATAAAAAGTTGCATTTGCATATATTGCATATAAAAATATATATCTTCGTTGCATTTTGTATATATGAAAATATAACCGCAGCATGTGCACATATAAAAAAAAGGGGAAGAAGCAAAAAAAAAAAAGAGAGAGAGAAAATGTTGCATGCATGAATAAATGTTGCATTTTGCATATATCTTAAAAAAGCATATCTGTTGCATTCTTCCATATAATATATGTTAGCAGCATGTGCATATATCCGAAAAAATGTATATCTGAAAAAATGCACCATGTGTCCGAATAATATATCACATGAGCACGCATCATCTAAACATATTTTTAGCCCAAGCATGCATCATATAGTCAAAATATATCAATTACATGAAGTATGCATCGAAAAATTAAAATAGTACGAATTTTATATTTTTGTTATGTTATGATTACCAAACTGCATCATTCTAGCATAAAAATTGCATGCATAAGCATTGAAATCAAGAACATGTATATTCCAAAAGCCCAAAATAGCAAGAAATCCACCAAATGGGTTTGCGAAGAAGGAAACTTACAGCATGATTTTAAAGATTTGAGACATGTGTATGCCGAGATCCTCGGAATACCAATATTTGATGACATTCCGGCTTAAAGGAGGAAATTCCCAACGTATTTCACCCGATTCTGGGTGCATGGGTGTTTTTCCTTTCCGAGATCTCGAGGAGGAAGCCATCTGTTAAGAAAAAAAAAATTGATTTGGCGAATGAAAATCGAGAAAAGGTGAAGAAATGAAGAAGAAATGGCCGTCGGCAATGGCAGAAGGAAGAAATGACAAAGAAAAAATGGAAATGGGTGAAGTGAGCTACTGCTCACTCTCTGCCCCCATAATGAAGATGATAAAGGGGTGGAAGTTTCACTTCCCCCCCCTCCAAAGTTCAAACTCAGCACTTAAAACCTCAAGTTTGCTGAAATTGCAAAATGACCCTGAAGCCATAACGGAAAGTTAACAAAGTTAGCTTTGTTAACAAAAAGCGATGGCCATCCACCAAAGATCAAAGAAAACTCAAATCCTCAGCAGGTTAGCCGCAAGAAAGGCAGGAAAAACAGAAATTATATCATTCAAATTCTCAGCGAGATGCCTGCAGCAGCACAAGCAAAGAAAAAAAGTAGAAAAGAAAAAAAAAAGAGCAGCAAAGAAAAAAGAGCAGCAATGAAAAAAAATGCAGCAAAGGAAAAGAAAGCAGCAAAGCAAAGAAGGGTAAGGGAAAGGTAAAGTGTTTACATTTTACCTGTTGCATGCATTATATTTGAAAGTTGTTGTGGGATTGTCTCCTCGAGTGGTACAAACCCCGAGACGTGGAATAATCAAGTTGCATTCTATCTAAAAGATGTTGTGGGATTATCTCCTCGAGAGGTGCAAACCCCGGGACGTGGAATCATCAAATTTCCTTCTCTCTAGGAGTAGCTGTAGGATTATCTCCTGGAGGGGTGGACGTGGAATATAATCAAGTTTCCTGCTTTTTAGGAGTAGCTATAGGATTATCTCCTCAAGGGCGTAACCCCGGGACGTGGAATAATCAAGTTTCCTGCTTTCTAGGAGTAGCTGTAGGATTATCTCCTTAAGGAGCGTAACCCCGGGACGTGGAATAATCAAATTTCCTGCTTTCTAGGAATAGTTGTAGGATTATTTCCTCAAGGGGCGTAACCGTGGGACGTGGAAAAATAAGGAATCCCATCCAGTTTGAGTTGGATCATCTCCTCAAGGGGTGCGAACCCCGGGACGTGGAATGATCAGGTTGCATCATATCTGAAGTTTGAGTTGGATTATCTCCTCAAGGGGTGCATACCCTGGGACGTGGAATAATCAGGTATCCCACCTAGTTTGAGTTGGATCATCTCCTCAAGGGGTATGAACCCCGGGACATGGAATGATCAGGATCCCATCCATCCCACCCAGTGAGTTATTTGTTTGCATGAGGCCGAACTACGTTTTGTCTGATTCCTGAGAAAGGGATACGTAGGCAGTCTATTTCGGTAGGTGCGACCATCGAAGCATTTTATTGCATATCTGCTTAAAAACTACGATAACCTGCTATAACCGACTAAATATGTCTAGGGTATGTGAGATTTGAACTGCACCCTAAAATGTTGCATTATAACGGCTACCTATTGCATTACTCCCCATTATAATTTTCACGAAATTCAGGAGTCTATTTCTTATCAACGATGTCCGTTTACTTGGTACGTTTCGGTTTATTCGTAAACTCCATTGTTGAGGGGCTCTGTAGACACCCCAATTTCGTACCTCTGGTATGTAACATCGACATGAGATATCAAGACCTGTTAAAAACTAACAAATGTCAAGTTACAGGGTTAAAAATGAAAAAGAAAAAGCAAGATGCGTAAACAGTAAAATGCAGGGGGCCTAAGTGCCAAAAAGAGGACCAAAAGAGGGGCCAGGCACCGACCATACTCCTTCTGGGCGCCGTGCCCACTGTCTCCATGGGTGGCACCCAACAGTGGTCTCTGCACTGTAGCTGTTTGCCTAAGGTGCAATCTCTCGAGCGCGCGGTACAAGACGATGAAGCACAAAATGATAAATCTTAACCGCGAAGGAAGCCTCACTTTCACCTATAAATACAAGTGCCTCGCTTCAGGAATTGACACACCGTTAACCAGTTCACACACTACGCAGTTGTGAGTTCTCTTGATAGCGTTGTAAGATTTCCTCCTCTAAGCCCCGAAGCTCTGCCAAATCTCCCCCAAACACTAAAACGAGCCTGTCAAAGTGAAACCTAGCTACCCTGCTAGGATTCCACCCTATTCCTCTGTTGAGTGATTTTCAATTGATCACTAAATCCTACCACAAGCGCACGGCTATTCATGTAGTATTTAGGATGTCGATCCCACATGGACTTTGAATCAAGTACCGAAGAACTCACAATTAAAATTATCTAGGCTAATTGATTTCAAGATTTTTGGTGCGATGAGTAAATTAAATTAACAAGACTAAATTAACTAAATTAAAATGCAAAATTAGATTTTGGTCTAAAAACAATAATTAAAAAGCTACTAGGATTTCGGTTCACCACAACAATGAATTTATAAAGTTCGTAACAATCTTTCCGTTCGTGATGAATGTCAAATTTTAAAGGCGAATTGCATAAAAAAAGTTAATTGCATTCTTTCGAACTACTCTCAACCGTGCCTAGATTAATTCATATCTGATGTCTCGCTCAATGAATTAAACTAAACCCATTATGTCCTATAATTCTATAAGCCTCTAGAAATTTAATCAACTCTCGTTCTCATGAATTTCTAGTTCAATATTAGAGTTCTGTTACTCACGCTTCACCTTTCGGTCCTTCACTTCAGTAACTAAGATTATTGTATAAATGTAGTAGTTTCACCTTTCGGTCCCTCGCTACTACAATTTTATACAATTATTAACAAAACTAAAATCGAATCAAAATGGGTGACATTCAAATAAACGGAAAGATAAAAACTTTATTTATAAATCCATTATGGGCTACACCTAATCCTAGAATTAGAAAACTACTCATGCATAATTAAAGTAACTAGAATAAACATGTTATGAATAATCATAGAAATAAAAATAAAAGTAAACATAAGGGAAGAAGAAGAAGAATTTGTAATGACAAAATACTTTCGAATGGATTCACCAACTAGAGTCTTCAAATATAAAACTACTTTAAAATGTTTATCTAACTATTTTTAGAGGAGAATATGGAAGTAAAATTCTATGTCTCTAAGGAGGGGAGGAAGGAGCTATTTCCCCTTGTCAACCAAAATAAATTGGAGTAATGACAATAAATGAGAAATAAAGGAGAGATAAATGAGAGGCTAAATTAAAGCTCTTCATCCCCCTTTAGATGACATTTAGTCTAGATGCATAAAAAGGGTCCAAACTGAAAAATATTTGAAGTGACTCTTGAGCTGCCCCGATTGAAGGTTGCGAAATATTTCGCACCTATGGTGCGATTGTTGCTGAAAATCTTTAATTTAATTCTTAACATTAGTTTTCCACCCCACGAAAAGTAACCGCTGCCCATGAAAAATGCTGGAATTCAACTCATCCTTTTGCCTTTACTTCATCATTAAAGTTTGCCTTTAATTCATTAATAAAGCTCGACTTCAATGCACAAAATTTACAAAACTGCCCAATTATGACAAATAAAGGTAAATGAGTCAAAACAATTAAATGAGCAATGATAAATGTAATATTGACAAGGAAAATAAGCCCAAAGTATCCAAAAATATAGACAATATGCACATTTATCATCCTTCGATCCAAAAATCTCAAAGCAAGCAGTTGCTCTGCCCAAATTCCGCCAGCAGCAAGTAAACAACAGCAAAAAAGCAAGCAGTTGCTCCGCCCGGTTTCCGGGGCCTAAAAGCAACTTTTGGAAGCAATCACTCTGCCTGAATCCCCGCAGCAAAGCAACAAAAAAATACTTCCTCTCCCTGAAGGACAGAGCGAGCGCACCTTTAGCCTGCAAGAAGCTAGTTGGTACGTGATAAAACCCCCACGCATCAAGAGGTAGGTCATTTAAAAAGTTTTATTACATAAAAGTGTTATTTGGATCGGCAAAATGTAAGCAATATAAGCAGTTGTGCTACTCAAATCTCTATAAGAAAATAGCACTAAAAAGAGCCATTATTATGGTCAAAATTTCATAAAATATTTGTAACTCCCAAAAGGAGGCTGCGGCAAGTGTTGTAATAATATATGTACAGATACATGTATATTTAAATGTTTTATTTTATCTTTTAAATAAATATAATAAACACATATTTTTAGCCAAAAAACTAATTTGAGACCGAAAGGGTGAGTTGGGTGCCTAACACATTCCGACCTCGTAACTTAGCCTCTGAACCCTTTGCAAATCTGGTTACATTTGGTTTTTCTTTATTTTTTCTTAAAATAAAGATGACGACTCTGTTTTAATATTTTGAGTCAACAATGAGACCTAGCGTATTCCACGCGCTTAAAGGTTTATTTTGAAACCACCAACTTTTCACGCGGCAGGGGATCGATCATTGAAAAACCGGGGCACTCTCACCACCCAACCCGACTTCAAAATAGTCCGACCTGTTATTTTTTGGGTCGAAACGGGTTACCAATTTCGACCCAAAAAGGTCGGGTTATAGCGGGATTTCGAACCTGTTGCCCATTTTTACCCATTTATTTTTTGTTATATAAGTGTAGGTTTCTTGGCGGAAAATGTGGGTTAAAACTGGTCAATTCGTTCCTACCCGTTACCCATCCAGACCCATTTAATTTTGGTTTATAATGGGTCACGATCTTTTTCGACCCAACCCAACCCACCCAATCGCCATCCCTAGGTATATTTGATATCATTTAATCCATTATTTTATAAATTGTTTAAGTCATTTTCTCATTCATAATTTTCTAGAGTTTAATAATTGATATTTTTTGTTATTAAAATTCAGGACTTAAGTAGTATAAATAGTAATTCAAATATATATTCTTCTCTATATAACATATATATTTATTAAATATTTATAATTTGTGGTTGGTATCTACTACTATGATTTAATCATATATATTTCTACGATTTACCAATAAGTTATAATTAATTATGGTTATTTCCAAAAAAAAAAATTTTGATATTATAATTTCGGATACGATAAAAGAGATAGAAAAGTTTTCAAATATAAACAAGTCGTATATGAAGATTTCCATAATAGACTTTTTATAATTAATTGTGGTTATATTGTATTTTGTAATCACATGTATTCAATGAACATGATTTTTACAGCACATTTGTTCTTATTCTAATGTTATTTGCTCATTTTAATTAATCAGTAAATTAATTATGCACCAAAAGAGATTTATATTTACAGATTTTCAATGTGTGACTATTTCTATTAAATACTACTACATAGAAATTCTGTATTTTTTACATGTATATATTTGCACATTTTCAATAAATCTTGAGAGTTGTGTAATCAATTAATCAAATTTGTGTTCTCAATGCATACTAACTACTATATATAATACTCAAAGATGACTTTCTTTTTCTAACAAATACATTTTAGTAGGATTTTACCTTTTTTTGACTACCTAACTTATATATATATATATATATATATATATATATATATATATATATATATATATAGAGAGAGAGAGAGAGAGAAAGAGAGAGAAACATGTGCTAGTTGGAAAAGGTTAGTTCTTATGTGAAAGGATATAATAGCAACCTATCATTTTCCAACTAGGACATGTTGCTCTACTCACTTTCAGCCTTACAATGTTGGAGATCTTGACTAGGGGGGAGCCCAACGCAAACATGATTATTTAGTACTTACTAGATTTTGTGTATGTGTCTATGACAAAGTATTAGTATGAAGATAATCAGTGTATAAAGTGAGTATGATGCAAATAAATTAATATATACTCAAGATTTTCTAAGTGTCAGATCAATGTACACTATAGAAACCAAAGACGATATCCCAAAAACTAAAGAAAAACACATTTTATTGACTGTAAAATTTTGTAACTTATCCAAAAAGAGTATAATTAAAAATCCAAAAGAATTTTCTTTCACACACACCACCTCAACACCTGTTAATTGAAATAAACTTAAAAAAATGAAAATCTCATATAAAAACAATAAAATAAATTGAATGAGATATAGTGAACTAACAAAAGACTATTCAAAATCGAAATCACAAAGATTTCAAACCAATAAGGGAAAGTTAGTACAAATTTTTAAAAAGAAAGAAATTAAAATTACAAATATTTAAAATTATAAACATTAACGGTCATTTAAAATAATAACGGTCATTTACATTTTTAGAATAATTACGGCGGTAAAATCTCAGTAATTAACTGTTGCTAGAATTAACTATTGTACACACGCTTGTGAAAATTGAGATTTATTCCTAGCCAGTAGTTATGTTAGGTAAAAATGAATATTGGCAAGTAGTTAACTTTTCAAAAAGACTGAACTAAATTATAATATAGATTGACAATTGATTTTTTTCCCCTTATTTTCCATTTTAATTTCTTTTTCAGTTATACTCCCTCTGTTTCGGGCAAAGAGTCTTTGTTTGAAAGTCAAACTTTTTAAAAAACTGACATTTTTAGTATTTCATTAGTAATAAAATGATACTTTTTATACCTTAATTTTTGAAAACTAACACTTTAAGTGAAACATCACAAAATAGAATTGTAGACTATTTGCCGGAAACTTAAGGAGTAATTATCAACTTTAGTATAAATGCGGATGAGCCCTACGCAAACCCGTGAATTATTTCTTTTTCGGTGTATGGAGTTATTGGTTTCTTAAGTATTTTCCATTCTTCTTATTCTTCTTCTTCATTGCGTTTTTGTGTGATTTAAAATAGATTCACTGTTGTGTGTGTGTTCCTATACATGTAAACTATTCGATAAAATGTCAGAATAAGAACTTGTTCACTGCTGGACACATTTTCGAATTGCTATGCATCATTTTATGAATCATGATACACAAGCTGGATTCCTGATGCATCCCAATGCACAATTTTTTTTATTTGTGATGCATAATTTGGAATTAGAATACAAAAGTAAATCCCGATGCATAATTTGGATTTGCGATGCACAAACTGGATTCCCGATTAAGAAAATCTCGATGCACAATTTTGAATTCCGATGCACAAACTAAATTTCTGATCCAGAAATTAAAATTGCAATGCACCGACTTCGAATTGCGATACAACACGTGCCTTATCGAATTTCATCAAGGGTATTCGTCATTTCGCCCCAAAAGGTATCATTTACCGGTTAAAAACAAATATCGGATATTGTACCGATTAAAAATGTTAGAAAAGAAACCGGTTCGGCTATCACCCTAAATATTGGCATACATATGTTAAGGATTACTTGAGCTCCTTCATCTTTGAGCATGGGTCATTTGAGTATTACCCTTAAATATATGAGTAAAACGATGTTTTATTACTAAAGAAATATTATCTTGACCCCTTTTGTTTTAGAAATGAACTAGATCTTCATGTCCGTGCATATGGCACAGTACCAGTACATCTGATTTCGTCAATTGAAATGACAGTGCCAAAATAGAAGGTGCGATTTTTTAAAATGTTATAGTTGAGGGGTACATTATTTCAAGTGATAGTTGAGGGATTGATGTTTTATAAGGGGTGACTATTCAAAAAATTAATCGTAGGGTGTGACTTTGTAATGTGGAGATAAAAATATGGAGAGAAAAAAATGTAACTGCTCATAATATTAATTGTAGGAGGTAACTTGTAATAGGAAAAGAAATAATTGAGAGTTAAAAATTGATAACTACTCACACATGTGAATGTGAGAGTGAATCTCAACCGTTAATTTTTTTAATATAATTTAATCTCAACTTCTAAATAGACCTAGTCAATTGTTAATGTGCGAATCTAGCTGTTTTATAATATAGATTTAGAGTTAAAAGTTGATAGCTACTCACACATGTGAATATGTGAGTGAATCTCAACCGTTAAATTTTTTAAGATAATTTAATCTCAATATCTGAATAGATCTAGTCAATTGCACATGTGCGAATCTAGTTGTTTTATAATATAGATTGCACTCTCAACTAATTTTAACAACCATTTGACAAAGGTTTAGAAAATGATAACAGAACTCCTAATTTTCCTAAATAATCCTCCTATTTGATGGCATATATAAATTTTTTAAAAAAATTGATTCTATTATAAATATTTGTGTAATATGTGGTTTCTTTTAAACTCGTTACGCAACATGACTTTATTTAAAGTAGAAAGAAAAAATAAAGGTAAATTGATAAAACTATTTCATTGAAAATTTGGAAATATGACAATTTCTTAAAAGAGATGTAAAAAAAAAGATAATTAATTAGGAAAAGATGGAGTGATAATTATAAATTTTCGACTATGCTACCTGCTAACTAACAACCGAATGGGAATCGAACGGTGGAATAAATTGTTAACCCAATTCAATACAAAGAACAGGTTTCATGCGAGCTCGAGTTCGTGGTATACCTACAAGTTTAAGTATTAGTGTAATCAATTCAAATTTACTTCGATATCTACAGTTTTATCAAATTTGTCATTTCTAATGGTTAGATACCTAAATTTCATTGCTTAGAATTGAAATTGAAATTAGAGCCTCCAAAATCAATTTCGTTGTTTGAGAATTCTATAGTGAAACATAATAAATTGATTTTCGTTTTTTGTTTCCTTTTTAGTTTTTTCTCTATTACTTTACACAATAACTAAGCACCCTTCTTTCACCACCACCACTACCACAACTTCCAAGTTCCAACCACCATCGTCAGTTGCCACTTGCCACAACCGTAGGCCACCACAGCCGTCAACCGTTACCTCCGACCACCACCAACTCTGGCCGTCAACCTTTCATTCCCAACTCTGACATCCACCACCACCGTTAACCACCACCATTATATAAATTATATGCTATTATTTTTAGGCTCTTCATTCTTAGAGTTCTTTTTTGATTATATAATCTATTAAAGCAGAGTAGGTTTCCTATAAGACAGTCTTATGACTCTAAATTTGTAAGACGGTCTTACATATCTTAATTCATAAGACCGAGCCCCACCTTTTCACAACTCAACCCACCAACGCACGATAAGTCGGGTAAAGATAATTTGTCTTACAAAAAATTTACATAATACGATCTTACCCAAATTTTTGCTTGAATAGGGACCATAATCCAAGATCTGGAGTTCCTTTCGGATATCTTAAAATTCTTTTCACAAATGTGAAGTATGATTCCTTATGAGTTGACCTGAAATATTGCACATAGATAAAGATTAAAGACTAAATATAATGTCTTGACAGTCCCTAGTATAGCTATGGGGGCCAACCTGCGAGCGCAGCAAGAGTAGGACTTGACTCTCCCTAACCCCCTATATATTTATGGGGGCCCACCTACGAAAGAAGCTCAAAAAGCTAGCACTTTCTTCTACTCTCGTTGAGGCCTGGAGTTCTATTTGAGAAATTGTTGTCGGTCCACTTTCTAAAGTTGTCAATCGCTACTATTGATCATCAAAGGTTCTAGATTTGGTTGTTGTGGGTTCCCGGTACGGTGCGCCCGCGCCCCGCGTGCCCTTGGATAGGGGTGCGCGCACGTGCGGATGCGGGACATCCACTGCTCTCGTTCCACCCTCCCTTTTTTAGGGGAAGACGAAATCAAAAGTGCGAGAGGAGTGCTGTTTAAGATAGCACGTTGGAATGCGCCTCGGTTGCCTTTAGTGGATTTTTGATCCAATATGGGAACTTTGGGTTTCCCGCATCAAGTTATCCCTTGTTTAGGGGATACCAGGATATGGGAATGCATCACCCTTTCATTCCCATTTTCCCTTTTTTAGGGGAAAACGAAAAAGTGCAAAAAAGGATGTTGCGACGCCCCCACTATGGATTTTATTAAAAATAGTCTTATGGTCTATTTTGGATCACTATGGGAGCTTTGGGTTTCCCGCATCAAGTTATCCCTTGTTTAGGGGATATCAGGATATGGGAATACACCAACCTTTCATTCTCATTTTCCCTTTTTTAGGGGAAAACGGAAAAGTGCAAGAAAGGAGTGCTGCGAGGCCCCACTGGATCCAAAATGTTTTAGAGCCGTCATCTTTATTTTAAGGCAAAAATAAAGCAAAACCAAAAAAAAAAACAGAGATTAAGAAAACGGGTCGGAGGCTAAGTTACGAGTTGGGAAGGTGCTAGGCACCCAACTCACCCTTTCGGTCTCAAAAATGGTTTTTGGCTAAAGTATGCTTATTGTTATATTTATTTAGCAAATAAATAAAACATTAAAAGACAGGAAAATAAAACAAATACATCCGTGGCTACATTATTTACGGACATGCAGCCATTTCCTTACAATAATTACAAATATATTTAAAAATATTTGGCCATTATAACGGCTCTTTTTACATAATTATTCTAACTAAATCCAGACAGCACAACGGCTTATATTGACTATATTGGGCCGGATTTAAAAAGTAACTTTATATTAAAAAAAATAACGCCCTTAAAGGTTATTACCTTTTAGAGCGTGGTGTGCTCACTCTGTCCATCAGGGAGAGGGAGTCTTTGTTGTTGTTGTTGTTGTTGTTGTTGTTGTGATTCGGGCAGAGTGACTGCTTATTCTGGATGGTTTTGGCTCGTTCACTCGGGCAGAATGACGGCTTATTTCGAATGGTTTTGGCTTTTTTGGTTGGGCGGAATAACAGCTTATTTTGTGTGTTTTTCATCCTATTACTCGGGCAGAGTAACGGCTTACTTTATGGATTTTGGACCGGGGAAGTGGGATGGATGCCTAACTAAAAGGCTAGGGATCACTTTTAACCAGTGGATTTTTGTTTTGGCGGAGTTTGGACGGGGTTTGGAAGCTTTGTGGGCTAGGCACTCCCTATCTCACTTCTCTCACTAAACTCGGCGTTATAAGAACGCGGAGAGTTTTCTTCAGCGTTTCTTTGCGAGGATTTCTCCGTCTTCAGAAGTGAACCCAGCACCTCTATTTATAGGTGGACGAAGGGACTCATCGGGGATTAAAAATCCCTTCAGCGAGCATCAATCCATTGTACACCAGCCTTCGTCACTTGCACAATGCGTTAAGTTTCAGAGGTATTGTAGCTTAGTGGGCGCCGACTACACCATGTCTTGGCGCGGCGCCAAACCAACCTTTTGGCCGCGCCAAGGTCCTATTCCAAGTTCAATTTTGGTACTTTCCCCCCTCGCATTTTACTGTTTTGCGCATCCTGCTTTGCCTTTCGCATTTTTGACTCATGTAACTTGACATTTGTTAATTTTAAGCAGTTCTTGATATCACAGTTTTAATGCAACAGTTTATCATGCTATCCAATTTCGTTCAATTAAAATAGACGAACATCGTTAATAAACAATATACTCTCCAATTTCGTTCAATTAAAATAGGAGAGAAATGTAACAGGTAACAGTTATAATGCAACAGTTTATCATGCTATCCAAACTCCATAACCTAGACATATTTAGTCGGTTATAACAGGTTATCGCAGTTTTTAAGTAGATATGTAAATGAAGTGCTCTGATGGTTGGACCTACTAGTGTAGGCTGCCTACGTATTCCTTAATAAAGGAAATCAGACTAAACGTAGTTCAGGCCAAAACCTAAATTACAACCAACGAGGATGTCATGTCCTTCGGGTCAAAAACCCAACCAAGAACACAACAGGAAAAAGATTTTCATGTTTTTCGAAAAGTCGTATTCAAACGGTCGAGAACGGCCGTTAAATACGGTATGAAGATTTAAATGTTTTTCGGGAACCATATTCCAACTGGTCAAAACCTGTTATCGAAATATGTTAAGAGAAATTTTCAAAAATTGTACCTGGCTGGTCAATACCTTATTTCCAAACACAATAAGAAAATTTTCAAATTTCTCGAAAACTGCACTCGACCGATCAAAATCTGTCGCCGAGCACGGCAAAAAAGATTTTTCTTCAAGTTTTTCGAAATCTGTATGAGATCGACAAAAATTTGTCGCCAAATACGACAGAAAAGATTGTTCTTTTTCCTTCCCTTTCTTCTCACTCTCTCTATTTTTTTTTAATTCCTCTTTTTTTGTGTTTTTGAAATATTCCTCTTTTTTGTGTTTTTGAAATATTCCTCTTTTTTTGTGTTTTTTTTTTTATTTTTGAAAAACAAAAACTTTATTGAAAAATTATTTTGAAAATCGAAGCTCTTTTGGAAAATACTTTTTTTTAGTTTTGAGAAACAAAACTCTTTTTGGAAAAGACTTCTTTTATTTTTTGAAACACAAAATTCTCCTTTTCTTTTTTTTATTTTTATTTTGAAGTTAGGATAGGAATACTTTACCTTTTTTACCTTTTCGTGCTTGGGTGATTGCCATGGATTCGGCTGATTTTGGCATTTCTGCCACTTTTGCTTCTCCAAGCTAGGGACTTCTCTCTCTTTTTCCTTCCCCTTTTTTTTTCTTTATTCTTTTTTTTTCTCTTATTTTTTCCTTTTTTTTCTTTTCTTGTTTTTTTTCTTGCTGCCTAAAATTTTTTTCTTTTATTTTACGGCTGACCTGCTGGGGATATTACCTTTTCTTTGTCCTCAGATGGATGACCATCAATTTTGGTTAACAAAATTACTTTTGTTAACTCTTCGTTAAGCTTAGGGGTCATTTTGGAATTTTTGGAACTTGAGGACTTAAGTGTCGCAGCTTCAAACTTCGGAGGGGGGAAAAGGAAAAATTCCCTTTTCCTCCCTTATTATGGACGGGGAGTGGGGGAAAAGGAGCTACTGCTCCTTTCTTCTTCTTTCTCTCTTCTCTCAGTTACGCAGCCCGCCATTGTTGATTCTCTCCTCTCTCTTTTTTCTTCTTATTTTTGCTCATTTTCTCAATTTTCCTTCGCCAACTCGAGTGTTTTATCTAGCAGATGACGTCTTCTTCACGATCCAGGAAAGGGGAAAGCTCCGATGCACCCAGAATCTGGCGAAAGGAGGAAAGAGTTTCCTCCCTTGGTCCGAAATAAACTCAAGTACCGATACTCCACAGATGACTGGGGCAACATTCTTCGTGACCGGAACACTCATGTGTCCAATCTTCCACCTACTTCTGTAAGTTTCTTTCTCTTTCTAGATTTGTTTGGATATACTTCAGATCTGCTAGATTTCAGTACTGTTTGGCACCTTTGGAGCATTCATGACTTTATCAATAATGCTTATGCATGTCCTATTTATGCCTAAATAATGCAATTAGGTAATGATGCATGAAATTTATGTAATTTATTCTTGCGATGCATGATTGAACTAGTGGTCACTATTTGACCTTATTATGCATGATTTATACTATAAATGCAATTTGAGCTACATGATGCATGTTCTCAGCTAAAACACATTTTTGCACGAAATATGTTCACGAGACGGACTTTTCGGAATACAATTCAATTTTTTCTGAACACATTTTCGGATGAATATGGGACAAAACAGATATATTTCATGCCCTAAAATTTATTTTTCATACATACTTATGCTGCAGGGACATAGTAAATGTCATAAGAATATTTATTGTCATGATCGGTGGCATTTTATTTTCTTTTTAGCGCACCCCTATGGCAGCTTATTGGACAATAAATGCACATGAGTGATGCATATACTACTTTATTTTGATGCAAATGCAATGCAGAAAAATTATAGGATGCTTATTAACATAATGCATGAACATTCTCTTATTTTATTTACGTACATGATAAATGCAAAAATGCAGTATACATACTTAACATGTATTTCTATGATGCCTAGGATGTAAAAATGATTATTTAGATGCAAAACAATATACATAATCTTTTTTTTTTTTTGTGTGGCTAAAATACATACTAAAATGTACAAAAATATATTTTTATTTATTGAAAGGATGTAAAAGAATACAACATATATTTTCGAAATGCACATTTTTTATTATTTATTTTATTTAAAGAAACTAAATGTTTATTTACATGTGTATTTATATATGTATTTTTTATGGTAAGTGTTTATTTACATTAAAAAAATGATGTTCGTTCGTTTTTTTTAATCTTTTAATAGGAAATTAACATGCTGTAATTTTATAATTCATGTTTATTATTTATTCATACTTATTCATTATTATTGTTTATAAAAAAAAAAAAAAACTTTACAAGGAAGATAGTGGACTTACCTTTCCTTTTCTCTTTTTTTTTTTTTAGTTTCGCAGGACATTCAAGAGAGTTCGGGCTTCATGTGCTAACGTTATGGATATTTATCACATGTTGCCCGAGGCGGCACAGCTTCTGGTGGAGGGCTCTGGTTTTAGTACTTTTCTCCACGCCTTTCGCCCTTTCACAAGTTAATTGCCGATCTTTGATGCGCTGCGCGACTACTAGTGGGACATCACCCATACATTTCATTTTAGCTGGGGAGAAGCAACCATGACCCCTTGCGACTTCGCTGCCATTACTAGTCTTCCTACCAGCATCGGGGAGACTCTGGCCCCGGATTTTACTCTCTGTCGGCGTCGAGAGGAGGTGGTGGACCTCTTGGGCTTCGAGCCGGAGTTCAAATCGACGGACGAGATCTTTATCGGTAGCGTGCGAAACTGGCTCCTCAGCAATGTCGGGCGGGTGCCGACAAATGACATGGCTGCCGTGACTCAAGTGGCTAGAGCGTTCTTATTTTTCTTTCTTGGCACAGCGCTTTTTGCCAACTCTTCTACCACCCTGCGGGTTTCTGTCCTGGCCTGCTTGGCTGACTTCGAGCGGATCCCTTCTTATGACTGGGGACAGGCGGGCTTAGCCGAATTATATGCTTCCATGGACAGGGCTTGCCGGAATGACTCGCCGACCCTGAATGGATTTTCCTGCTTTTGCTGCTTTTCTTTCTTTTTTTATTATATATATATATACTCTTTTTTTTCTTTTCGCATCATACACTTCTCTCTTTTTTTTTCATTCATTATTACTGATAACATTTTTCCTTTTTTTTTTTTTTGCAGGTCTGGCCTTTTCATTTTTCCATTTCTCGCCGGGTCCTCTCCTTCAGCGCGTCCACCAGCCGCCGTATCTGCGCCAGTATATCAATGAGAACAGGGTTCAGCCAACCCAAGACGGTGGTTGCAAGAGTAAGGAACGAGTGCGGGAACGGATCACTAGCTCGAGTCCTGGTACAGTGCACTTCCTTCCTTGGGAGGGTCTGGAGGGGTATTATGTTGTTGCCTTGGGATTTAGCCGCTGCCGGATACTGATGGTATCCATTATGGTGGATTCATTATACATGGGCGAGCGGGTTAATCGCCAACACCAGTCTATTTTAGTAGCTCCAGTGGTGCCTCCTCAACCTCCCTTCTGGGTGATAGAGCCCGATCACCTGCCAAACAGGTATCAGTACCTATCGAAATACCTCATGCCAGCGACATATTTTCCAATTATGGCGTATGAGGATTTCTTGAGGTCAGTGATGCATCCTCCTTTCCTTGCTCCTGCCGCACCCAGACGACATTCTGATGCCTCTGCTAGACCAAGGCCTTCTACTTCATCTCTCGACGAGAACATGGAGTTTCCTGAGCCTGATGATATCTTCTCTACCTTCCAGTATCAGTAGGGCGGTCATATGGTAGAGCAGGTTCTCCCAGATGTCGAGATCCCTGAGGATCGTCAGGTCCCGGAGCAGGCCCGTTCGGTAGACACATTTTACCTTTGCATTTATTATTTTTTTTTTCATGCACACATATATTTTTTCATCATTCATTTTTTTTATGCATGTCTATTTTTTTTTGGAGACTAATTTATTCTTTTCCTTGTCTCACTTTTTTTTTACATAGGTGAACGTGTCTACCTACAAGAAGTTGCTTCGGGGCTTCTTCAGTATTAGCAAGCTTTATCAGAAGCTTGCTGACGAGTTTTCCTGCAGGGGGAGCAGCACAGTACGGTAGCCCAGACGTCAAGATGATGATGATGATGATACGGATGTCGGGTCGAGCCGCGCCCGGGGCAGAGGTCGGGTATATAGAGCAGGTGGCACAGCGGGTCCATGGGTCATGGGTGGTGGCCTTGATAAGAGCCAGTCTTCCCGAGCACATTAGCTTTGGATGCCTGCAATTATTAGTCTCTCTCTCTCTCTCTCTTTTTTCTTTTTGTCAAAAGAAACCTGTACAGACATTTATTATATAATGCAATATAATTGTATATGATGTAAAATATTACACATGCAGACTCAAATACACACAAAAAATAAAGCTATACCAAATATCTAAAGGTAGTGGCACGCTGTATTTTTAGCAAAAGGAGTTCGTAAGAATACACCTTCAGATTGGAGTGGGCTTTTCTGATGATACGTGAATGGAAAGATACCCGTCTTTCTCTGTTTCTTCGGCGTATTATCCTATTGAGCTCGTGGCCATAGCCTTCTTTATAGCTTCTTCCTTTCCTTGTGATCAGACACAGGAGCAGTGGATGGTCGGAACGGATAAACCAGGATACCAGTGTAGACACCCCAATTTCGTACCCCTGGTATGTGACATGACATAAAATATCAAGACCTGTTCAAACATTAACAAATGTCAAGTTACAGGGTCAAAAATGCAAAAGGACAAAGCAGGATGCGCAAAAGAATGAAATGCATGGTTCAAAGCGTCAAAAATTGAAATTGTGAATAGTAATGGCACCACCCACACCAAGTCTTGGCATGGCGCCAAGAATGGGCTTGGTGGCGCCCAGAATGGCCTTCCCGGCTCCCAGATTCTTCAACAGTTGCCGTAAAGCCCAAATCTGTCTGCGGCTGGTACAATCGATCAATGCGCATGAAGAAAAATTAATTCCTTCGATGTCCCTTATCCAGCCTATAAATAGAGGCGTTGGGGTCCACCTTCAGGACATCATTTTTCATCGATAAAAATTCTCCGCGTTCTCGTTACGCTGAAGAAATAGAGAGCGAAGTGAGATAGTGAGCGATCACCTCAAAAGCCTCGAAACCCTGCCAAACCTCCTCCAAACACAAACCAACCTAGAAGTGAACCTTAGCCCCCAGCCTAGGTATCCACCCTATTTCCCGGTCCAAAAATCGTGGAAAAGCGCTTGCTCGCTCGATTTAAAAGGCCAAATCAGCCAGAAATAAGCCATTATTCTGCTCGATTTCAGCCTACCTCAAGCAAACACAACAACCAAAATAAATGCATTTCCGCCTAAATCCCGAGGCCGAAAGTAACTTTCAGAAGCAGTCACTCTGCCCGAATCCACGCAACACACAACAACAACAACAACAACAAAAAGACTCCCTCTCCCTGAAGGACAGAGCGAGCACACCCTAGGCCATTAGTAAGTAAGTTTTAAGTTTTATTTGTAAAAGTGTTATTTCCAATCCGGCCCAATGTAAATATATAAGCAGTTGTGCTGCCCGGATTTAGTTAGAAAATAGCACTAAAAAGGGCCGTTATTATGGCCAAATATTTTCAAGTATATTTGTAATTATTTGTAAAGAGACAGTTGCAAGTCTGTAAATAATGTAGACACAATGGATGTATTTGTAGGCAATTAATACTTTATTTATCTGTTAAATAAATATAACAAAAAACATACTTTAGCCAAAAACTGTTTTGAGACTGAAAGGGCGAGTTGGGTGCCTAGCACTTTCCTAACTCGTAACTTAGCCTCCGGACCCGCTTTCTATTATCTCTGGTTTTCTTTTTGGTTTTGCTTTATTTATTCCTCAAAATAAAGATGGCGACTCTAAAACATTTTGGATCCAGTGGGGCCTCGCAACATCTTTCCTTGCACTTTTCCGTTTTCCCCTAAAAAAGGGAAAATGGGAATGGAAAGGTGATGTATTCCTATGTCCTGATATCCCCTAAACAAGGGATAACTTGACGTAGAAAACCCAAAGCACCCATAGTGATCTGAAATAGGCCATGAGGCTATTTTCATAAAATCCATAGTGGGGGCGCCGCAACATTCCTTCCTTGCACTTTCCCGCTTTCCCCTAAAAAAGGGAAAATGGGAATAGAAGGGTGATGCATTCCTATATCCTGGTATCCCCTAAAAACGGGATAACTTGACATAGAAAACCCAAAGCTCCCATAATGGATCAAAAATCCACTAAAGGCAACCGAGGCGCATTCAAACGCGCTATTCTAACAACACTCCTCTCGTCTTCTCCTAGAAAATGGAGGGTGGAACGAGAGCAGTGGATGTCATCGCATCCGCACGTACGCGCACCCTTATCCAAGGGCGCGCGGGGCACGGGAGCACATTTCCCGGGAACCCACAACCAGGCAAATTTTTCAGGTACAGTGAAGAGCACCTGGCGCGGCCATATGGAGGGCTTGACACGGCGCAAGGAGGAGCTTATGGTGGCGCCATGAGTTTCTCCTGTGCAGCCACTGTTCACCACTATTCATGCACTGTGCTCAGAAATGTCCGTTTCTTCAATTTTCGGTATAAAAACGGACGGAGACTGGCCTGCCTCTTCACAAGCTCATTCGCTCCTTCTTCTCACAATTCTTAATCTCTTTTCTGCTCAGCCGTTGCCCTCTTTTGCCTTATAATCCTTTGCATCTCTTTCATAAATGGCCGCACGCACCCACACGGCTTTGGAAATTGAAATTTATGAGAATGTCTTGGATTTCTGGATCCTTTCCCTGCAATCAGACGAGCGAGACTGGTTTGATCATATCTTTGGATTCAGGTGCCTATTGTCCTGGAGAAATGTCGTCATAAATTGTGACATGCTGAGAGGCGCCTCTAGGTTTTGGTCTCCTCAGGACCATCTTTTTAATTTTGGCATGAATGAAATGTGCCCCACATTTGAAGAATTCTGCGCAATGCTGGGGGTGGCACCTTCTCGCCAGATCGTAGTGCCTGCTTACAGGAGGCGTCCATACATGGCCATCCGGGAGCTATTCCACACTACTCGCAATGTTACTTCAGGTTTCTTTAATGGAGTAACTTTTAATTTAACTGTCCTCCCTAGGGCCTTCACAGAATATAGGGAGGATGACGTGGATTACCTGCGGCGTAGTCGGGCGCTTCTTCCTTTGTCCGTAGGAGATATCTATTGGTGGGTCAACCCGGATTTGTTGATGTGCGGGTCGTTGACCTTGCATTACAGGCTCGAGATCTCCGGTTGAATATTGTTCCGGTGATTCTGGCGGAGACCTTCGCGAGCCTGACTGCTTTCTCCAGTGGTGAAGAATTATTCCCTACTGGTAGCCCCATTTTGCTCCATACTGCATGGAGCACCATATGACCTGGCGCTTTACGGTGTTCGTGGCCACCTTCCTCAGACCAATTACTCTAAATTTGATTGGGCTGATCATTTTTACCGCAGGCTCCATGGACATAACTGGGTGATTCATCATTGGCGTATCCTGCTTTCTCGCATTCCACCGAATATAGTCAAGTGGTCATGCCGGTATTGAGCGACCTCCTTTTATAGGCCTGACCGGATCTTGCGCCAATTTGGGAGAGAGCAGCTGATCCCGGACTCAACTCGTCCTGTATATATGGAGGTGGAGAATACTAACGAGGACTTGGGTGCCACTATTCAATGTATGTGGCAACGGGATTCTGAGAGGCTGGAGGTAGCCTATTCATTTGCTGATTATATGCTTCTATCCCACTGGTACCTGGCATGGATAATGGTGGCTGCCGAGGGGCCGTCCCGCGTTATTAGGCGCGGACTGAGGAACTTGCTGGGCCGTCATGTTACTAACGGGATAGACACTCGCCTCGATGGAGATAGCGAGATATTGACCCGGGTTAGTCATCCTCAAGCTTTGAGGCAGAGCTCAAAGTGTACATGGTCCCGATGCCGAATCGCCTCGATCAATATCGCTGGTCCCAAAGAATGCACCCCGCAGATTAAGCAATGTTAGTAGGCAGCACAACCCATGGGAACCAGAAGTAGCTGCTCCTCCTCCCAGACTGGATGGGGCACGGCTTTCAGAGCTGGCGGCAATGAGCATCGCGAGCAGGCAGGATAATCCGTGGGAACCAGAGGAGACTGCCCCTCCTCCTCCGCCTGGATGGGGAAAGTCTTGCAGGGATGATGGAGCCGGTCCGAGCAATGCAGCTGCCCAGGAGAACGGGGACGCTGATGATGAGGAGGGGGACACCTCTGGTGGCTCACATGCTGGTGAGACTAGAGCTTCTTCTGCGCCTCGCAGGAGGAGTATATGGGCCCGGCTGGGCGGACGCCGCAGACATTGATGGACCACCCTGGGGCTTAAGCTGCAAAAGAGGGGAGAGTTTCTGGGAAAACAAGGGGGATAAAGGCAATAGATAGATATGTACATGCAATCAATGTATAATTTAAATGTCTTAATAAATATACATAAGTTGCACCGGAGGACTTATAATATTATATTTTAATGTCTTAATATAAGCTTCTTGTCGTGGTTTTTCTTTTTTCCCTATCAGTTGAGCTTCCCGTATACTGAAGACCGGAGGTAATATGCCGAGGACTTAAATAGTGCCTTCCTTCTCCCTTATCTCCTGATTTTTTCTTTATATATTTATATATATATATATATATGTGCTCTATCTTTTGCCTAGGTTGCCCTTTCGGGTTTTCAACCTAGCGAGCCCTTATTTCTCCTTTTTTTTTATGCCCTAACTTTTGCCTAGGCTGTCCTTTCGGGTTTTCAGCCTAGCGAGCTGGAGAGGGAAGCAACTGCTGGATAGATTATCTCAGGCATAGTACCTTTTGAGTTTGTCGAGGTTGAAGGGCAGGACAAGATCTTCTCCATCCTGGTTTTTGAGAAGCACGGCACCTCCTGACCGGATCTCCTTAACAATGTATGGTCCCATCCAGGGAGACTTCTATTTTCCCCTAATATCAACATAACTAGGAGGTTTTTCTTGAAGCACAAGGTCTCCGACTTGGATGTCGCGGCCTTTGACTTTTTTATTGAAAGCCCGGCGATGTGCCTTTGATATGCCGGGGTGTGCTCTAGGGCTAGTAGGCGTCATTCGTCGATTAGGGCCAATTCTTCATATCGCCCTTTGACCCAGTCAATTTCTGCTATATCAGATTCCATCAACACTCTTAGTGATGGAATTTCAACCTCTATCGGTAGTACCGCCTCCATGCCATATGCTAGAGAGTAAGGGGTAGCCCCAGTGGGTGTGCGGACTGAGGTGCGATAGCCCCAGAGGGCTAGCGGCAATTTTTCTGGCCAGTCTCTTCCTGTGTCATCCATTTTTCTGATGATACTCTCAAGTGTTTTGTTGGCTGCTTCAACAACACCATTGGCTTGCGGTCGGTAGGGGGAGGATTTGTGCCTTTGGATCTTGAACTCGTCGAGTAGACGGTTCACATCCCCTTCGAAATGTGAGCCGTTGTCGGAGATTATCTCGAAAGGTACCCCATAGCGGTATATAATATTGGTTCGGATGAATTCGGACACCTTTCGGGCATTCAGAACTTTGTAGGAAGAGGCTTCCACCCACTTTGTAAAGTACTCAACGGCTACCAGGACGTATTCGTGGCCATTGGATCCCTTCGGGTGAATTTGGCCTATGACGTCGATTCCCCATGTTGAGAAGGGCCAGGGGGCTGTGGAGTTATATAAAACATGTGGGGGCACATGTTGCAGATTGGCAAAGCGTTGGCATTTGTCGCAATGTCGCACCCATCGAATACAATCGGTTTCGAGCGTACTCCAATAGTACCCCTGTCGGATGATCTTCTTGGATAGCATATGGCCATTCATGTGGGGCCCGCAGGTACCATCATGCAGTTGATCCATAATTTGTTCAGCCTTGGCCTGATCGACACATAATAATTTGAGGCCTTGATAGTGCCTTTTATACAGGCTGCCACCACTGAGTACAAATTGTGAGGCCCACCTTCGCAGGGAGACTCTTCCTCTTTTATCTAGGCCGGGAGGATAGATACCTTTCTGAAGCAGATTTAAGATATCAGCGTACTAGGGCTCGTGATCTGCTTCAGGGGCTGCATTAATTTTGAAGCAGTATGCCGGAGTGACCTTTTTCCCGACTACGAATGGCTGAACATTAGTTTCTGCGGGAATTTGGACTAGCGATGCCAGAGTAGCCAAGGCATCGACGAATTGATTTCTATCTCGTGGCAGATAATGGAACGAGATAGAGTCCAATCGGGCGGCAAGTGCTGTTAGTTTGGCATGATAGAGCTGCAGCCGAGGATCTTGGGTTTTCGATCTCCCTTCGACTTGATTTATGATCAGGGCAGAGTCTCCATAGACTCCGAGATCTTTGGCTCCCCTTTGAAGAGCTTCTTCTAAGCCAGCAATACAGGTTTCATATTCCGCCGTATTATTTGAACATTCGAACTCCAACCTTATAGCCAGCGGAGTATGAGAATCAACCGGATCGATGAGCAAAATTCATATGCCAAAGCCTCTCTTGTTTACGGCTCCGTCAAAGAACATCTGCCAGCTGGTGTCATGGTCAGTGATTTCCAGGACACCTTCGTCTGGGAAGCCAGACTCAGTTGCACCTTCGGCCTTCAAGGGTAGATCGGCTAAGTGGTCTGCGATTACGCTCCCTTTGATAGATTGGAGTGTGACATAAGTTATGTCAAACTCGTTGAGAAGAAAGGACCACTTGGCCAGTCGGCTGGACAGTGATGGCTTGCCAAAGATGTACTTGATAGGGTCCATTCAAGATATGAGTTTGATGGGCCGTCCTTGGAAATAGGTCTTGAACCTTTGAGTGGCCCAGACTAGGCCGGTGCAACTTTTCTCCAGTGCTGAATAGTTTAGCTCGCTTCCTTGCAGCTTCCTACTTATGAAGTATATAGCATTTTCAATGTAGGAATCTTCTTTCTCTTAGGCTAGCATAGCCCCTACTAACGTGTCTGTGACGGTTAAATATATGAGGAGAGGTTTATGTGTATGGGGTGGAGCTAGCACAGGGGGATTGGTAAGATAGGCTTTTATTTTTTCAAAGGCTGGCTGGCACTTTTTCATCCCAGACTTGGTCAGTATTCTTTTTTAGGAGTTTGAAGAGGGCTCACATGTGGTTGTCAGCTGCCGGATGAAGCGGCTGATATACTGCAATCGGCCTAGGAAGCCATTGACTTCAGTTGGAGTTTTTGGCCGTGGCATTTCTAGGATGGCTTTGATCTTTGCTGCTCAATCTCGATGCCCTGCTCGGTCACTAAGAATCCCAGGATCTTGCCTTTGGTAACCCCAAATGTTCATTTGGTGGGGTTAAGCTTCATTTGGTGCTTCCTCAACCTTTCGAAGAATTTCCGAAGGTCTTTAATATGGGCACCGTTAGCGTCGCTGGAATGCACAATCTTGTCATCAACATAGACCTCCATTTCTTTGTGGATCATGTCATGGAAAAGGGTGGTGGCAGCTCTCTGATAAGTAGCCCTGGCATTTTTCATCCCAAATGGCATGACAATATAGCAATAAGTCCCCCAGGGAGTAGTAAATGAAGTCTTTTCCTGGTCCTCTGCTGCCATTTTGATTTGATTATAGCCCAGCATGCCGTCGACGAAGGATCAGACTTTGTGAGCAGCGACGGCGTCTACCACAATATCAATTTGGGTAGAGGGAAGTCATCTTTGGGCGACACTTTGTTGAGGTCGCGGAAATCTACACAGATTCGGATTTTCCCGTTGGGCTTGGGAATAGTCACTATATTTGACAACCATATCGGGTATTCAACTACCCGAATGAAGTTGATGCGCAGCTGCTTTATGATTTCTTCTTTAACTTGTAGTGACCATTCCGGCTTGATGCGGCGGAGCTTCTGCTTGACTGGCCGAGCATCCGGATATATGGGGATCCGGTGTTCGACTATGGCTGGGTCTAGCCCCGGCATATCTTCGTAGGACCAGGCAAATATGTCCACGAACTCTTTGAGGAGATCAATGAGTGCTATTCTTTCAGAGCCTTGCAGGTAGCTGCCGATTTTGATTTCTTTGATTTCATTGTCCAGCCCCAGATTGATAGTGGACAGGTCTTCAGTTGCTACTGATGAATGGCTCTGTTCCTGGTGCTCAACTAACTTTACAAGCTCAAGCAAATAATTTTTATCTTTTGGGTCCATTTCATTCAATGACTCATTATCATAATAATTATTATTTAATGCGTCTTTTAATGTAGGTGCAACTAAGGAATAAGCAAAGACATCTAGATTATCATTAAAAGCAAACTGTGCAGGGTTTATTACATTATTGAGGCCCTGGGGTTTGAGATCCTCAATTTTAGGTAGTGGATCGATAGATGACCAATCCGTAAAGCTAGGGGAAGGAATAGGGATAGTATATCCAAAGTGGTCCACTAGGTCTACGGGTGTCAGGAGCGGGCCGGTCGTGGTATACCAGTTCTGCAGAGGCTTATCAGCAATAAGCTCAAACTCAGCAGGGAGCTCTTTATAATAAGAGCCTCCGTCTATCATACCCAGGAAACTGTCTCCTCCAAATATTTATTAAAAACTCTTTTATTAATCAGCATATTTTACAACACCTTTATTCATGGCTAATTAGATTAACTTGCCCCTTTAGACCTCCTTGGCTTGATCTGTTTCAAAGATTTTTGTGCCTGCCACCGTGATTACCTCGTTATCGATAAGGTTCTAAATCGCATCTCTGAGTGTATAGCACTTGTCGGTAAGATGACCACTGCATCGATGATACTCACAGTACTGGGCATGATTCCAGGTAATAGGTAACGGTTTGGGTGGTCGGTAATTATCAATGGGTTTAGGTATCCCATGGGCCCATAGTGTTTGGAGTATTTCAGATCTTGGGGCAGGTAGGTCATCATAATGCCTTGGAATTGTTTCTTTTCGGCCTCTTGGTTTGGGCAAATGGCCAAATTGGGGTTTGGTCAAGCAACTGGGTGGGGTTTTCTCTCTTAGATAAGATTGTACTGGAATGGGGTTGCCTGGACCTTAGCCCAATAGGGATTCTTTTTCTGGTATACAAATGATTTCCTTTAGAGTCCCTGGGGTCATTTGCTGAGAATAGGTATTTGAGGGATCAAGAGGGAGGTAACTCTTTTGGTTGTAATAACAGGCATTCAGGTGAGGGGGATTAGGGCTGATTTCCGGAGGATATGGGTTAGAATTATGGGCGCTTGAAATCATATTTCCTTGGGCAAGGAGGTCATCATTTGGCTGGTGGCTAGCATTTGGTGGCTTTCTGGAGGCTTGGAAAAGGATATTTTTTGCGGTGTCAGGGGAATTTATTTCAGGAAAATGGGATGTATTAGGGGCATATTTTGGGATCTTGGTTTTTTGGGAAAAAGCAGCAAGAGTTTCTGAGAAACTTGCCAGAAGATCATTTACCACCTGATTTGTTATTATTTCTGCATGGGCATCCAGTTCCTTTCTTAGCCAAGCCTCAAGCCCAGGAGGAGGTGCATACACAGGAGTTTCTTTTTCTGGCTCCCAACTGTTCCAGTTGTCGCTAGCCCCTGCCATAGCTTGCTTATTTTTTGCTGCCATACTGCTCGGATTTGTACTATCTGAACTGATTCTGCCCTTATCTGATCTGAAACTGATACCCTATGTTCTGATTTCTGCACTTATTTCCCGTATCAACCGGCCGGTACTATCTCTGCCTTTCCAAATTCGGGCCAGGTTTCTGAGGAAAATGGGTTATGGAAGAGGTATCAGAAGGCTGGCTGAAGGCTTTCTGGGTTTGAAGTACAACGTGCCTTTATTAGTATATTTTATTTATTATTTATTTTCCCTACAATTGACTGAATAAGCACATGCTTTATTTTGACAGTCTCAAGACTTTTCCTGGAACAATGGATTCTTTCTCCAGAGTATATGACCAACGTATTCCACCTGCCTTTCGACTCCCAAAGATCGGACTGATCCCAGGCGAAGGGCCTTTACTCTTTCCAGGATCCACCATTCGAAATGGTCTAAGTCGAGCATCAGAGAATAATAAATCAGCCCCTGTTTATTTATTATTTTTTTTATGTGTGCACTTATTTTCATTTTTTTTTAACTTGCGCATTTTTTTATACATATATTTTTTTTTTACTTTTTATTTATTTATTTATTTGACAAGGGCTGATCCACGATTCAAAGATGCAAAAATCGATCGGTTTTTTAAGTCTCCTGAGAATCTATATGCATTCTAGCGTTGGCTTATGCAGAGGGGGTAGGCTGGCCATGATATAGGGTAACAGTTCGGAATATACCTATATGCGTCCACGTGTGTGCGGTATCTAAAAAGAAGTAAAATCTTTATTTATTTTCAGATATATATAAACAAAAAAATATAACAGATATGGCATGTCTTGCTGTTTCGCGTGGATTTTCTCGGCTTTTTAATTTAAGCGCAAGCAAGCAAGCACATCACATTAAGAAATAGAAAGAAAAGCGGGGAATCTATCTATCCCTATTAATTACAAATTTGGTCCTATGTCCCCAAAATAAAACGATAGAATGAATGCAAATATGTATAAATTGAGCGGAATAATAAAAAGGAGTAATAGACAAAAAGAAATAGTAAAACAGAGCCGAAAATAAAGCAATATTAAAAATAAAGCTCCGGCCCTTTTATTGTGCTGTCGGAATTTTATTGTAACATAAATATTTTTTTTTAATTTTCGCAATTTTTTTTCGAATTTTTTTTACTTTTTTTTAACAATATTTTTAAATATACCTGTAACAGTAATCGGAACGAAACGGCTGGAAGATGGAGGATCATATCCACAAAAATAGATACGGATGTATAGGAACGCAATATTCAAATGCATAAATTAATATAACAAACATATTTTAGCCAGAAACAAATAAAAACAAAAAAGTTTTATTTTATGAGTCTAGCCCTCCATTTTATTTAAAATAAAATGATCTCCCCCAGAAGTCGCCATCTTGTGGGTTCCTGACAAGATTAAAACCCTAAAATGTTGCTTGATTGTGTTATGCATGGATTCATACATTGATAATCATCATAAACATGTTCATTTAGCTCCCGTATATGTTTAGAGTCAATAGCATGATCGTTGACGTCGTTTGAGATGCATGTATGCACTTTTCTTTCGCGAGATGCTTTGAATCTCGGGTTTAAGATTTATGTTGTAACTTCATGGATAATTGTTAGAGGGCATTTAAAACATCATTTACATGCCTTGGATGTTAGTTAGATGCTAGTTGCATCGTCGGTTTGGTTGCTAGTTTGATTCTAGCGAAAACCCTTTTCAGTTTGACTTTTCCGGTCGTCGTTCGGGCGAGTTCTGCCTGAGTTCTTGGCCATGTTTTGTTGGGTTTTGAGACTTGATTCCTTTGGTTATAGATTGGAGGACATTAAGGTTGAATTGTAGACCATTTTTGGCTTGGAAGGACTCGAGAACGCATGCGGGAGAGTTCGGGATCGAGCAGGGAAGCAACAAAGGCCGGGAAATGGAATGCAGGGGTGATGCGGTCGCATCACCCATCCTCCAAGCGACCGCAAGGGTCCAGATTCAGCATTACGGGATTTTTAATCCCTCTTCTCACTGTCCGAAAGTTTGACCCACTAAACCTAATCTAAACCTATCCTAAACTCACTTAATTAGCCTAACACTAATCCTAATCATCTATTAGGAGATTTAGGGGTAATTAGTGACTTAATTAGAGGATTTAATCCCTCATATATAAACCCAATCTGCCGCACTCTCTCATTGTCGGCCAAAACAGATTTCGACCCTTTCCTTCTTGCGATTTCTGAGAGCACTCATGGAGGCTTGGAAGAGAGCTTGAGGGTGTTGATTCTAGGGTTTAAAAGGGGCTGAGCTTGGAAGCCATAGCTGGGTCTTCATCTTCCCCATTCTACCTACAAGTTTGAAGAAAGTGTTGAGGAGAAGACTCCATTGTTAGGGCACGAAAATTCTGTTTGTAGTGCTGAGTTTTTGGTAAGTTTCTACCTCTCTTCTTCTTCTTTTTAGGCTCCATTGACCCTAGGGAAACAACCAATTGTGCTATTTGAGGTCAATGGAAGCCATGGTTAGGGTTTATAGAAGATGTATGAACCCTAGGATTTCAAATTCATGATAGAACTTGATTGGCCTATGTGAGACCATGATTATGTGAAATTCATGTTCTAACTAGCCTATTGAACTTGATTATGTTGATTGTTCATGTGGATTGATGTTGGTTTGGTTGAGATACTTGGAGGGTGTCTTGCCCTAATTTTGTGTTAGCTTACAAATTATTGATGTGAGCTTGCTTAAAATGTTTTATATGCTTAATAGAGTCTATTAAACCATGTTGTAAATTTTAATCATGATTTGAAGGTTATGATTGGTATGATGACTTGGATGAAATTATGCACAAGATGGCTAAATTATTCTAAGTTGCATTGTTAATTAGATTGTTGGGTTTATATGATTTTATTGAGCATCGGGATTGTGGTTTTGGCGATAGTTATGAAGATAGGGGGATGATGAAGCCTAAGCTTCTAATCCTTGAATTTTCGGAAAACTTAGATTGAACTCAACGGAGTTAACCTTTGGGTTAGTATGAATCCTAGAACTATAATTTTAAGTCCTACGGAATTTTGGGTAGAATTCATGGAGGTCGAGCCTCCAAGAAGTTTTGAAGTGTGTGTAGCACACTTGATTATGAGAGCTTATATGATTCTCGGTTGTGATGTTTATGCTAGTTGTGGATGAATTGCATGACTAGTTTGATAGTAGAGTGTTTACCTACTTGTTTTGAGCATATGAGTATATATTACTTGTGCTTGGGTTTTGAGTCCAGCGGCGGCGGGCTGTTTGGGTCTTTGGTAGGACGATACATCGTCTTCACGAATTGTGGGATTCGTGATCGCGATGGATCGCCGTGCTGGGTTTGCACACACCCCTCCATCGATGGCCACGGTGGGGAAGTAGTTTATCTCAGTTGTAGTAATACACATGGCTTTGATAACTATGGAACTCGAGCGAGAGATCTCGGGACGCCGATATCTACGAGAGGATATCGAGGGCACATAAGGGTTTTGCACGTGTTTTTGCAGGAGCGACACGCGCGGAGGAATTTTAGTAATGGTATCATATCCCTTATATATATGAATTGTTTCACAAGTGCTTAAGTGAATAACGTGCTTGGTGAATTTGGATATGATATGATGTTTGTTTTGGTTTCTTACATGTTATACTTAATAGATAACATACTGATTAATGATGTTAAGCATATATGCTATCACATGAATATTATGGGAATGTTGTTTTATGCCAAAGGTATGAATCATTATTGTGAAGACTAAAATGCCTTGACAGGAATTTATGATGAGATGTTATACCATGATGATAACATATTTATTTGATGTTAAGCATGAATGCCATAACATGATTTATTATAAGGTTATTTCATGACGATAGCATGACATATTTTATGATTGAGCATTATGCCATGGTAGGAAGTTATGGTTAGTAACTTACTAAGTCATTGTGACTTACTTTTATTTGTTGGTTGTTTTTCCCTAGATCCGAGTCGTGCGAGCGGATCCAAGTAAATCGAGAAGGTTACGTTGGCAAGGGATTCTTTTGGCAAGGTTGCTACATAGTTGTTCATTTTGTTTTTGGTGAGGTCGTTGGGAAGATGAAGTTATGTAAACTTCATGATTGGGTAGCAAACCTTGATGTGATTGTAATATTGTAATTGTGTTGTTAGTTTATTCTTTTGGTAGCCGACCGGTGGTGGTTGTGCTTGATGTATATTTATGGTTATATCTCCATATGCTTTCATGCTGTTAGTACTTATAATTGTTAGTACTCATGTTGTTGGTAGCCGACTGGTTTTAGTCGCGCTTGGTTAATTGGTGATTTTGTTTAGCATGTTATATTGCTAGTTAATAATATGTTTGTTCTCCGGCATGTGTTTAGCCGTTGAGTTGTTAGACTAGAGTCTTAGACTTAGTTTAATGTTGGGTTCCGGCCGTAGTTTCGCCGATGACTTGGTTTATATTATGCTTATTATTGAATTGCATAACAGGGAGTTTGTTCTACGTGCCCAATGTTGCGGCACGCGAGTCGAATTTTTGGACCGAGAGATTAATCATCTCTTTGGTTGTTTTAGTTTGAGCTTGTTAGCTCGGGCGCCACTGTTATATTATATTGTGCTTCCGCATGTGTTTTGAGTTGTCGGTGTATCGCCGTTACGGCCTACCCATTATTTGCTACTTGTGTGTTGTTATTTGTATTCTTGGCGGCACGACCTTGGGATTTCGTCTTGGGATCCGGGTCGGGTCGTCACAGTTGGTATCAGAGCTATGATTATAAATTTAGCTTTCAGCCGGGATAGGTTCCTTGGCTTTGGGGGTTGGTGTGTGTGATAGATTTATTTTATTAACGCCGAGTGTTATTGTAGGTTTAATGGTGGATACTAGAGCAGGAGCTAGTTCCGGAGGTGGCACTGGTAGAGGTGCTGGTAGAGGTATTGGCGGTGGCAGAAATGCTAACGATAACCGTCAACAGAATATTCCTCCACTGCGAACACCGTAAGAAGAGCGGTATGAGGCGATGGCAAATATGTATCGTGGCATGCTTGATTTGATGAACGAGATGAATCAAAGAGGTTTTGGTAGAGTGGAGCAACAAGGGGACCACGGCGAACGGCTGAACACAGTAGAGGCCGAGGCAAGAGGCTAGGCATAATGATAATTCTATGCTTGAAAGATTTGTGAAGTTAAAGCCGAGGCAATTTAATGGAGAGCCGGACGCTGCAAAAGCCGAGCTTTGGATCGAACACTTGGAGAAAATATTTGCACCATTGGGTTGCGATGATGAAGCAGAAAGTTGTATTAGCGGTGTTCAAGCTGAGGGTGCCGCCGAGCATTGGTGGCGATCGAGGGAGAGTTGGGAACCGCATAGAGTCCCACGATATATGGCCTAATCTCGCTCGAGAGTTCGAGCTTCCTATGTAGGAAGTGGTTCGAGAAAAGAGAGAAAGAATTTCTGGATTTGGTGCAGGGAGTATGACAGCTTTCACAAGATTCGGCCGATTCACGAGTTGGCTCGTTCATGCACACATTTGATTCCAGATGAGGCAAGGAGAACACGTAAATTTGTAAAGGGTTTGAGGACGGAGATGAGTGAAACGCCTTCTTTCTCATCGGTTGTGGAGTGCAGGAAGGCCGTTGATAGAGCCTACATTATTGAGAGAGACATTGATGAGCACCGTACTATGCCTATTTCGGGTTCTTCTCGCAGCCCTAAGCTCATCACGGGCGAGTCATGGAGCAGTAACGTGGGAATTTTAATGGAGGCAATGATCGCAAGAAAGGAAGTGGAAAATCTCATTATGAAGGACATACGAAGAGTCAGTCAAGTGGCAAAGGAGCTAGTACTACATCTACTCAGAGGGATCGTAGTGTGGCATTGGTTTGCTCTTATTGTTCCAAGATTGGGCATACAGAAGATAGGTGTTGGAGTAAGAATGGAGCACCAATGGAGTGTTACTACTGTGGAGTTTCCGGGCATATGAAGAAGGATTGTCCTAAATTGAAGAGCAATCGAGGCAGGGAGGTTCTAGTCGGACTAAATTTGGAACAAGAGAGATAGCGATGGGAAAGCTAAAGTGCAGGGTCGTGTATTTGCTCTAGATCAGAGAGGTGTACCTGAGTCTACAGCAGTGATTGGAGGTACCGTTTCTATTTTCGGTAATGAGGCTCGTGTACTTATAGACCCAGGATCATCGCATTCATATGTTGCATCGCATTTCGTTGATAAGCTATGTGTTATGCCTCAGTCTTTACCATATGTGCTTGAAGTATCTACCCCTCTTGGGGAATGTTTATTGGCTTCAGATATTTATAGAGCATGCGATGTACTTGTGGATAAACATGTGTTGCATGCGGATTTGGTGGTGTTACCACTTCGTGATTTTGATGTTATTCTTGGTATGGATTGGTTGAGCACATATCATGCATTGGTGGATTGCCTTAGTAAAAGAGTCACTTTTGCTTTGCCTGGCGTTCCTAACTTTGTATTTTTGGGAGATAATGCACCTAGTGGTTTACGCGTCATTTCTGCGCTTAAGGCTAGGAAACTGTTGTCGCGTGGGTGCACAGGGTATCTTGCTTGTGTAGTGGACAAGCGGGTTTCTTCTTCTAATCTTGAAGATGTGCGGTTGTGTGTGAGTTTCGGATGTGTTCTCTAAGGATTTTGGGATGCCTCCGGATAGAGATTGAATTTTGTATTGAGTTATTGCGGGGACTACACCAATTTTGAAGGCGCCGTATAGAATGGCACCTATGGAATTAAAGGAGTTGAAGTTCGAGTTACAAGAGCTCTTGACATTGGCTTCATCAAGCCAAGTGTATGCGCTTGGGGGTCTTGTGGTATTATTTGTGAGGAAGAAAGATGGGAGCCTGAGATTGTGCATCGATTATCGGGAGTTGAACAAGGCAACGATCAAGAACAAGTATCCATTGCCTCATATAGATGACTTGTTTGATCAACTGCAAGGATCGGTGGTTTATTCCAAACTTGACTTGAGATTTGGGTACCATCAGTTGAAGGTTAGAGCCGAAGATGTTCAAAACTGGCCGCACGCAGGTACGGGCATTATGAATTTATGGTGATGCCATTCGTTGACTAACGCGCCGGCGGTGTTCATGGATTTGATGAACCGGTATTTCATAATTTTCTTGATTGCTTCGTGGTGGTTTTCATAGACGACATCCTTGTGTATTCTAAGTCTCGGAAGAGCATGCACAACATTTCATGATGGTTTTGTTTGCCCTTCTGGGAGAGGCAACTCTACGCCAAGTTTAGCAAGCGTGCTTTTTGGCTGTAGGAGGTTTCTTCATTGGGGCACGTTGTTTCTAGTGCCTGGATAGCTGCGATCCTTCCAAGGTTGAAGCAAGCTATGAATTGGAGGAGACCGACCACAACACGAGGTACGGAGTTTTGGGCTAGCCTAAGCATTACTCTGAGATTTATTGAGGGATTTTCGATTGCTACGCCCATGACAAATTTGACTCAAAAGAAGACCGCATTTGTATGGAGCGATAAATGTGAAGAAAGCTTCCAAGAATTGAAAAGGAGGTTGACTACGGCACAGCAGTTAGCATTGCCTAGCGGAGGTGATAATTTGTTGTTTATAGTGATGCCTAAAGAAGGATTGATAATGCTTATGTAAGTTATTGCTTATGCTTCAAGGAAGTTGTTCCGTATGAGATGAATTATCCTACGCATGATCTTGAGCTCAAGGGCGATTATATTTGCTTTGCACAATGGGAAGCATTATTTGTATGGTTCAAAATTTGAGATTTTCACGATCATAAGAGTTTGAAATATCTCTTCTCTCGTAAAGAGTTGAACATGAGACAACGGAGATGGATGGAGAAATTGAAGGATCAATGACAGACTATATTGTATCATCCGGAAAGCGAACGTAGTTGCAGATGCTTGAGTAGAAAAGGTGCACTTGTCTTGTTCGATGACGCGGGAATGGAAAATGTTGGAAGATGTTCGTGATGGAATCCTAGC
>CM028379.1:46847334-46908943 GCA_013146195.2 Codonopsis lanceolata
GATTCTCGGTTGTGATGTTTATGCTAGTTGTGGATGAATTGCATGACTAGTTTGATAGTAGAGTGTTTACCTACTTGTTTTGAGCATATGAGTATATATTACTTGTGCTTGGGTTTTGAGTCAGTGGCGTCGGTGCATTGAGTCTTTGGTGGGGCGATACATCGTCTTCACGCAATTGTGGGATTCGTGATCGCGATGTATCGCCGTGCTAGAGTTTACACACCCCTCCATCGATGGCCACGGTGGGAAGTAGTTTATCTTAGTTGTAGTAATACACATGACTTTGATAACTATGGAACTCGAGCGGAGGCTGTCTCGGGGGCGTCGATATCTACGAGAGGATATCGAGGGCACATAAGGGTTTTACACGTGTTTTTGCGGGAGCGACACCTGAGGAATTTTGGTAATGGTATCATATCCCTTATATATATGAATTGTTTACAAGTGCTTAAGTGAATAACGTGCTTGGTGAATTTGGATATGATATGATGTTTGTTTTGGTTTCTTACATGTTATACTTAATAGATAACATATTGATTAATGTTGTTAAGCATATATGCTATCACATGAATATTATGGGAATGTTGTTTTTATGCCAAAGGTATGAATCATTATTGTGAAGACTAAAATGCCTTGACATGGAATTTATGATGAGATGTTATACCATGATGATAACATATTTATTTGATGTTAAGCATGAATGCCATAACATGATTTATTATAAGGTTATTTCATGGCGATAGCATGACATATTTTATGATTGAGCATTATGCCATGGTAGGAAGTTATGGTTAGTAACTTACTAAGTCATTGTGACTTACTTTTATTTGTTGGTTGTTTTCCCTAGATCCGAAGTCGATGCGGCGGATCAAGTAAATCGAGAAGGTTACGTTGGCAAGGGATTCTTTTGGCAAGGTTGCTACATAGTTGTTCATTTTGTTTTTGGTGAGGTCGTTGGGAAGATGAAGTTATGTAAACTTCATGATTGGGTAGCAAACCTTGATGTGATTGTAATATTGTAATTGTGTTGTTAGTTTATTCTTTTTGGTAGCCGGCCAGGTGGTGGTTGTGCTTGATGTATATTTATGGTTATATCTCCATATGCTTTCATCTTTGTTAGTACTTATAATTGTTAGTACTCATGTTGTTGGTAGCCGGTGGTTTTAGTCGCGCTTGGTTAGTGGTGATTTTGTTTAGCATGTTATATTGCTAGTTAATAATATGTTTGTTCTCAGGCATGTTTTAGCCGTTGAGTTGTTAGACTAGAGTCTTAGACTTAGTTTAATGTTGGAGTTCGTAGTAGTTTCGCCGATGACTTGGTTTATATTATGCTTATTATTGAATTGCATAACGGGGAGTTTGTTCTACGTGCCCAATGTTGCGGCACGAGTCGAATTTTGGACCAGAGATTAATCATCTCTTTGGTTGTTTTAGTTTGAGCTTGTTAGCTCGGGCGCCCTTGTTATATTATATTTGCTTCGCATGTGTTTTGAGTTGTCGGTGTATCGCCGTTATGGCCTACCCATTATTTGCTACTTGTGTGTTGTTATTTGTATTCTTGGCGGCACGACCTTGGGATTTCGTCTTGGGATCGGGTCGGGATCGTCACGGTTATATCGAGCTATGATTATAAATTTAGCTTTCGGTAGGGATAGGTTCCTTGGCTTTGGGGGTTGGTTTGTGTGATAGATTTATTTTATTAGCAGCAGGAGTGTTATTGTAGGTTTAATGGTGGATACTAGAGCGGGAGCTAGTTCGGGAGGTGGCAGTAGAGGTCTTTGGTAGAGGTATTGGCGGTGGCGAGAAATGCTAACGATAACCGTCAGACAGAATATTCCTCACTGCGAACACGGAAAGAGCGGTATGAAGCGATGGCAAATATGTATCGTGGCATGCTTGATTTGATGAGCGAGATGAATCAAAGAGGTTTTGGTAGAGTGGAGCAACAAGGGGACCACGGCGGAACCACGGCTGAGCCCACAGGTAGAGAGCAGAGGCAAGAGGCTAGGCATAATGATAATTCTATGCTTGAAAGATTTGTGAAGTTAAAGCGAGGCAATTTAATGGAGGCCGGACTGCAAAAGCCGAGCTTTGGATCGAACACTTGGAGAAAATATTTGCACCATTGGGTTGCGATGATGAGCAGAAAGTTGTATTAGCGGTGTTCAAGCTTGAGGGTCTTCTTAGAGCATTGGTGGCGAGTCTTGAGGAGAGTTGGGAGCTGCATAGAGTCCCAGAGATATGGCTAATTTCGTTCGAGTTCGAGCTTCCTATGTCTGGGAAGTGGTTCGAGAGAAAGAGAGAAAGAATTTGGATTTGGTGCGGGGGAGTATGGCGGTTTCACGGTATTCGGCCGGATTCACGAGTTGGCTCGTTCTTGCACACATTTGATTCAGATGAGGCTAGGAGAACAGAAATTTGTAAAGGGTTTGAGGGCGAGATGCGAGGGAGCGACTTCTTTCTCATCGGTTGTGGAGATGCAGGAAGGCCGTTGATAGAGCCTACATTATTGAGAGAGACATTGATGAGCACCGTACTATGCCTATTTCGGGTTCTTCTCGGCCTAAGCTTGATCTTACAGGCGGAGTCATGGATCGAGTGTAAGTGGGAATTTTAGTGGAGGCAATGATCGCAAGAAAGGAAGTGGAAAATCTCATTATGAAGGACATGCGAAGAGTCGGTCAAGTGGCAAGGGAGGCTAGTACTACATCTACTCGGAGGATCGTAGTGTGGCATTGGTTTGCTCTTATTGTTCCAAGATTGGGCATCTGAAGATAGGTCTTGGAGTAAGAATGGAGCACCAATGGAGTGTTACTCTTGTGGAGTTTAGGGACACATGAAGAAGGATTGTCCTAAATTGAAGAGCAATCGAGGCAGGGAGGTTCTAGTCGGACTACAGGTTGGAACAAAGAGAGATAGCGATGGGAAAGCTAAAGTGCGAGGGTCGTGTATTTGCTCTAGATCGAGAGGTGTACTGAGTCTGGCGGTGATTGGAGGTACCGTTTCTATTTTCGGTAATGAGGCTCGTGTACTTATAGACCCGGGATCATCGCATTCATATGTTGCATCGCATTTTGTTGATAAGCTATGTGTTATGCCTCGGTCTTTACCATATGTGCTTGAAGTATCTACCCCTCTTGGGGAATGTTTGTTGGCAGATATTTATAGAGCATGCGATGTACTTGTGGATAAACATGTGTTGCATGCGGATTTGGTGGTGTTACCACTTCGTGATTTTGATGTTATTCTTGGTATGGATTGGTTGAGCACATATCATGCATTGGTGGATTGCCTTAGTAAAGAGTCACTTTTGCTTTGCTGGCGTTCCTAACTTTGTATTTTGGGAGATAATGCACCTAGTGGTTTCTGCGTCATTTAGCGCTTAAGGCTAGGAAGCTGTTGTCGCGTGGGTGCAGGGTATCTTGCTTGCGTAGTGGACAAGCGGGTTTCTTCTTCTAATCTTGAAGATGTGCCGGTTGTGTGTGAGTTTCGGATGTTTTCTCTAAAGATTTTGGGATGCCTCGGATAGAGATTGAATTTTGTATTGAGTTATTAGGGGACTACACCAATTTGAAGGCGCCGTATAGAATGGCACCTATGGAATTAAAGGAGTTGAAGGTTCGATTACAAGAGCTCCTTGACATTGGCTTCATCAAGCCAAGCGTATCGCTTGGGGTGCTTGCAGGTATTATTTGTGAGGAAGAAAGATGGGAGCTTGAGATTGTGCATCGATTATCGGGAGTTGAACAAGGCAACGATCAAGAACAAGTATCCATTGCCACATATAGATGACTTGTTTGATCAATTGCAAGGATCGGTGGTCTATTCCAAACTTGACTTGAGATTTGGGTACCATCGGTTGAAGGTTAGAGCCGAAGATGTTCAGCGGACTTTTCGCACGAGTATGGGCATTATGAATTTATGGTGATGCCATTCGGGTTGACTAATGCTTGGTGTTCATGGATTTGATGAACCGGGTATTTCATAATTTTCTTGATTGCTTCGTGGTGGTTTTCATAGACGACATCCTTGTGTATTCTAAGTCTCGGGAAGAGCATGCACAACATTTGCGGATGGTTTTGTCTATTCTTCGGGAGAGGCAACTCTACGCCAAGTTTAGCAAGTGTGCATTTTGGCTAGAGGAGGTTTCATTTTTGGGGCACGTTGTTTCTAGTGCTTGGGATAGCGGTGGATCCTTCCAAGGTTGAAGCGATAATGAATTGGAGGAGCCGACCACGATTCTTGAGTGCGGAGTTTCTTGGGGCTAGCCGGTTATTATCGGAGATTTATTGAGGATTTTCGAAGATTGCTACGCCCATGACAAATTTGACTCAAAGAAGACCGCATTTGTATGGAGTGATAAATGTGAGGAAAGCTTCCAAGAGTTGAAGAGGAGGTTGACTACGGCACCAGTGTTAGCATTGCCTAGCGGAGGTGATAATTTTGTTGTTTATAGTGATGCTTCGAAAGAAGGATTGGGATGTGTGCTTATGCAAAATGGGAAAGTGATTGCTTATGCTTCAAGGAAGTTGTCTCCGTATGAGATGAATTATCCTACGCATGATCTTGAGCTCGCGGCGATTATATTTGCTTTGCACAAGTGGAAGCATTATTTGTATGGTTCGAAGTTTGAGATTTTCACGGATCATAAGAGTTTGAAATATCTCTTCTCTCAGAAAGAGTTGAACATGAGACAGCGGAGATGGATGGAGAAATTGAAGGATCACGATTGCACTATATTGTATCATCAGGGAAGCGAGCGTAGTTGCGAGATGCTTTGAGTAGAAAAGTGCACTTGTCATGTTTAATGATGCGGGAATGGAAAATGTTGGAAGATGTTCGTGATTGGAATCCTAGCGAGGTAAATCATGGAGTATTATTTGCTAGTGTGCGGGCTATTCCAGCTTTATTGGAAAGAATTAAGGAGACTCAGAAGAAAGATCTAGAGTTGGTGAAAATTATTGATGGTTTGAGGGAGAATAAGGAGAATGAGTTCGCGATGAACCAGGATGGGATTTTGACATTTAAGGGTAGAGTTTGTGTTCCTTCAGTTGAAGATGTGAAGCGGCTTGTATTGGATGAGGCTCACAAGGCAAAGTATACTATCCATCAGGGAATGCGAAAATGTATAGAGATTTGAAGAAACAATTTTGGTGGAGTGGCATGAAGCGGCAGATAGCGGTTATGTGTCGAGGTGTCTCACTTGTCGGCGGTAAAGGCGGAACACCAAAGGCACGCGGGGTTGTTCATAGTTGGATATTCGGAGTGGAAATGGGAACATGTTACGATGGACTTTGTTTCGGGATTTCCACGTACTCGTAGAGGTTTTGATGCCGTTTGGGTTGTTGTTGATCGACTCACGAAGTCGGCTCATTTTATTCCGATTGCTATGACTTATTCTTTGAGTCAGTTAGCGGCATTGTATGTCTGCGGGGAGATTGTTAGATTGCACGGGGTTCCATTAGTATTGTTTCGGACCGGGATCCGAGGTTTACATCGAGGTTTTGGCAGGCTTTGCAAGAAGCTATGGGGACCAAGTTGAACTTTAGCACAACTTTTCACCCTCAGTCAGACCAGACGGTCAGAAGAACGATTCGGATACTTGAGGATATGTTGCGGGCTTGTGCGATTGATTTTAAAGGGAGTTGGGATACACATCTTCCTTTGGCGGAGTTTGCGTACAACAATAGTTACCAGTCGAGCATCGAGATGGCACCGTATGAGGCTCTTTATGGGAGGAAGTGTAGATCTCCTATTTCTTTGGGACGAGGTTGGAGAAGCAAAATTATGGGGTTCAGAGATTGTTCAGCAGTCAGTTGAGAGTGTGAAGATAATTCGAGATAGATTGCTCACCGCTCAAAGTCGACAGAAAAGCTATGCGGATAATAGAAGGAGAGATTTGGAGTTTCAGGTTGGAGACTTTGTGTTTCTTAAGGTATCGCCTAGAAGGGGTACCAAGAGATTTGGGAAGAAAGGGAAATTATCACCGAGGTTTGTTGGACCTTTTGAGATTCTGGAGCGAGTTGGGAGTTTGGCATACAGGGTGGCTTTACCGCCGTCTTTGTCAGAGATCCATAATGTATTTCATGTGTCTATGCTTCGGAAATATCTTAAGGATGATTCCCATGTTCTTGAGTATGAGGAGATTACTTTTATAGGATTTGTCTTATGTGGAGCAGCCGGTGAAGATACTTGACACGAAAGAGCAAGTTTTGAGGAGCAAGAGAATTCCATTAGTGAAAGTCCTTTGGAAGAATCACGAGATCGAGGAAGCAACTTGGGAGACCGAGTTGGAGATGCGAGAGAAATATCCTCATTTGTTTGATGACTACGGTAAGAATTTAGGGGCTAAATTCCTTAAAGTAGGGGAGAATGTAAAACCCTAAAATGTTGCTTGATTGTGTTATGCATGGATTCATACATTGATAATCATCATAAACATGTTCATTTAGCTCCCGTATATGTTTAGAGTCAATAGCATGATCGTTGACGTCGTTTGAGATGCATGTATGCACTTTTCTTTCGCGAGATGCTTTGAATCTCGGGTTTAAGATTTATGTTGTAACTTCATGGATAATTGTTAGAGGGCATTTAAAACATCATTTACATGCCTTGGATGTTGGTTAGATGCTAGTTGCATCGTCGGTTTGGTTGCTAGTTTGATTCTAGCGAAAACCCTTTTCAGTTTGACTTTTCCGGTCGTCGTTCGGGCGAGTTCTGCCTGAGTTCTTGGCCATGTTTTGTTGGGTTTTGAGACTTGATTCCTTTGGTTATAGATTGGAGGACATTAAGGTTGAATTGTAGACCATTTTTGGCTTGGAAGGACTCGAGAACGCATGCGGGAGAGTTCGGGATCGAGCAGGGAAGCAACAAAGGCCGGGAAATGGAATGCAGGGGTGATGCGGTCGCATCACCCATCCTCCAAGCGACCGCAAGGGTCAGATTCAGCATTACGGGATTTTTAATCCCTCTTCTCCTTGTCAGAAAGTTTGACCCACTAAACCTAATCTAAACCTATCCTAAACTCACTTAATTAGCCTAACACTAATCCTAATCATCTATTAGGAGATTTAGGGGTAATTAGTGACTTAATTAGAGGATTTAATCCCTCATATATAAACCCAATCTGCCGCACTCTCTCATTGTCGGCCAAAACAGATTTCGACCCTTTCCTTCTTGCGATTTCTGAGAGCACTCATGGAGGCTTGGAAGAGAGCTTGAGGGTGTTGATTCTAGGGTTTAAAAGGGGCTGAGCTTGGAAGCCATAGCTGGGTCTTCATCTTCCCCATTCTACCTACAAGTTTGAAGAAAGTGTTGAGGAGAAGACTCCATTGTTAGGGCACGAAAATTCTGTTTGTAGTGCTGAGTTTTTGGTAAGTTTCTACCTCTCTTCTTCTTCTTTTTAGGCTCCATTGACCCTAGGGAAACAACCAATTGTGCTATTTGAGGTCAATGGAAGCCATGGTTAGGGTTTATAGAAGATGTATGAACCCTAGGATTTCAAATTCATGATAGAACTTGATTGGCCTATGTGAGACCATGATTATGTGAAATTCATGTTCTAACTAGCCTATTGAACTTGATTATGTTGATTGTTCATGTGGATTGATGTTGGTTTGGTTGAGATACTTGGAGGGTGTCTTGCCCTAATTTTGTGTTAGCTTACAAATTATTGATGTGAGCTTGCTTAAAATGTTTTATATGCTTAATAGAGTCTATTAAACCATGTTGTAAATTTTAATCATGATTTGAAGGTTATGATTGGTATGATGACTTGGATGAAATTATGCACAAGATGGCTAAATTATTCTAAGTTGCATTGTTAATTAGATTGTTGGGTTTATATGATTTTATTGAGCATCGGGATTGTGGTTTTGGCGATAGTTATGAAGATAGGGGGATGATGAAGCCTAAGCTTCTAATCCTTGAATTTTCGGAAAACTTAGATTGAACTCAACGGAGTTAACCTTTGGGTTAGTATGAATCCTAGGAACTATAATTTTAAGTCCTACGGAATTTTGGGTAGAATTCATGGAGGTCGAGCCTCCAAGAAGTTTTGAAGTGTGTGTAGCACACTTGATTATGAGAGCTTATATGATTCTCGGTTGTGATGTTTATGCTAGTTGTGGATGAATTGCATGACTAGTTTGATAGTAGAGTGTTTACCTACTTGTTTTGAGCATATGAGTATATATTACTTGTGCTTGGGTTTTGAGTCCAGTGGCGTCGATGCATTGAGTCTTTGGTAGGGGCGATACATCGTCTTCACGAATTGTGGGATTCGTGATCGCGATGGATCGCCGTGCCGGGTTTGCACACACCCCTCCATCGATGGCCACGGTGGGGAAGTAGTTTATCTCAGTTGTAGTAATACACATGGCTTTGATAACTATGGAACTCGAGCGGAGACTGTCTCGGGGACGTCGATATCTACGAGAGGGATATCGAGGGCACATAAGGGTTTTGCACGTGTTTTTGCAGGAGCGACACGCGCGGAGGAATTTGGGTAATGGTATCATATCCCTTATATATATGAATTGTTTTACAAGTGCTTAAGTGAATAACGTGCTTGGTGAATTTGGATATGATATGATGTTTGTTTTGGTTTCTTACATGTTATACTTAATAGATAACATACTGATTAATGATGTTAAGCATATATGCTATCACATGAATATTATGGGAATGTTGTTTTATGCCAAAGGTATGAATCATTATTGTGAAGACTAAAATGCCTTGACAGGAATTTATGATGAGATGTTATACCATGATGATAACATATTTATTTGATGTTAAGCATGAATGCCATAACATGATTTATTATAAGGTTATTTCATGACGATAGCATGACATATTTTATGATTGAGCATTATGCCATGGTAGGAAGTTATGGTTAGTAACTTACTAAGTCATTGTGACTTACTTTTATTTGTTGGTTGTTTTTCCCTAGATCCGAGTCGTGCGAGCGGATCCAAGTAAATCGAGAAGGTTACGTTGGCAATGGATTCTTTTGGCAAGGTTGCTACATAGTTGTTCATTTTGTTTTTGGTGAGGTCGTTGGGAAGATGAAGTTATGCAAACTTCATGATTGGGTAGCAAACCTTGATGTGATTGTAATATTGTAATTGTGTTGTTAGTTTATTCTTTTGGTAGCCGACCGGTGGTGGTTGTGCTTGATGTATATTTATGGTTATATCTCCATATGCTTTCATGCTGTTAGTACTTATAATTGTTAGTACTCATGTTGTTGGTAGCCAACTGGTTTTAGTCGCGCTTGGTTAATTGGTGATTTTGTTTAGCATGTTATATTGCTAGTTAATAATATGTTTGTTCTCCGGCATGTGTTTAGCCGTTGAGTTGTTAGACTAGAGTCTTAGACTTAGTTTAATGTTGGGTTCCGGCCGTAGTTTCGCCGATGACTTGGTTTATATTATGCTTATTATTGAATTGCATAACAGGGAGTTTGTTCTACGTGCCCAATGTTGCGGCACGCGAGTCGAATTTTTGGACCGAGAGATTAATCATATCTTTGGTTGTTTCAGTTTGAGCTTGTTAGCTCGGGCGCCACCTTATATTATATTGTGCTTCCGCATGTGTTTTGATTGTCGGTGTATTTATGTGCTTTGTGTGTTGTTATTTGTATTCTTGTTGGGATTTCGTCTTGGGATCCGGGTCGTCACACGCGCCCGCGCCCGTGATAGGGGTGCTGGCGCGGATGCGGGACATCCATCGCTTTCACTCTCCCTTTTTTAGGGGAAGACGAAATCAAAAGTGCGAGAGGAGTGCTGTCTAAGATAGCGCGTTGGAATGCGCCTCGGTTGCCTTTAGTGGATTTTTGATCCAATATGGGAACTTTGGGTTTCCCGCATCAAGTTATCCCTTGTTTAGGGGATACCAGGATATGGGAATGCATCACCCTTTCATTCCCATTTTCCCTTTTTTAGGGGAAAACAGAAAAGTGCAAAAAAGGATGTTGCGACGCCCCCGCTATGGATAGATTTTATTAAAAATAGCCTTATGGCCTATTTCGGATCACTATGGGAGCTTTGGGTTTCCCGCATCAAGTTATCCCTTGTTTAGGGGATATCAGGATATGGGAATACACCAATCTTTTCATTCTCATTTTCCTTTTTTTAGGGGAAAATGGAAAAGTGCAAGAAAGGAGTGTTGCGAGGCCCCACTGGATCCAAAATGTTTTAGAGTCGTCATCTTTATTTTAAGGCAAAAATAAAGCAAAACCAAAAAAAAAAAAACCAGAGATTAAGAAAACGGGTTCGGAGGCTAAATTACGAGTTGGGAAGGTGCTAGGCACCCAACTCGCCCTTTCGGTTTCAAAAATGGTTTTTGGCTAAAATATGCTTATTGGTATATTTATTTAGCAAATAAATAAAGCATTAAAAGACAGGAAAATAAAACAAATACATCAGTGGCTACATTATTTACGGACTTGTAGCCTCCTTACAATAATTACAAATATATTTAAAAATATTTTGTCATTATAACGGCTCTTTTTACATAATTATTCTAACTAAATCCGGGAGTCTTTGTTGTTGTTGTTGTGTTGTTGTTGTTGTGATTCGGGCAGACCGCTGATTCGGATGGTTTTGGCTCGCTACTCGATGGTTTTGGCTCGCTTCATTTCTCGGGCGAATTTTGGTTGGGTGGAATAACAACTTATTTTGTGTGTTTTTCATAACAACTTATTTTGTGTGTTTTTCAGCCTATTACTCGAGCATAGTAACGGCTTACTTTATGGATTTTGAGCCGGGGAAGTGGGATGGATACCTAACTAAAAGGCTAGGGATCACTTTTAACTAGTGGATTTTTGTTTTGGCAGAGTTTGGACGGGGTTTGGAAGCTTTGTGGGCTAGGCACTCCCTATCTCACTTCTCTCACTAAACTCGGCGTTATAAGAACGCGGAGAGTTTTCTTCAGCGTTTCTTTGCGAGGATTTCTCCGTCTTCACAAATGAACCCAGCACCTCTATTTATAGGTGGACGAAGGGACTCATCGGGGATTAAAAATCCCTTCAGCGAGCATCAATCCATTGTACACCAACCTTCGTCACTTGCACAATGCGTTAAGTTTCAGAGGTATTCTAGCTTAGTGGGCGCCGACTACACCATGTCTTGGCGCGACGCCAAACCAACCTTTTGGCCGCGCCAAGGTCCTATTCCAAGTTCAATTTTGGCACTTCACCCCTCGCATTTTACTGTTTTGCGCATCCTGCTTTGCCTTTCGCATTTTTGACTCCTGTAACTTGACATTTGTTAATTTTAAGTAGTTCTTGATATCACATGTCAGAGTCACATATCAGGGGTACGAAATTTGGGTGTCTACAGTTGTCATCCATTTTTATTATATTGTACAATGGCTAAAAGGTCTGCGTACTAGTTAACGTGACAACTGTCTAAGAATCAAGGTTTGTAATAGAATAAGTTTAGTGTCAGTTTCTCCAAGGCACGGACCAGCAATCTTCAACAGCAGATCTTGAGATCTTCTTTCACCAACAGTCCTCCAAGTCTGCTCTGACGTGACAACTGTCTTGAGTTAGGACTCCCCCCTAACTCCCTGTATATTTATGGGGGCCCACCTGCGAAAGAAGCTCGAGAAGCTGGCACTTTCTTCTACTCTCGTTGAGGCCTGGAGTTCTATTTGAGAAATTGTGGTCGATCCACTTTCTAAAGTTGTCAATCGCTACTATTAATCCTCAAAGGTTCTAGATTTGGTTGTTATCTTATACAATGGCTAAAAGGTATGCGTACCGGTTAACGTGACAACTGTCTTAGAATCAAGGTTTGTAATAGAATATGTTTAGTGTTAGTTTCTCCAAGGCACGGACCATCAATCTTCAACAGCAAATCTTGAGATCTTCTTTCACCAACAGTCCTCCAAGTCTGCTCTTGCGTGACATGAAGATTGTCCAACACATGGAATCCAGGTCATATATTATTAATCTAGATATTTCAATATCTAGTTAATAATGCTCAAATTTTATGTCCATCAAATTTCCCTCAAACTAGGATGCTTTGACCGGCTCACTCCAAACAACTGTACAACTGTCTCTTTGATATGAAGTTCGAACAAGTCTAAAGACATCATCTCTTTTGGCTAAGAAGACTTTTAGACTCTATAACACCGAATGCATTTAATGCATATTATCATTAAAGACATCGTCAATATATGAATCCAACGGTTCTCAAGATCTCCCTTGATATATATTCCTACGTTGAAGACTTGAAGAACACACTCTTGAACATTCGATATTTATGCATTAATCTCCAACCTTCAAGCATTCAAGAGATCTATAAGGACAAGAACTAACACTCTACCAAACTCACTGAAGCAGCCCTTTTCTTCATAATTCATTACAACTTCTTTAGTTTGCATTTACTATTCTTTTACTTAGCTCTTAAGAGTGAATACATCTTCATTGATTATTCCTCTCATCAATACACACTCGGTTAAAAATCTTTTGTACATGATCCATTAGTGATCTACGTGTAATCACTATAGTGGATAAACAAGGGCACCTTTCAAAATTCAAGACTAACCACTTTGGTAGTGGACGTAGTACTTGTTTGGTTTTAATCGAAATTAACAGAGCGGAAAAACAAAACTTTAATTTCAAAATCATCTCATGATCCATGCGAATTATATAATTTAGATATAGAACACTTTCCCGAATATTGGAATGAACAATCTTCTTTAGAATCATGTTTGAATCACGATCACCGCAACAAACGATTTGCACGGCTTCTCTATAGCATCCACACAAATGAAGTGGACATGATTAATTCAACAATTATGTGCTAGGAAATTGTCGAACACAAGTAGGTAACCCTTCGTCTAACGAAGAACTAATCCATAATTTTTCTTCCTACGAATTTTGTGTTTCACCAAACCCTAAATTTGTTTGTTAGGAAGTCAATAATAATTCTCCCCCTTTTCAACTAAAGGATCCCCCATATATATATGGAGAGTAGGCAGCCAAACATAGTCCTAGTCAAACTACGGCTATGTTTTGGTCCCTGTATATTATTCCATTTAAGCCCATTAATCCAATTAATGACCTAAATTAATTCCAATCCAATTCATTCTAAGTGTGTGATCCAATAGGTTCCTAATTTACTTTGGCAATAATTAATTACTATATCAAATATATAATTAATGATAAACAATGAGCGACATCTAGCAATACATCATTGTTATCCAAGTAATAACAATTATCAATGATTACAAATAACCGATTATGACCAAAATAGTTCTTTTCCCGTTGTCCAAATATTTGATTAAACACAAGGCATGGAAAGTGTCATCCTTATTATAGTTTAATCTTGGTTTCTTGATCTCTGAGTAAACTTATATAATAAACAAATAAACTCAATATCTTATATTGATTTATTTGAGCACGACCATGCATTTACTTAAGTCTCACTCATCAAGGGGCTCATAAATATTATATTCATGTTATGTAGGAGGGACAAATTATATCTACATCGTTCATATCCCTCAACATGATTCGTGACATATCCAATATTCGACTTTATAATCACATTGTTACAGAATGACGTTTAGCAGTATCAAAATATACAACTCCTCATCTAGGGTATATAACGACTTTAAGTCAAAGGAAAACGAACACATTTGTCACTATGAGAATCACTTATGACACTCACATAACGATCCACGTAGCATTCTCATGCGGGTCAGTCCAGTACGTTGTTACACCTAATACGCACCCATGTGTAGACTAATATCAACTATATGAGTTTCAACACATACTAGTCTCCGTATATTATTAATGCATTTATTAATAATAATACTCGTCCAGAAATACTTAAGAATAACATATTTATTCTAATGGCTTTATGATGCATTACTATGAATAAACAAACAAAACATAATAAATAAATGTCTAAAGAAATAATGATATATGGAGAAATAGATTTTCCTCTAGGGCATAAGCCAACAGTACTTTATAGTACGAACCACTTCTAATTCTTGTGTACTGTCTTAATTATTTGTTCTAGATTTTATCATTTTACTGATCGGTCAATTGCACTCAGCATTACTCAAAAGAAGACTGCTGCTATACTTCATTATAGTCAGCAGCCCTTCTAACTACTTCTCTTTCTCTCAATATTCCGCTGCCCTAACTTAATTAATAAGTTGGTTGTTTTTAAAGAGAAGACATATTTGCGATAATTTTTAAATTGTCACTAGGCTATTCAACCCCCCTTTCTAGCCTAGTTTGAGCCCTTTTGGGACCAACAATTGGTATCAGAGCTTAATTCTTTGAAAACTAGCTTCTTCTATTTTTCCATGATTAACCTCTTGAGAATAGATCCTATGGCTCACTATATGCTGCCCACTTCGAATACTAGCCACGTCTCAATATTGGACGAAGGTCATTTCGACGTATGGAAGGACAAGATCATGAGATATATGAACTCTATTGATAATCATTTATGGTGATGTGCTCAAACAGGTCCTCATGTCCCAATGAAACCAAACCTCCTTGCTGAAGTAGGAGGTGGACCTGCAGAAGTGCCCAAATCCATGGATGAACGGACCGATGAAGAAAGGAACCTGGTAGAACTCGACAGCAAAGCCATTCACATCATATCCAGCTCTGTTGACAGAAGCACCTACCAGCAAATCATCAGATGCAAAACTGTTAAGGAAATATGAGAAGCACTTGTGGAATACCTAGAAGGAGACCTACCCACAAGAGACAACAGGAAGTACAACTACATCCAACAGTTCGATTCTTTCAGAAAATATCCCAAGGACACACTACGACAAGCCTTTGACAAATTCAGTGAGGTAGTTAATAGTTGCTATTCCTTAGGAAAAGAATATAGTGTTAAAGAAGTCAATATGAGATTTCTATCCTCCTTAGTTAGTCTATGGCATGTGAAAACCATTGCGATGAAAAAGTCCAAAGACTTAAACTTACCATACACCTTCGTAGTTTGTATGCTCGTTTAACTGTTTATGAGCAAGAAGTTCTTCAAGCTTAAGAGCAGGACAAACACTTTAAACGTCATTCTTTTTCTACTATATATATCTCCAGAACCTCCTCTACCTGAATCCAAACAATCTACTTCTTCAAATAAAAATGAAATTTTATCTAATGAACAATTTACTATGTTCGTTAAGAAATTGTAACGTTTCTCAAAGAACAAGAAGAAAGATACAAACAAGCAGCCTTTCAAAAAGACTACTGATAGCTCACTAAATAATGAGCTAGTTTGTTACAATTGTAGAAAGCATGGTCATTTTGCTTCTAAATATCCTAAGCCCAAATTTGAAGCCTACAAGAAGCGACCCACTAAAACTTTTTCAAAACAAAGAGGTCTGCTGGCTGAGGACTTAGAAGAAAATCAAATATCTACATGGTTTGAAACTGATTTTGATTAGGATGATGATGACTCTTCTGAGCAGACTCATATTTGCCATGTCGCTCTAGAGTCAACTCCCACATATGACTCAGAAAAGGAAGCTAAGTATTTTCCTAGCCAAGCTAACATAGAATTCTGTGAAGATCCCTCTAAAGAGAAATTGCTTAAGGATGCTCAAGACATGCTTGAGGAATTCAATGAGTTTAGAAAAGCTTATGTCAAGTTAGCTAAAAGTCACGAGAAGCTGGGTACTGAGAAATCCAAGCTGAAATCCGAGCTGAAAGCTCTCAATGGAGTCCAATAGAAGAGTATCAAGTTAAAAGAAGAGAATAAATTTTTAAATGAAAAGGTTGCCTGCCTTATTGATCATGCCAAAGGACTGTCTACTGAGAAAGATGAGTTACAAAAGACCATCAACTTATGGAACAGTTCCAAGGTTGTCTTTGATCAGATTCTTGGTGATCAGAAGCCCACTGAGGATAAAACGGGGTTCGGTTTTGCTAAGAATACGTCTGGCACAACCCCTGAAATAAAGAAAACTCTTCGATGCAAGCTGATGATATTTCGACAGTTCATCAGCAGCCCAAAAACAAGGGTAGACAAGGAATTGGATATGCTTCAATTCCCTATAAATACCCTAAGATTCAAGCAATAAAGATCAGTGATGCTTCTAAAACAAAACACACGTCTGCCGAAGAAAAGCATGTTAAAGGTTGTACATAATCCCAAAGGCCTTCTACCAGTACCTCTGCTAAAGCAAAGGCTGTTTCTAGGCCTGCAAAGATTCTGCTCAAACCAATCAGGTTTATCCAAAAGCATAACAGATGGTGTTGTTGTTCCCAAGCTTATTGATACTAAACATAAAGGCAAATTGCCTGAGGTTTCTAAATCTCCTGCCAGCAAAACTGCTAAGACAAAGAATGCTGACATCATATTTAAGAAAGCTCATGCAAAGCCCTCTAAGCTCACTACCAACAAGACTACTGAATCAAAGGCTACTGTTAAAAAGAAAGATATTCAAAAGTCCGTCAAAAACCAGTATGATCAAGATGACACCTGTAATTTCCATCGTTGTCATTTTTGCAAATGTTTAGGCCATTTGGTCCATGAATGTCTGTTGAAATCCATACTAAAGCCCGTTAGGTTCTCTTTCCCAAATGTTAGGCAAGTATGGATTCCTAAAGGCTGCTAACCTCCTAGACCAAAAGGAAAATAAGGGGACCGTGATTATATCATTTTTTTAATTTCAGGTTTGCTTCATGGCTACTACAAGCTCAGACAAGAAAGACATTTGGTACCTAGATAGTGGCTACTCTAGACACATGACTTGGAACTCAAATCTTCTTTCAAATATTATTGAAGCAAAAGGTCCTCGTTTTATTTTCGGTGACAATGCAAAAGGAAGCACAGTCGGCTACGAATCCATCATTCGAGGAAACCTATCTATCGGGAAACTATATCTCGTAGAAGGTTTGAAGCACAATCTGCTAAGCATATCTCCGTTTTGTGACAAAGGTCTGATATGCCAATTTTCTGCAAACAAATGTGACACCAAGGATCTTGAGTCCTACTCAACGTTGGTGTCTGGACAAAGACAAGGAAATATTTACGTCGTAGACTTAAACGCCTTTGGGAGAGTTGCTAATTTTTGTCTGGTAGCAAATTTTTCTCAAGACAAAAGTTGGTTGTGGCACAAGTGTCTCAGCCACTTGAACTTCAAATATCTATCAAAGCTCTGCAGATAAAGCCTAGTGAGAGGACTGCCCAAAGTATCAGTAGATCATGATCATGTTTGCAAAGCCCATCAACTAGGCAAGCTTACCAAAGCCTCCTTCAAAAGTAAATCAGGACTTTCAACAACAAGGCCTTAGCAACTACTTCTCATGGATCTCTTCGGGCTAATAACCACTATCAGCTATGGTGGTCATAAATATACACTAGTTGTGGTCGATGACTATACAAGATACATTTGGACAAAGATGATGTCTACAAAAAGATCAAACTTTTGACATCATAGCTACCTTGTTTAGAAGACTACAGAGTCAAAAGCTCGACGACATCAGCGACATACACTCAGACAATGGAACTGAGTTCACCAACAATGGAGTTGCAAAGTATTGTAATGACCACAGTGTAGATCATAATTTCTCGCTGTTAGGACTGGAACACCCGGGAATTCTATATTTGATTAACTGTGCATTAGGGTGTATTAACATGATTAGTTACGTGCTACGTGTTATGTTTAATGTGTTTTTTGTTATGAACTTGGGTAATTATCTTATGAGAGTCCATTTGAGCTCAAGATATGTTGAGCTTGATGTGTGATGTGTTTAAAGTCCGCAATGAGATTTTGGTTTTGTTTGTTATTATTTATAAACCGCACAAAGGGACGTGAGAAAATTTTGGTTTTGTTTGTTATTATTTATAAACATGTTGAGTTAGAAAATATTTATTTTCGAGTTAGAAAATATTTATTTTCGACTAAGTTGACCCTAGGTTAGAAAATATTTATTTTCGACTAAGTTGACCCTAGGTTCAGTCCTGGTCATGACTAGGGGACCTTTAGGATTAACTTAGAATTGTTTTGCAAAGGGTTTTGTGTACCTTTGCACAAGCTCGAGTTTGATTTTTAGTTTAGGTCACGTATTCCCACAGGCCAAAAACAGCCTGTAGTAAATTGGCCATAGTTTTATGTAGAAAACTTAAAATTGAGATCTGTTTGGTACGTTAGAAACTAGACTTCAAGGGCTTTCTCACCATATCTTATTTGTACATTTCAGACTTATAGATCAGTCCTGGCACGTATTTGAAGTTGACTGAAATTATTTGAACATAATTGGGCTTATTGGGTGCATTGGGCTTTTGGCCCATTTTCCCTATTTATATAATTGACGTGATGATGAGTTCAAAACTCATATTCTCACTCTCTCTCTCTCTTCAAGCCGTGAGGTATTAGTGGTTTTGAAATGTTTTGATCTTCTATGATCGTTTCGTTAACGGAAATTTACTCGTTTTCAATTTTGACCCTGCAGGGATGTTGTACGTATTGAGGGCTTATACTACTTGTCAATTGTTTTGAGCTTGTAATTGGTATACGTGTTCATAGTAATTAATTACTCCATTTAATCAGTAAAATAGTCGATATGAATAATATATGGTGATACTGCAAATGATAGTTATAACTTGGAAGTTTGGAAGCATAACAATTTTTTGAAACAGACAAGAAAATAAAATTACTCCCTTTGTTCCGAACAAATATTCCCCTTTTGAAAGTCAAATTTTTTAAAAAGAAAATAACACTTTTAGCAGCACATCACATTAGGAATAAATGACAGTTTCATGCCTTATTTGTTAAAATTAAACTCTTTAAATGTAACATTCGAAAATGGAATAATAAACTCTTTACTCGAAACGAATGTAGTATTTAACAACGGAGGGAGTGTATAGTTTGATCTACTACCTGTACATTTTGGAAACAAATTTGGAAGAGATAAGTAAATTTGGCCAACAAGTTAGATGTGAGTAATGCCGCATGACGGACCAAGAATTAACTAGTGGATTAACTAGTTTCTTAGTATTAGAGGTGGCAATTTTTGTCTAACATCTATATGTTCGTCCAGAGAGCGCATAATAATTAATGGGTATGGACACATCTAAAATTTTAAGTGAGCATAAATGGATATGCCCATTTTAAACCATGAATTATAATGAGCTAAATGAACGCCCACGCTAAAACTCATTCTCTTTCTCTTCCAAGTTCGCTCCGATTTTTGCTCTCTCCGATCTCTCAATTCCGCCTTTCAGATATTCAACTAGATCCACCATTCTCTTCATCTCTCTCCTCCATGTTTCTCTATCATCAATAAGAATACATTGAAAAGTCAACTTGAGCTACTTTAGTTAGTGCTCAGTCATCTTTTTTTTTAGATTACGTAAATCAAAATATAAGTACTTTCTCTTGGATGAAGAAGATGAAAAACGAACAACCGAAAAGTTGGATGAATATAGCGGATTTTCTAAAAACTCCATGCTATGAAGGATACATTTTCTATTTTTCTTATCAGTCAGCTCTCACTCGCCTTCATTTCTTCATTTTTCTTTATTTTTCACATCTTTGGAAATAACAAATGCATAAAGTAACATTAAAAGAATAATTTGTCTTAAGAATCTTCATTTAGCCCATTCAAGATCGGACATTTTCTAGTTGTTGTCGACATCAACCTCACTGGAGAGTGTTATGAGGGCAGCCTGCTCTCTTTTGGCTAAGCCCATGAATCGAATGGTTAAAGAGCATGTTCTTGTCCTGGACAAATAGTTGTTCCTCGATAGAAAACTATGATGCCATTAATGTGAAATTAAAAATCTAACCACAAAATAAGAGATTGAACTAAGGGTTACAATAACAAAAATACAAAATCGGTACAAGAGATAAGCAAAAATACATATATATATTTTTTTTGGGGGGGGGGGGAAATTGATGTTTTTGTAATTTTGAGTATTTCTTGTTAAACAAAATGAATCGAGCAAGGAGGAAACGGTATTACAAAAAATAAGAAGTAAACGCATTACAAAAAATAACCATAACACAGTGGTACCACACTACCACTCAAAGTAGGTGCACGTGGTGTGTAGTTTCTTTTGTTTTCTGCTGATCTGTTCCTTTTTCTCGACTTTAGATTTTTCTTTTGCCGACCACTCCTGTGGTTGGTGTCTCTTCTGTCAAGCTTTGTATGGTTAGAGTATGAAATTAATGGTGAAAACTGAAAAGTAAGAGTAATAGAAAGTGAAGTAAAAGTAAAGAAAAGCAAAGGAAAAGAAATCAAACTTTCCAGCATATATTTTATTAATATTCAATAAATTTTTCCGAAACTTAGAGCCTCCCGTCTTTAGAAAATGCCAATCTTTACATAATTAGTGTACAGAAACTATGTGAAATCATGCTATGTATTTCTGAATTATGGGACGGAGTGTGTAAAAGATGATGCGGTAGCCTTTTTCTGTTGGGTGAAATGAGTCCCAAAATAGATACTTAGTGTCATCACTGCAAACTGGAGTCACGGCATTGCACAAGAAGGTTACTTCGATTAATCCAGTCCCGCAACAACCTCTGCTAACTTCTTCGAAACCTACCAAAATAATCCAAACATAAACCAACGATCGTCGTAAATAATATTACCAGAAAACATATGCATGTTCAAATGATCATGTGTCCAAGATGAGCCACGTACCAAATTTACTCGGTTTTTGTATCATTTCCATAAGAGGACTGTAAATATCTGCATAAACAATGTTGCTATCGCCTTTCTGCATACCCTTGAGTTTATTTTGGAGAAGTTTGTTATAATCTCTTGCCGCTGAGTTATATCTATCAATGCATTGCCGGGGATCAACTGGATTGATTGAATTGATTGTAATAATAGCCGGGAAGCATCCTATTGGAGGTACCCCAATGATAGCTATCTTCTTTGCCCCCTCCTCCAACAAATTCTATATCCAAATTTATGGAAATGTGGACTATTAACGTGAACAACTCAAAATAATAAAGTGGACACGTCACGTAGTATTTGACAAATGCAGTAGGAGAGAGAGAGACTAGAGAGAGAGAGAGAGAAATAAAGCACACTTGTTATCAAATGTGACATTAATTGAAATGGTACCGTACCTGAATGAAGTTGTCAACCCTTTGCATCAGAAAAGTTTGGAAACTAGAGAGAGTAGGGTAGGTTAATCGTCTGATTGGAAGCCCAAAATAATTGACAGTGAAGTCGTTTATTCCGGCACTCACAATGAAACCAGCCCTATTAATCAAATCTTGCGTTCTTTCCTTTCCGATAGCATTCTCAAGTCTTGCTTTATACTCTCTGAACAAGTCTACTTGCCGTAATAGATCAAGTGTACCCTACAAAACACAAACATAACAAGAATATATAGATCAGTTGATCATGCATGATATATATAGACATAGACTAGATTTCTGTAAGACGGTTTGACGAATCTTAATTCATAAGACGGAGGCTCACTCACTCACACCACAATCCATCAACACATGATAGATCGGGTAAGGAGTATTCGCCTTACAAAAAATATTTATAAGACGGTCTTATCCAACTTGACCCCGTTTCTTTAGCATCTTAAATTTTTAGAACCGACGTTTGATTGGTTTTTTTACACGTACGTGAGTACACGACTAACACAAAAAATATAGAAGAGATAATGGAGAACAAAAGGTTATGAGAGAGAGAGAAAGAGAGAGACGGTAATTTCCGAGGTGAGTGGATCGTATCCAGAACCACCAGAGGCAAAACTAACTCCGGTCATGAGCTCCTCCACGCTTAAATTTGGGTCCAAGTAAGGTGGAACATATTCTTTGACACCTACAAAAGAAGCTAAAACCAAACAAAAAAGTATCTCTAATTAATATAAATAGGTCACTCAAGTTCTATTCAAGTCTAAAATGATCATTTATGATCTATACTAATTACTTGAACTCACCGATAAAATCTGTGACAAGCCGGCCATTGCTAAACCTTCCAGTTGGCTTTTGGTTCATGAAATCCCTCCCATAAGGTGGAAAATTACCTCTGGAAATAGTGGGCAAGTAGTTATTATTTCCAGGATCAACTGTGGAGTCTCCGAATACGAAAACAGCGGAAATGGAATTCTTGAAAGGCCTCTTATTGGTTACATTTCTTAGTTGAGCATTGGAGACGAAGATTTGCGGCGTGAGAATGAGGATAATGAGAAGAGGTAGAGAGTACCCAAATGAAAAAGAAGCCATATTTTGCCAGAGGCAGAGGCCGAATATGCTAGAAGTTGCAGGTTGAACAGAAATGCATATGCAGCAACTCGTGTTTTGTAGAAGCAAAAAGGAAGAGTTGGTTACCTAAATTTATACCTTTTTTTTTTTTTTTGGCTTTTCGCGCCAAACAGCAAAATGTGGCTAACAATTACTACTATATTTCTTGGTTGGTTTCAAAATAGGTGTCAGAAATTAATTTTTTAAACTTAATTGAACCAATTATTTAATAGGTATTTGACATATGTTTGTTTAATTATTGTAAAATTATGACCATTTAAAAGTACACAAAAAATACAATGGGTTACACGTTTTATGGTTTTGAAAAAAATATTTCATCCGTTCCTAAATAATCGTTTTTTTTTACTCGATATACTATTTAAAAAATTAAAATTGAATATATTATAAATATTGATATAATATGTTATTGTTTTAATGTTATTGTGTATGTGACCATAATTAAATTAGTTATAAATAATAAGGTTATCTAATAAATTAAAAATGTTTTTTTCTAAAAAGAATAAATTGAATGAGAACAATTATTTAGAAACGAAGGAAATATTAGAATACACGTCATCAAATTTTCAATTGAAAAACAAATCAATTTCATTTTACTTATTATGGAATGGATGAAGCATATTGTTGGTTCTTTATCTAAGAGATTAAGGTTAATTAAAACTCATTTCGTGTAGTATTTTCAAAACGTAGTGATTTTAAATGCAATTTTTGTAAATGCATTTGTTTTCTTGTAATCTTGTTTAGTGTAGCGTTTTAAATACTTGATTTGCTATATAAGTAATTGTCTACAATAACAAATTTATCTTTTTTTATACAATAATTTATTTAAGGATAACTTTCATGTGAACTTATTCCTTTTTAGTAAGTCTATTGTGAGATCGTCTTATAAATCTTAATTCGTAAAATATTTCATCATTCTCTCAAAAATCAACCTACTAATAATCGATGAGTTTGATCAAATGAATCTGTCTTACATAAAATAATAGTAAAACCATTTTTTCTATATTTTGTCATTTCTTTTTCCAGAAAATTATAAACATATAAGTAGTGAAAATATGTTAACTATTGATTAAAAAATGATCAAATTAACTTTACAAATCAAATAAAAGTATACTTTTGAGAAAGGGACAAAGGGGGTTAAAAAGGAACAGAAAGAAAAAGGGAATTAAAGAATGAATGTGTTAACTTTAAACAAAACTACAAAAGAGAGAGAAAATATAGACAAATTTGGCATTTTATTGACTTCTGCCAAAGCAAAAGCTTTGCCCGTGATCGTCATCTCAAATCCATCGCTGTACTACTACGCATTCGCCCCATTTGACTTCTGACAAAGTTAGGTTTATCACTATCTATATCATCATTATTACAATCAAACTTTAGTAAATGATAGAATTATCTATATTTACTAAAATTTAGTTATACCAATAGTAATAAATCTAACATTTTTGTATCTTAAAATCCAATAACAAAAATATCTCAAGTAAAATTCCTTTTCCCCAATTATTATATTGAAATCCCCCGCTCAAAACATCATCGTTGTTTCTTGTTGGATTTGAAAAATTCAATAATTTGGATTTCATATTTTGGGTAATTTAATGTTTTTAGGTTTTGCCTTTCTTCGGTAATTCCTTATATAAATTGAGTTAATTTCATGGAAAGGTTTGAATTGATTGTTTTATTAGATTAGTAAACTTTCTATATTTGGTAGTATTTAGATTGATTGCTAATTGTAATTTTTTTAGGATCTAAACTTATCCAACGTTGTCACGTCGAAAGATGATTCATTCGTATTAATTCTTAATTGATTTACATGTCGATCATAAGAGTGACGCTAAAAAACTCCCTCTCTCCAATATGTTAATCCCCCAAAAACCCAAACTTTCTAATATACCCTTCGATCTTCATCCAAACTCACCCCACCTTCACCGCATCCTCCCTCCCCCATCCACTACGTCCTCCTTCTCCACCCATCCACTGCGTCTCCCTCCCCCCCTCCACTGCATCCTTTAACTTACCCCTTTCCATCCATCTCTGCTCAACCAGTGAGCCTCAATCTCCGGCCACATATCTGCATGTCTTCTTCCCGTCTCCTCCTCTCTTTAAAAAAAAATCAATTAAAAGGTTGTTTGACTATGGTCGATCGAACAACCTTGTGATGTTCGACCATGGTCGACCAAACAACCCTTGAATTGAATTTTAAAAAGAGAAGGACGAGACAGAGAAGGGAGGTGCTTGGAGGTAGGAGTTAGGTACTGATGTGCTAGGTTGGTGGTGTTGAAAGAAAAAAAAAAGGAAAGAGACCATTGTGTTTGAATGGAGGATTCAAGGGATGGGAGGGAGGGAAGGGGGCGAAGAAAGACGGTGGGAGGGATGAAGTGGATGCGACACAAAAGAAGGGAAGAGTGAGGGTGAAGAGAACCCAGTTGATGGGGGGAGGGAGTACGGCAGTGGATGGAGGGAGGGTGGAGAGGTGAAGGTGGGGGTGAGTTTGGATGAAGAAGGGTATATTAGGAAGTTTAGGTTTTTTGGGAATCAACATATTGGAGAGGGGGAGTCTATTTAGCGCCACTCCTATCATAATGTTTGGAAAAAAAAAATCTTGGTTGTCAAGATTTGTAGAATTCTTTCAAAAGTATATAAAAAGAGGACGTACACTCGCAAAGTAGATCTCGTATAAAATCGTTAGACGGAGCTATTATGTTATATGGGTAAAAGATTCAGCAATTACAGCACCACCCCTCAATTTTTTTTAAAAATTCAACGCCACCGCTCATATTTTATAAATAAAAACCGTCAACTTTTTTATTTTGAATGTATCACGATTGCCTTTAAATGAGTTATTTTTGCTTTTAAATGTTTCAGTTTTAATCCCTTAACGTGTAAGTCATTATATTTGAAAGTGAAAACTTTTCCTTTTAAAATTTTCACTTTTAGTCACTAAATGTGTAAGTCAACTATCTATATTATAAAACAGATAGGTAATTGACTAGGGCTATTCAGAGGTTGAGATTAAATTATTTTAAAAAAATTAACGGTTGAGATTCACCTTCACGTTCACATGTGTGAGTAGTTATCCATTTTTAACTCCTTATTTTTAAAGTCACCCCCTATAATTAACATTATGAGCAGTCACCTCTTTTTTTCCCTTATGTTTTATCTTCACATTACAAAGTCACACCCTGCGATTAATCTTCTGAACAGTCACCTCATATAAAACATCAATTCTTCAACTATCACTTGAAGCAATGTACCGCTCAACTGTAACTTTTTTTTTAAATCGCACCTTCTATTTAGGCACTGTCATTTCAATTGACGAAATCAGATATATTGGCACCGTGTCATAGGCACGGCCATGAAGATCTAGTATATCTATATAAAGCCTAGGTAGTTTAAAAATAATAAAATCCCACCAAAATTTGCATTCCTAAAATAGTAACCCCTATTTACTACAAACATTTAATGAATTCTATAATTAAATAATACAAAAACTATATATTTATAATTCTTTGAAACTAACACCTAGGAATTAAAACTATTGCATTAATTGTTTTGTCATCCAAACACACCTTTTATACATACAATTGTCAATCTGCCACTGAGGCCAAATGATCTTTAGAAAAATCATTGCGCAAAAAAATTCAATGAACTGAATCACAAATACCCACAACTAATTTTAACTGAATGACTAATCTGTAAATATATATATATATATATATATATATATATATATATATGTGTGTGTGTGTGTGTGTGATTTTTTTGTCTACTTCACCGGATTTAAAGTTATTAAAACAAATACTTTCAACGAAATTACAAATACCCACAACTAATTATAATTAAATCAAATATCTTAATATTATTTTGTTTACTTCATCTGATCAAAACTAAATCACAAATACCTACTATTAGTATTAAATATATGATTGATCAACAAAAATATATAGATTTGAAATTTTGTTGTCCATTTCATCATATTTGGAATTTTAAAAACATAAAAAATTCATCTAAAATACGAATACACACGATTCATTATAAATGACTGACATATCAAAAAAAAATATATCAATTTCAAATAAATAAAATTTAACAAATACTTCAAGTAGTAAGAAATATATTATTGGAACAAAAGTAGCCAGGATTCTAAAAAAATACAAATGCAGTTTCCAATGTAGCTTCTGATGAAGCTACAATGGAAGTCACAATGGTCAGAAACGTAAAACAGCAGAAGACTTGACTATAAAGCAGCAAACTAAACACAAAGATTTACCAAACAATCTACAAGTCTATGCTTGTAGATCTAGCCTCATGGCCAAAAATATTTCACTAAATAATATGATTTGTTTTACAAAAACTATGTGAAATCACCAAACAAAATACTCTCACAAAACAACAAGTCTTGGAGAGCAAAATCCCACAGAAAAACAGATATAGAAAACGTGGAAAGAAACAAACAGTTTCCTCAAATCAGCTAGGAAGACAAAACAACACCAGCTCTCAATGTAGTTTCCAATGTTGTAACATCCGAAGCTACAATCAAAATCTGCTACACGTCTGGAACTAAAAACAGCTTCAAAAATCTGATTTCTCTGCTTCTGAATTTTCTGCTCTCTCTTTCTCTCTCAAAAGTCATTGCAGCCGTTGCCCAACTCTCCTATTTATAATGTGGAGAAAACCTACACATAAATAAGGAAACCAACTCTAATATGGAAAAAGATTAGAATTAGAAATCAAATCAACTTCCTTATTAGCTAGATTTTCTTACCACATAAACTAGGACTTCAAGACACGACATAAGGGAGAATTTTTGCAAAGATTTTGTTTTCAAAATTACTCCTAAACTTTAGGATCAAGAAACCAAAAATCTTTAGGAATATTTTGTTTCCAAAAATGCAACCAAAAATCTTTAGGAATATTTTGTTTCAAAAAATGCAACCAAAAATCTTTAGGAATTTTTTTTCCGAAAATGCCTAAACTAAATGACCAATAAAGGAGAAACAAAAACAAAATAGGTCATCCCTATTTTACCCCTACAATCTCCCCCTTCGTTGAGCTTTTTTGGTCAAATCAAATGACAAGTGTTTATTCAACATCAATCAAACCATCTAACCTGTATTGGTTAGAAAATCTCATCTCCCCCTGAATTTGTGCAAGGTATAAAATCAGTAATCATTTACTAAGCACAAATCAGAATATACCAATGATGCAATCACATGCATACAAAACAAACATGATGAATCTACAAGGAATCAGATTCGTCATCATCACCAGAAACACTTGATCTCTTTAACACTTGATCTCTCTCCCCCTATTTGACCGGAAAAGGAAGAGGGAGAAACAATCTTTTAGGAATTCTCAAAAATCCAAGATTTTGAAAAAACACAATTAAGTGTTCACCATGATTTGATCACACCCCTAGCAATAACTGGGCACCTCATATCTAGATTCAACACCTCTTAGTTCCACACAAAAATTAGACATCCACTATATATTTTTCAACATGGAGATTTTTGGAAATTGATTTGCACAATTTATTTTAGGACAAGATTTCACCAAGCTGATATCCATACCAACAATGCATGTCCTAAAATTTTATGCCTAAAGCATGATAACAAAAAGCTAGGCAAAGAATAATGCAATCGAACACAAGTGATAAAGACCAGATCAAATGATGTAGTTCCTAATGTAGCTGCATTGGGAGGAGCATTCATCAATAATAAAATTTTGTGCACTTTTTGCATATTTTGTTTTCTAAACCAGATTTCTCTCCCAAGATCAAAAAATTTTCATAACAAAAAATTCATAGATACTTTATTTCCCTAGGAATATAGCTCTACTTTATTTCAAGCTATAAAAACATGCCACTTGGAACCTTTCACACTATTTACCAAGGGAAGCCACTTTGCTTTTAATCAACCCATGAAATCCAAGGATTCATAGTCCCAAAAGAAAGGTGCCACAAACCTTTTTCATAGGTAGCTCTTTTCCGTTAGGTAGCTTTCACACTTTTTCTTTCAAGGATATTCAATTTTCACAAGATCAACCTACGAGAACCTAAGTTCCATAGTACCAAGATAAAGTACTACAACCCTTGATTTTTAAAGGTAGCTCTTTCCTTTGTGGACTTAAAACATGCTCAAGAACTAGGAGAGAGAATGAGAATCATAAGCCAAAAAAATCACAATTGATTTTGAATGCAATTCCCAAGCAACCACATGAGGCACATACATGTGAAACAATGATCTAGAGTTCCCTCTAAAGACAAAATGCAAGCATGCCTAATTTTTTTTAAAAAAATTAAGTGTAAAGTCAAATGGCACACATAACACAAGAGATTTCAAAAGATTGAAAAATCTCTCAAAAACAAGACTCTTGGCAAATATATCAGCAAGTTGATTTTCAGTCCCAACATTTTCAATGCAAACAATTCCTTATTCAACCAAGTCTCTAATAAAGTGGTGCCTTAAATTAATGTGTTTTGTTAGAGAAAGATGAACTAGATTTTTGTGTTATACAAAATGCATTGGTGTTATCAAAATACAAGGTTAACACATCAATGTGTAGCCCATAATCTTTTATCATTTGGAGCATCCATAAAAGTTATAAGGCTTCTCTCAAAAATATTTTGATAAGCATGCTAATTTGTGAGAATCAACCTTACCTCTTCTCCTTGTGTATATGCCATCATGAATATTACCTATCACTTGAGAGATTGGATATTTTTCTGTATACGGTTAGGAATATCATGACTTTGATCAGTTAGGCTTGATTCAGTTTCAGCATCTGGGGAGTTTCTAACCAATGTAGCTTCTGATGCAGCTGCATCCGGAGCTATATTCGGAGCTACATCCTGAGCTACATTCTCTGAACTTCCAGAACTTGCAGATTCTGTATGGTCTGGTGTAGGTGCACTAATTGCAGGAGCAGGTTCTGAAGATTGTGCAAATGATTCATGGTCTCCAAAGTCAGGTAGACCTGAAACATCATCCTCAATGGTTTTGTGGCCAAGATCAGTTATAGTGGGAGCAGATTCATCATCGGACCACTTAGCATCAGGACATATATCAAAGGGCTCACAGTACTTGGATCTTGCATTCCTGTAACTAACTTTGGGAACCCACATTTTTTTAAAAGTTTTTGGTTGATGTTTCTGTGAATGTACCTTCTTATGTAGCTTCGAATGTAGCTTCCAATGTTGCTGCATTAAATGCTGCATTGGTTGCTGCATTCGATGTTGCATCTGATTACGAACCAAGAAGGCCTGCCCCACTTCTTCCTCATAGACAGCCTTTTTAAGGAAGCACAATGGCTGAATGTAACCAGGTTTTTGACAATAGTGACACACAAAATTTTTCTTTCTTGTTTTGGGTTTTTCAAAGAAGTTTGGTTTTTGAAAATTTTGCGTGGGCTGTTGTGATTCAGACATACCTTCACCTCCTCTAACAAACATCTTTGGCCTAAAACCAATTCCAGACTAACCAGAATTTCCACAATTCAACATCTCATCCATTTTTTGTTGGCTTGAGTTCCATTTAGCCATGGTTTCATTGGCTTGGATGAGCTCTTCTTTCAGTTCTTCAATCTCCACATCTTTCTTGCTCAATAAACATCCCAACCTTGTGATACACTCCTTCTGATCTTCATTTACCTTCTTTAGCAAATCATTTATCTTTCCAAGCAATGTAACTTGAAGAGCCCTTTTTTCCCAATCCTTATACAACTCTTTGTAACCTTCCAGCAGGTCTGATTCTGATTCTCCACCATCTTTTGTGACAGAGGAGTTGAAACAGCAAAAATCATCCCAGCTTTTGTCCAATGTAGGTTCTGATGTAGTTTCTGAAGAAGATACATTCGGAGGTACATTGGCCGAAAGACCTGCACAATTAGATGGAGAGTTGTGTACAGCAGTGAGAGTGATGAGATCACCTAGATCTTCATCATCACTATCACTCAAAGTAGCAGAAAAATTCAAACCCTTCTTCCTCAAAGTATTAGCACATTGATTAGCATAATGCCCAAACCCTTGACAAGCCCTACATTGAATAGAATCAATATTTTTACTTTTAGATGTAGGCTGATTAGCAAAAGGATTGGTAAAAGATTTTTCAGGGGTTTGAAAAGAACTTTCTTTGGGAGCAAACTTGCTAGGCTCAGTTTTGAAAATAGTTTTGGTGATAGAAGATGGAGATCTATTTTGTCCCTTTGCTTTCAAAATATTTTTAAACTTTGTTGTTAAAAAATCCATTGAGTCTTCACCAAAATCAGATTCCTCAATCTCCTTATGTAATTCAATCAATTCAGAAGAGATATCAACAACAGAAGGAAAAGCAATACTTTCCACAGAAGGAGTAGAAGATGATGCACCTTTGCCTTTGTTCTTAATTTGCTCATTGAGGTTTAGTTCAAAATTCTGAAGAATACCAGCTAGTCTTTCAAAACCAATTTTGTCAATGTCATGAGCTTCCTCAATAGCACAAATTTTGGCAATAAATTTTTTAGGTAAAGTGCGCATCATCTTGCTAACAAGATAATCATTGGTGATAGGATCACCCAAAGCAAGAGCAGTATTAGATATATCAAGTAATCTAGCATAATAAGACATAATATCTTCATCTTCATTCATTCTAGTGTTCTCAAATTGAGTAGTAAGCATTCTAAATTTTGAAGCACGAACACTAGCAGGACCTTCATATAAGGTTTGAAGGGCATCCCAAACATCCTTAGCAGAGTCATAATTTGCAATAACTCTGAAGGTGTTGGCATCTAGGGCCTTGTATATGGCTGAAAGAGCCTTGAATTAAACGAAGCAGTGGTTCTATCTTGAGTGGTCCAATTTGTCTCATTGGTGATTTTAACATCACCATCATTATCAGTGGTGTTAGGAGGAGTCCACCCATTCATAATAGCAAGTCACGCTCTCTCATCAATTGATTTGATGAAGATACGCATCTTTACTTTTCAAATAGAATAATTCTCATTAGTCAAAGTTGGAGGACGAACAACATTCTCATATTGAGAATCCATCACGGCTACAACCAGAATCAACTCTTAGTGACGTCAAGAGGAGGCTCTGATACCAATTCTTGGAACAAAAGTAGCTAGGATTCCAAAAAAATACCAATGCAGTTTCCAATGTAGCTTCTGATGAAGCTACAATGGAAGTCACAATGGTCTGAAACGTAAAACAGCGGAAGACTTGATTATAAAGCAGCAAACTAAACACAAAGGTTTACCAAACAATCTACAAGCATATGCTTGTAGATCTAGCCTCATGACCAAAAAGATTTCACTAAATAATATAATTTGTTTTACAAAATCTATGTGAAATCACCAAACAAAATACTCTCACAAGACAACAAATCTTGGAGAGCAAAATCCCACAGAAAAACAGATATAGAAAACATGGAAAAAAACAAACAGCTTCCTAAAATAAGCTAGGAAGACAAAACAGCACCAGCTCTCAATGTAGCTTCCAATGTTGTAACATCCGAAGCTACAATCAAAATCTGCTGCACGTCTGGAACTGAAAACAGCTTCAAAAATCTGATTTCTCTGCTTCTAAATTTTCTGCTCTCTCTCTCTCTCTCTCTCTCTCTCTCTCTCTCTCTCTCTCAAAAGCCACTTCAGTCGTTGCCCAAGTCTCCTATTTATAATGTGGAGAAAATCTACACATAAAGAAGGAAACCAACTCTAATATGGAAAAGGATTAGAATTAGAAATCAAATCAACTTCCTTATTAGCTAGATTTTCTTACCAAATAAACTAGGACTTTAAGACACGGCATAAGGGAGGATTTTCGCAAAGATTTTGTTTCCAAAATTACTCATAAACTTTAGGATCAAGAAACCAAAAATCTTTTGGAATATTTTGTTTCCAAAAATGTAACCAAAAATATTTAGGAATTTTGTTTCCAAAAATGCCTAAACTAAATGACCAAGAAAGGAGAAACAAAAACAAAATAGGACATGCCTATTTTACCCTTAAATATATAAAGGTAAAATCACAAAATGAAACAAATAATATTGCAACATGTTTTTCCTCTAACAAAAAGGAAAGGTTTCGACTGTCCAAAATTTCCTCTCTTTCAAAGAAAAATATGAGCTGACCAATTAATCACATACAAATTAATTTGCTGTTGCGTTCAAAAAGTAGTCAGATTTACTTCAAATTGTAGAGTACTCAAATCTTCTCACTTGGAAAGCTACCTAGATGATCTCCCTTTATAAAGTTCTTGATTTTTGAGGATAGAGAATGAGAGGGATAATTAGTAAAGGGAGTGAAGAAAAAAAAACTAAAATGGGAGTTGGTTTCTGGGCAAATATAAGGTAAGTTAATACTTTGTTTTTTTTGTTTTGTTTTTTTGGTGAGATGGCAATGCTCCTGGAATAGATGTTTCGCCATTCAATTAATATGTGGTGGGTAACGAACACGTCAGACTCATTTATATTTTTAGTCTTTTAGATGTTAGAATAGAATATGGTGAAATTTGGGTCGGTCTCTTTTGAAAGGCTTTCAACTGCTATCTACTACGTTTTTATAACCGGAAAAAACACTCTTGGTATGAAAGGACGAGTATATCCTAATGAATCAGATACGCTTGTGGTATTCATCAGTTCCAGCATCGCCATGCAGGATTTTGATGTATAATTATGTTTATCACGATTTATGATTTTTGCATCATACATCGCGATGCATGATTCAAAATCGCGTAATTTTCATTCCTGTTTCACAACAGTGCATCACGATTCTAAATTGATGCATCACGATCCAAACTGGTCTATTTCTAATTCATTGTGATGCATTGTGATTCCCAATTGATGCATCACGAGTCCAAATTGATGTATCATTACTGGAATTCGATACACCGCGATACACTTTTTTGCATTTAAATCTTGATTATTTATTTAATTTTCATAAATTACAGTTATTTTAATTATTTATTTAATTTTCATAAATTGCAGTTATTCCAATTTAATTATTTTATTACTGTTAATCAATTGATGCATATATATTTTTCTTTATTTTCATAATAATTTTTGATGTAATTTTAATTGAATTGAAATTGGATAAGAAAAGTTTAATCGAATGATATTTGGCTATTTATTGAAGTAATCTCTTCTTCTTTTAGTTTTGTTTTTTGTCTTCATTTTGCTTGATTATAATTTGAATGACGATAATTTAATTGAAAAATAGATATTCTATGTGCGTTTAACGCACAGGTAGAAGACTAGTTATATATAAAAGTGTCACTTTTTCTTTTAAATGTCTCACTTTTAGTCCCTCAACGCATTAGTAATTATGAATTAAGATGTCACTTTTCGCTCTTGAATATATCACTTTTTCCCTTCAATATATAACTTTTGCTTTTAAATATTGTATCACTTTTGCTTTTAAATGTGATATTTTTAGTCCCTCAATGTGTAAGTCATTATCTATGAAAATATATCACATTTTGGCCTTGAAAATCACTTTTGTGTTTAAATGTGTCACTTTTAGATCATCAATGTGTAAGTCATCCAAGTTCGTCAAATCCTGCCGACTATTGCAAGACAAATTGAGCTAACTGAGATTAACAAAAGCTGACATTAGAGGTGCACAAACGGTTTAAGGTTCAGGATTCGAACCGTGAACAGAACCGAAACCGGAACTGGAGGTTCACCAATTCACTAAAGGTTCGTGTATTTAGGATTTGGTTGAACCGGCGGTTAGGAACTGAATTCGTGAACCGGAACCGTGAACCGCATTGAGCAAAATAAAGCCCCGGCCCTTTTTTTTTTGTTATTTTGTCCAGACCTCTTTTCTTTCTTTTGCATTCGTAACGGGACCCGAAACGAAACTGCTACAAGTTTCACGATTATTTGCACAAATATATATACAACTATATAAGAACGCAATATTTAGACTGTTGAATAAATATAATAAGCATATTTTAGCCAAAAAGAAAGAAAACTTGCTTTCTTTTTTGTTTGAAAAATGAGTCTAGCCCTCCGTTTTTAAAATAAAAATGACGTCCCCAGCAGAATCGCCACTATGAGTGCCCCGGATTTTTCTGTATCTCATTCTCCCTTGTTTAGGGGAAAACAAGATTCATAAAAGTCAACGCTCTTTTCATTCCATCTTCCCTTGTTTAGGGGAAAACGAAAAGAACGTTGTAAAGAGCACGTGAAATACGCCAGACCTCATTGTGGACCACAGTGAGTGCCTCGGGTTTTTTTGTATCCCATCCTCCCTTTTTTAGGGGAAAACAAGATTCAGAAAACGCAACGCTCTTTTCATTCCATCTTCCCTTGTTTAGGGGAAAACAAAATTAAAAGTGCAAAAAGAACGTTGCAAAGAGCGCGTTGGAATACGTCCAGCCTCACTGTGAACTCAAAATGTTGTAACAGAGTCGACATCTTTATTTTAAGGAGAAATAAAGAAAAACCAAATGTAACCAGATTTTGTAAAAGGGTTCGGAGGCTAAGTTATAAGTTGGGAAGGTGTTAGGCACCCAACTCGCCCTTTCGATCTCAAAACAAGTTTTTTGGCTAAAATATACTTTTATTATATTTGTTTAACAGATAAAATAAAGCATTTAAACATATATATCTGTATCTATATTATTACAAACTTGCCACAGTCTCCTTCCAGGAGTTACAAATATTTGGCCATAATAGTGACTCTTTTTAGTGCTATTTTCTTATAGAAATCCTGGCAGCATAATTGCTTATATTTATTACTTCAGGTCGGCTTAAATAGCACTTTTTTAATAAATAAAACTTTATATAGCTTACCTTTTGAAGTGTGGGGGCTTTATCCCGTACCAACTAGCTTCTAGTAAATTTTAGGGTGTGCTCGCTCTGTTCTTCTTGGAGAGGGAGTCTTTTTCCTGTTGCGGAGATTCGGGCAGAATAACTACTTCCAAAATGTTCTTTCTGGCACCAGGAACCGAGCGGAGCAACTGCTTGCTTTTGTGCTTATGTTTGTTTGTTGACGGCGGAAATCGGGTAGAGCAACTGCTTGCTTTTGTAGATTTGGCATCTGGATTCGGGCAGAGCAACTGCTTGCTTTGAGATTTTTGGATCGGTAGAATAGGGCGGAATCCTAGCAGGGCAGCTAGGTTTCACTTTGGCTGGTTGGTTTTGTGTTTGGGGGAGATTTGACAACGCTTCGGGGTTCGAAGAGGAAACCTCACAACGTTCTATCGTGAGAACGATCACTCACTGCACGGTGAAAGTGTGTAAAATTTTTCGTTCCAATTCTTGAAGCTGGGCACCTTAATTTATAGACTAAGATTGGGATTCCTTCATCATTAAGTTTTCTCATTCTTTGTTTCATCGGCTTGTACCGCACGTTTGAGAGATTGTATCGAAAGCAGAACGCTACAGTGCAGGGGAACTATTGGGAGCAACCCACAATGGAAGTGGGAGCGGCCCCAAAGGGGCTAGGAACGGTGCCCAAGGGGTCCTGGGTACTTCCCAGGGCTTCTCTTGTTTTGATTTTTGCCACTTTTGCCCCTGCAATTCATTATTCATGCATCATTTTCATTTCTTTTTCATTTTTTGCAATCTAAACCCTGTAACTTTGACACTTGTTAGCCTTTTAACAGGTCTTGATATTTTATGTCATGTTATATACCAGGGATACAAAATTGGGGTGTCTACATGCATCTTTCAAGATCTATCTTCAAACTGATCTGAAGTGCTTGACCTCTAGCTTAATAATAAAGTCTTTGAAGCTTTGTTAGAGACTGAGATCTTCGAAGGAGGTTGAAGAACTCAAATCAAGAAATAAATTCTTGATCAAGACACCGATCTCTGTCTTGTGATTTTTCTAATCTCTTTCTTCTCCTTTTCTCTTTTCTTTCTAGAAATGCACAGAAAGTGATTTGCTAAGGTCTGGATTCCTTCACTGCGATTTCTTGTGAAGATCTAAGAGAATCGTTGTTGAAGACGATCTCCTTTGTAGATCTTACAGCTTTGTCAATCAGCTCTATCAAGCTCTGATCTCTATCTGCTTGTTCTCTCGCATTTTGAAGAGGAAATGAGGTTTTTCTTTTATAAACAGAGATATTTTGATCATTGAGATATGTTGAGAAATTTTCTATCAGTTTGGAACAGTGTTAACGTTAACAGTGTTGACGTCGAAGACTATTGGATAAAGATTTTTTTATGCGGATCTTGAATGGTTGCCAGTGAAACTGAATTGATGTGTCTCTAAAAAAGGAGGTCTAAAGCGTAGTACACTGATAGATGGTTTGTTCAATAAAGTAGATTCTTTTGACTTTCCAAACCAAGTGTAGAGAGAAAATATCTTGTAGGATCTGAGATGTCAAGCTTTATAAAGATCTGAATGACTTTTGAAACTTGAACATTTTGTCGTTTTTAAGTAGCTACAGTCTTTTCTCTATGTAGCGCCTGCTGGTATGATGTTCATTTCTAAAGTTGAGTCTTCCAGTAGAAAGGACTGCTGGTTGACATAGTTGCAGTGTGAACAATCAAACCATAGCATGTTTGCTGGTGACAAATTTTCAAGATAATTTACTTTGTAGTAAGTCTGCTGGTGACGAGTCTTTAGAAGATTTTTCACACTGTAGCAGGTCTACTGGTACTGGTGTACTGGAATCGCTAGTCTGTTGATCATCAATAAAGAGTAGGACTAGACAAGGACTCTCCTAATCTAAGACCTATGTGATGTCAAATAAGTTGTCACACTAACCGGTACGCAGTCATTTTAGTCACTTATTATGACACACAATAATGGGAGGAAACAAATTAAGATGTTCGAAATATGCAAAGGAATAAGTTTGTTCATCGGTAGGCATATTCCAACAATAATGCTCGTAATATTTCCGCAAAAATTATGAATGTTTTAAAAGAATATGGTTTAGATAAAAAAATCAATTGGATTTTATAATGCTTCAAATAATACTGCTACTTTACCTAAACTCATTTCATTTTGTCAACCATCAATTGGTGGTAAATTTTTTCTATGTTAGATGCACATATCATATTTTAAATTTGTGTGTGCAAGATAGTTTGACGACTTTACATAATGAAGTTAAGCCAATTAGGAATATAATATTAGTTTTAATGAGACAATATAATATTTAAAAAAAGGTTAAATTTTGTAGACAACAAAATATGAAACCTAAATAATTTCATTTAGATGTTCCAAACCGATGGAATTTCACATATAAAATGTTATATGAATCTTATCAACATCGTGAACAATTATGTGCATTTTTTTCAATCGATAGATTACACCCTTCCAATATTTCCTAATCAATGGGATGTTTATGAAAATATAAAAATGATTTTGAAATTTTTTAACGACGCTACCGAACAATTATCCAGTTCTTATTATCTTACTTCCGTATTAGTTTTAAAACATTGTACTAAAATTAGTTATATATTCAAACATTTTAAAAATTACTCAATTTTAGGTGAATGTATTGCTAATATGAGAATAAAATGGCTAAAATATTTTTTAAACATTCCACCATTGTTTTTAGTAACTAAAATATTAGATCCTAGAATAGGATAAGATGGTTTAGAAGTAATGCTAAATTATTATTATGATAATTTATTCTCCGATGACGTTGACTTATTTTCAACTGACCATATTCCAAATCCAACAAATTTTTCGAATGAAGTTAAAAATATTTTATATGCACTTTTTAAAAAATATAACGTAATTTATGGTATTAATATTAGTAATGAAAATGTAGGTACTGGTAGCAGTAATCAACTTAGTGATGACCATTTTTCTTAGGTAGATAATTTTATTAATACAAGAACTCAAAAACGAGCACAAGGCGATGAAAATACACTAGAACTTGATTTATATTTATCAACTAATTTCGGTCCTATAGAAAAAATTTGATATTTTAAAGTGGTGGACGACAATGACCCAAAATTATCCAACTCTATCATTAATTTCAAAGGAGGTCTTAGTTGCTCATGTCTCAACCGTCACCGTTGAACATGCATTTAGCGTGTTCGACTACGTTTTAGATGAAAGAAGATCTCAATTGAGCCCAAGAAATTTATAATTTTAACTTTTGGTGGGCGATTGGGTTAAAGCGACGGCTCGAACACAAGACAATGTAGTTACTTCCGAGCAGGAGGAGGAGGGCTTTGACGAGGATACAACGACCGAGAGCGATTGAATAAAGTCGATCGTTTCGGTAAGTTAATTGTAATTTTTAGATTATAATTTTTAATTTATAGAATGTAAGTTATAATTTTTAGATTATATTTTTTTATTTATTGAAAAAAATTGTAACTTAGAGGTATGACTCATTTGGCTTTAGCTCATTGGTTGTCCACCTCATTGTAATTTTTTATTATATTAATAAAATTGGTCAGGTTACCGTCCCAGTTTTTTTTAAATATTGTTGCTATTTTACAAACTATTAAATGTTTACACAAAGTTAAAATAATAATTTTTTGTCACTAATTTTAAAATTTCAAAAAAATATTGAAAGATAGTTTTGTTTACAAAGTTTTTAAAATAATCTTATTTGATTTGGTTTGATTTGTATCAATTTAAGATACAAATCTAAACCAAATCAAAACAAATTAAAAATCAGTCGAAGGAACCCCCCCCCCCCACCCAACGGCTGTGTTTCTACCTTTGCTAGACCAAAACGACGTCGATTTTTAGAGTTTATGCCCAAAACAAGGTCCAATTACAAATTTCCCCGAAATAAACACTCAATCTCAGATTACTACCCAATATAATTTTTTCATAATTTTGTACATAATGTTGTCATTTGTGCCAAATAGCTACCTAAGGTCTAACTTAAGTATGTCTGACTTAACGTTTTTTCACTAACAAAAGTTGGCTCTAGGTAGGTATTTGACACAAATGACAACATCATGTACCAAATTTTGATAAAATTATGTTGAGTAGTGATCTGGGATTGAGTGTATACTTCGGGGGGAAATTTGTAATTTGGCAACAAAACAATTTGGTGGCCAACCGGGGCTATAGTCTCCTGCCCCCTCCCTTTCCATGTGTCCTTATCTTAGTGGATATCATTTTATTTACCCCATTGTCTTTCTTAACTAATTTTGAGCCAAAAAAATTATATTTTTGTTACTGAATTAAAGTACACATTTTTTCCAATAAATAGAGACTTGATTTGTTTAATTTTTGATATTATAAAAAAAATTCTATGATTTTTTCAAGTTTTTAACCATTTTTTAGAAGAAAAAAATAAAATTAATGGAGATAAATATGGTGGAGTATGTAAAAGTATTTAATTATGTGCCACTATTGGAAGCGTTTTTTTTTTTTTTGAATCAAATGAATATCAACATAATTATTTTATTAATTTTTAATGGGTTGTGTTTGATTTGATATTTGATTTGGGTGTATATGATTCAACGGTTGTTCTTGCTCTTATACGGTATTTAACCCAAATGACTTTCTTTTTAAAGTAATGCTAGCCTTACCATCATTGTTACCACTAACTAGTTTTTTTAACAAATGCGTTAAACGCACGAGAACTAAATCATACATAAAAAAATAAGGAGGATCGATTTATTAACAATTACACATAAGTATATCACTAATCATTATAGATTCTAAAAAAAATTCCTTATACACAACATTTGGTGTCTTATTATTTGGTTTATCATATTCACCGCATATCAATATCTTTAAACCAAAATAATTTGTTATTCTATAAACTACGTCATATAACTGTTCAGGGATAAATACTGGTTTTTTTTTTCAAAAAAAGACTTACGTGCAAAATAATTTGTTATTCCAGAAACCCCGAACACTTTATACTATTCAAAAACTCTGTATAATGAATGTTTTCGAACAAACTTGAATTTTTTCCTCCCAGCAAATATAATCTGAACTCAAATAAGTTATTCATTAAGAATGATCATTTTTATTAAATTATATTTGTATTTTATAAATAAAGAAATTTCTGAGAACAAAATAAGCTAAAATCAAAATAACGAAATTATTTTTACCGTTAACTATTATTTTTGTTTTGTAAATTATTTTAGTTTTAATAACTTCCATTATATATATTTTTCTTTTATTGACTTCGTAATTATTGTTTTTTGTTTTATTTTTAAGAATTAGTTTTACGGAAAAATTTTGTTGCGTAATTTTTTATTATTATTTTGCTAACCTCAGTTTAAATTGTTTTGTTTTATTGACTCTGTAACTATTATTTTTTGTTCCATCAAATATTTTTATTTTACTAACGTATTTTTTTACATAACCATTTTTAAGAATTTGTTTAAAAATTTTTTTTCCGTAAATTATGTTTAATTTTACTAATCTCAGTTTAAATTATTTTTGTTTTATTGACTTCGTAACTATTATTTTTGTTCCATCAAATATTTTTATCTAACTAATGTATTTTTGTTTTATATAGTTATTTTTAAGAATTTGTTTTAAAATTTTGTTCCGTAAATTATTTTTATTATTTTAGTAACCTCAGTTTAAATTGTTTTTATTTTTATTGACTTTGTAACTATTATTTTTGTTCCATCAAATATTTTTATTTTACTAACGTATTTTTCTTTTACATATATATTTTGAAGAACTTGTTTTAAACTTTTGTTCCGTAAATTATTTTATTTACTAACCTCCACATTAAATTATTTTTGTTTTGTTGATTCTGTAACTTTTATTTTTATAGTGGCTTGTTCCATAAATTATTTTTATTTTACTAATCTTTTATATTTTTGTTTTCTTGACTCCGGAACTATTATTTTTGTTTTAGTTACCATTTTTATATTTAAAGAGAGAAAAATATTTAAACATAATTAAAAGAGAGGAGTTGGTGGTGATGAGAGAGAAATTAGGGAGGAGACGGGAGAGAGAAAGAGAAATACAACCAGAGAAGACAGGAGAGAGAAAGATTAAAACAATAATTCAAAAGTCAGTAATTTAAAAGTGAGATTTTAGAGGGAGAAATCTACTCTTGTTATTATATATATACTAGTTTTTTTAACCCGTGCATTAAACGCACGTCAACTAAATTTTACATCAAAAAATAAGGAGGATCAGTTTATTAACAATTACACATAAGTATATCACTAATCATTATAGATTCTAAAAAAATTTCTTATACACAACATTAATTGTCTTATTGGTTAGTTTTTCATCTTTACCGCATATCAATATCTTCAAACCAAAATAATTTGTTACTTACAAACTACGACATATACTGTCTATGGCTAAATACTAGTTTTTTTCAAAAAGAGACCTACGTGCAATAATTGACTTTGACACTTGTTAATTGCCATTGTATATGATACCAGCAATGTAAATTGTCTTCTCTGGAACTTGAAATACAATTTTACATCGGATAAAGTTAATGACAATATTGCGATAAAAATATTTTCTCCAACATTGCTTCCTTTCAAAATTTGTGTTTAAACAATGTGATCCTCAAAATTTATGATGATTAGTCTTGTTCCATTGCAAAACTCTGCAGCATAGTCAATGTTTCTTAATAGTATTACTGGAACACTAATTTTAAGTGTCAATTCATGGTTTGACAACCCCGAACACTTTATACAATTCAAAAACTCTATATAATGAATGTCTTCGAACAAACTTGAATTTTTTCCACCCTGCAAATAAAATTTGAACTCAAATAAGTTTTTCCTTTTGCATGATTACTTTTATTAAATTATATTTGTATTTTATGAATAAAGAAATTTCTTAGAAGAAAATAAGGTAACGAAATAAAATATTATTTTTGTTTGTAAATTATTTTGATTTTAATAACTTTCCTTAAAATAACGAAATATATTTTGTTTGTTAACTAATTTTTATTATTTTTGTAACATTGTAAATTTTTTATTTTACTAACGTTTTTGTTTTACATAACTATTTTTAATAATTTGTTTTAAACCGTAAATATTTTTATAAGTTTACTAACTTTTATTTTTGTTTTATATTATTTTTATAAGTTATAATGTTTTAGTCTATTGTAACCATAAATATTTTTAATTTTATAACCTTTGTAACTTTGTAACTATTATTTTTGTATTTTTGTTTTTTGTTTTTTTAATACTTTTGTTCGTATTGTTCGTAAATTATTTTTGTAACTATTATTTTTGTTTTGTTGATTCAATAACTTTTATTTTTATAGTGGTTTGTTCCATATTAATTATTTTTATTTTACTAACCTCTTATATTTTTGTTTTCTTTTGTTCAAATTATTATTTTTATTTTACTATGTTTAAAGAGAAACCATTAATATAATTATGGTGGTGATGAGTGAAAAATAAGTAATCTATGGTAACTCAAAAATTACTCAGTATGTAATATTTTGACAATTAGAATAAGAAAGAAAAGTAAGAGATCGAGGAGAAGGAGAAGGAGACGAGGAGGCGACCTGAGGATGAGAAGAAGAAGGAGTCGTCTATATAATTGTTGGTAATATCTAATAACTATATCATTGATGATGATAAATTGTGCTATAATCAATATTGTATTTGTAGACGTCTATCTTAATCTCATAATCTCATTAATCTATCTAGTGGCTTAGTGTCGAGGAGAAGGAGAAGGAGACTATCGCCGTCATGTCGTGTCGTAGTGCGTCTCTTGGAGAAGGAGTTAAGGAGATAATTAAGGAGTGGAGATAATTAAGGAGTAAATTTAATTTATGAAACTTTGGAAAATGGAAACCTAGTAGTAACAGTCAAATAAAATAAAATTGAGGCCTCTTATTAGGTGAGGCCTAAAGCCCTAGTTTACTCAACCTCCCCCTTAGGCCGGTCTTGTATTTTGGAGGGAGAAATCCACTCTTACCATTATATATATATATATATATAGATGTTACACTTGCATTGAGGAATACATAGTTAATTTTTCAACTTTATCTTTTATAAAATAAGTTATAATAATTGTGGTAACAATGGTGGTAAGGTTACCATTATCCTTCATATTTAAAGTTAATTGTGACAATTATTTTCTTATTAAAGTTTGAGTAACTTTTTCAACAAAATATATACTTTTATTACAAAATAGACATTGGCTTTGTAAAATACATAGACAGCATGCTTTACGAACCTATCTCCATCAAACTTGAGCTCTCAGCCTCTCTCACGTTGAAATTTGAAAACCGAATGACGTGCAAGTCTTTGCATGATTTCCCCAGTCTCTATCAAACTTAGAATATTGTGCCAGTGGAGTATGATTTTAACATGTTAAGGTTGCTATACATCATTAATTTAATAGATTCCCAACTAATTTTAGTAATAACAAAAAGTACAGAAACAATTGACAATCGAAATATATGAATAAAAAGTAGTTAGAGAGTTAGAGACTCAAACTATCTCTATCAACTTGACACTTGTAACTAGCTTTGGCTATTGGGTGAGTTGGGTATAGGCTGGATTGACATGGGTAACAATTGAAACCGTTAGACTTCTGAATATCAAACGGATTACAATGAGTCGAGTTATGAAAGGATGATGGGTTAAAGCAGGTCAATCCAGATTTTCCCTAAAAAATCCACACATTTATAAATTAAAAACTATCGAGTCAAAATAGATAATAGGCTCAACTCGTCTTAACCCGACCCGGCACAACCAGTTAATATTTTTGAATTGAAATTAGTTACCATTTCAACCCAAAAAATATTAACGTGTCGGGTCGGATAATTTTCTAAACAGGATTGGTAGGTTAACGAGTTTTGTGTTGTACTTGTTGTGCACACTTGTAAGTTCTTGGCTCTCACTTGTAATTTACTTATTTACTATATTTATCTAAATTAAAGCTTGTATAGACCAAAATACCTTTTATTTTGATTCAAGACAAACAAGCTCTTTAAAAAGCCATCCACTTGAATTTTATATACCATACATCTTCCAAATCACTTTTACATCTCTTTTAGAAAAAAAATTTAAAATTGAGCGATGAATATTTTTATATATTACTTATATTTTTATGTAAAATTACACAGAATTAATTTTTTTTATTTACTCTTTGATAACATAATAAGATATGCTTATAATTTTCCTACATGAAGTTTCCTCTCGAACAAAATTTTGCATATTAATGAACAATGCAATTATATTCCTTGCTTTTTCATTAAATAAGCATACTTAATTATTTGTACTCACACAAAAATAAAAATGTAAAAAAGACTCGGCATCGTCTACAAGAACCAAGGGAGACATTTTTCAACTACACTCAATAATAAAAATGTAAAAAAGACATAGCATTGTTTTTAGGGCCGGCCCTGCCACAAGCCAAATGAGGCCATGGCCTTGGGCCACCTAAAAAAACCCAATTTTTTGGGCCCCAAAGTCCCAAAAAACTCTACCTATGATTAAATTATTATTATTTTATTTCACAATTTCACATTTGTTTCTGGATTTCTTTCATTTGACCTAGCTTATATTTAATAGTTATAGCTTATTGTTTATTAATTAATTATTAGTTAGTATTTAGTGATCAGTGAATCATTTGCGGTTTACCCCAATTTTTATGGTTTTTCTGTTTTTGACTTGTTGGTATTTTGATAATCTAATTGAAATTTTTAGTCATTTAAGTGTGTGAATGAGTGACTTATTGGTAATTGGTGGTATTCTAATTGAAATTTGATTATTTGAACATATACTATAATTTTAAAATAGAGAAATTGAGATTAATAATTAATTTATGTTAATGGAAAATTATACATCTACTATAATTATATACTAAAGAGAAATTGTACATGAAAAATTGTTTGTTTGTTTTTTGAGTGAATTGAAGTGTTTTTTTAATTGTTTTTTATATTTGTTTGATTGTTTCTTTAGTTATTCAAAAAACATATTAAAAAATTGTTACAAAGGAAGGACCCCGTTCGAGATGATCGGCCTTAGGCCCCGGATTTCATAGGACTGACCCTGATTGTTTTGATTGAAAGTAAATTTTATAGCGGTTATCGACTCTCCCATACTTGGTGGCATCACTGCAAACCGGACTAATTGCATTGCACAAAAATATAACTTCCATTAATCCAGTCCCACAACAACCTCTACTAACTTCTTCCAAACCTACCAAAATAAAATCAACCTCTGCTAGTTTGATTGCACATCATTAGGGTTGGCGAATTTGTGGGTCGGGTCGAGACAGTTAACGGGCTAAAATGGGTCATATCCCATTACGACGCATATATTAAGCGGGTCGAGATATGTTGGATCAGAACAGGTCGCGGGTCGAGATGGTTCGACCATTCTCACCACACATTTTTCGCCAAAAAACATACATTTTCATAACAAAAAATTTATGGGTCAAAATGGGTATTGGGTCGAAACGGTTCGATCCATGGAAATTTTCCAGTCGGGTTGGGTACGTAATTTTCAAGTCGGATTTGGTGGGTTAACGGGTTTTTGGTTGAAATTGTTAGCCCTACACATCATAGTAAATTATATTGACAAAAACATAGGAAATACCAACCCACCGTGTCTTGGTGGGTTGAGTACCAGTGAGAGAATAGGGCTCAAATATGTTCTTGAATCATGTCAATAATAGGGCTGTAAAAATCTGCATAAACAACGTTGCTATTGCCTTTCTACATAACCTTTAATTTATTTTGTAGAAGGTTGTTAAAATCTCTTGCCACTGAGTTCAATCTTCCAATGCATTGACGGTGAAAAACTAGATTAACTGAATTGATTGTGATCATAGCTGGTAAGCATCCGAATGGAGTGATACCTATTGATGCTACACAATTTGGTGTTGGGCCGTTTTTCGCGGATTGTAAGATATCTGGACTTATGTAAAGGTTTGATCTTATAGAAACCTGTCAAAAGAAGACACCTTAGAAGGAATGCAAGGCTGGGCCTCGCGAAACCCCTCTAGCGTGAGAGTAAGTCTTAAGTTTGATTGAAAGCAAAAGGACAGAGCTTTGGTGTGTAAAATTGAGCGTACCTTTCAAATGAAGCATTGTGAGGTATATATACCCCTTTGGGAGTAAAATCCGGGCTGGGTAGTTATTGTAGAGAGATCTTAGACCTTAATGACCATAAATGCGGGTTGATCGCGTAATTGACAGGGTCGTTGCTAAAATCTTAGAGATGAGCTTTATCCACTAGTCGTGTACAAGGCTAATCATCTGTCTACTCGGGTAGCCTTGCTCTGTGCTCAGGCAGACTTGTATAAGGATTCCTGGTCAGGAGGGAATAGTTATATGTAGCCCGGGCAATCCTGTTCGGGTAACACTTTTCTTGATCTCTGTGTGTCATATGATTATCACGTGGAGGCTCACGTGTCTAACTCGTGACCAAGATTTAGGCCGAGCTCATCAGTGGCCCCCTGCTCCTTGCTCGCTGAGTATTTATGCTCAGTGCTAGGAGCCTTGTTGTTATGATTTATGTAATAGCCCGAATTGGGGAGAAAAACACTTGTTCATTTTTGTTTGTTTGTTGTGATTTGAGCCAGGTGAGCTGCTTTGTTGATGACAGTTGGATGGTTGAGCCGTCGGTTACGGGAAGCTAAGAGGTCTTAGTAGGGTGAACTCAGCTAGGTATAGTGTCATGATGGGTCGCGCCTTTTCGAGACGTGCATTAATGGCTGGTTTGATCGGGTGTATCGCAATTGTCACAATTTTTAATTTCGAAAGGCTTTAGACGCGTGATTTGAGCGCTTTTTCTCCAATCCTCTTTTATAAAAGAGGAAAACCTAACCATTTCTTCTTTTTTACCGAATCTTTGCATCCAAGTTCTATCTGCAACCGTCGGCTCTTCTTTGGTAAACCTTGCTGTTCCGGCCAACAAGCTCTTCTTGCAAACTGGACCATTACTAGATCTCCCCTTCCGACAAACTAATTCCCGTTCCACTTACAAGTAAGTCCTTCTGCACTGTTTCTATTTATCTTTTTTCTGGGTTTCTATTGGAATCTTTAAAATTGTTGGTTTCATCTATGTATGTTCTCCATCTTCATCTTTTCTGGGTAGCATTTGAGTGTTTTGCATCTAGATTTGGGTAGTTCAAAGGAAGATACAGATTTATTAGTAATTACACATAAGTATATCACTAATCATTATAGATTCTAAAAAAAATTCCTTATACACAACATTTGATTTCTTATTATTTGGTTTTTCATATTCACCGCATATCAATATCTTCAAACCAAAATAATTTGTTATTCTAGAAACTACGACATATAAGTGTTCATGGATAAATACTGGGTTTTTTTTTTCAAAAAGAGACCTACGTGCAAAATAATTTGTTATTCCAGAAACCCCAAACACTTTATACTATTCAAAAACTCTGTATAATGAATGTTTTCGAACAAACTTGAATTTTTTCCACCCTGCAAAATATAATCTGAACTCAAATAAATTATTCATTAAGAATGATCACTTTTATTAAATTATATTTGTATTTTATAAATAAAGAAATTTCTGAGAAGAAAATAAGCTAAAAACAAAATAACGAAATTATTTTTACCGTTAACTATTATTTTTGTTTTGTAAATTATTTTAGTTTAAATAACTTCCATTATATATTTTTTATTTTATTGACTTCGTAATTATTGTTTTTGGTTTTATTTTTAAGAATTAGTTTTACGGAAAAATTTTGTTGCATAATTTATTATTATTATTTTGCTAACCTCAGTTTAAATTGTTTTGTTTTATTGACTCTGTAACTTTTATTTTTTGTTCCATCAAATATTTTTATTTTACTAACGTATTTTTTTACATAACTATTTTTAAGAATTTGTTTTAAATTTTTGTTCGGTAAATTATTTTTAATTTTACTAATCTTAGTTTAAATTATTTTTGTTTTATTGACTTCGTAACTATTATTTTTGTTCCATCAAATATTTTTATCTAACTAATGTATTTTTGTTTTATATAGCTATTTTTAAGAATTTGTTTTAAAATTTTGTTCCGTAAATTATTTTTATTATTTTAGTAACCTCAGTTTAAATTGTTTTTGTTTTTATTGACTTTGTAACTATTATTTTTGTTCCATCAAATATTTTTATTTTACTAACGTATTTTTCTTTTACATATATATTTTGAAGAACTTGTTTTAAACTTTTGTTCCGTAAATTATTTTATTTACTAACCTCCACATTAAATTATTTTTGTTTTGTTGATTCTGTAACTTTTATTTTTATAATGGCTTGTTCCATAAATTATTTTTATTTTACTAACCTCTTATATTTTTGTTTTCTTGACTCCGGAACAATTATTTTTGTTTTAGTTACTATTTTTATATTTAAAGAGAGAAAAATATTTAAACATAATTAAAAGAGAGGAGTTGGTGGTGATGAGAGAGAAAACAGGGAGGAGACGGGAGAGAGAAAGAGAAATACAACTAGAGAAGATAGGAGAGAGAAAGATTAAAACAGTAATTCAAAAGTAAATAATTTAAAAGTGAGATTTTAGAGGGAGAAATCTACTCTTGTTATTATATATATACTAGTTTTTTTAACCCGTGCATTAAACGCACGTCAACTAAATTTTACATCAAAAAATAAAGAGGATCAGTTTATTAACAACTAGGTTATTACCCGTGCGATGCACGGTTGACTTAGTTTTATTTCTGAAACTTAATTTTGTAAATAGAATTTGCAAGCTATTTAAATAAACCAACAACAGCAAGATATCCACATAATTAATAAATCAAAAAAAAAATTTGGGATCACACTTTATCATCAAACCGAAAATTCATGTGAATTTTGTAGATAGAATTTGCAAGCTACTTCGTAGTTGTTGTTTGTGATGTTAGTGAAACACGCTTAATCAAATTGAATAAAATCTATTTTAAATTGACCGAGTTTTGGCAAAATAATAAAAATTAAAAAACTTATACCATGAGATTGAGGAGTCCTAATCAAATTAAACTTGTCTAAATCAGATGTGATAAAATCTATCAGGTACAAACTGATTTTGTAAACAAAAAATGGTAAATAAAAAAAACTTTTACCATGAGAAATGATGCGTTTTAATCAATTGAAACACGTCTAAATCAAATGTCATAAAATCTATCCGCAAATAAAAAACTTTTACCATGAAAATTTTGGAGTACTAATCAAGTGAAACACGCTAAAATTAAATGTGATAAAATCTATCTGATATTAACTGATTTTGACAACAAAAAATGGTAAAAAAAATTACCAGAGGCACCGGTTTTAAAATCTATTATATTTTAATTTTTGGCAGGAGAAAAAAGAATTATATAGATATATTAAGTACCATATGCATGATTTGAATAGTTTTTTGTTTTATTTGCAAAAATTGTTTATAATAAGATGCTTTTCTAAACTTGTAATAAATAATTAATTTTTAAATTAGAATAATTTGAAAAACACAAAAAATAAGGTAAATATTCAAAATTGATGATATAGTCATGTAATTGAAAGATTAAAATCTATGAGAATTGATAAAATATATCTGCAAAAAAAATTACCATAAAAATAGGAGTTCTAATCAAGTAAAGCATGTTTAAATCAAATGTTATAAAATATATCAAGTATTAACCGATTTTGGCAACAAAAAATGGTAAAAAAACAAAAAAAAACTTTTACCATATATAAATGAGGCACCGGTTTTAAAATATATTCGATTTTAATTTTTGGTAGGAAAAAAATTATAAACTTGTATAGAATATGACACGTGGAAGCAAATAATTCCCTTTAAAACTTTAAGCGTATAACAGAAAGTCGTCATGTGACAGCAACGGCTTCTGTTTTAATAATAGTTAATAGATAATTAATAATTAATAAATATAAATTAGTAGAAGCACAAATAATATAGAATTATCCCATGGATAATTTGTATAAATTAAAAATTATGAAAATAAAAAGAGTTGGAAATAGAAGAGTTTTAGTCAAATTAAACTTGTATAAATTATATAGGATAAAATCTAGTTTAATTAAGCGATAAACTCTTACCATTTCGAAGATGACACGTGGTAACATAAAATTTCTTTAAAACTTTTAGCTTTTTACATAAAGCTGCCACGCGGCAGCAGTGACTTTTGTTTTAATAATAGTTTTAGATAGATATTTTAGTTATAATTAATAGATTATCCTAAACTAAATTAGAAGAGAAAAGAGAGAGAGAGAGAGAGAGAGAGAGAGAGAGAGAGAGAGAGTATAAAAGAGAAAAATTGGTTAACTACTTGATAATATGATTAAAATTTATCCTAAATTAATTGTTCACTTTTATAGTAACTTTTTATTTATATTGTAAACTAATTTATCCTAAACTAAATTAAAAGGGACAAAAGAGAGAAAACGTATAAAAAAAGAGAAAAAATGGTTAACTACTTAATAATGTGATAAAATCTATTTGATAACTACAAATGTGATAAAATTTATCCTAAACTAATCAATTTTGGCAAAAAAAAAAAAGAATTTTTTTACAATTCATAGAAAGTGACATGTGGAAGTATAATATTCTTTAAAAAAATTAAGCATTTAACAAAAATCCGCCAAGTGGCAGCATCGGCTTCTCTTTTAGTTATAGTTAATAGATTACACATAAATATATCACTAATCATTATAGATTCTAAAAAAATTTCTTATACACAACATTAATTGTCTTATTGGTTAGTTTTTCATCTTTACCGCATATCAATATCTTCAAACCAAAATAATTTGTTACTCTACAAACTACGACATATACTGTCCATGGCTAAATACTAGTTTCTTTCAAAAAGAGACATGCGTGCAATAATTGAATTTGAAACTTGTTAATTGTCATTGTATATGATACCAGCAATGTAAATTATCTTCTCTGGAACTTGAAATACAATTTTACATCAGATAGAGTTAATGACAATATTGAGATAAAAATATTTTCTCCAACATTGCTTCATTTCAAAATTTGTGTTTAAACAATGTGATCATCAAAATTTATGATGATTAGTTTTGTTCCATTGCAAAACCCTGCAGCATAGTCAATGTTTCTTAATAGCATTACTGGAACACTAATTTTAAGCGTCAATTCATGATCTGACAACCCCGAACACTTTATACTATTCAAAAACTCTATATGTAACGCCCCAAATTTGGCACCGACACCACGGTCCCACAATTTGGTCACGTCACCAACAATCATAACTTAAATCATAAATGTCCTAATTTCGTAATAATTAAATCTTAATATCCTTGACTTAATTTAAAAATAACCCAAATAAATTAAATACAAAAATCTCTGTAACGCCCCAAATTTGGCACCGACACCACGGTCCCACAATTTGGCCACGTCACCAATAATCATAACTTAAATCATAAATGTCCTAATTTCATAATAATTAAATCTTAATATCATTGACTTAATTCAAAAATAACCCAAATAAATTAAATACAAAAATCCATCTAAAAACTTGACATGAATCCATAATTAATTTAAAATATTGTCAAATGATTCAATAAGTAAGACAAAATCTAAAATTCTCGGAAAACTCCATCTTGGTCTACCCGAGCCAAAATCCTCTAATAATCTTACTCAATACCTGAGAAAGAAGAGTATGAAGGGGTGAGCGAACAATGCTCAGTAAGTTCATATACAACCCCTCCGGTTACTAAGGAGGAGTTGACCATAAATAAATCCGAGATGAATATATATATATAAATATATATTTTCGAATAGTCAAAATTCATAAATTTAAACATCGATAAGCGGAAGCGAATATCAAATTTCGAATTAAGTGAGCAAAAATCCAAACGAAAATAACGCTCAAAGGTGACTCGAGTAATCAACTATCACTAATTAACCGTCTCCATACCAATTAGCGATTGACTACTCACAGAATCTCATGATCACAAGTAAATTCTTAAATCATAGTTCATAGTTCATAGATCATAAATCATAGATCATTGGTATATCCTGATAACCACGCCACGGGCCAAGTGGCGTTCGTAAGTTGATATAAATCATAGTTTCATAATTCATAGTGTCATAAATTCAACTTAGTGATCATGGTAGAATTTCAAGCAATCAAATAATTTTACAAAATTAGGCATCACCAAAAATCATACTTTTCATATAAATGGTATCTCACATGGAATTCAATAATTATGTGAGAATAACAGATAATCAAGTTATGGGTTCGAAAGAAGCGTAAACGACGGAGTTCAAATTCAAATGCCGATTTAAAATCGGCGTACGTTTCAAGAAATATCGAAGACAAGAAATTTAATGGAAACCTAACGAAAGGTCGTTACTCGTGCTGACCCAAATCTAAAATACAAAAACAGAATTTATATTAATTATACAAGCCACTAATAACAAGTTTAATTACTATTTTAACCTTAACACCATATATTTTAACCATTGTTTATTAATCTCATTTAGCAATCATGTTTATAACCCTTTTTTTTTTTTGTACTTGTCAATCAATTTAATTCTACCGAAGCACGGAAGCAGATCCTAACAATCAAAACCTACTCTGCTAAGCCAAAATTTCCACCGATCAAGTCACCATCAACCAGTACATTCTTGTATAATTATTTCCATTGCTAATCATGGAAAAAGAAAAGGACAAAAGTAATAATATTAATCAATAAAAAGAAAAAGAAACAAATCTAATAACTACTAACATCTCCACAACGTCCTTTTCCTTCTCTTTCACTTAATTCTTTTCTCACTCTATGGCCCACAACCAAACTTAAACAATCTCCTCCACAAAAGTCATATTACCCATAAAAAGAAAAGTGACTTCTTTGAATGTTAATAAGAAGTCAGAAAGCTTACAGACTAGTCGGTGTCCTTAGCTCGAACGGCTGCCGCAATTGTTTTCTCTGCCTCCTTGCTCAACGGCTGTCGTACTGTATTTTTTTTTTTTTTGTTGTTGTTGGTTATAAGGGTTTTCTCCTTCCTTAATACCCTATTTATATAAGTAAAACCCTATTAGGTTTTCACCATAATATTAAATGGGCCAAGACCAAACTTTTAATTGGGTAATATTATTAGGAAATAGTAATTAATCCTAGTCACAAGTGGGCCAAGCCCAAACCAATCTAATTAGTTACTTAATAGGTTTAAAGCATTAATTTAACTCAATAATTATAACATTAATTATGTAGGTCCAAAACGATCGTAATATTAAATAAATAAAAATTAATATTTTTACTAGAATTATCGGGGTATTACACTATATAATGAATGTCTTCGAACAAACTTGAATTTTTTCCGTCCTACAAATAAAATCTGAACTCAAATAAGTTTTTCCTTTTGAATGATTACTTTTATTAAATTATATTTGTATTTTTTGAATAAAAAAATTCTTAGAAGAAAATAAGGTAAAATGAAAATAACGAAATTATTTTTATTGTTAACTATTATTTTTGTTTGTAAATTATTTGATTTTAATAACTTTCCTTATATTTTTTGTTGGGATAATTGCATAAAAAACCCCGACCTATTTTAGGTATTGCAAATTGAACCCTGACAATTGTTTATAGGCATATTGAAATCTAGCCTATTTTTTATGTTTCAATTAGAACCCTCCATCCATTTAATCCGTTAAATGGTAACGGTTTGCTGAGTAGGATGCCAACGTGGCATCCTACGTGGCCAATTTTATTTCATTATAAACCTTGTAAAATTTTGTAATTTCATAAAAAACCCTAAAATTTATTTTCACCAAATATAGCCTTAAAATTTAAAATAAATAGTTATTTGTATACCAATTTCATTTTAAGAAAATAGAGTTATTTTTTTAGAAAATAGGGCTCAAAATATGATGCAAGTTCCAATGAGTATTTGATACTCCCTCCGTCCCTAAATTATCGTCCTCCTTTCCTTTTTTGTCCGTCCCAAAATAATTGTCCACTTTAAAAACTTACCTTTTTAACATCACTTTTACCACTTACCCTTACTTTTTCACTCTACTTTAATTATGGGCCACATCATGGACATTAAAGGAAACTACACATTAAACCAATATAAATAATCAAGTCAATTACTTTTTAAATGGTCAACAGACGATTATTTAGGGACAGAGGGAGTATTTAATACACATCCGATCCTAAATAATCATCATGTTTGATTTCGCACACAAATTAAGAAAAACAAATTATCTCTATTATAATATTAGTATAATTTGTATAAAGTATTTATTTAATATGTAATATTTTAATAAAAATTAAAAATTAATATATTTGTTTTAAAATTTATTTTAGAACTAAATCTCTAAAGTTAATTGTGACAATTATTTTCTTATTAAAGTTTGAGTAACTTTTTCAACAAAATATATACTTTTATTACGAAATAGACATTGGCTTTGTAAAATACATGGACAGCATGCTTTACGAACCGATCTCCATCAAACTTGAGCTCTCAGCCTCTCACGTTGATAGTATTATATTAGCATTAGCATTAGCATTAGCTTTCGCCTTTCGGTGATGACTGCATCACATCAAGTCATTGTTTCAAATTTCAATAGCTTCAGACAATATCTTATTCGTAATCTTTGTGATAACAATATCAACCCCAGATATCATAAATGTCTTTCACCCTTTAATAAAATTTGACCAATTAATCTCATACTATTTCTCACAAAAGAAGATATTGCTTACTATTAGACATTAGTCTATTAGTTAAAGTTAATAGCATCACATTTGATTTGATGATAAGTATAGAAGTTGACTTATGAAAACTCTTTTCGGTGGGTGGATATGGATTTTAACTCATTTAGTTTCATATATAATTAGTGGATGGAAATAAAATCTTCATTCATAAAGTAAAATGAATCATTTAACTGATAGTGCAAACGGTATAAACGAATAGAGCAATCACGTTATGCATAGCGATGCACAAAATCATGCATCGCTATTCAAAACCACACAACCCAATGCACAATACTTCCAAATCGATACATCTCTTTTAGAAAAAAAAATTAAAATTGAGCGATGAATATTTTTATATATTACTTATATTTTTATGTAAAATTACACATAATTAATTTTTTTTTATTTACTCTTTGATAACGTAATAAGATATGCTTATAATTTTCCTGCATGAAGTTTCCTCTCGAACAAAATTTTTCAAATTAATGAACAATGCAATTATATTCCTTTGCTTTTTCATTAAATAAACATACTTAATTATTTGTACTCACACAAAAATAAGAATGTAAAAAAGACTTGGCATCGTCTACAAGAACCGAGGGAGACATTTTTCAACTACACTCACTAATAATAATGTAAAAAAGACATAGCATTGTTTTGATTGAAAGTAAATTTTATAGCGGTTATCGACTCTCCCATACTTGGTGGCATCACTGCAAACCGGACTAATTGCATTGCACAAAAATATAACTTCCATTAATCGGTCCCACAACAACCTCTGCTAACTTCTTCCAAACCTACCAAAATAAAATCAACCTCTGCTAGTTTGATTGCACATCATTAGGGTTGGCGATTTTGTGGGTCGGGTCGAGACAGTTAACGGGCTAAAATGGGTCATATCCCATTACGACGCAGATATTAAGCGGGTCGAGATATGTTGGGTCAGAACAGGTAGCGGGTCGGGATGGTTCGACCATTCTCACCACACATTTTTCGCCAAAAAACATACATTTTCATAACAAAAAATTTATGGGTCAAAATGGGTATTGGGTCAAAACGGTTCGATCCATGGAAATTTCCCAGTCGGGTTGGGTAATTTTCAGGTCGGATTGGGTGGGTTAACGGGTTTTTGGTTGAAATTGTCAGCCCTACATATCATAGTAAATCATATTGACAAAAACATAGGAAATACCAACCCACCGTGTCTTGGTGGGTTGAGTACCAGTGAGAGAATAGGGCTCAAATCCGTAAGACGGTCATACGAGAGACCTATATATATTTCCAGAAAACCTTTGCATGTTCAAATCATGTGTGGAGGATGAGTCACGTACCAAATTTACTATGTTCTTGAATCATGTCAATAATAAGGCTGTAAAAATCTGCATAAACAACGTTGCTATTGCCTTTCTGCATAACCTTTAATTTATTTTGTAGAAGGTTGTTAAAATCTCTTGCCACTGAATTCAATCTTCCAATGCATTGACGGTGAAAAACTAGATTAACTGAATTGACTGTGATCATAGCTGGTAAGCATCCTAAGTAAGTTCCTTTGACAAGCACTTGCAATCTATTGGGAAGATTGAAGTAGCAGAAGTCTTGCAAGGAAACAGGTTCAAGTCTACCGATTAAGGACTACCGGTAGACTTGACTGAATACTCAAGTCTGCAGTTGAGGATATAGGTAAAGGAAATAGTAAACAGTTCAAGAGTAAACAAGCAGTAAAGGAAGAACACAAGTATTTGGGATGGTTCACACTATAAAGAGTGCTATGTTCACCACCAAAGCAGTCAACCTTGGATTTAAAAGTACACTTATGTTTTCCACTAGTTCTATTACAAGAAATATACCCAATATGCAATGGATCGTGTACAAAAATATTGACTTGTGTTTGGGGGTTTAAGAATTAAATATCTGGGTAAACAAGATATTTAATTCGTGCAGAATAATAGTTATGAAGGATAACAACAAGAAGTTAAAAGATAAGTGTTGATGCAGGTCTTCTTGTTGTTGTCGAGGACTTCTTGATCAGTTTAAGATCTCTTGAATGCACTGAGTATAAAGACTTTGAGTTGTCGAAGATTTTCAGAGCATTTCGTCAAGTGTGTTTTTCTTCAGTCTTTAATGGAGGTATTTATAGCTAGAGCTTTCTGGAGATCCGTTGGGAAGACGAAGTGTAACTGCTCTATTAGGTTGAATGCATTAAATGCATGGAGCTGTCTTGATGGTTTCGTCTTCACTGTTACTGAGCAGGGAGTAGGTGCAGAGACATTTTGCGGAGACTGGTAGGAGAGCAATCCAGATGTCAGATCTGCAAGAGTTGGTACAGATTGTAGGTGACAGTTGTAGACACCCCAATTTCGTACCCCTGGTATGTGACATGACATAAAATATCAAGACCTGTTAAAACATTAACAAATGTCAAGTTACAGGGTCAAAAATGCAAAAGGACAAAGCAGGATGCGCAAAAAGGCGAATTGCAGGGACTAAAGTGTTCAAAAATGCCAAGGTTTGAAATTTGGGCGTGGCTACCCACCAAATTGGGCATGGCGCCCAAATTTGCTTCCTGCCACTGTTCATCCATTTTGTTGTCGTAATTCACAACTTTTCCAGCGCGGTGTACACCCGTTTGATGCAATATTTGGAAAATGGGCGTGGCTACCAAAAGAATTGGGCATGGTGCCCAAAATGAAAGAGGATGGCGCCCAAAAATGCTTTCTGTCTGCTACAGTACACAAAACTTTGCCGTAAAATGCAACAAATTCAACGCAGTGTACAATCAAATGGAGCGCAGTGAAGGAATTTTAATTCCTCCGATGTCCCTGATTCAGCCTATAAATAGAGGCACCCAGCTCCTCATTCACACACGGAAAACGATTTCATTCAGCAAGCTTCTCCGCGTTAACGTTACGCTGGAGAATTAGAGAGCGATGTGAGATGGTGAGTGATCACCTCAAAAAGCCTCGAAACTCTGCCAAACCTCCGCCAAACACAAAACCAACTGGTAGAAGTGTACCTTAGCCCCCCAGCTAGGTATCCACCCTTTTTCCCGGTCCAAAAATCGTGGAAAGATCAGTTGCTCTGCCCGATTTAAAAGGCCAAATCGCCAGAAATAAGCCGTTATTTTGCCCGATTTACCTCAAGCCAACAAACAACCAAACACAAGCATTACTGCCCAAATCCCTAGGCAGTAACTTTCGAGGAAGCGATCACGCCCAAATTCACACAACACACAACACACAACACACAACAACAACAACAAAAAAAAGACTCTCTCACTCCGAGGGACAGAGCAAGCACACCCTAGGCTGTCTGTAAGTTTATTTTAAAGTCTTTCATTTTTGTAAAAGTATTATTTCCAATCCGGCCCAATGTAGATATACAAGTAGTTGTGCTGCCCGGATTTAGTTAGGAAATAGTACTAAATATAGCAGTTGTTATAGTTAAATATTTTCAGATGTAATTGTAATTATTTGCATTATTTATTCATTAAAGTCTTTGTTTGTAACAATATTATTTCCAATCCGGCCTAATGTAAATATATAAGCAGTTATGCTGCTCGGATTTTGTTAGGAAATAATACTAACTATAGCCGTTATTATAGCCAAATATTTTCAAGTATATTTGTGATTGCTTGTAAAAGAAGGCATTGCAAAATGCAGTAAATAATATAGATGTAATGGATGTATTTGTAGGCGATTAATGCTTTATTTATCATTGAATAAATATAACAAAAAGCATACTTTAGCCAAAAACCGTTTTGAGACCGAAAGGGGCGAGTTGGGTGCCTAGCACCTTCCCAACTCGTAACTTAGCCTCCGAACCCGTTTTCTTCATCTCGGTTTTCTTTTTACGGTTTTGCTTTATTTTTGCCTTAAAATAAAGATGGCGACTCTAAAACATTTTGGATCGATGGGGCCTCGCCACATCTTTTTTGCACTTTCACGTTCTCCCTAAAAAGGGAGAATGAGAATGGAAAGGTGATGTATTCCTATGTCTGGTATCCCTAAACAAGGGATAACTTGACATAGAAAACCCAAAGCACCCATAATGATCCGAAATAGGCCATAAGGCTATTTTCATAAAATCCATAGTGGGGGCGCTGCAACATCTTTCTCTGCACTTTCACATTCTCCCCTAAACAAGGGAGAATGGGAATGGAAAGGTGATGTATTCCTATATCTTGGTATCCCCTAAAAAAAGGATAACTTGACATAGAAATTCCAAAGCTCCCATATTGGATCAAAAATCCACTAAAGGCAACCGAGGCGCATTTCAACGCGCTATTCGACAGCACTCCTCCCGCACTTTTGATTTCGTCCTCCCCTAAACAAGGGAGGGTGGAACGGGAGCAGTGGATGTCACCGCATCCGCGGACGGACGCATCCATCTATCAGAGGCGCGGGGAGCAATTTTCCCGGGAACCCACAGTGGCGACTCTGCTGGGGAGATCGTTTTTATTTTAATAAATAAAAATGGAGGGCTAGACTCAGTAACCAAAACTTTTTTTCTTTTGTTTCTGGCTAAAATATGCTTGTTATATTAATTTAAACAGTTGAATATTGCGTTCCTTTAACATCCGTCACAGGTATATTTGTGGATATGATCCTCCATCTTGCAGCAGTTTCATTTCAAACACATCACAGGTATATTTGAAAATATTCGTATTTAAAAAAAAATTTGCAAAAAGTAACAAAAAAAAAAATATATATATATATTATTTTTTTATATATGTAATATTTTATGTGTAATATTATCCGGGCAGCACGACAAAAGGGCCGGGGCTTTATTTTTAAAATCTATTCATTTTCGGCCTTATATTAATTTATTCTGCTTTATTCTTCATTCTGCAAAATATATATATATACATATATGCATTCATTCTGTCATTTTATTTTGGGGATTAGGACCCATTTTCTAAAAATAGATAAATTCTCCGCTTTTCTTTCTATTTCTTAATGATATGCTTGCTTGCTCTTGCTCGAAATAAAAAGCCGAGAAAATCCACATACAACAACAAGACATGCTATATCTGTTTTATTTTCTATTTCTATATCTGAAAAAAATATTTTTTTTGCTTTTTAGATACCGCACACACGCGCACATGCATATAAATATATTCCGAACTGCTACCCTACACCATGACCAAACCTACCCCCTGCATGAGCCAACGTTAGATTGCATATAGATTTTCAGGACACTTCAAAGACCGATCGGTTTTTGCATTTTAGAAATGTGGGTCACCCCAGTCAAAAAAAATGTGCGCAAGTCATAAAAAATATGTGCGCAAGTCAAAAAAAAAAATCTCTGCGCAAGTCAAAAAAATACACTGGGGCTGATTTATTATTTTCAAATGCTCGACCTAGAACATTTCGAATGGTGGATCCCGAAAAGAGTATAGGCCCTTCGCCTGGGATCAGTCCGATCTCGGGGAGTCGAAAGGCAGGTGGAATACGTTGGTCCTATACTCTGGAGAAAGAATCCACTGTTCCAGGAAAGTCCTGAGACTGTCAAAATTAAGCAGGTGCTTATCCGGTCATTTTGTAGGGAAAATATTAAATTAATAAAACATACTAATAAAGGCACGCTGTACTCCAAACCCAGAAAGTCTTCAGCCAGCCTTTTTATACCAAGCCCATTTTCCTTAGAAACCTGGCCCGAATTTGGAAAAGCGTAAAATGATCGCCGATTGATACGGAAACAAGTGCGTAAATCGAACATAAGGTATCGAAACGCAGTCGAATAAGGGCAAAGCAGCTTCAGAGGTGCAGATCCGAGCGGTATGGCAACGAAAGTGAGCAATCGTACCATGGGTAGTATTCGAGGCTCCGGGGGGATGCTCCAACTTCGGCAATGCAGCAGTGGCTAGACCAAAATTTGGGTGCAACGACTGATCGTATAATGAGCCAAATGGCAAATCTGATACAAAGCTTGAAATCCAGTGGTGAGGTAATCTCTTCCCTGCGCAATTCCACGGGAAGCATCAACCCTCCATGTGCCTCCAAACCCAATTTCTCAGCCAAACACTAACCCTCAAATACCGCCACTACTCCAAATCCAAATCCTCCACCAAATCCCTACTACCCAAATATCAAACCTTACCCATCCTCTCCTCCATATTCAATCCAAAATCCATATCCAGCTCAAAATCCACATTCAATCTAGAATCCATATCCAGCCCAAAATTCCTATCCAACCCAAAATTCCTATTCAATCTTTTTTTTTCTTTTTTTTGGGAAACAGGGACGGCACCCTGCACAAATTTATTAAAAAACAAAAAAAAAACTACAAAGGAGGGGAACAACCAGCCTGACCCAAACAAGGGGGGGGACAAAGGAGCCTTACCTCTAAAAAATACCACCAACAAAAAAACATCAACGAGACCTAAAAGATAGCAAACCCAAAGCATCTTGTTGAAGGGGCATGGCGAACTTCCTGAGGGAGTTGAGAAACTATGCTAAGATCGATTCATCAGAGACTTGAGCAACAAAGAACTAATCTATCGCCAACCCTATTCAATCCAAAAATCCATATCCGCCTCAAAAATCCACATTCAATCCAGAATCCATATCCAGCCCAAAATTCCTATCCAACCCAAAATTCCTATTCAATCCAAAATCCATATCCAACCCAAAATCCATATCCAGCCCAAAATTCCTATTCAACCCAAAATCCTCATCCTACCCAAAACCAAAATCCTTACCAGAACCCTTACCAAACGCCTCCTCAAAATCCTTACCAAATACATAGCGAGCTAACTTGACCTTCCATAGTCTGCCGGCGTATGCAAAATCCAACTCCCCCTACCACCAAAATGGGCGAAATGGAGAACACGAAAAGTATGATGCTCGAAGCTGCAGACGAAAAATTTTCTATGAAGGCATTAGCGGCTGAAAACCTTCC
>CM028379.1:46909043-46943832 GCA_013146195.2 Codonopsis lanceolata
TGTCGAAAGAGCAGGTGGAATAGGAAGAAAGCGAAATGCATTTGCATATTAATTTGGTTGTTGAAATCTTTGTTGTTTGGGTATTGATTTCATGGGTCCTTTTCAGTGTGAATAATTGTGAGTATATTTTAGTAGCGATTGATTATGTATCTAAATGGATTGAAGCGATAACTAACCAAGACAAATGATGGTAAGCGGTAGTTAAATTTGTAGAAGACTTGTTTATTAGGTATGGGTACCTAAGGCCATAATAAGTGACCAAAGAACTTCGGCTTTTACCAATAAGTTATTGAATAATGTCCTCGAAACATGGATTGTAACTCACAAGTTAGCTACACCTTATCATCCTCAAACATACATTGAAGTAGAAGTTAGCAATAGACAAATTAAAAAGCATTATTAGAAAGAGCGTGAGGCCTAATCGTAAAGATTGGGAATCCAAACTTAAGGATGCTTTATGGGCATACCGAACTGCTTTTAAAACCCCGATAGGAATGAGTCCATATAGAATGGTATATGGCAAAGCTTGCCATTTACCAGTTGAAATTGAGCATAAGACCTATTGGGCTGTTAAAGAATTGAATTTAGATTTAACTTTGGTTGGAGAGGAAAGATTGTTTCAGTTGAATGAATTAGAAGAACATAGGTTGAATTCATATGAGAATGCTAAAACATATAAAGAAAAGACCAAGAAATATCATGACATGGGGTTAGCCAACAAGATGTTTCATCCAGGGATGAAAGTGTTACTTTTTAATTCTAGACTTAGGCTATTCCGAGGAAAGCTGAAATCTAAATGGTCTGGTCCTTTATAATTGTATGCGAATCTATCCTCATGGATGTTGATATTCAAACCCTAAAAATAATGAAATTTTCAAAGTTAATGGACAGACTCAAGCCATACCTAGAGCCGATGTTAGTTGAACGAACAATTGTGTTAATTCGTTTGGCTGACAATGAACCACCCAAGGATTAGGCTTGCAGTTTGGTCGAGCCAAAGACGTTAAACAAAGGTGCTAAGTGGGAGGCAACCCACTATTATGAATTTTGTTGCATTAGTAGTTAATTTAAATATGCTATTCTTCGTTAAATGTGTTTTTGGACATTTAATTTTTAGTTAAATATGTCAAAATTCAAGTTTGGGGGAGAAAAGCATCTTAGTGTTGTATTTATATGTTGCTAATAATTTTAGTTTAGAGTTTTTGTTAAGTTTTTGCAATACAGGAAAGTCAAGAAACATAACGGAAGTTAACGGAAGGGCTAAGCTGCAAAAGCTTGAAAAGGATGAAACATAATCAGCGATAATTACGCTCACCTTGCGGATAGGTGTGGATGACCTGCGACCGCAAGGCCCGATAAATGCGCATCTCGTGCAACGTGCGATCGATACATGGGAATCGGCGAATTTGAATCGCATAAACTGCCGACCTTGCGGTCGCAAGGTGTGGCAGACCTTGCGACCGCAAGGTCCCTTTATTTAAACAGCGCCGGACTCATTTGTAGAAACAACAGAATTATTCTTCCTCTCCTTCAAGCAGTGCACATCAGCCTCTCTCTCCAAGAATCTGGCGATCCCTGAAATTCTTCCATCAATTTCGGCTCAACCTCAAGAGATCTCCTTCCCCTTCATCACTCTTCATCTTCTACCTCTCCATCTCCTCTCCATTACACTACATTTGAAGATTGAAGAGGCTTTGAAGCAAGGAGAAGCAAACTCAAGCCGACCCGCTCAAACTCCGGCTGCTCTAAAATTCTAAGGCTGCAAACAAGTAATCCTAACCCCTCTCTTTATTTTTTACGTCAAATTTGTGCATGTTAGGGCGTTAGATCTTTTTGTACGTAGATATATTTGCATGCTTTAGAAAATAATTTTTAATTAAAAATTTTGAAAATTTATTTTTAACTATTAAATAATTAGATTTTAAATTTTTGCTCAAAAACAAAAATGTTTAGAAAGCGTAGAAATACCGGTGGTTCCACCTCCCGCCCTGTTCAGGAGGAGGAATCTAATTATGACCACACCTGATTTGTGTCCTACGAGGCCTCTAAAAAATATGCGGTCCAAACTCTCCAAGTCCTTGGTTCCCGAGAGGGGATTCAAGGCTGAAGAATTTGGCCTCCGTCCCAACTTTACGGCCCGTAGGTGGGGGCAATTGACCGACTCTCCGGACAAGGCAGTGGTGCCTATTGTCCGCAAGTTCTATGCCAATGGCCGCATTGGCATAGAGGGGGGTGTTTTAGACACTGTTAATGTTAGGGACGTTATTGTAGACTTTTCGTCCCAAAGCATTAACAACTATATCGGCACATCGCCCTCCCTCGAGGTGGTCAATGCGACCATCGCCCTCCCTGGTGTTGTGTGGACCCAAAACCGTAATCCACCCTACGGTCCACGCACCATGGATGAGTCCTTCCTTCTGAACACGACCAAGCCCGTGTTCAAATTTATTTGTGGTCGTCTCATGCCCTCCAGTCACCAACATACGGTGACTTGGGAGAGGGCTGTCCTGACTTACACCATCATGACTGGTGGGTCTGTTGATGTTGGCCGTCTGATCAATGGCCAAATCAAGACCCTTATTAGAGGTGCTACGAATGCGGGGTTCGCGTTCCCGCATTTGATCACCGAGTTGTGTAGGAGGGCAGGCGTGAGATGGCCCAGACACGCGGAGAGGCTTAAGGCTGGTCCGACCATTACTAGGGCCATTTTGTTTGAGCAACAACAGCAGCCGAGAGTGAGGGTTCCTCACGAGGAGGAACCCGAAGAGGAGGAGGAGGACCCACTCGTAGGGATCTCCAATAGGCTAGAAGAGGTTTCCCTGGAAGCCCAAATGGCAACTCAACAGTTGGCACAAATTCGTGCCGACCAAGAGCGGCTATTTGGGTGGTTTAACACAGTGGGATAAAATGTCTCCACTTATTATGGGTTGCCTCCTGGCACGATCCCCGAGTTTCGTCCTCATTCGTTATTTCCGCCCGACTCACCATGAGTCGAGGCCCAAGTTCCATCCTCTTTCGTTAGGTGGGCCTGCTATTTCCTTTTGATATTTGTCCTTCCCCATCAATCTCCTCATATGTTCCTCAATTTTGAGGATAAAATAGAAATTAAGTTTGGGGGGGGGATTCTAAGCTTAGAGTCTTAGCAGGTCCTAGCCTAAGGAGGAATGGAGTTGGGCTATGTTTCTAGGGTGAAGAAAAATTTCTTTTCTTGATGACCATTTAACTCTTCACCCAATTTTCCTGTTTTTAATTTTTTTCTTATTTTCGGAGGTGTTGCCTTGACCAGAATACACTCACATTGGATGCTCGTGGGTTCCTCTTGTGGACCATCATCAATTGTGTCATCAACATCTCCAAATTTCTTTTAAAAAAAATTTAAAAATTTAAAATCAAAATAAAAAAAAATCAATTTTTTTTTTTAATATTTCAAAATTTTCATCATCGAGTTTAGGTGTGGTAATGCTAGTCGTAGTCGCTGAGGAGTTAATGTAATAAACCGCATAGCTAGTCCGTAGATCCCTCTGGAATTTACTTGATTTTACAAAACTTTTACTTTTCTCCAAATTCTTCATGCACCTACACCAGTCATAATTATGGATTGATTAGAATAGTTTTACAAAGTCTATAGCACCTACTTCATTACAACAAGATATGCACAAGAATATGATGCATAGCCATTCAAACATAATTATTGCATTAAATTGTGACTTAGGGTCAATTGCATGTTAGTTAGATCCCTGGGATTTTTCTCATTTATATATCTCAAGCACACTTTCGAACCGTGTCTGCATGTTAGTCTCAATTGTTCCTTCCATCTGTCTTAGCGAATGCTTATGTGAAATCCAGTGATGCTAAACATTCAACCCCACAATTCTCATAGTTGATATGATATTTTGTGTGTCTTACTTGCTTTAAAAAAACTACATGATCATTTGGCATTAAGAAATGACTTAGGCCATCTTTGGATCGTTAGAGCCTAAATATTCCCTGACCTTTACTAAAAATATCCCTAGTGTCCCCTTTGAGCCTAATGAAAAAGAATGGAGTGTGCTAAGCACACTATTTAAACCCCCATTCACCATCGTTTCTATTACCCACAATAACTTAACCCTAAAAGCCTATACACTTTTAGCCTACCCTTTGAGAGAGTAGGATGTGGGTGGGAAATCGATTTTAGAGGACCATTCTTTTTAGTTGGGCTATTTTTCAGAAGACTTCTTTTTTCCGTTGTCGAAAAAAAAAAGGAAAAAGAAAAGAAAAGAAAATATGTATCGACGAAAAATAAAACGGAAGAAGAAGAGTGCAAAAAGATTCAAATGGAAGCATAGCTTTCAAGAGAAAATATGTTAGAAAAATTATTGCTGAAAAGAATGATGTGATATTTTTAGCAGTATATATTGCCAAAACAAGTTTGGGGGGGGGGAAAGAAGAAAACTGAAAAGTAACGAAAAGAACCCCTCCACTTGTAGTCTTTGCAGGTCCTAGCCTAAATAGGGAAAACTTCCTTTTGCTTGGAAGTATGAGGGATAAAGGGTAGTCTTACTCTCTTGCTTTGAATTCCAATCCATTTCCATCAAATCCCCCATCACCTTGGCCTTACATTACAATCTAAATAAAGACCTAATGATCTTCTTGCCAATGCTTATGATGTTTTAACTGTCAAGTAAGTCATATGAAATTGATCAAATACTTCATGTTCATTATTATTCGCCCTAAAGCTCATTGTGTTAGCATAATCTTAGCTATTACAAGTCATTGGGATAGGAGAGCATTGTATGTCATACATAGAAGTGCATGGGATGGATGTATAAGTTTTTGAAATCCTTGGGACCTTTCTTTCTGTAATAGACCGGGTTTGGATGGTAGATCTCATAATTCATAATGCATGATTTTCTATTAAACTTTGATTTTCATATGAATGTGGTGCTTAGCTTAATAAAACTGTTTTAGTTAAGATATTCTCTAAGACTGGTGATCACACACACACGGAGAAATTAGAAGTAGTAGCAGTTTTAAGAAAAGATCAGTTGGTTTTATGTGACTTAGCCTGTATATATGTGGTGAGCATCGAACTGAGACTGCTTTGCATGCCATGCTATCTAACTTGAGGCTGAAACCAAAAAGATTTTATGTGTATTGTTAAGCTTAGTTTTTATTTGCTTTTGTATTTATCAGTTTTTGTATTTATTTGCTTAGTCGAGTCACTCGAAAGAGTCTCCTTGAGTTTGTGGGTTTATAGAGGAGTGTAAATAGTGTCACCCTCCAAAAAGATTTTCATTTTTTTGTTATTATTGTTAAGTGTTATTTATGCTTTTGTATTTATAAGTATTGTTTACTCGTGGACGAGCAAAGTTTAAGTTTGGGGGTATTTGATCGATGTATTTTATACGTCGATTTTATATGCTTCTATAACTTAAATTATGCTATTTCACGAGGCTTTTGGCTACTGATATGTGTTTTCGGTGAGTTTTGTAAGTTTCAGGGTTTTTAGTGAAAATATGCAAAACTCCAGGGTTTTATATGCAAATTCCAAGAAGGGCCAAAGATGAAAAATGAAGAAGAAACGAAGAATGTCCATTCTGGATACCTTGCGGACGCAAGGTACCTCAGACCTTGCGACCGCAAGGTGGGCAGTACGTTTAAGAGGGCAGAAAACCAAGGGCCAAAGATACTGGAGACCTTGCGGACGCAAGGTACCCAACACCTTGCGACCGCAAGGTGGTCAGAACGCAAACTTTTCGTGTTTTCACAAAGAGATTCAATTGGATTACAACTTCTAGGTATATATTGAAGTCGGATGCCAATAGCCTGATAGAGAAAAACGGCTGGAAACAGTTTTGTATAGATTTTAGATAGTTTTTAGGTTGTATAACATAGTTAGATTGTGTAATTTAAAGTATTGAAGATCAAATCATGTTTCCGTTCATCTCCATGTGTTGTTCATTGTCTATGATGAACTAAATCATCCATAATGTAGGAGGTGGGAGGTAACTTGTATCGAATTTATGTCTTAATTCATATATATGTTCATTCAATACTTGTTGATTGTGGTGATTATCAATCCCTATATTATTTTGCTTTGAACAAATGAAAGTAATCGCAAATAATAAAGGCCTAGAGGTGCGGATAACTGCATGACCAATGTGCATATGTCGTACACTGGCTCACCACTAGAATAAATTGGACCTATCGATGCACGAGAGTGATAAGTTAGGGCCAGGTTCATACATGATCTAGGTGACAGATAGATCATAATCTAGGTGACAGATAGATTACTTGTTCTTGTGCTTAGGATATAGAATGGATGAATGTTGCAGGGATGGAGGCTGAACCAATAGTTCAACAGACTATATCTATCTTTAGTGAATGAACCCAAGAAATTGAATGACAAATATTATGAATTGAACATAAAGGAGATACAAGTGAAACCCAGAATCCTAGATTGCCACCTACCATAAGATCTTCATAACTGTAATTACTGCTAATTAGTTAAACATCCAAATAACAATAGTAATTTAGAATAAAATAAATATAAAAACCCCCTTTAGATTAATAATTTGCTATCAATAAAGTGTAATGTTCGTGATCTCTTGTCTCTGTGGATTCGACCCTTGCTTCCAATACTATTCTATAATAGTCTTGTCCACTTGCAAGGAAAAAGATTAAAATAAAACATCGATCAGTGATCTGGTAGGCTCCTCCCGAGGGTTAGAATCCTCAAAAGTTTTTGGCTCCTCTTGAGGTGATTCCATTTGAGTAGAAGACTTAGTAGGATTGGGTTGAGAAAGGGTAGAAGGTTGGGTGCCAGCAGACTTCCTTCACTTGCTCAGCTGCTGGACAGGAGATCCAGTAGCTTTATCAGCAGAGTTGATAGGGTCTGCTGGTGGCTTGGTCGATGGTCCTTTACGTAGTCGTCTACGTTTAGGCTTGGGTGAAGGAGAGGGTTGGTCAGATGATGGTTTTCATTTTGGGGTTTGGGATGGCTGGGGAGTGGAGGTTGTTGGTCCAGGGTGGGAAGGCTGAGGAGAAGATGGTTGTCCAACAGCGGCAGAGGAGCTGCCGGTAGACTTTGCACGTCTATTGGCTTTCAGTTCCTTCCGAATCCAATCTTCCTGAAGCTCTTCAATGTTGTTTTCAGCTTCTTTTCTTGCCTTGGCACCAACAGCAACTCTGTCCTTGGCAAAGATGTCTGCCAAAACCTCACTCTCATCTGATGAGAAACCAGCTGCCTTCCTGGCCTTGGCGATCTTAACCCTCTTTAGAATGTGTTCTGACTCGTCAGCTAGGTCTTTGGCCTCTTGATCGACGTCACGATCAACGGTCGAGGTTGCTTTCTTGAACCTGTCCATGGCTGCATGGATGGATGCACTGGCAGTATCATACGCTTCCATGTCAAACCGTATGACCATCATGGGAGTGGGCTCAGCTATCTTTTCTGAAGCAATGTTTGGTAGCCCTCTTTGCTGCCTCCTTCTATTCTCCCATTCAATGTACTTATTGAAGAAGGTAGCCGTCAACTGTCTGTCTTTAGAAACTTTGATAAGTTCTTCTGGATGAACGGCAGACTTGATCTGAGGCGTATCCTTTAGCAGGGAGTTGATGAGCCTGACAAAGGGTCTCTTGAAGGAAGGACTATCCTTGACTTTGGCAATGTAATTGTGGAGCTCATTGAAGATGATAGCACCGTAGTTGAGGCGAGTCCTCCGGTGAATGGCGTTCGAAAGGTTGAGCTGTTGAGCTATGAAGTTGTCATGGACTCCATTCTTGAACAGAAGGGATTTGTCCAGTAGATGACTAGAACATAATACGCCCAGGGGAAAGACGTTCCTCAGCATTTTGCCTTGAGGTTCCCTTGGAGTGTTGGTTCCCCTTATTGCTTCCCAGGCTCTGTCAGCCTCAGTAATGGATAGCTCCATGTCTCCGCCATAGTGAACACCAATAACCTTGGAGATTACTTTGGCAGAGAGAGAAAAAGGAAATCCACGAATCCATCCTCGGATGACAGACGGAGTCTTGGGGTTGATTTCCATTTGTGGTAGAACTCTTTAGCGAGAAGGATGTTGTAGTCGTCATTGTGGAGAAAAAAGAGGGGGAGAATCCCGGACTCGTTCATGTCGTCACACATTTTGGCTCTGGCAGCAAATGTGCGAACTTTCTGTAGGTCAATGCACATGCCGAGCAGGTACATCTTGGGTTCCAGCTTCTGAATGATATCATGAGCAGCAGGATAGAGAGGAAACACAGGGATGTTGATGAAGGGGCTAGGGTGAATGACGCTTTTTGGGTCAAGCACCTTATTCTTGCTGGTATTAGACTTTGCAGATGCTTTGACCTACAAAAATCATTTCCAGGAATTAGGGCTTTTCTCGAGACAGAACAAACAACCAAAGATTTCATTTTTAAGAAATAAAATAAATTTTCGGACAGAAAAATTGAAACCCTTGAATGTTTGGATAGTTTAAAACAGAGAAACTTTAACATATGATTTGCAGAAAAATGAGTATTCAAAGTACAGAGAAAACTGTTTGTTTCAAGGTTTTGAAATGAACAACAATGGTGGAAACCATCAGGATACATAAAATGTCCTTTTAGATTCCTCAAAAATATGACTCAGAAGAAGAAATAATAAGCATAATTCAAAAGATAGTAAACTAAAGAGTAATGAAACACTTACCATTGTTGTTGAAAGGAAGAAGAAGCAAAGAATAGTCAGAAAGAGAGGAAGCAGTTGCAGAGAAAAGAGGAGGGTTGGAGTATAGAGAGAAAATCCGAGAGAGAGAGAGAGGGTTCGTAAAGGTTTGAAAAGGGCGGTTCAAAGTCTATTTAAAGGAGAGGAAAAGTCATTTTAGTGAACAAGGCCTTGGATGAGTGACGGGTGTCTTTCAGCCAGGCTGTAACTTAATATATTTTCAAGGTAATTAACAAAAAGTGACTTTTAACCCCTTTGCCTTTTTAAGAAAATCTTTACCCTGAAATAGACTAATAGTTGAGATACTAACCTGGTCTTAGAGTGGTTGAACTATATCATGAACAAAGTTAGTAACAACTAAGTCTGCCGGTATGAAACAAAGCTTGTTAAAAAATAATAAAAATAAATATTAAGTTGTAGGATCAATCATACCAAGATTTCTCATTAAATAAGCAAACATGGTTGCATCCAGTGGTCTGGTGAGAATATCAGCCAATTGATGTTCAGTTAGGAACATATTCCAAGCTGATGTTACCTTTTTCCACATGATCCTTGAGGAAATGATAACGGATATCAATGTGCTTTGTCTTTGAATGCATCACTGGATTCTTTGGGACTGAAATTGCAGAAGTGTTGTCACACATAATGGGACAATTTGCAATCTTGATGTTATAGTCCACTAGTTGCTGCTTCATCCATAATAGTTAAGAGCAATAGCTGCTGGCAGCTGCTGGAAGCAATGTATTATGCCTCTGTGGTTGAGTTTGCAACTGATCCTTGCTTCTTGCTTGACCATGAGACAAGTCTATTACCAAGAAATTGACAAGTCCCACTGGTGCTTCTTCTGCTAACTTTGCAAGCTGCATAGTCTGCATCTGAGTACCCAACTAGATCGAAGTTGTTCCTTTTCGAATACTAGATACCCAGATTTGTAGTGGTTGAAACATATCTTATGACACGCTTTGGCAAAGACATGTGGGTTCCTCGAACGTGCGCCGCGCCCGCCTTGGATAGGGTGCGCAGACGCCCCGATGCGGGACACCATTGCTCTTGTTCCACCCTCCCTTGTTTAGGGGAAGACGAAATCAAAAGTGTGAGAGGAGTGCTGTCTATGATAGCGCGTTGGAATGCGCCTCGGTTGCCTTTAGTGGATTTTTTATCCAATATAGGAACTTTGGGTTTCCCGCATCAAGTTATCCCTTTTTTAGGGGGTACCAGGATATGGGAATGCATCACCCTTTCATTCTCATTTTCCCATTTTTAGGGGAAAACGGAAAAATGCAAAAAAGGATGTTACGACGCCCCCACTATGGATTTTATTAAAAATAGACTTATGGCCCGTTTCGGATCACTATGAGAGCTTTGGGTTTCCCGCATCAAGTTATCCCTTTTTTAGAGGATATCAGGATATGAGAATACATCACCCTTCCATTCTCATTCTCCTTTTTTTAGGGGAAAATAGAAAAGTGCAAAGAAGGAGTGTTGCGAGGCCCCACTAGATCCAAAAAGTTTTAGAGTCGCCATCTTTATTTTAAGGCAAAAAATAAAGCAAAACCAAAAAAAAAAAAAGAAAAAACAGAGATAGAAAACGGGTTCGGAGGCTAAGTTACGAGTTGGGAAGGTGCTAGGCACCCAACTCGCCCTTTCGGTCTCAAAAGTGGTTTTTGGCTAAAGTATGCTTATTGTTATATTTATTTAGCAAATAAATAAAGCATTAAAAGACATGAAAATAAAACAAATACATCCATAGCTACATTATTTACGGACTTGCAGCCATTTCCTTACAATAATTACAAATGTATTTTAAAAATATTTGGCCATTATAACGGCTCTTTTACATAATATGTCCTAATCTAATCCGGGCAGCACAACGACTTATATTGACTACATTGGGCCGGATTTAAATAATAACTTTTATAAATAAATAAATAGATAAATAAATAAATAAAACGCCCTTAAAGGCTATTACCTTTTAAAGCGGTAGTGTGCTCGCTCTGTCCTTCAGGGAGAGGAAGTCTTTTTTTTTTTTGTTGTTGTGATTTGGGTAGAATGATTGCTTATTTTGGATGACTTTGGCTCGTTCACTCGGGCAGAATGACGGCTTATTTCAGATGGTTTTGGCCTTTTTGGTTGGGCGGAATAACAGCTTACTTTTTGTGTATTTCAGCTCATTACTCGGGCAGAGTAACGGCTTAGTTTATGGATTTTGGGTCGGGAAGTGGGGTGGATACCTAACTAAAAGGCTAGGGATCACTTATAACCGGTGGATTTGTGTTTTGGCAGAGTTTGGACTGGGTTTGGAAGCTTTGGTGGGCTACACACACTTATCTCACATCTCTCGCTAATCTCTCGGCGTTGTTGAGAGGCGGAGAGAATTTCTCAACGTTTCGTTGTCTTCGATTTCTTCTGCCGAAAGGGGAGCCCAGCACCTTAATTTATAGGTGGAGAGGAGGACTCATAGGGAATTACAAATTCCCTCAGTGCGCTTCGTCCGATTGTACAGCAGTCTTCGCGATTTGCACAATGCGTTAAGTATGAGGCCTACTGTAGCTTGGATGGCGCCGACACCACCATAGCATGGCGCGGCGCCCAATCACCTTTTAGGCCCCGCCATGTTACTATTTGAGTTCCATTTTCAGCACTTTCACCCCTCGCAATTCACTGTTTTGCGCATCCTGCTTTGCCTTTCGCATTTTCGACTCCTATAACTTGACATTTGTTAAGTTTAAGCAATTCTTGATATCACATGTCAGAGTCACATATCAGGGGTACGAAATTGGGGTGTCTACAGAGCCCCTCAACGATGGAGTCTACGGGTAACCCGAGGCTTACTGAGTAGACGAACATCGTTGATAAATAATAGACTCTCCAATTTCGTTCAATAAAAATGGGAGAGAAATGCAACATGTAACAGTTATAATGCACAGTTTATCATGCTGTCCAAACTCCATAACCTAGACATATTTAGTCGGTTATAACAGGTTATCGTAGTTTTTAAGCGAGATATGTAAATGAAGTGCTCTGATGGTCGGACCTACTAATGTAGGCTGCCTACGTATTCCTTAATAAAGGAAATCAGACCAAACGTAGTTCAGGCCAAAACCTAAACTACAAACAACGAGGATGTCATGTCCTTCGGGTCAAAACCCGATCAAGAACACAACAGGAAAAAGATTTTCATGTTTTTCGAAAAAGCCGTATTCAAACGGTCGAGAACGGCCGCCAAATACGGTATGAAGATTTGAATGTTTTTCGGAAACCATATTTCAACTGGTTCATACCTTGTTATCGAAATATGTTAAGAAGAATTTTCAAAAATCTGTGTCTGGCTGGTCAATACCTTGTTTCCGAACACAAATACGAAAACTTTCAAATTTTCCGAAAACTACACTCGACCGATCAAAATCTGTCATCGAGCACGACAAAGAAAACATTCTTCTAGTTTTTTCGAAAATTGTAAAAAGGATCATTATTTTTCCTTCCCTTTCTTCCCACTCTCTCTATTTTTTTTCAATATTTCTCTTTTTTGTATTTTTGAAATATTCCTCTTTTTTTGTGTTTTTGAAATATTCCTCTTTTTTGTGTTTTTGAAATATTCCTCTTTTTTGTGTTTTTTTTGTTAAAACAAAAACTCATTTTGAAAAAGAGTTTTTCTTTTATTTGAAAACAAAATTTTTTCTTTATCTTTTTTATTGAAAACAAAACTCATTTTGAAAAAAGAGTTTTTCTTTTATTTGAAAACAAAACTTTTTCTATTTTTATTGAAAACAAAAACTCATTTTGAAAAAGAGTTTTTCTTTTATTTGAAAACAAAACTTTTTCTTTTTTTATTGAAAACAAAAACTCATTTTGAAAAAGAGTTTTTCTTTTATTTGAAAACAAAACTTTTTTATTTTTATTGAAAACAAAAACTCATTTTGAAAAAGAGTTTTTCTTTTATTTGAAAACAAAACTTTTTCTTTTTTTTTCTTTTTATTGAAGAAACAAAACTCATTTTGAAAAAGAGTTTATTATAGAGTCAAGGTAGGAATACTTTACCTTTCTTACCTTTCGCGCCCAAGTGGCTGCCGCGGATTCAGCTGATTTCGACATTTCTGTCACTCTTGTTTTTTCAAGCCAAGGACTTTATTATTAATTTTTTCTCCTTTTTTTCTCTTTTTTTTCTTTTTTTTTTCTCTGCCGCCTGAATTTTTTTTTCTTTTCTGCTTATTTTGCGGCTGACCTGCTGGGGATATTATTTCTCTTTGTCCTTGGATGGATGGCCATCAATTTTGGTTAACAAAATTAATTTTGTTAACTTTTCATTAAGCTCAGGGGCCATTTTGGAACTTTTGGAACTTGAGGACTTAAGTGTTGTAGCTTCAAACTTCGGAGGGGGGAAAAGGAAAAAATCCTTTTTCCACCCTTATTATGGACGGGGAGTGAGGGAAAGGAGCCACTGCTCCTTTCTTCTTTCTCTCTTTCCTTCCTTCAGCGACCGCCATTGTTGCCCATTTTCTTCCTTTTCTTATTTTCTTCTTATTTTCGCTCTTTTCTCAATTTTTCTTCGCCAACTTCAGTGTTTTGTCTAGCAGATGGCGTCTTCTTCTCGATCGAGGAAGGGGAAGGCTCCAATGCACCCAGAATCTGATGAAAGGAGGAATGAGTTTCCTCCCTTGGTTCGAAATAAAATCAAGTACCGATACTCCACAGATGACTGGGGCAACATTCTTCGAGACCGGAACACTCACGTGTCCAATCTTCCTCCTACCACTGTAAGTTTCTTTCTTCTTCTAGACTTGCCTGGATATACTTCAGATCTGCTAGATTTCAACATTGTTTGGTACTTTTGGAGCACTCCTGACTTTATTAATGATGTTTATGCATGACCTATTTATGCCTAAATGATGTAGTTAGGTAATGATGCATGAAATTTACGTGATTTATTCTTGCGATGCATGATTGAACTAGTAGTCACTATTTGACCCTACTATGCATGACTTATACTATAAATGCAAATTGGGCTAAATGATGCATGTTTTACGCTAAAACACATTTTTGCATGTAATATATTCACGAGACAGACTTTTTGGAATACAATTCAAATTTTCTGAAACACATTTTCGAGCATATTTTCGGATGAATATAGGACAAAACAGATATATTTTATGCCCTTAAATTTATTTTTCATGCATGCTTATGTTGCAGGGATATAGTAAATGTCATAAGAATATTTATTTTTATGATTGGTGGCATTTTATTTTCTTTTTAGCGCACCTCTGATGCAGCTTATTGGACAATAAAATGCACATGATGGATGCATGTACTACTTTACTTGATACAAATGCAATGTAGAACAATTATATGATGATTATTATAATGATGCATGAATGTTCTTTTATTTTACATGTATATGACAAATGCAATTATGCAGTACTCATATTTAACGTATATTTTTATGATGCCTAGGATGTAAAAAATGACAATTTGAATGTAAAATAATACATACAATCTTCTCTTTTTTTTATTTAAAATACATACTTAAATGTATTTTATTTATTGAAGGAATGTAAAAGAATACAACATATGTTTTTGAAATACACATTTTTTCTTATTTTATATTTTATTAAAAGAAACTAAATGTTTATTTACATGTGTATTTATGTACGTGTATATTATTTGTAAAAATGGTAAGTGTTTATTTACATCAAAAATGATTTTTTTAATAGTCAAAATATATGTTCAGATGCACAAAATGCCTCTTTATTTACTAAAAGGGTGTAAAATAATATGACATATATTTTCAAAATACGCATATATATTTTATTTTTCTTCCTTACTATTAAAGAAACTGAATTTATTTACACAAGTATTTACTTTTGTTTTTTTTAGCATGCTGCAATTTTATAATACAATGCATGCAACATGTTTATTACTTATTTATACTTATTTATTATTGTTACTTATCAAAAACTGTATAAGGAAAATAAGGACAATGGACTTACCTTTTTCCCCCTTCTTTTTTTTCTTTTCAGTTTTGTAGGAAATTTAAGAGAATGCGGGCTTCATGCGCTAATGTTATGGACATTTATGACATGTTGCCCGAGGCAGCACAACTTTTGGTGGAGGGTTCTAGTTTCAGTACTTTCATGCACGCCTTCTGCCACTTCACCAGCTATCTGCCGATTTTCGACGCGCTTCGGGACTTCTTGTGGGACACCACCCATACCTTCCATTTCAGCTGGGGGGAGGCTACCATGACCCCGTGTGACTTTGGCGCTATTACTGGCATTCCTACCAGCGTCGGGGAGACCCTGGCTCCGGATTTTACTCTCCGTCGGCGTAGAGAGGAGGTGGTGGACCTCCTGGGCTTTGAGCTGGAGTTTAAATCGACGGATGAGATCTTCATTGGCAGCGTACGGAAATGGCTCTTCAGTAATGCCGGGCGGGTGTCGGCAAATGACATGGCTGCCGTGACCCGAGTGGCTAGAGCGTTTTTATTCTTCTTTCTTGGGACATCGCTCTTTCCCAACTCCTCTACCACCCTGCGGGTTTCCGTCCTGGCTTGCTTAGCTGACTTTGAGCAGATCCCTTCTTATGACTGGGGACAGGTGGGCTTAGCTGAGTTATATGCTTCCATGGACAGAGCCTGCCGGAATGATTCGCCGACCCTGAATGGATTTGCCCCGGCGTGGGAGGTATATGTCTTTTCCTGCTTTTGCTGCTTTTTTTATATATATATATATACTCTCTTTTTTTTATTACATATATACTCTCTTTTTTTTTCGCAACACAAATTTCTTCTTTTTTTATTATTGATAACACATTATTTTTTTATTGCAGGTCTGGGCCTTCTCATTTTTCCATTTTTCGTCGGGTCCTCTCATTCAGCGCGTCCATTAGCCGTCGTATCTGTCCCAGTATGTTGATGATAACAGGGTCTATCCAGCCCAGGATGGTGGTTGCAAGAGTAAGGAACGAGTGCGGGAACGGATTACGAGCTCGAGTCTTGGTACAGTGCACTTCCTTCCTTGGGAGGGCCTGGAGGGCCATTATGCAGTTGCTTTGGCACTTAGCCGCTGCCGGATATTGATGGTTTCCATTATGGTGGATTCCTTATATATGGGCGAGCGGGTGAATTGCCAGCATCAATCCATTTTAGTGCCTCCAGTGGTGCCTCCTTGGCCTCTCTTCTGGGTGATAGAGCCCGATTAGCTGCCAAATAGGTATCAATACCTGGCGAAATACCTCATGCCAGCAACATATTTTCCAATTATGGCGTATGAGGATTTCCTGAGATTAGTGTTGCATCCTCCTTTCCCTGCTCCTACTGTGCCCAGGTGGCATTCTTATGCCTCTGCCAGACCAGGGCCTTCCACTTCATCTTTCGACGAGAACCTGATGTTCACAGAACCTGATGATATCTTCTTTACCTTCCAGTATCAGTGGGGTGGTCATACGGTAGAGCAGGTTCTTCCTGATGTCGAGATTCCCGACGAGCGTCGGCTCCCGGAGCAGGCTCGTTCGGTAGACACATTTACCTTTATTGTCTCTTATTTTTTTCCCCTTTTTTTTATTATCATGCACACATTTTTTTTTCCATCATTCTTTTTTTTTTTTTTTTTTTTTGTACATGTCTATCATTTTTTTTTGAGACTAATATATTCTTTTCCTTGCCTCTAAGCCCTAAGGGGGTGGCCCAGTGGTAGACATGAGGCCTCACAAAGTGTGAGGTCTCAGGTTCGATCCCTTCCCATGCCCCCCTTAGGTGGAAAAAAAATATATTCTTTTCCCTGTCTCACCCTTTTTTATAGGTGAACGTGTCTACCTACAAGAAGCTGATGCGGGCTTTTTCAGCATTAGCAAGCTTTATCAGAAGCTTGCTGACGAGTTTTCTTGCAGGGGGAGCAGCACAGTGCGGCGGGCCAGATGTCGAGATGGTGATGATGATGTCGGGTCGAGCCGCGACCGAGGTAAGGGTCGGGGGTATAGAGCTGGTGGCACAACGAGTCCATGGGTCATGGGTGGTGGCCTTGATAGGAGCCAGTCGTCCCGAGCGCATTAGCTTTTGATTCCTACAATTATTACTCTCTATTTTCTTTTTTCTTTTTTTGTATAAAAGAAACCTGTATAGACATTATTATATAATGCGATATAATTGTATATGATGCAAAATATCACACATGCAAATTCAAATACACACGGAAAATAAAGTTATACCAAACATCTAAAAGGTAATGGCACGATGTAATCTTGGAACTGGAGTTTATAAGAATACACCTTTGGATCGGAGTGGGCTTTTCTGGTGATACGGGAACGGAGAGAGGGCCGCCTTCTCTTGTTTCTTCGGCGCATTGCGGCTTTTATACCCGTGTCCATAGCCCTCTTTTATAGCATCTCTCTTTTCTTTCGATCAGACATAGGAGCAGTGGACGATCGGACAGATAAACCAGGATACCAGGCAGATTTTCCGGGCACAGTAAAGGTCACATGGCGTGGCGCCAGGGGAAGCTCATGGTGGCGCCATGGGTTCTTCCTGTGCAGCCACTGTTCATCGCTATTCATGCACTGTGCACCGAACTGTCCGTTTCTTCAATTTTCGGTATAAAATCGGACGGAGACCGGCCTGCTTTCTCACCAGCTCATTCATTTTTCTCTCTTTCAATTTTTAAGCTCTCTTTTGCTCTGTCGCTGCCATCTCTTGTGCCTTATAAAATCCCTTGCATCTTTTTCATAAATGGCTATACGTATTCCCACGGCTTTGGAAATTGAAGTTTATGAGAATGCCTTGGATTTCTAGATTCTCTCCCTACGATCAAACGAGCGGGACTGGTTTGATCATCTCTTTGGATTTAGGTGCCTACTGTCTTGGAGGAATGTCATTATAAATTGGGACATGTTGAGAGGCTCCTCCAGGTTCTGGTCTCCTCAGGACCATCTATTTAACTTCGGCATGAATGAGATGTGCCCCACTTTTGAAGAATTCTGCGCGATGCTGGGGGTGGCACCTTCTCGTCAGATCGCAGTGCCTGCCTACAGAAGACGTCCATATATGGCTATCCGGGAGCTTTTTCACACTACCCGCCAAGCTACTCCAGGTTTCTTTAATGGAGAAACCTTTAATCTAATAGTCCTCTCTGAGGTCTTCACAGAATATAGGGAGGATGACGTGGACTAGCTGCGGCGTAGGCTGACGGCGCTCTTCCTCTGTCTGGTAGGGAGATATCTATTTGTGGGCCCACCCAGATTTGTCGATGTGCGAGTCATGGACCTTACATTACAGGCTCGAGATCGCCGGTTGAATATTGTCCCGGTGATTTTGGCGGAGACCTTCGTGGGCCTGACTGCTTTTACTGGTGGTGAAGAACTATTCCCTACCGGTAGCCCCATTCTGGTCCATATGTGGCTAGAAGAGCACTTTCTTTCGGTTCTGGCTCCCGTACCGCATGGAGCGCCATATGACCCAACACTTTATGGCGTTCGTGGACATCTTCCTCAGACCAATTACTCTGAGTTTGATTGGGCTGATCATTTTTACCGTCGGGGCTCCATGGACATAATCTAGGTAATTCATCATTGGGAGATCTGGCATTTTCTTCGACATTCCGCTGAATATAGTCAAGTGGTCATGCTGGGTATTCAGCTAGACCTCCTTTTACCAGCCTAGACCGGATCTTGCGCCAATTTGGGAGAGAGCAGGTGATCCCGGACATAACTTGTCTTGTATATATGGGAGTGGAGAATACTGACGAGGACTTGGGCCCCACTATTCAGGGCATGTGGCACCGGGATTCTAAGAGGCTGGAGGTAGCCTACGCTTTCGCGTGGAAGAGGATGGTGGCAGCCTTTGATATGTAGCCCCGACATTTTTTAGCCCAAATGGCGTGACATTGTAGCAATAAGTTCCCCAGGGAGTAGTGAATGAGGTTTTCTCCTGGTCTTCTACTACCATTTTGATTTGATTGTAGCCCAGCATACCATCGACGAAAGATATGATTTTGTGAGCAGCAACGGCGTCTACCACAATATCAATATTGGGTAGAGGGAAGTCATCTTTGGGCTACGCCTTGTTGAGGTCGCGGAAATCTACACAGATTCAAACCTTCCCGTTGGGCTTGGGAACGGTCACTATGTTGGACAACCAGATCGGGTATTTTACTACCCGTATGAATTTGACATTCAGCTGCTTCATAATTTCTTCTTTTACTTGCAGTGACCATTCCGGTTTAATTTGGCGGAGCTTTTGCTTAATTGACCGAGCATCCGGATATATGGGGATCTGGTGTTCAACGATGGCTGGGTCCAGCCCAGGAATATCTTTATAGGACCAGGCGAAGATGTTTACGAACTCTTTGAGGAGGTCAATAAGTGCTACCCTTTCAGGGCCTTGCAGGTAGCTGCCGATTTTGATTTCTTTTGTTTCATTGTTTAGCCCCAGATTGATAGTGGACAAGTCTTCATTGGCTGCTGATGAATGACGTTTTTCCTGGTGCTCAACTGACTTTACAAGCTCAAGCAAATATTTTTTATCTTTTGGGTCCATTTCATCAAATGACTCATTATTATAATTATTTAATGCGTCTTTTAATGTAGGTGCAACTAAGGAATAAGCAAAGACATGTAGATTATCATTAATAGCAAATTGTACAAGGTTATTTACATTATTGAGGACCTGGGGTTTGAGATCCTCAATTTTAGGGAGCGGATCGGTAGATGACCAATCCGTAAAGCTAGGAGAAGGATGGGGGATAGAATATCAGAAGCAGTCCACCAGATCTGTGGTCATCAAGAGCGGGCCGGTCATAGTATACCAATTCTGCAGAGGTTTATCAATAATAGGCTCAAACTCAGCAGGGAGCTTTTCATAATTAGTGCCTCCGTCTATCATACCCAGAAAACTGTCTCCTAGACTTTTATTAGAAACTCCTTTTATTGATGAGCCTATTTACAACACCTTTATTCTTGGCTAAATAAGTTCACTTGCCTTTTAGACCTCCTTGGCTTGATTCGTTTCAAAGATTCTTGTACCTGCCACCGTAATTACCTCATTGTCGATAAGATCTTGAATTGCGTTTCTGAGTGAATAGCACTTATCGGTAAGATGACCACTGCAACGGTGGTACTCACAATACTGGGCATGATTCCATGTAGCAGGCAATGGATTGGGCGGTTGATAATTAATAATGGGCTTAAGTATCTCATGGGCCCACAATGTTTGGAATATTTCAGACCTTGGGGCAGGTAGATCATCATAGTGCCTTGGAATTATTTATGTCCTCCCTTTTGACCTGGGCAAATTACCATATTGATGTTTAGTCAAATAGTTGGGTGGAGTTTTCTCTCTTGAATAATACTACACTTGGATTGGGCTGCCTGGACCCCGGCTTAAAGGAGGTTCCTTTTCTGGTACACAAATTATTTCTTTTGGAGTTCCCGAGGTCAATTGCTGAGAATAAGTATTTGAGGGATCGAGAGGAAGATAATTGTTGTTTCTCAGTTGTATTTTGATTTACAACTGTTCATACATTACATTAGTTTTATACATTAGTGGCTAATTGGGATGCGTATCAATTAGCGTGGCAACTATGTATAAAACTTCGCCACATAATAGTTTGTTTTTTAGGCTTTACAGGTTCAGCGGAAGACTTCAGCCATGCTTCACCGGAAGACCTTCAACAGAATCTAGCGGCAGACCTTGTCTGCACATGTTTAAGCATGACATGTCCCATCACCAAGACTTAGTAGATTAATTCAAATTTGTCCTTATCAGTTTAAATTTGAATTTAAACATCCCCTAACCTTTCAAACACGCCTGAAACAGCTTTCCGAAAAACAGGAAGACTTTCGCCTTCTAAACAGTGACAGAGTAGGTGAACAGACTGATACTTACAGTCTGTACCAACTATTGTAAATCTGAAATTCTGATTGTTCGGCTACCAAATCCTGCAAACAACTCTGCACCACTCCCTGCTCAGTATCAGTGAGGACGAAATCTACAATACAGCTCCATGCATTTAATGCATTCAACCTAATAGAGCTGTTACACTTCGTCTTCTCCAACGGATCTCAAGAATGCTCCAGATATAAATATTGTCATTAGAGACTGAAGAACTACAACTGTCCATCCTTAAATGCTCTGAAATTCTACAACTCTAAGTCTTTATACTCAGTGCATTCAAGAGATCATAAACTGATCAAGAAACCCTCAACAACAATCAAGAAGATCTGCTTCAACATTTACCTTAAGCTTCTTATTGTTGTTCCCCTTAAACTATTCTTCTGCATGAATTGAATATCTTGTTTATCCAGATATTCAATTCCCAAACCCCCAAACACAAATCAAATATTTTGTACATGATCTATTGGATACATTCTTTGAAATAGAACTAGTGAAAAACATAGTGCACATTTTAAATCCAAGGTTGACTGCCTTGGTGGTGGATGTAACACTCTTTACAGTGTGAACCATCTCAAGTACTTGTTGATCATTCCCTTGAACTGTTTCTTATTTCCTTTACTTATCTCTTTAACAGCAGACTTGAGTATTCATTCAAGTATACCGGTAGTCCTTAATCGGTAGACTTGAACTGTCTTCCTTACAAAACTTCCGCTACTTCAATCTCCTTAATAGATTACAAGTGCTTGTTTTAGGAACATATATATACGAAAAGTTTTTAAGTGTCTAATGAGCTATTCAATCCCCCCCCCCCTTCTAGCTTATATATATTATCGTTATCAACTGGTCCAAACAAATAGACATCTCGGGATAATAGAGTTGTATTGGTGCTAAATGCTAAGCCATTTGCAAATAATTGACGTCTTTTTATTTTTTGTTCGATTCAAAATAACTGTCATATTTGAAAACTTAAAAAAAAAACTTTTTTTTAATCATTTTATTCTTTTTATATAACTATTTTAATTATAGCCACATACACAAGATTTATATTTTTAATGTTAAACTATTTTTCATCATTTATCGTAAACAAAAGGTTTCAAAATACATCTTATTTGTATTGGCCTATTTTTATTTTTAGTTGCTTCAAAATTTTGGACATTTAAAAGCTCAATGGACATTAAATATCTAGTTTTTAACTTTTCATTATATCTCTAACCAAGTTGAGTCTTTTCACATTAAAGGGTACAAATGAGAATTCAAGTATTAAAAAGTGGTGTTTGAGGCATTTAGTGGGAATTTTAAACAGTGAACTTTTCGTTGGTATCTAATATATAAAACGAAACGAAGGAAGTAATAAGTGTCTTATTTTCTTTATAAAATCTATTTTTCAAACATATTTTTTAAAAATAAATCACATATTTCATTAGTTTGACATCACTAAAAAATAACTTAAACATGATAATAATACATAGAAAATGATAAAGATACATATTATTTTTCTATAAATTTTTCATCACAATCTATATGTCAAGCATACATGATGGATTATTGGGTATTATTATATGCTAAGCCAAGTAATATCTAAGCAATTATATACTTGCTTTACCTAAGTTGGAATGAAAAAAAATAGAAATCTAGCTTTGCATCGCAATGCGGTCACATCCAAGGGCAACGTGGGTGCATCAACAAGGGTGAAAATTTCGATAGTCTATTGGTTTCAATCTCTTTCTCTATTCTCATTTATTGATCTTGAATTAATCTGTTCATTATTTAAAAAAATCTTCCATTATATACAACAACAAGACAAAGTATTTTTGAGAAAAAAATATTAATCTCAAAAATTGACGTGATATGTTTACGTGCTATATTATCAAAGTAGTTTAATAAATGGACATCTTCACCAAACCTCAAAAATGCATTCAAGTCTTGACACTACATTATTAAAGTTGAAAATGTTTACGTTGTACATTGATAGAAACGTTGAGAGCAACAAGAGAATCTAGCTTACCCATGAAATCATCAATCCTATTGCAACTTGCAACCGTACCCATCTTTCTTTTACAAAACAAGATCCTTATATACTTTCTCCATCTTGATCTTGTTTATATTGGTCAATTTAATCTAAACAAATTCCTTAACAACCAATGTTTGATACCATTTATATCCTTATTTAATAGTATTAAAATTAAAATTATCAAAACGTAAAGAAATCAAATAAATGATTAATAAATATGCATTGAAATTTGAAGTAGTCACAGTTTTTTAGACAACTAAAAATAAAAAAAAAAAGTAGTAGATCAGTAAAATTGAGTCGGAGAGAGTAATTCTTTTGTCCAAAACATATAAAAAAAGAGTTGTATTTTGACTTTTAAAGTTCATTTTTTATTTTTCAGGTAAACCTTTGTTGTGAGTTCATTTACCTTTTGAAAAGTTCTGAAACAATGATTTATTTTAATTATGACCAAATTAAATGACTTAAACAAAAATCAAGAGATGGCCCTTCTTTTTTTTTTTTTTTCATAGAGGCAACTAGAGTAATTAGACACCTAACTGGTGGTACCAACCAATTGATGCACCATTTGTTGGCTTAGTAGGTAACATCTGATAGATATCTGTATAATAGTAGTGCCCTCAAGCCAAAGTTAGTGTTTATGTTTGAAAAGTCTAATATTAAGGGTTATATAATTAATATTAAAGTTAGTTATAATTACAAAAATATTAGGACATAATCAATATATTAATAGTAAATATGACGGTAAAATTGAAATATTATGGAGATGATAAACATAATTTGTTGAAAGCGGATTTGATCGTGGCATATCGTTAAGAAATAGGAATCCATCTTCTCGAAGGATATTATGTGATTTTTTCGTCTAACGAGAGTTTGCTCTCGCCATGAAATGACGAAAGTCGAAGAGGGAGAAGTAGTGGTCGGAGCCGGAGATCTTAATAAGAGGAAGACGAAGATTGGGTATTATTAGAGAAAATTTATGAAAATAAACTTATGCGGTTGAAAAAAAGAGGTATTTAAATTAGATATTTGAGAAAATGAACAAGGCAATGTTAGTTGCAAAAGGTTACAAGCAAAAGTCAGGTATTGATTATTTTGAAGTATTTGCACCGGTTGCTAGACTTGATATTGTCCGTATGATTATTTCTCTAGCTGCTCAAAATAGTTGGAAAATTTATCAAATGGGTGTTAAATCGGCTTTCTTGAATGACGTCCTTGAAGAAGAGGTATATGTTGAACAACCTGCAGGGTATGTTAAAAGAGACAATGAAGATAAAGTTTACCGGTTGAAAATGGTTTTGTATGGCTTGAAGCAAGTTCCTAGAGCTTGGTATACTCGCATTGATTCTTATTTTGTGAAGAATGATTTTCAGAGATGTCCGTATGAGCATTCTTTATATGTCAAATCGTTGCATGATGATATTCTTATTGTTTGAAAAGTCTAATATTAAGGGTTATATAATTAACATTAAAGTTAGTCATAATTATAAAAATATTAGGACATAATCAATATATTAATAGTAAATATAAGGATAAACTTTAAATATTATGGAGATGATAAACATAATTTGTTGAAAGTGGATTTAATCGTGGCATATCGTTAAGAAATAGGAATCCATCTTCTCGAAAGATATTATGTGATTCTTTCGTCTAACGAGAGTTTGCTCTCGCCATGAAATGACGAAAGTCGAAGAGGGAGAAGTAGTGGTCGGAGCCAAAGATCTTAAGAAGACGAAGACGAAGATTGGGTATTATTAGAACAAATTTATGAAAGGTCAGGATAAATAAAACTCATAACTGACGGGGTAATTCAAACAAAACTCATAACTGATGTGTTCATTTGTAACTCACATACTTGCGAATCAATCTGAATCGTCAGTTGTGTTTAGCACAATTCAATTAGGGCCACCAATTAAACCTTGATCTGTTTTATAATATATATATATTATAAATAATTGACTGTATTATAAATATTAGTATAATGTGTAGTTTTTTTATGTCATTGTGCATATGATCATAATTAAAATAGGTAGAAAAAGTAAAGATAAAGTAATAAAAGTATTTTTCTAAAAATAAAAGTTTTGAAATATGAAAATTATTTTAAAATTAACAAAAATGATAGGAGGACATTTTTTTTAAAATGGATGGCGTATCATTTTCACTACCTAATTTATTGAATATTTTATTAAGGAAGTAGTAATTGATTTCTTGTAATTTAAATTGATAAAAATAGAATCTTATTCTTTTATTTTTGTACTCTTCCAATGATGTAAGAGATGACAACTTCAATCCAACTACAAAAAAACCATACATGTACAGCATCATCCCTTTTAATAAAACATACTTATCTCTTAAAGGAGCCCCTTTCTTTTTTGGAGATATTCCAAAAAAAATGTTTTTTTTGTTGTTGAAGGAAATGAGTTTAAATAACATCTTTACTATTTTATTCCTCATTTAATTCAATCACTTCAACGAAAGAGACTCACTTTCTTCCATCACTACAAAGTACAAACTATATTATTTTAAGGGTAGCATTAGAAAGTGTTAGTTTAAAATTGTTTGCCTCAATTGTTGTGTTTAGCAAAGAGATTACTTTTAGAAACGGAGGGTGGAACACTTAAAAATGTAGGTCTTTTGTAGGACCTTGTTATGCATTTTAATTGTTATGCATTTTAATTTATAAGATGGAGCCTCAGTCTTTTATAGCTCAACTGATTAATACACAGTGAGTCGGGTAAGGAGGATACATCTTATAAAGATATCTGAAAGACCGTCTTACACAAGGTTTTGCCAACTTAAAAAAAAAGTAAACAAAAACATGTGATCATTTAGAGTTGGTCATAATTACAAAAATCATTGATGATATTAAAGTTGATTTTTTTTTGAAAATTGTATGAATAAATTTTTAGAGTAAACTTTTTAAGTGAATCATCAAAACACATAGAATAGTGGACTAAATTTGAATAGTTATTTTTAACCTGACTCTAAATCTTTTGTAACACTAGTATGTATATTTTCGTGCACCGAGTACCGTCAACTAAATCACAACATTTAGTTTACTTGAACGATAGACTAGGCGGTCTGATTTTGTTGGTGTAAGTTAGTCCTGACAATTACAATTCATTACTTATTAATCTACTTAATTCAATCCATTAATATTTAAAAAAGTTTTGACCCAATAATATTAACGAATCGAGTCAAATCATGTTGGGCCCGTTGCCCTTTTCGACACATGCTTTTTTATGACATAAATTTATATTTTTTGGGGGGGAAATAACCCGTTTTAATCCGGCACCCGCTTCAATCTAACTCATTCTAATTCAACTCATTTCAACATGTTTAATATTTAGGTTATAACAAATTTCAACTCGTTTCAAACCATTACTTATTATAACCTAACTCAGCTCATCCAACAGTGAGGCCTAATGTAAAACTTACCTAAGATTAAGCACCTTTCCCACGCCACATGCCCTAACCTACAACTAGGGGTGGCAAAATGAGTGTTTTGGATCAATGGATAATAGGTCATTATCCATAAATAACCATAGATAATGACCTATTATCCATTGATCCAAAACACCCATTTTGCCACCCCTACCCACAACCCACCAGACAGCATCAACAAAATGAAAAGACAAAAAAATATCCCACTTTTCAAATTAAATGTTTCCCATCTGCAACACCTAACAACTTAACTATTCGGAGACCAAAAGGATAATAGCGTTATATTATATATAGTTAAAGCCTCTAATAGAAAATCGAAAAAGGCATGAAGAAGCTACCCAAAACTCTTATTAATAACTTATATATATATATATATATATATATATATATATATATATATATATATATATATATATATATCGTTATCAACTGGTCAGACAAATGGCCATCCCACTTGCTGGACAATAGAGTTGTATTGAGAGAGTTGTATTGGTGCTAAATGCTAAGCCATTTTTATTTTTATTTTTATTTTTTAATATATATTAAAAATTCCTTTCTTGAAGGACGATTACACCCTGGGCCTAGTAAAGAAAGGAGTTTGGTATGGAAAAAACCCCACGCTCAAGAGGTAGTGTGAGTGCCCCAGGAAATTCCCCCGGATCGCGCGCTCCCTTGTTTAGGGGAACACGAGATTCGGGGAAGACATCACTCTTTTCATTCCATCTTCCTTTATTTTGAGAAAAACGAAATTAAAAGTACAAAAATAGTGTTTTAAAGAGCGCATGGAATACGCCCCGATCACTGAGTGTGCTTTGGTCCACTATGAGTGTTTTGAGTTTTTCTGTATATCATCCTCCCTTGTTTAGGGAAAAACAAGATGCAGAAAATGCAGTGCACTTTTTATTCTATCATCCCTTTTTTAGGGGAAAACGAAATTAAAAGTGCAAAAAAGATGTTGCAAAGAACGCGTAGGAATACGCCCTGTGTTGATACTTTTGTATTTAGATTTATATCTGCTCATACATTACACTAGTTTTATATTTCAGTGGCTAATTGGGCTGCGTATCGATTAGCGTGGCAACTGTGTATAGAACTTTGTCAAGATAGTTTTTATAGGACTCTCACAGTTCATGAAGACCTCCTTTAAAGCTTCACCTAAGACTGCTACAACATACAATCCAGACCTTACAATGTCTACACTTGTCAATCATGACGTGTCAAGTCAAGCATTTCTTAATGGATCAACTTAAATTTATCCTTATCAGTTTGAATTTAAATTGAGACATTCTCTGACATCTCAGACCCGCCGAAAGAAGCTTTCCGGAAAGCAGGAAGACTTTCGCGAAAAACGGGAAGCGCATCACCTACTATCTCAGAATAACTTTCACATATCTGACATCCAAATTGCCCAACTTCCAGTCTCTGCAAAAGATCTCTGTACCCATTCCCTGCTCGATATCTGTGAAGACGAAATTCTCGAAAGACATCTCCATGCATTTAATGCATTCAACCTAATAGAGCTGTTAAGTCTTCGTCTTCTCCAACGGATCTCCAGAATGCTCCTGCTATAAATGCTGCCATTAAAGACTGAAGATATACACTTGATAAAATGCTCTGAAAATCTACAACAACTCTAAGTCTTTATACTCAGTACATTCAAGTGATCCTAAACAGATCAAGAAGTCCTCGTCAATAACAAGAAGATGTGCATCAAACATTTATTTTTGTACTTCTTGTTGTTTTCATTCAAAGCTATTCTTCTGCACTAATTAAATATCCTGTTTACACATATATTTAATTCCTTAACCCCCAAATACAAGTCAATATTTTGTACACGATCCATTGGGAATATTCTTTGTAATAGATCTAGTGGAAAACATAGTGCACTATTTAAATCCAAGGTTGACTGCCTTGGTGGTGGAAGTAGCACTCTTTATAGTGTGAACCATCCCAAAATACTTGTGTTAATTCCTTTACTGTTTGTCTACTTATTGAACTGTTTATTACTTTATTTATCTTTTTCCCTAACAGGAAACTTAAGTAACCAGTTAAGGTCTACCGGTAGTCCTTATCGGCAGACTTGAACCAGTTTCTTAGCAAGTCTTCCGCTACTTCAATCTTACTTATAGATTGTAAGTACTCGTTAAAGAACTTACTTGAAAAGTTTTTAAGTGTATAATAAGCTATTCAACCCCCCTTCTAGCTTATTATTGTGCCCGTTGGGACTCACAATTAGTATCAGAGCTTGACTCTTTGAAAACTAGTTTTTCTGAGATTAAACTCTTGAGAGATTCGATCCAATGGCACAAACACACTACATGCGCCTACATCCACGCGAATGCGAACCACGTCCCCAATATTGGACGAAGGCCATTTCGATGTTTGGAAGGATAAGGTAATGCGTTTATGTACTCCATTGACAACAAGTTATGGAAGTGTGTACTTACAGACAACATGTACCAACGAAGGCCAACCTGAAGGCCAACCTTCTAGCCTCCATCGCTGGGAATCCTGCCGAAGTACCCAAGGAAGAATCAGAATGGACAGAGGACGACAGAAAACTAGTAGAGCTAGATAGTAAAGCAATCAATATCATTACCAGCTCACTAGAGACAAGCACGTACCAGCAAGTGATCCGATGTACTACTGCAAAAGAGATGTGGGAAGCTCTTGTGGAATACTTGGAAGGAAACCAAGACACAAGAGATAGCAGAAAATACACTTACATCCAACAGTTTGACTCCTTCAAAAAGGATCCAAAGGAAACCCTGAGACAAGCATACGATCGCTTCAGTGAGCTAATTAATAGCTGTTTTTCTCTTGGTAAAACCTATGACAAAAAGGAAATGAACATGAGATTTCTAGGCTCTCTAGGTAACTTATGGCATGTTAAGACCACTGCTATGAAAGAATCCAAAAACTTAAACGAGATGACTCTCCGTAGTCTCTACGCAAGTTTGAAGGTTTATGAGCTTGAAGTAAATCAAGCTCTAGAGCAGGACAAACAGTTTAGAACTGTGTCTTTGCCAGCCATGGTCCAAGAAGAAACCACTGTTGAAAACAAACCTTCCACTTCCTCCAGTGAAAATGATTTTCTCTCAGATGAACAATTTGCTATGTTTGTAAAACGTTTTCAAAAATTTGCAAAACATGGAAGGAAGGACACACACCAGCAGCCTTTTAGAAAGACTGGTGAAAGCTCATCTAAAGAAGAGCTTGTGTGTTACAATTGTAGAAAACCTGGTCACTTTGCCTCCAAATGTTCAAAGCCAAAATTTGAAGCATACCGTAGACCTACCTATAAAAGATTTCAAAAACAAAAGGGTATGCTGGCTGAAGACATAGAAGAGAAACAGGTTGCTACCTGGTTTGAGACTAATTCAGACGAGGAAGAGGATGATTGTGAGCAAGCTAACATATGCTTAGTAGCTCATAATTCAGGTCCCACCCATGACTCTGAAAATGAAGTCGAAGTCTCTCCTAGTCCCTTGGATAAAAGTGAGATCAACAGTGAGAACTTCAGTAAGGAAGAACTTCTCAAGGATAATCAAGATATGCTTGAAGAGTTCAATTCCTTTAAAGTAGCCTATGTAAAACTCGCTAAGAAGCGAGAAACTTCACGAGAAATCTCTGATGGTAGCTGAGATTCAAACTCTCAATAGCTGTCAACAAGAAAGTATCAAGCTCAAAGGAGAAAACAAATTTCTTTGTGACAAAATAGAGTGTCTTACTGAACATATCAAAGGACTTGACATGGAGAAAATTGTCTTGCAAAAGACAATTGACTCCTGGAACAGTTCCAAGGATACCTTCGAAGAAATCCTTTCAAGTCAAAAATCATGTAAAGATAAATCTGGCATAGGATATTCTGATGAGCCCAGTATGACATTCCCATCTGTCACAGAGAAAGGTGAATCCTCCGAGACTGCTAATGTTATCTCTTTCTCTAAAAAGACGTTTGGAAACAAGGGGAAACAAGGCCTTGGTTATTCAAGTGTTCCTTATGTTTACCCCAAAGCTCAGAAAGGGAAAGCCAAGATTACTAATTCAGATGAGAAACCTGAGAAAGTAACGGTAGAAAAACTAAAGTCTGCCGGCAACCTCTCTCCTAAGGCAAAGTCTGCTGGCGGTAGACCTACTAAATCTCTACCAGTGACTATCAAGTTTGTCTATGAAATAGGCAAGGCACATGTACCTGTTGAAAGTAAACTTAAAGGTATTCTACCGAATCCTCCTAAAAAGGTTATCAACAGACCATCCAAAATCAAGTCTGGTGGTAACATACCAAGGAAGATCCAAAAGAAACCAATTAAGTCTACCGACAACAAGCAAGCTGAACCAAGAATGGATGTTAAGAAAAAGGATAATCACAATCACTCCTCAGTTAAGGACACTGACAGTTCTCTATGGAATTTTCATTTATGTCATTCTTGTAATTGCCTAGGCCATCTGGCCCCAGAATGCCTGCTAAGGTTCACTCCAAAATCTGAGAGACCTAGTTCTCTAAAGGTTAGGCAGATATGGGTTCCAAAAGGTTACTAATCCTTAGGACCCAAAAGAAAATAAAAGGGACCTTGTTGCTTTAAATCTTTTTCAGGTATGCTTCATGGCTATAGATTCAAAAACAAAGACATCCGGTACGGGCCGGTGGATGCTCAAGACACATGACGTAGAAACGCAAGTCTACTCACGAATATAGGCTGAAGCGAAAGGTCCCACAAGAATTTTCGGAGACAATGCAAAGAGGAAAGACAATTGGGTATGGCTCAATCACTAGAGGAAGTCTCTCCATCAACAAAGTTTCTCTAGTGGCGCTTAAAGCACAATCTTACGAGCATATCCCAGTGCGACAAAGGATTAATCTCGCCAATTCAACTCTAACCTGCCTCATCAAAGATAGTGAATCTGCCCTCACAATACTTACACACGACCGGCAATAGACAAGGAAACGCCTATGTCGTGGACTTAAATCTTCTAGGGAGATTCTCCACCCTTTGCCTAGTTGCTAACAACGTTCGTGACAACAGCTTGGCTATGCACAAGCGCCTCGATCACCTCGAACTTCAAGCACCTCTCCAAGCTCTCCAAAGATGGGCTTGTCAAAGGTCTACCTTCCGCCGATCATGACAGAAATTGTAAAGCTTGCCACCTAGGAAAACTTTACAAGTCTTCCTTCAAAGAAAGTCTGTCTTGTCAACAAACGCAGGACCTCTTCAACTTCGTATGGATCTCTTTGGACCAATCACTACAAGGTCGGTATTTACGGAGACAAGTATACACTTGTAGTAGTTGATGACTACTCGAGGTTCACCTCGATTGAAACAATGACTTCAAAAGATGAGACATATGATCTAGTCACCGCTCTTTTTCGAAAGACTTCAAACTCAAAAGCTTGAAGACATTAGTGACATAAGATCGAGACAATGGCACCGAATTCAAGAACAACGGTGTAGAAAGATACTTTGTGATGACCATGGGATCGCCACAACTTCTCTCTGCAAGGAACTCCTCAACAAAATGGTGTAGCCGAACGGAAGAACGTAACACCGATTAAAGCAAAGAAGAACTATGCTAGCGTAAGCAAAACTTCAAAGTACTTCAGGCGGCGTCAACTCGCATGTTTTACCCAAAACAGATCCACAGGTAAACAAGTTTCATAATAAAACTCCATATGAAATATGGAGAGGAAGAGCCCCAAACATAGGATTTTTTAAAATCTTGATTTGTAAATGTTTTATTCTTCATAATGGAAAAGAATATAGAGGAAAATTTGATGCAAAATCCATTTGGCTAGGAGAGAGAATTTTTCTGGGTATTCAAACATTCAAAAGCATTTCGCATTTTCAATAAAACTCATTTAAAAATTTTAGAATACGTGCATGTTTCTTTTGATGAATATGACTTGTTAGAGCCAAGAAAGGCTCAGAATGTTGCTAATGATTCGATAATGATGAGACACGGTACAAATCAACATCTACTTCCACTCTCTTTAGAAATCCGCAGCTGAGACCCTTCCGTGACCGTTCCTGGCGGACTTGACTTCTGGATGCCGGTTCAACTCTTGTTGACCCGGAACCCATCTCTTGTCTTACCCCAAACACCTGCGAATCACTCATCCTTCTTGTTCACCAGAAAATGAAGGTTTCGAAGATCTATCTCTTGAACTTAGATTTTTCGGTGAATCTCCTTCTCAACCTACTCGAGAATTCTTAAGGGAAGAACCCACCAAGAGTAGTGATCTTCCTCAATCATTATTGAAACAAGAGATCATCTATTTCTCAAATCATTGGTGATCTCAACTCGAGATTAAATACGAGGAATAGAGTTCGAGATGAGACTATGTTTGCATTTGCATTCGTATCTAATCGAGCCAAAGAAGATTGATGAAGCTATTGGAGATCATAAGCGGATTGAAGCTATGCAAGAAGAGTTTGAACCGGTTTGAAAGATGCAAAGTGTGGAGCTTAGTTCAAAGGCCGATCGATCATCCAGCTTATCGGCACCAAATGGGTTTCTAAACAAAAGAGATAAGATGGGAATGTCACCGTAAACAAAGCTAGATTGTTGCGGCTACCGACAGAAAGAAGGATTGACTTCGATGAAACATTTGCTCCTCGTTGCTAGATTAGAAGCAATCGACTCTCTTTATTGCTATGCTGCTCATGGACTTCAAAGTGTATCGATGGACGAAGAGTGCCTTTCAATGGTGATCTTCAAGAAACGGTATATGTTGAACAACCTCCGTGCTTTGTCATTCAAGACAACCGGATCATGTCTACCGACTCAAGAAAGCTCTATATGGCCTAAAAGCAAGCTCCCGCAGCTTGGTATGAAACTCTATCCAAGTTCCTAATAGAACAAGGATTCGTAAGAGGAAGAATACACTAACCATGCTCATCCCAAGCACAAAGGTCATTCTCTTCCGGGTACAAATCTATGTGGATGACATCATCTTTTGGATCAACTAACCAAAGCATATGCAAAAGAGATTCGAGAAACCGATGCAAAGCAAGTTCGAGATGAGTATGATGGGAGAATTTACCTACTTTCTAGATCAGATTCAATGTACTTCCGACGCATCTTCATCGTACCAAACCAAATATGCAAAAGGAACTCATCAAGAAATTTGGTCTTGATTCAACTAAAGGATTTGAGACTAATGTCTACCGACGCCATCTTGATAAAGATGAAAAGGGAAAGCAAGAGAACATGACCAACTACCGAGAATCATAGGTTCACTTCTTTACCTTACCGGGTAGTAGACCTAACATTATGTTTTGTTGTTTGTGTTTGTGCTAGGTTCTCGTGAAAGATCCAAAGGAATCACATTTTCTTGCGCCAAATGTATCATCGATATGTTTCAACAACAACAAATCTAGGCATCCGGTACTCCAATACAACAATCCGATCTAGTTGGATACTCGTGATGTAGATTATGCACTCTCGAAAGTGAGCGCGTAAAGCACCCAGTGGACTTATCAATTTCTTGAAATAGACTTTTCTCATGGTCATGCAAGAAACAATGATTGGTTGCAAACTCCACCACGTAGGCGAGTAATATATTGCCGCCGGCAAATTGCGTTTCGCCTATTATGGATGAAGCAACAACCAGTGGACTATAACATCAAGACAACAAATTGTCCAATTATTGTGACAACACAACAAAGAATTTCAGTCTCCAAGAATCCGAAGGATGCACCTCGAGACAAAACACATTCATATCCGTTATCACTTCCTCAAAGATCATGTGGAGAAAGGTAACATCGTCCAAATATGTTCCAACTGAACATCAATTGGTTGACATACTCACAAAGCCACTGGATGCCACCAGGTTTGCTTATTTAAGGAGAAATCTTGGTATGATTGATCTTACTGCTTAAATTTCAATATCATAAAGTTTTTCATTCATACCGGTAGACTTAGGTTTATATTAACCGGAAGACGTAATTTTCCCTTTAACGGAAGACTTAAAGGTTAGTATCTCTACTTAGTCTATTTTAGCTAAAGAGGTTTTCTGAAACAATAAGGGGGTCAAGCGTAAAATCTTTTTTTAGAAAAATATCTTAAGTTCCCGCTTTTGTAAAATTTTCTTTAAATAGACCTTGAACCTCCCTTTCCAAAACTTCTGAAAACCCTTTGTCTAAAATATTTCTCTCTCATTCAAACCCTCTCTCTCTCTCTCTCTCTCTCTACATGCTAGCTTTCTCTCCATTTCCAAATTCTTCTTGTTTCTTCTTCTCGTCGACAACAATGGTATGTTATTCTCTACTCTACTACTTGTTTTTCATTGTTTACTGTTTAGTATTTCATCTTTTAAGATAAATCGTCTTGGAATACAAAAGGTCGCTTTCGCGTATCTGGCAGTTTCCGCCATTGTTGTTCTTCAAAACCTAGAAACTAACAGTCTTCTATGTGCTTTCTATACTTATTCTTTTTAGAATATCTCCTGTTATATGTTTCTCTGGTTTGCTTACACTAAACATTCAAGGGTTTCAAGTGTTCTTTTCAAAATTTCAATTAATTTCAGAAAACTTGAAATCTTTGCTTGTTTAACATGTGTGGTAAAAAGCCTAATTTCTGATTGCATTTCCTTTAGGCAAAATTGTCCAATCTAGGCGTGACGAGGGAAGGAGCTAGACCCGAAGGACATTCCTCAGAGTTTGGGCGTCAACCTTCGGGATATCCTACTTTTCAGCTGCTTTCGCGGCGTCATCGTAGCCACAGACCCAAAACTTTATATAGGCATGTGCATAGACCTCCAATCATGCCA
>CM028379.1:46943932-46997074 GCA_013146195.2 Codonopsis lanceolata
TAGTCTTTGTTGATGAATCGATAGGTTTGACGAGACTTTTAAATAACCACGAAACATTGCCTTTGCTTTCACGAAGTCTTTGGTGGAGGAGCCGTTGTAGAGTGCGCTCCACCTTTACTGATTTATCTTCGGATGATTGTTTTGCTTTCAAAGCTTCAGCGTTTTTGATAATTTGAACCTTAGGGTATTTATAAGGAGTAGAGAATATCCAATTCCTTCTTTACCCTTGTTAGGTTTACGATATTGTGCGGGAATATTACTATTCATTTTAAAATGTTCATTTTCTTGTTGGAGGTTGCACGAAATGTCATTAGAGAATCTAGCCGATTTATCTGTTGAGGGCTTCGATCTCCAAGAATTTGATCAAAGCGCGTTGAGTTATTCCATGAGTTAATGGTTTTTGCAACTCTTCTTTCTCGGAGATAACTCTTTGGCATGATCAATAAGGACAAGCAACCTTTTCATTGAGAAACTTGTTCTCTTCTTTTAACTTGATACTTTCTGCTTGAACTCCATGGAGAGTTTTTAACTCGGCTTCGGCATGGATTTCTCGGTTCGACTTCTCGTGACTTTTAGCTAACTGCATAGGCCTTCCTAAATTCATTGAATTCCTCTAGCATATCTTGCATCCTTGAGGATTTCTTCTTTTGAAGGCTCTTGAGGAGGTTTGTTCTATGTTAGCTTGAAAGGAGAGTATTTAACTTCACTATACGAGTCATAGGTGGGAGGTGACTCTAGAGCAACAAGGCAAATGTGTGCTGCTCGGGTGAGTCATCACTATCATCCTCGTCGAGAATCGGTTTCAAACCAAGTGGCTACATGGTTTTCTTCTAAGTCCTCGGCCAGGAAGACCTCTATGTTTAGAAAATGATTTAGAAGGTCTCCTTTATAGAGGCTTCATATTTAGGCTTAGGACATTTAGAAGCAAAGTGACCGGGTTTCTGCAATTGTAGCAAACTAACTCATTGTTGTGTGAGTTTTCGGTGATCTTTTACGAAAGTCTGCTGGTTTGCTTCTTTCTTTTGTTAAATTTTGAGAACTTTTGAAACTTCTTGAACATGGCAAATTGCTCGTCGGAAAATTTCATTCTCATTTGAAGAAGTAGATGGTTTATTTTCTTGAGCAGGAATTTCTGAGAAATAGCGAGAGAAAGGAAGGAAGTTTAAAATGTTTGTCTGTTCTTGAGCTTGAAGTAATTCTTGCTCATAGGCCGTTAAACTTCGCATACAAACTTCGAGTGTGCATGGAGTTCAAGTCTTTGGACTCTTTTATTCAGATGGTTTTACATGCCTAAAACTTCCTAAGGAAGCTAAAAATCTCATATTTACTTCTTTAATACTATATTCTTTTCTAAAGAGTAGCAATTTGTTTACTACCTCCACGGAATGCAGTCGTAGGCTTGTAGTAGAGTCTCATAGGATCTTTTACGAATGAATCGAATTGTTGAATATAGTTGTACTTCTGTTGTCTCGGTGGGTAGATCTCCTTCAAGATATTCCACAAGGCTACATTTCCTTGGCGGTTTTGCATCGATGATATGTTGATATGTGCTTGTGTCGGCAATTTGGATATAATATGAATAGCCTTGTTGTCGAGTTCAACGAGCCTCCTTTCTTCGATCTGTCCATTCGTTTATGGATTTAGGTATCTCAGAGGACCAGCGGCTACTTGACAAGTAGGTTGGGTTTCATTGGAATATAAGGACTGTTAGAACACATTGCCACAACCGATTATCAATAGAGTTCATATATCTCATAACTTTATCTTTCCATACTTCGAAGTGGCCTTCGTCCAATATTGGAACGTGGCTGGTATTTGAAGTAGGCAGCATATAGTGAGCCATAGGATCTATTCTCAAGAGGTAAAGCTTGGAAAAATGATTTTTCAAAGAATTTAGCTCTGATACCAATTGTTGGTCCCAAAAATAGGCTCAATCTAGGCTAGAAGGGGGGGGGTTGAATAGCCTAGTTATGTTTTTAATAAAACTTTTCTTAAACACTTCTTAATGATTTCTAGAGAGGTTTAAATAGAAGTGTTTAGGCAATGAAACAAAATAGATTGAGAATTATCAAGAATCTTTGTTGGGTAGTGCGAAATTTATGTAGCACAAGCGGTTAATAAGAGTAATAAGAACAATTGAAGCGACAGAGGAATTTGAAGTGGTTAAATCTTGTGAATAGTACTACATCCACTACCAAAGTGGTTAGCTTTGGATTTTAAAAGTGCACTTGTTTATCCACTAGGTTTATGATTTAGATCTCTAATGGATCGTGTACAAAATGGGTTTTTAACCAAGTGTATAAAGGTGAGAGAGACAATCAATGATTAATTGTTCTCTTCACGTGCGAGAATTAAGAAACAGCTTTAAAGACAAACTAAATGAAGTGAAAAGCGAATTTAAGATGGCGGATCGGCGGCTTGAAAGTTTGGTGAAGTGTTAGTCCTTGTCCTTTTATCTCTTGAATGCTTTGAGTGTTGAAGATGAAGCTTGAGAGTTTTTAATGCGCAAGAGTTGTTCTTCAGATCTTCAAGACTTGAATAAATACTAGGAAGAGATCTTTGGACCGTTGGACTGAAACAGGGTGAACTGTGTCCAACGTTCTTTTGCATTGAATGCAATTCGGCGCTTTGGAAGATGTAACAGCCTCAGTCATCAGAGATGCAGTGTGTGCAGAGTAGACATTCCCAATTTGAGTAAAGTTTTCAGATTGCAGGCTCTGCAGCTTGGAAAGTCTTCTTAGCCAAAACGGGTAATGTCTTTACGTCTTGCCTTCGCCAGAAACAATGCGACAGTTGTCGAAGATGCGAGAGTTGACTTCTTGAAAGTGAAAATCTGATCAAGACATAATGACTAGATATTTTCGAAAATATCTAAATAGGTGTACACGTGTCATTATCTTGTGATTTGACCAAGTTTGATTTTCCGTCTTTGAGCAGACTTCAAAGTCTGCTGGTCCTTCAAGGTCAGAAGCTTTGCAAAACCGCGCCTAGACTAACACTTAAACAGTTCTAAACAAATTGATTCTAAGACAGTTGCCACACTAATCGGTACGCAGACCTTTTAGCCACTATACAATAGAATCAGAGGATGACTCAACCAAATCTAGAATTAGGAATCAACACCCGTTTCTTTTGTACGAATTAAGAAACTGAGAGAAAAAAGACACGGAAGAAGAAGGGAATGAACAGCAGCCGCTGTAGCCTTTGTTGTTCATTAACATTGGAATAAGTTAGCTTATATACAAAAGACTTAACCCCTCTTCCAAGATTACAGAAAACTACCTAAAATAATGTAGGTAATTTACACATATAATTACACATATACCCATAGGAATTAAGACGACTAATACCCCCCCTCAAGCTAAACGACCGTAGGGGAGTTGCAGCTTGAATGATAAAGTTGTGAACCGAGAACTCGGAAGTCCCTTTGTGAATAAGTTAGCAAGCTGATATGTCGAGGGAACATAGTGAAGCCGTAAGAACCCACAGGACACAAGTTCCCGAAGAAAATGATAATCAATTTTGATGTGCCGTGTATGAGCGTGAAAGACTGGATTCCGAGCCATGTGTAAAGCTGAAATATTATCGCAGTACAATGACGGAGGAGCAAGAGGGATGTCCAACTCACGAAACAGATAAGCAAACCATCGGAGTTCAGCGACAGTGGTGGCAAGAGCACGGTATTCGGCCTCGCTGCTGGACCGGGACACAGTAGGTTGTTTCTTTCCTGTCCAAGACACAAGATTTGGACCCACATAAATGCACGAACCCGTTATAGAACGACGATCATTTGGGTCACCAACCCAAACGGAGTCAGAGTAAGCTGTGATGTGAGGGTGAAGATATGGATATAGAAGGTAAGACCACAACCAAGAGTACCTTTAACGAAGCGAAGATTCCGTTTGGCGGCCTGAAGATGACTTGTCCGGGGCTGATGCATGAACTGGCACACCTGATTAATGGCAAATGCAATGTCAGGACGAGTGAGAGTGAGATACTGTAACCCCCCAACTATACTGCGATAGAAGGTGTCATCGGAGACTAGATCACCATCTAAGAGGCTCAATCGCGAGTTAGAAGCAGTAGGTGCAGATGTCGGTTTACAATCAACCATATGAAACCGTTCGAGCAGATCAATTGCGTATCGAGTTTGAGAAAGATGAAGAGTGTCCCCCTTTCGTTTGGCTTCAATACCAAAGAAGAAACTTAAGTTCCCGAGCTGGTGACTATCAAACGTGGTGCAAATCGCATCGATAATCGTACGAATGTCAGAAGGAGAAGATCCAGTGACGATGATGTCGTCCACATAGACAAGAATAATGGTTGTGGACGATCTAGTATGCCAAATAAATAATGAAGAATCAGAGTGGCTGTTAAAGAAACCATTGCTAAGCAGAAACTCTTGAAGTCGATGATACCAAGCACGCGGAGACTGCTTGAGGCCATACAATGCTTTGTCTAGTTTGAACACATGCGTGGGTGCTGAGGTGTTAACGAATCCCGAGGGTTGCTTCATATACACGTCCTCTTGAAGGTACCCATTCTAGAAGGCATTCCGGACATCCAACTGCTTAATATCCCAGTGGCGAGAGTGAGCAATGGCAACAACAGTGCGAATAGTCGATGGCTTGACCACAGGACTAAAATTTTCATCAAAGTCAAGGCCGGCCTGTTGGCTAAAACCTTGAGCTACCAACCGAGCCTTGTAGTGCTCAATAGAACCATCAGCATTGCGCTTGACTTTAAAAATCCATCGACAACCAACTACATTCATTTGAGGATCAAACGGAACAAGATGCCATGTGTGATTTTTATGGAGTGCAGAAATTTCTTCTGTCATGGCATGATGCCGGTATTTGAGACGCTTGTTTGAAGGTACGGGGTTCATCTGTGAGAGAGTCTTTGATGGCAGTAAAGGCATGGGGAAGAGAATATGGAGAAGTATTCTGCATCAGTTCTGCAACATTACGATAACTAAGAGAAGGAGAAGTGTGTGGGGTGGACTAAAACGCACCGGAGTCAGCAACACCAGGAGATAAATGTAGTGGGACTGGAGTTGAATGAAACCGAGGCCGCCCAAAAAGTGTGCGCGCACTGTGTGGTGAGGATGCTTGCTGAATATTCCCACTAGATGGAGTATGTGGTGACGACATGCTTGAAGCAGCGTCTTGTTGAACATGCACACTAACAGGAGTGTTGAGAGGGTCGGATGAAAGCCGTATAGGACTGGAGGGAACAACTTGGGCAGGTATATGACTGGGCTATGCGTTGGAGACCACAATAGGAGGAGAAGCTGGAAGTTGGTCATGAGCTGCCGAAGGTGATGGTGAGAGATCAACAAATTGTGCGAAGTTGGCCCTGTAACTGTACTGGACTGCTGTAAGGGAAAATGATGTTCATCGAACACCATATGTTGGGATATATATACGCGACCACTAATTAAATTCATGCACATGTAACCTTTACGACAAGCATCATATCCAAGAAAAATACAATGTATGGATCTGGGCATAAGCTTATGGGAATTATAATGACGAATGTGAGGAAAACATGAGCACCCAAACACTTTAAGAAAACGATAATCTGGTTTTCTTAACAACAATTTTTGATAGGGAGATATGAATTGATGTTGACGCATCAGAAGACGATTTATAAGATAAACTGCAGTGTTAAAGGCTTCTAGCCAGAAATGGTAAGGCACATTGGATTTCGACATGAAACACAAACCTGTTTCGATAATGTGACGGTGCTTACGCTCAACAACACCATTTTGTTGAGACGTGTATGGACACGTGAGTTGATGTTTGATACCAAAAATAGACAGAAATGAAGTAAATCGATGACCAGTAAATTCACCCCCTCCATCAGTTTGAACAGTTTGAACAGTATGCACCGCAGATATACGATGAGATAATTGATTTTCAATTTGTGTTTTAAATTTAACAAACACACTTGTAACATCTAATTTATGAAACAGAGGAAACAACCACAAAAATCGAGAATAATCATCAACAATGGACAAATAAAAACGATAACCATGAATAGATTTAATAGGAGAAGGACCCCATACGTCTAAATTAAGCATATCAAGGGGATTCAATGCATTAAACGTACGAGTAGAAAAAGGGAGTTTACTAGATTTGCCCAACGGGGATACATGACATTTGTGTATATCACTTATTTGACCACTAAGAGGAATACTATCTTGTTGACACAGAACTTGCAACACTTTATTAGAAGGATGACCTAGACGTGCGTGCCAAACCGCTTGATTTGAACGTTCACCAAGAAGAGCAATGGGGCTGTCTTTAAGCTCGGGATTGAAAGAGAGCTTGTACAAGCCGCCATCATTAATGCCAGAAAGAAGAATCTCCTATGTCTGATTGTCCTTAACACGAAAACCATATGAGTCAAGTTCGAAGAAACATTTATTATCTTTAGAAAATTGACGGATGGATAAAAGAGGTTTATGTAAATGAGGAACATACAGAACATTATTAAGAAAAAAGGAACGATTATGAGAGAGGACACGAGATGTACCAATATGCGATATTTTAAGCTTAGACCCATTTCCAAAAACAACTGTATCGTTACCTGAATATGGAGAATAATCGTAGAAGGTTGATGGGTTCGATGTCATATGATTTGTTGCTCTGGAATCAAGAATGTATGGTTCTGTCTGTGCTACATATGTTGCGCTGAAACGTTGGTGACATGTTTGGGCACTGTGCCCACTTTTGAAACACAACTGGCAGGTGACATAAGAATGTAAAGAATTCTGGAAGGGATTTGGACTATAAGGTGTTGGCAGTATACCTCTTCCAAAACTGCCATTATGTTGTTGTGATGGTGAACCCCTTGCTCTGCCTTGACCACGTCCATGACCAATCCCTCTACCACACCAATTATTTCCATTACCACGACTATAATTATTACCACGACCACCTCCACGGTGTCGCCCTCCGCCCCGATTATTGCCTCCACTGTTTCGGTTTGCCGCAAAATTGGCTTGAGCAGCGGCTGAAGTAGTTTTTGTTGAGCTTGACATTTCGGCTACGAAGGCTACTGATTGATTCTGTGGTACAGAAAATTTCTGCTGCAGCGTTTCTTCTTTGATCAAGAGTTTTGTGATATCATCAACAGTCACGGATTGACGAAGAGTAGAAGATACTGTAGACGTGAGGAACTCTTTGTATTCCTGCCCAAGTCCTCCAAGTATTCGCTGGATTAATTATTTTTCCTCCACAGGTTCTCCAGCAGCAGCAAGAGCATCAGATATTGTTGTTGCTTGCAACAAATAATCTGCAACAAACACTTTTGCTTCCTTTTTTAGTTCGTGAAGCTTGTCTTTAAGGTTTTCAATTTGAAGAGCGGATGTTACACCAAATCGTTTCGCTAGAACCTCCCATGCCTTTGGCGTTGTATTGCTTGAATTAAGGTACGGTAGAATAGCGGGAGTGACCGTGCCCTTAATCCAACCGCAAACCAGATCGGTTGCCGAATACCACAGCTGGTGTAAAGGGTTTTTGGTGCAATCAAGAAGATTCTCTGGAGGAGGAGATGACTCAATAACAAACAATAGTCTATGGGTTCTCAACATAGTTTTGAAGAGGCTGCTCCAGTTTACGTAATTTTCTTTGGTGAGGTAAGTTTGTCCCATGATGGCATTGGGATTGTAGAATACAGGTAGGGAATAAGGTGTATTTGATTGGGATTTGGAGGCTTCGGTTAGTGCGGTAGCGGTATCGGTAGAGACGGTTAAGTCTGCCATGAGGCTCTGATACCATGTACGAATTAAGAAACTGAGAGAAAAAAGACACGGAAGAAGAAGGGAATGAACAACAGGTGCTGTAGCTTTTGTTGTTCATTAACATTGGAATAAGTTAGCTTATATACAAAAGACCTAACCCCTCCTCCAAGATTACAGAAAACTACCAATAATAATGTAGGTAATTTACACATATAATTACACATATACCCATAGGAATTAAGACGGCTAATATTTAGCATCTTAAATTTTTAGAACCGACGTTTGATTGGTTTTTTTACACGTACGTGAGTATACGACTAACACAAAAAATATAGAAGAGATAATGGAGAACAAAAGGTCATGAGAGAGAGAGAAAGAGAGAGACGGTAATTTCCGAGGTGAGTGGATCGTATCCAGAACCACCAGAGGCAAAACTAACTCCGGTCATGAGCTCCTCAACGCTTAAATTTGGGTCCAAGTAAGGTGGAACATATTCTTTGACACCTACAAAAGAAGCTAAAACCAAACAAAAAAGTATCTCTAATTGATATAAATAGGTCACTCAAGTTCTATTCAAGTCTAAAATGATCATTTATGATCTATATTAATTACTTGACCTCACCGATAAAATATGTGACAAGCCGACCATTGCTAAACCTTCCAGTAGGCTTTTGGTTCATGAAATCCCTCCCATAAGGTGGAAAATTACTTTTGGAAACAGTGGGCAAGCAGTTATTATTTCCAGAATCAACTGTGGAGTCTCCGAATAAAAAAACAGCGGAAATGGAATTCTTGAAAGGCCTCTTATTGGTTACATTTCTTAGTTGAACATTGGAGACGAAGATCTGTGGCATGAAAATGAGGATAATGAGAAGAGGTAGAGAGTACCCAAATGAAAAAGAACCCATATTTTGCCAAAGGCAGAGGCCGAATATGCTAGATGTTGCTTTGCAGGTTGAACAGAAATGCATATGCATCAACGCTCGTGTTTTATAGACGCAAAAAGGAAGAGTTGGTTACCTAAATTTACACCTTTTTTTCTTTTTTCTTTTTGGCTTTTCGCGCCAATCACCAAAATGTTGCTAACAATTACTACTATATTTCTTGGTCGGTTTCAAAATAGGGCAATGCTAGAGCTACTCCCATTTTGTACCAAAATATGAGTACTCTATGACGTGACACACTCTCATTGGTTGAACATTTTGTGGGTCCCACCACTCTAACCAATGAGAGTGTGCGACGCCATTGAGTACCCATATTTTGGTGCAAAATTAGAGTGGCCCAAGCATTATCCTTTGGGCAAAGCCAAAAAAGCGTGACAGAACATCATTTTAAGTCCCCTGCTTGATTATTCTTCTTTCTATCTAAACGAGTGTCTATTTTTAAGTTTTCCACCTAGCTGCAAAGTCTGTGCAGGTTTCTTTTTCCCTTTGGGTGCATGCCTCAAGCTCCCTTTTATTCTCAAAGCTAGTATTATCTTTGTACCTATTTTGAACTCTTCGACTATTTGGTCCCAAGTACCCATAGTACTGTTGTTTGCTAGCATTAACCATTGCTTAGCTGCCCCTATCAAGGTGAGATGGAAATTGGAGGCCATTGCTTCGAAAATAGCCCCCTTTGACTACATGCCATTAGAGTAGGATTTTAGATGGGAGATAGGGCATCCAGTCCCATAGAATTTTCTCTTTCTCGGGCATTTTGAATTTGGAGGGCAGCATAGCCGAAGGTTGTAGCGTCAATGCCCATGTAGAAAATTCCCCTTTGTTCAGGACTTTGAGCATCATTCCTTTAAGGTTCTTCATATCTGCCTCTATTTTTGTGGGAGGTGGAGTTGGAATATGGTATATATTTGAGGGATTGGGGGTCACTGGGTTTATTCCTGGCTAAGGTATTTGGTAAGGATTTTGAGGAGGTGGGTTATTTGCGGTTTCTGCCTGACTACCTGGATCATTGAAAGGTAGATAGGTCGTTACTTGTCCTAGCTGGGTATGACTTCTAGGGTCCATATGTGGGCTATTTTGAAGTGGATTGGTGAAAGGAAATGGAAGGCCACTTGGGTTTTGGGGGATATTAGTGTTTGGAGGATACGGTGGATTTGGCAAGAAAGGGTTAAAATTCTGGTAATAGGTATTTGGTGGGAAATTGGTGATTGGGGTGCTGGCGGTTGGTGGAAGGTTGGTGTTTTGATAAGGGTTTGAGTTTAGAGAAGTATGAGAAGTAGATGTTTCTTGAAGGGTTGCAGGGAAAGTGATTCCCTCAACAAAGGGTCTTGGACTTTGCATGAGGTTTGTGATATGGCTCAATAAGCGATCAGCATGTGCACCTAAATTCTGGTCTAACCACTGTAGCATATCTGGAGTAGGAGCATACCCTGGAGCCCCTGTATCAGTACCCATATCAGACTATTCATTCTCGGTGGCCATTCTTCCCAGATCTGTACTCTCTGAACTGATTCTAATACTCCCTGACCTGACCTCTATGCATGTATCCCGTATCAAACGACCATTGCTATCTCTTCTTTTCCAAAATCGGGCCAGGTTTATGAGGAAAAGGGTTGAAGGTATCAAAAGGGAAAGTTCCAGGATTTGGTTCTGAGTATAGTGTGCCTTTATTATTTTACTATTCATTTTCCCTAAGATTGATCAAACAAGCACCCGCTTTGTTTTGATAGCCTCAGGACTTTTCCTGGAATAATGGATTCTTTTTTTTTTTTTAATTTTTAAATTTTTTTTTTGGGAAGCAGGGTGGCACCTGCAAATTTTATTAAAAAGATAGCACAAAAAGAAGGGGACAACCAGTCTTACCCCAAAACGGGGGGGACAAAGGAGCCTGAACCTCGATAAAAGAAAATACAACCAACCGACCAAAAGGTCTCAAACAGAAAAAACCGCAATTATCTCCTGAAACTATATAAACCGGAGTCATCGAAAGCCAAAGCCCGTTTAACCGAAACGGGTAAATCAGCAAAGTCTGAAAAAACAATCTGACGACCATGCTCATGAGCAAAAGCAGCTAACCGATCCGCCGCCATATTCTGCTCCGGAAACACATGATGTAAACTAAAACTGCCTGCCAACTCCCGACAAGCTCTAAGCAAATAAACATACCTCCATGGTTCCTTATGTTCGTTAACTAAAACATTAACAACCGTTAACGAATCAGATTGCACAACTACACTATCTAACATCAAGGAGTGACAAATCAGAAGCCCCTCCTTAAGAGCCATTGTAAGATCCCGATTCCCGGTTAGCTTGAATTGCGTGCAATGCTCGCATTTCTTCTTTGGTTGATTGCTCGTTTGGTTGTGAGAGAGTCTAAATGTGTATGAGAGACCACATTAAGACTAAAACACTTTTAAGAAATGTCATATAGTGGTTGACTTGTTAAAGTCAAAAGTCGTAACCCGACGATAGTCGAAATGCGACGCGATTGGGAGTTTATGCGGGTTTTGTGTTCCTGACCTCGATTTGGTCCCAGATCTTTACATGATGATTAAATAACATGTTTAGATGTAGTAGACTTCCAATTGGATGAATTCCATAAGTCTCGTGAAGTTTTGACGCCTCGAGAATAGCAATTCTCCTTATCGCGTAGTTTGAGATTGAGCCGGGCGAACGTCTCGTCTTTCAGGAGCCTATTTCCCCTATTTGTTGTTCATCATATGAGAGGCATTCAGGCCTATTTTGTAGCCCTTATAGGTGTTTACAATCATGGGTTATTACCCGTCGGTTTGTGGTTTCATTCGACGTTTCGATAGTAAGTTGTTACGTCTTGCGCCGGTTTTGCCCCGGGTTGTTTCGGGTGTTGTTTATGGAAGTCTAGACCTACTTTAAAATTTGTTTGAGACTTGGATGTATTAGTTTAATGTTTGAGGACCTTAAGGGTTCAATTGTGAGCCGTTTCGAAGTTTTAAGGCTCGAGGATGCATGCGGGAACGACCGAAACCGAGCAAGGAAACAAGAAAAAGTGGGAAGCTGAGAAACAGCATGATGCACTCGCATCATGCAAGGGTGAAGCGACCGCATGGGGTCCTGGGAAGAATTACGGGATTTTGCTAGTCTTTACTCACTGTCCGATTTTTACCCCAATTAAACCCAATTTAAATTAAACCTAAACCTACCTTATTAGCTTAAAACTTGTCCTAAACATTATTAGAGGATTTAGAGGTGGATTAGTGAGTTGATTAGGAGAATTAATCCCCCTTATAAAATCAAACTCACGCACTCTCTCTCATTGTTCGGCCAAACCAGAATACGACTTCAGCCTTGTTTCTTCTGTGAGCGCTCAACAGAGAGCTTGAGAGAGAGCTTGAGAAGGAGATTCTTAGATTCTTGAAGGGCTTGAGCTTGGAAGCCAAAGCCTTGGGTCGTTCTTTCCCCCTTTCTACCCGTGAGATTGAAGAGAAGGTTGAAGGAGACAACCTCATCTCTTGGAGTTCGGTTGACAGTTTGTGAGGGCTGTTTGAGGTAAGTTTCTACCCTATTTCTCCTTCTTTTGGGCTCCATTGACCCTAGGGAAAAAATCATGTGTGCTATGTGTGGTCAATGGAAGCCATTGTTAGGGTTTGTAGAAGATGCCATGAACCCTAGGTTTTCAAATTGATGATAGAGTTGATTGAACCTATGTGAGACCATGATTTATGTGAAATTCATGTTCTAAATAGTCTATTGAACTTGGTTATGATGGTTATCCATGAGTATTGAAGTTAATTTGGTAGAGATACTTGGAGGGTGTTTTGCCCAAATTGTGTTTTAGCTTGCAAAATTATTGATGTGAGCTTGATTACTATGTTTTATATGCTTAATAGAGTATATTAAACCGTGTTGTATGATTTAATCATGAATTGGGAATTATGATTGGTAAGGTGACTTGAATGAATTTAGGCACAAGATGGCCAATTTGTTCTAAGTTGCATTGCGAAGTAATTTTGTCGGGTTTATGTGAGTCAACGAACTTGGGAAGATGATTATTGATGTTAGTTGCGAATATAGAGGATATTGAGAACCATGTCTTCTATGCTCTAAAGTTTTAGAAAGGGTAGATTGGACTCAACGGAGTCATTATAAGTTCGAGTATGTGCTAAATGAACTTGGGTTGAAATCCTACGACGATCGGATTTCGTTTGATTAATGAAGTGAAACATATAACTTCCAAATTTTAAATGGTTGGTGATTGTGATGTGTTGTGGAGATTTTTGTCTTGGGAATTAAGCCCGAATGACTAATGGGAATTATTTGTAACCTTTAAATGAATTATTACGGTGTGAATTTATAAAACACATAAAGAATGAAATGTGTTAGTAAGACTCAACGGAGTCGTTATAAGGCCAATAAAATGATGAAAAGCCTTGGGTTGAAACCCTACAATGTTTGGGTTTGTTTGGGTTATGATTATGCACACCGGGGTTTTTGGTTTGTGTCCAATGGAGACACTCATGGTATGAAGACTCATCAGAAACATGTTTTGAACATGCTTGTTAGAGCATGGACATTTGAGACCAACGTATGGTCACGTGTATATGTAAGAGAGGATTTAGAAAGAATTCTCACCTTAAAGATTTTGGTTGCGTGCTTATAAAAGCACTTGTGAGAAGTGACTACGGAGTAGTCATGATGTTTTGAGTATGAGGTTGGTGTTATCGATCATGTGTGACGATTAGGACTATGATTGAGTCCGGTGTACTTAAAATAAAGACTAAAATAATAAGTCTTGAATTGTGGATATTTTGAGACTAGCGTAGTAGTCTTTGGGTTGATTTGAGTTGAGGATTATGGAAGACCTCACATTATATGTTATTAAGCTTGTATGCTATACTTGACTGGGTTGATGACTCGAGGAATAATGAATACCTCAATAAGTAGTTCTTGAACTAAACTTGTAAGTTAGTTGAACACAATGGTTATATGCAAATATATGCATTGTTCACGATGTTTGGTGGAGCATTATGCCCTACTTGTTTATATGCAATTATGTGCATGGTTTATGAGATTTCGTAGAGCATTATGTCCTACGTGGTTATATGCAAATATGTGCATGGATTATGGGATTTTGTGGAGCATTATGCCCTACTTGTTTATATGCAATTATGTGCATGGTTTATGAGATTGTTGTAGAGCATTATGTCCTACATGGTTTAATGAGTCCGATAATTATGAACTGGTCTCATTGGTTTATACAAGTAAATATCTACTTGATCGTTTGGTTTAAAGTCCAGCTGGCGGGTTTGGTTGTTGTGTCGGCAATGGGACGATTCATAGTCTTTGGGAACAATCGCTATGAATCGTTGCATTGGGTCCTTTTTCTCCTCACTATTTGGCCAATAGTGGGATGTGGTCTCGAGAGAGAGCCATCTAGCCTACTTTCGAGCTCCCATTTCTCATCCGGAGACTGGATGAATGTAACGAGTACTCATTAAGGGAAACTGATGAGTTGAGATTATTTGGGGAGGAAACCCCAGGGTATGATTGATTGGGTATTGAGCCCGGATCTTGGTTTGAGATTTGATCTCATGGTAAGTGGTTGGGTTTTGAACCCGGATTTGAATGTAACGGTTCGAGTTACGTTTACTGTTACACATGTTTATTTATGAGCATTTATATGAAAAATAATATGCTACTTGATTTATGTGAGTTTATGTACTTTAAAAATTAAGTACATGTTTCATGATGGTATACTAGCATGATACCATGATTTTATGTGATTGTGCATTTATGCCATGCCATGTCATAACATGCCACATGTTGCATTTAGAAACTTACTGGGTCATTATGACTCACTCCGTGTGATTGTTTTCCTAGTGTGTGCAAAGTGATCCCGTTAGTGCATGCTTTGGATAAAGACTTCTAGCAGGTGGTCTTCCAAGTTATAACCTTGGAGTTATTTATTATTATGATGTTATTTATTTGTGAGGCTCGAATGTAAAGTTATGTAGACTTTACTTGGGTAGATTGTAGTATTATATTATGGTTGTGTATTTGGGAGCCGGTTGTATTGTCGAGCCGTTGTATCCTTAGAATTTATTCTCGTTGTCATTTCGAGCATGTGTGGCTCGTTTATTCTAGTTTTGGTATTATTGTTGTTCCTACCTCCGACAGTTTTAGTCGTGAGTTTTGGTTGGTGGTTTAGCATTAATTATATTGCTATAGTTGAATTGTTCCTCCGGCAAGTTATAGTCGTTGAGCGTTGTTTATCAGGTTGGGATTTTGTCTGTTGCCGGCCTTGGTTGCCGATGGTTTGTTGTGCGTGTCTAATGTTGCGTCACGTGCGTCGAATTTTTGGGCCGAGAGATTTACCATCTCTTTGGTTGTTTATATTTAGGAGCTTGTTAGCTCGGGTTCCATTATGGTTTTGCTTCCGCAGGTTTTGGTTTTTATTTTCCTGTATCGCCGTTATGGCTTTATATTCCTGTCTTGAGCTTGTTGGCTCATCTTTTGACTCGCACCATTATGTTTAGCAAGTGTTTGTCTGTCTCTTAGTTTGTCCTGATGGCGCGACCTTGGGATCTCGTATTGAGATCCGGGTCGGGTCGTCACAGCCATAATCTCTGCCCGCATATTTGTACCTTGTCCGTAATCACTTGAAAATGCACACATGAAAACCCCCTGAGCATCCCGAATTACCCCTCCTCCTGTGCACCTCCTACTTTTAGACGAGCCATCCGTGTTAAGTTTGAAGACGAACTCCGGGGGCCTCCAACGCACCCAAACTCCCTGCTTAAAAATAACACGTCTCAACGGCACCTGAAGAGATTGGAAGGCCAAACAAGCCACCCGATTACTAATTGACTTCGGAGTGAAGCAAACCAAAGCTCCTCTAATCCCTTCCGGAATTCGCGCCTTTATCTGCATCACTTGCATTTTATTATTATCAAAAATATCGGCACACCTTGCCTTCCATATTTCCCAACAAGTGAAGGCGAAAATACACATCAACGAAGCCCCTAACTGCAAACGGAGAGACACTGAGGACCAGATATTGAAAAGGTGATCCAGGTTGTTATAATGCTTGGGTAAACGAAACCGATTAGCAAAAAAAGACCATAAACTAGCCGCCACCTTAGAGTGAATAAAGAGGTGACTAATAGACTCCATTGAAAGAGTATCCCCACAACAGCAACAATGGGAGACAAACGGAACTCTGCGCGCCTGAATATTTGCATCCACCGGAAGGGCATTATGAAAAAGTTTCCATAAGAAACAGCTCACTCGCAATGGGATCCAAGACTGCCAGATAATTTGAGCCCACCGCTGCACTGGACTTGGAACCTGAAAATGATCCCAAAATACAATGGCTTTGAACTCCCCCGACGGTGTAAGCTCAAAAATCAAACGGTCCTTGCTGGAAGAATCACACCGAATCTGTTGCACCAAACCTTGAAGAGCAGCTGGAACCAAAGGCCATATATCCTCAAATTGTCGCATAGCATTTGCCACCGAAAGAGTACGATCCACCGAACGAGGACCAATCAACCGAGCTCCGCACCAGTTATCATCCCAGAATGATATAGCCCCTTGACCAACTGCCCAACGAACCGTCTGCCGAACTAACGATAACTGTGACCAGACAGCCTTCCAAGGTTGAGTGGCATACCGTGAGACAGCCGAATCATCCACACCATATTTTTCCACACATAACCTAGCCCAAAGACCCTGCTTATTGAGAACTCTCCACGCTAATTTGGCATGCATGGACTCCATTACTTGGGAGAGCGTACGAATACCCAAACCACCCTCATCTACAGGCCGGCATACACGATGCCATGCTACCCAGTGAGTATGGTGATCACCACTGTTACTCCATAAAAACTCAGCCATTATCTGCTCGATTCTGTGAAGGAATGACTTGGGAATCTGAAGAGCGGACAAAGCGTATATAGGAAGGCTGCACAAAACATATTTGAGTAACGTGACCTTCCCACCAAACGAAAGCAGTTTGTTACGCCATCCCATAATTCTGCCCAATACCTTACGTTCAAGATTTTCGAAATAATATCGTTTCAACCGGCCATTAAAAAGAGGAGGCCCCAAGTAATTCAACGGCCAAACCTTTTGAGCATATCTCGACCATCCTTCAATGTTCAGACCATGTCTCCGAGAATAATGCTTCGAAGAGAAGAAACCGCTCTTACTATTATTAACTCGCTGCCCCGAAGAATTTTCATAAACCCGCAACACCTTCTTAAGGCCCAAAATCGATCGCTTGGAACCATTACAAAATAGAAGCATGTCGTCTGCATAAAAAAGATGTGTAATCAAAACACCCCTCCGTCCATGTAAGTACGGTTGAATCAAACCATGCGAAACAGCCCAGTGAATATTATGCGAAAGAACCTCTTGAGCCAAAATGAATAACAAAGGGGAAAGTGGATCACCCTGTCTCACCCCCCGATTGGCTTTGAAAAAACCCGAAGTTGTCCCATTAACTCTAAAAGAATACCAACTTTTACCGAGAAAATTCTGAATCAACCCACAAAAACTCAAATGAAAACCAAAAGCCTGCAGAACACGTTGAATAAAACCCCACTCCAAACGATCATACGCTTTCGACATATCGATTTTGAACACCACATTCCCCCCACGAGTTTTGGTGTCTATATGTTGAACTAATTCATGAGCCAACAGAATGTTTTCCTGAATACTGTGACCCTTCACAAAGCCTGACTGTTGCTCCGAAATAAGATGGGGAAGCAGCAAAGCTAACCGAGTGGCTAAGATTTTAGAAATTATCTTCGCTGCAAAATTACATAAACTGATTGGCCTTAAATCCCCCAGACTCTTAGGATTTACCACTTTTGGAAGTAGAATAATGGTTGCTGAGGAAATACCCTTGTGCATGACACCACCCCGGAAAAAATCCAGAACCGCCCCCATAACTTCCGTTTTAATAATCGGCCAACAACCCTGAAAGAACCAACCTGTGTAACCGTCCGGCCCCGGAGCACTTGATGGACTGAGAGACTTAATAACAGCCCAAATCTCTTCTGCAGTCGGCGCACTCGTCAAAGTATTATTCTCCTCCTCGGAGACTTTAGAACAAAACCCCTCAAATAACTCCTTGTCTATGATAGGATTAGAAGAAGCAAAAATGTTTGCAAAATACGTTTTAGCCAAAGAACCTATCTGACCTGGGTCTTCTGTTAAAGTACCATCAGGGAGCCGAAGTCTAATCACATTTTGTTGGGCTCTGTCCTTGATACTAGCATGAAAAAAGGACGTGTTACGGTCCCCCTCGTACACCCAAGATTGGCGAGCTTTCATCTCCATGATCTCCGTTTCCCAGCCTAAAAGTTGATTGCGACGATTTTTCGCGGTGTTTAAACCCTCCTCCACTGCCGTACCTCCCCCCATTTGAAGATCCAGCTCTGGCCGAAAAATATCATCTTGTATGACTGCTATATTGCGTTGTACATTAACAAAAACCCCCCAATTCCAGTCACATAGGGCAGATCTTAGCTGGCACAATTTTCCATATAATAAAGCCATACCCACACCCCAGCACGGGCGACTCCGTTGATTCGCTACAAAAGAGAGGAAGTCTGGATGGTCAAGCCACATACGTTGAAAACGAAAACCCCCTTTGTACTTAACAGACTCCCGAAAATCTAAAAGCAGAGGCGCATGATCCGATACAGCAGTGACAAGATGAGAAACTTGAAGCCGAGGAAAAAGAAGCTTGAAAGATCCGTTAACCAAAACCCTGTCCAAACGTTTCTAGATCCAACGTGTCCCTGCCTGCTGGTTACACCAAGTAAAATGACTTCCCTCAAAACCCGCATCTACTAAACCTGCCTGATACATACAATTATTAAAATCTTCCATTTCTCCGAACTCACACGGTGCCCCCCCCCCCAACTTTTCCGCTGATTGATTGATAACATTAAAATCCCCACCCACGAACCACGGGACCGTACATCCAACTGAAATACCTTCTAATTCCCGCCATAAATCCATCCGTGCTTGCCTATTACATTTAGCATACACCAAAGTGGCCATAGTTGGCGTCAGATTAGGAACGGAAACCATAACAGTTAACTGATGCGAAGAGCTAGTCAGAAGAGAGACATCAATAAAATTATTCCATAACAACCATATATGATTGTTAACAGGATTTACATGAAGATTCTTATCAAAACCTACCCGCCGGCAAAATTTTGTCAGCCTATCACCAATCCTCTTGGGCTCTAAAACCGCACATAAAAACGGTTTATGTTGCTGAATGAGAAGCTTCAGATGAGTACGTGTAGGCTTGTTGCAGACACCCCTTGCATTCCATATAACTATCGTCATGAAAAACTAACAAGAAGGATGAGTAGCCTGGGCTTTACTGGCCGCCCTAGTCATTTGGACATTTTCTTTTAGAAACCGTGCTTTCTTCGCCTCAGCATGCAATCCGGCACACCACTTAGGGAATGACTGACGAAGACGAACCTTACCTAATACCATAAAAATTATTGGTCAGCCCCTGTGCATATATCCACTTGACTTTCGACTTCCCAAGATTGGACAGATCTCAGGCGAAGGGTCTATACTTTTTCCAGGATCCACCATTTGAATGGTCTAGGACAAATACCATAAAAATTATTGGTCAGCCCCTGTGCATATATCCTTATTCATTTATGTATATTTTTGCAACAGGGATTGGCCACCAATTTCGAGGTATAAAAACCGATCGGTCCATGAAGTGTCCTAAGAATCTATATGCTTTTAATGTTGGCTGATGCATGGCTAGGCTGGCTTCACCCCGTTGACCCCCCAGTAAGGGGGCAGGATGTGATCATTTCGGCCTAAGTTCTCTGTAGCCTCTCTTTCGAGATTATGGATACCCGGGCATGTTTATCGGGTTAAAAAGGGTAGCAGTCGGAATATTTTTACATGCGTGCACGTGTGTGAGGTATCCAAAAAGTAGTAAAGTTTTTTTTTCTTTTTTCAGATATAAAGCAGTGAATAGCTAGCCTGTGTTTCTGTTCATTTGTGGATTTTCTCGGCTCATTAGTTTGAATCCCCGAAAGGACGGCGCGAGCGAGCGTGACGACCATTCAGATCAATAAATAAAAAGAAAAGTGGGAAAACTATATGTTCCTATTAATTATATTTGGTCCTAATCCCCAAAATAAAATGACTGAATGAAAGAATTATTACATATTTTCCATAAATAATAATAAAGTAGAAATAAAATAAAGCAGTAATATGCCTCTGGTTTTTTTGTTTTTTTTCCGGGTTGCACTGGTATCCAAAATGAAACTGCTGCAAGATTTCACAGTTATGCGCACAAATATATATATATATATATATATATATATATATATATATATATATAAATGCAGTATTTAAGTTGTTAAAGAAATATAAGCATATTTAGCCAAAAAAACAAAAGAAAAACTTTTTTTTCTTTATATATATATATATATAATAATAATAATAATAATAATAATAATAATAGTAATAATAATAATAATAATAATAATAATAAGTCTAGCCCTCCGTTTTTATTTTATTAAAAATAAAAACAACGTCCCCAACAAAGTCGCCACTGTGAGTGCCCCGTTTTTCGACCTCTCCCCTGCGGCATGAGAAACGCGGGTGGTTTTTGGAAAAGAAAAATCTTTCAAGTGCGTGGAATATGCTTGGCCTCAATTGTGGACTCAAAATGTGAATAACAGAGTCGCCATCTTTATTTTAAGGATAAACAAAGAAAAACAAAAAATAACCAGATTTGTAAAAGGGTTCGGAGGCTAAGTTACGAGTTGAGAAGGGTTAGGCACCCAACTCGCCCTTTCGGACTCAAAATATGTTTTTGGCTAATATGTTTTTTTATAAAATTAACAATTTAAATAGAGTATTTAAAATATATATTTACATATATAAATGAAAGAAATACAAACTTACAGCAGCCTCATTTTTAGAGTTGCAGATACATTTATAAAAATTTGGCCACAATAACAACTCTTTTTAGTTCTATTTGTTATAGAATTTCAGGTAACATAACCGCTTATTTCGTTACATAGGACTATTTTAAATAGCAATTTTAAAATATTAAAAGTAAATAAAACTTTTAAGGTACCTACATGTAGACACCCCAATTTCGTACCCCTGGTATGTAACATGACATAAAATATCAAGACTATTAAAAGGACTAAGGGATGTCAAGTTACAGGGTTTAAAATGTTAAAAATGCAAAAGAAAAAGCAGGATGTATAAACAGTGAAATGCAGGGGCCAAAGTTTCAAAAAGAGGAAAGAAAAGCCCCATGGCGCCCAATAGTGCCTTGTGCACTATAGCGTTCTGCTTTCGGTACAATCTCTTAAGCGTGCGGTACAAGCCGATTAGGCACAGAAGAGGAAACTTAATGACGAAGGAGTCCCTCCTCCAGCCTATAAATAAAGGTGCCCGGCTTCAGGAATCAGAACAAAAATTTTTACAAACTTTTACACCGTGCAGTGAGTGATTGCTCTCCCGAGAGAATGTTGTGAGATTTCTCCTCTAGCCTCGAAGCTCTGCCAAATCTCCCCCAAACACAAAATCAACCGATCAAAGTGAACCTTAGCCTCCCCGCTATGATTGCACCCTATTTCCCCAGTTCCAAAATCCAAAAAAGAGCAGTTTCCCTGCCCGAATCCAGATGCCAAATCCGCAAAAAATAAGCAGTTGCTCTGCCCGATTTCTGCCATCAGCAAGCAAACAACAACAAAAAAGCAAGCAGTTGTTCCGCGCGGTTTCTCGGTGCCTAAAAGCAAGCCATTTCGAATCTCCGCAACAAAGCGAAAAGACTCCCTCTTCCTGAAGGACAGAGCGAGAACACCACATGCTCTTAAAGGTATGCCTTTAAAAGGTTTAATTTTAAAAAAATGCTATTTTCAATCGGCCCAATATAATAAATATAAGCAGTTATGCTGCCCGAATTTCTATAGAAAATAACACTAAAAAGAGTCATTATTATGACCAAATATTTATAAATATATTTGTAATTCCTAGAAGGAGGCTGCTGCAAATTTGTAATAATATATATATATATATATATATATATATATATATATATATATATATATTTAAATGCTTTATCTTATCTGTTAAATAAATATAATAAAAGCATATTTAGCAACAAAAAAAAACTTGTTTTGAGACCCAAAGGGCGAGTTGGGTGCCTAACACCTTCCCATCTCGTAACTTAGTCTCCAAACCCTTTACAAAATCTGGTTATTTTCTGTTTTTCTTTATTTCTCCTTAAAATAAAGATGACGACTCTATTACAACATTTTAGATCCACAGTGAGGCAGGGTGTATTCCCATGCGCTCTTTGCAACATCCTTTTTGCACTTTTAATTTCGTTTTCCCCTAAACAAGGGAAGATGAAATAAAAAGGGCATTGCATGTTCTACACCTTATTTTCCCCTAAACAAAGGAGGATGAGAAACAAAAAAACCCAAAGCATTCATAGTGGACCAAAGCACACTCAGTGACCGAGGTGTATTCCACACTCTTTTTGCACTTTTAATTTCGTTTTCCCTTAAACAATGGAAGATGGAATGAAAAAAGTGTTGTCTTCCCCGAATCTCGTGTTCGCTTAAACAAGGGTGCGCGCGATCCGAGGGCATTTCCCTGGGTACTCACAGTGACGACTCTGCTGGGGACGTCGTTTTTATTTTAAAGAAAATAAAAATGGAGGGCTAGACTCATTTTTCAAACAAAAACAAACAACTTTTTCTTTTGGCTAAATATGCTTATTATATTTATTCAACAGTTTAAATATCACATTTTAATATATATGTATGTATATTTGTGTATAACAGTGAAACTTGCAGCAGTTTCGTTCCGGGTATCGATGCAGATACAAAAAAAAAGAATAAAATGGAAATTTGGGCAGGATAACAAAAAAAAAAAGCGGCTGGGGCTTTATTTTATTATTGCTTTATTTTGTTCTATATATATGTTTGCTTTATTTATGTCATGCAAAAAAAATGTACATATTCTTTTATTCTGTCATATTATTTGTACATCCATACATGTTTGCATTTTTTTATCAAAAAAAAAATCTTCTTTCCTTTAATATCAATATGCTTGGTTTTTTTCTTTCTCTTCTCTTTCATATTTATTTGGCTTCCTGTGTGTGTATATAATTTTCAATTCAAAAAAAAAATCGTTTTTACCAAAAAAAAAAGAAAAAAAATCGTTTTCCGAAATAAAAAAAATCAAAAAAAGAGTTAAAAAAAAAAGAAAAAAAATTCATTTTTCCAAATAAACATAAATAAAAAAAAGAGTTTAAAAAAAGGGGGAAGAAATTCGTTTTCTAAAATTAAAAAAAAAGTATTAATCTTTTTTTAAAAAAAAAATTAAAAAAAAACTCATTTTCTCAAAACAATAGGAAAAAATAATCGTTTTTGAAAAAAAAAGTCTTTCATTAAAAAATAAATAAATAAATAAATATATATAATAAATAATTTTGTTTTTTTAAAATGTAAAAAACAAAAAAGTAAAAAAAAATATTATTCGTTTTTTTTTTCTTTAAAAAAAAAACAAACTTGAAAAGTTTAAATGTGGATAAAAGACAAGAAGGAAATAAGAGGGGGTGTAAGTGTTCAAGGGGAAAAAGGTTAAAGATTCGAGCTTTCCAAAGGTATTTTATCTATATTCGAGTCTGTTGGTCCACAATAATGCTCAAATAGGCTAGAGGGGGGGGGTGAATAGCCTATAATGCCAATTTAAAAACTTTTCTTTTAGATATTCGTAAAGCATAGTTTAGTTGGCAAATACAGATTATCAAGTTGGGTATGTCTGCCGGTAGAGACTATCAGTAGACTTTCCCAAGACAGAAGTAACAACTCTGCCGATAATCAGTTTGTTCAAATCAAAAGCCTTATAAAAGATTTGTGCAGCGGAAAGTAAAGAGGCTATGATTTGGAGAAGTCATAAGTGGCTGTACACGAATATATGTTCAGAACAACAACACACTTATTTCTTCTTTCAAATGCAGGTTTAGGAGATCAAACAGAGAGTGATTTTTCTAAAGATAAACCATTTATAAAAACCTCATAGATATTTAAGGTCTGGAAGATAAATTATTAGTAAGAATATATGAATTTATTCAAAGATAAATTGCATATTACATCAGTCTAAATAGTCTATGTATAGTTTATGGTTTTCTCTTCCTAAGTCACAGTCCTTACTTAATTATCCATTCAAGGATTCTATTAAGCTTGCAAAGGGCAATAGGAGATGAGAATGAGAAAATGTTATGAGACGATGATTTAAAATGTCGTTCATATATAAAAATATATCTTAACGTTTGAGTGCAAAGCACTCATCCTCCCAAGATGATTGGTAATTGCACAAACAACAACATTTGTATAGAAATACAAATATGAAGATATGAATGCAATATCTATAGACAACTCTTCATTTTCCTCAGACATTGTACATCATCACTCTTCAGATCTTGATCTCTGCCTTTTGAAATTTCTGACCAATCTTCTCTCGTATCCAGGCTTTTCTTCCTTGCAATCCACTTAAAGGTGTTTTGCAGGGAGCTGGATGAGTACATTGTAATCTGTTGTAGAAATCAGAGATACGTTGGTGAAGACGATCTCTTTTGATGATTTCCTTTTCAATGAAGTTCTTGAGTAGATTGCGTAACTCGTTGCTCACTGTGATGCTCTATCACCGTAGTGCATACACATATGTTTCTTCTCCCTTTTTTTTGAGTATGAGAGCTGGTCTATATATATAGGCGAGAATCAATATGATCGTTGAGGGATGAGTGCATGAATATTTCTATCCGTTGGAGATACAGTGATTGAAGACTATCAGATATAGATCTTTGTCCATAAGATCTCTGACTTGTTTGGGCGGCGATTTCGTCCTGTAGATCTTGGAACTCGCTGTCTGTCAGACTAGATTGATAGGTCTGTGAAGAGTAGGTGTCGTCTTGTTGCTTGTCTGATGCTCAATAAAGTAGTTGCTTTTTGACTTTAACAGACTACTTGAGTGAGAGAAAGTCTTCTAGCTTTAAGTATGTAAGGCTTTATGAGGCACATACATATTTATCTTGATTTGATCGGCTAGTTGACTTTTCCCTGTAGCACGTGCATATTTTGAAGTCTGCCGTTGGAGGGCTTCGTACCAGTGGAAGCAAGTCTTCCAATGAAGGGGAGTTGATGTTTGCGGGTACGAGCTTTTGAACTTGTGGCATGTCTGCTGCTGAAGGCTTTGGACATTTGCTGCAAGTCTTCCGGTGCTACGTGCAATCTGAAAGGTTGTCTGCTTTTGATCATCTTATAGGAGGTAGGACTTGATCAGGTTACACCTAATCTAAGACCTATGTGAAATCACACAAGTTGCCACACTAACCGGTACGCAGACCTTTTAGCCACTTGTGATAATTCACTTGTAATGGGGGCAAGCAAATCAAATATATGGAATAAGCAATGTGATAAATAAATTATCAAGAAACATATTCCAATAATCAACAGAGTCTAGTAAAATTCTTGCTTCTCTTATATTAGCTTGTCGAGTCTTCTTCTTGATCTTTGAGCACCATCTATCGCCGAAATATTTGTTATATGAAAAAAAAAATGACGAGTCGACTCAAGTAAAAACATGATAAAACTACATGGGTTGATAATGAGTCATTTCGCAATATGGACCCACAAACCATTAAAAATATAAGTTCGATGAAGCAACCTTCTGTCTTGGTAAAAGATCATCTTCGACCCATTGCGACCGAGCTATTAGTAGTACACTAGGGCTTCCAATCATACACCAAAACCCTTCCAAATACCTAAAAAACCATATACCAAAGCCTAACCTTCCCTAAGATCCAACTTCCCAAAACTGGGGCTGCTTCACTCTTATATATACATCCATCAAGAGTGACCACCTTTTTATCCAAAGAGAGAGAATACATATATCTCTTCAAGCACTTTCCCAAATTGCTCCGAGAGGTCAACAAAAAAAAAAGATGAAAGAAAAAAACGGTGCAAGGTTGAAAATTAAAAAAAAAAAAGAGGCCTATGCATTAAAAAAAAAAAGAAGAAGAAAAAAAGAAAAGAAGTCTCTCCTGAACAATTTCCTCAAAATATCTCTTTCGAAAAAAAAAACAAAAAAAAAAAAGAAGAACGACCAATCACTCTTGGACAACCCCATAACCCACAACACAAGCCAAAAGCCAATCTCCCGACCATACCCACAACCAGATTCAGAAACCAATTTCATATCCAAAGTCCAAACCCACAGCCTAAAAGGCCAGCCAATGATCGCTTTGCGATAGTCTTTCCAAAAATAACCAAATCCACAGCCCAAAATATCTTTGAGCCAGAGGCCAATCAAATCCTACACCCTAAAACCAGTCCATCCTAAACACCACACCCCAAAGCCAATCCATCCCCAAAGACTTTAAAAACTATACCCTAACTATGTTGCCACCTATAGCTTTGTTTCAATCGGTTATAACATGATCTGGATCCAGGACAGAATTTCTTGGTAAAGACATATAAACTTATTAAAATATAAACATTAAGTAAGGTCCATGAAACTAATGATACTCGGCGATAAACTCTGGATCATGACTCTTCTTTTTGTCCATTAGAGTCATCCTCTTTCTCTGAACATACTCATTTCTGTCTCCCTTAAAAGTCTCAACCAATCGAGTCTTTCTAGGGTTATCTCCAGTTAATCTCTTCAGGAACATGCCCGTCCCATCTTACAAAATATGGTTCATCGAATCATCCCACGGCTTCTCCCGCCAAACTCATTGGATACATAAAGACTCATCATCTCCAGAAACAGATGTCCTTTCCATCTCGCCTGAAGAAACGAAGAGGCTACAAAGACTTGATCCCTCAAAAATAAGCGGCTTATCTTCACATGCATTGAAAGACTGGCTCCTTATGAGGTAAAGGCTCGCTAGGTTGAAAACCCGGAAGGGCGGCCTAGACAAAAGTTAGAGCACGAAAAACAAAGTGGTCCCTCTGAGGCATCGATTAGTAGGATTCGCTAATCCTGATTGAATTCCTTTTTTGAATGATGCACTAGGTAAAAGAGTGAAAAGCAACCCTGAACTTCAATCACCTTCATCTCAAATATCACCATCAACTCTTATACTCATAACCCTTCAGAGCCAACCAGAAGCCACATCTCAAGCTCTTATATTACATTTCCATCACCTTGCCTTATCTTGTCTTAACATGTTTAAGAAACGAATAATACACATGCACATTCAAAAGTCTTTTTTTTAAAGAGAAAAAGAAAGTTTCATTCGCATGCTTGCATCTTTTGTTTGCATCATTTTACTGCATCTTATCAGGTCTTCTGCCGCATCGCCCTTGAAAAAATATAAATGTTCTACCAACATCTCGCTAAGGACCACCTCCCAAAGATCCTCAACAACATCATCAAAAGTTACACAAACCGATCATCAACAGCATTCCGCCACAAAGCTTCATAATCATCGCTTCTCCTATGCTGGGATAAGCAATTTAAAAAAATTGCATCGCTTCTCCTACGTTGGGATAAGCACACTTTAAAAACTTGCATCGCTTCTCCTATGATGGGATAAGCACATTTTAAAAAATCGCATCGCTTTTCCTATTCTGGGTTAAAGCGCATTTTTAAAAGCAACATCATTTTTCCTTTGCTGGAAAAAGCCCGTTTTAAAAATACTTCTTTCCCTATCCTGGGGAAAGCGCGTTAAAAAAAACTCTATCGCTTTCCTATCTTTGGGAAAGCGTCTTTTAGCGACATCGCTTTCCTATCTTTGGGAAAGCCCATTTTAAGCGACATCGCTTTCCTATCTTGGGGAAAGCCAATTTTGAAAAGTAGCATCGTTTTCCCTATGATGTGGAAAGCCCATTTTGAAAAGCAGCATCGCTTTCCCTATGCTGGGGAAAGCCCATTTTGAAAAGCAGTATCACTTTCCCTATTGTGGGGAAAGCCCATTTTGAAAAACAACATCGCTTTCCCTATGCTGGGGAAAGCTCTTTTTGAAAAGCAGCATCGCTTTCCCTATACTGGGGAAAGCCCATTTTAAAAAAGCAGCATCGCTTTCCCTATGCTTCGGAAAGCCCATTTTGAAAAGCAGCATCGCTTTCCCTATGTTGGGGAGAGCTCATTTTGAAAAAGCAGCATCGCTTTCCCTATGCTGGGGAAAGCCCATTTTGAAAAGCAGTATCTGTAGACACCCTAATTTCGTACCCCTGGTATGTAACATGACATGTGATATTAAGACCTGTTTAAACTTAACAAATGTCAAGTTACAGGGTTTAAAAATGCAAAAGGAAAAGCAGGATGCATAAAACAGTGAAATGCAGGGGCCAAAGTGTCAAAATTCAACTTAAAATTGGATCTAGGTGCCACCACCAAGCCAACCTGGCGCGGCACCCAAGGCCAAATAGTGTATCTCCGTTTTGACATTTTGTACAAGCTCTCAAGCACGCGGTACAAGCTGATGAAGCACAAAGAAGAAATTTTAAAAACGACGAGGTCCCTTCTTCAGGCTATAAATAGAGGGCTTCGACTTCAGGAATTTGCCCCGCCGAGAAATCATTCTCACTCTTAGCAGTACAACGTTTATTTTACGCAGTGAAGAGCGATCGTGAGAAAGAGAGAGTCCCCTCCTCCTATAAGCCTCGAAGCTCTGCCAAATCTCCTCCAAACACAAATCCAACTGGTCTAAGTGAGCCTTAGCCTTCCAGCTAAGTTTCCACCCTATTTCCCCGATCCAAAAATCCCAAAAAGAGTAGTTGCTCTGCTCGAATCCAAAGACCAAATCTGCTAGAAGCAAGCAGTTGCTCTGCTCGATTTCCGCCAGTAGCAAGCAAACAACAGCAAAAATGCAAGCAGTTGCTCCGTCCGTTTTACAGTGCTTGAAAGCAACTTTCGGAAACAGTAGTTATTCTGCTCGAATCGCAACAGCAGCAAAAAACTCCCTCTCCCGGAAGGACAGAGCGAGCACACCCTATTAAAGGTAAGCTTTTAAGGGCTTTTTTATTATATAAAAGTGCTATTTTTATCCGGCCCAATGTAAAAAATATAAGCAGTTATGCTGCTCGGATCTATGTAGAAAATAGCACTAAAAAGAGCCATTATTATGTCCAAATATATTTAAATGCATTTGTCATTACTGGAAGGAGGTGGCTACAAATCTGTAAATAATGTAGATAAAGATATATATGTTTTTAATGCTTTATTTTATTTTCTATATGAATATAATAAAAGCATATTTCAGCCAAAAACATTTTTGAGACCGAAAGGGCGAGTTGGGTGCCTAACACTTTCCCACCTCGTAAGTTAGTCCCCCGAACCCCTTTTTACAAACTATGGTTATTTTTGGTTTTTCTTTATTTCCCCTTAAAATAAAAATGGCGACTCTATTATAATATTTTGGATTACAGTGAGGCCCGTAACATCCTCTTTTTGCACTTTTCCGTTTTCTCCTAAACAAGGGACGATGGGAATGAAAAGGGTGATGCATTTTCTGTATCTTGTTTTCCCCTAAACAAGGGCGGATGAGATACGGAGAAACCCAAAACACTCATAGTAAGAAAAAGTGTACAACGGTCCATAGTGAGGCAGGGCGTCTTCTTACGCGCCTTTGCAACATCCTTTTTTTGCACTTTTTCGTAGTCCCCGAAACAAGGGACCATGGGAATGAAAAGGGTGATGCGTTTTCTGTATATTGTTTTCCCCTAAATAAGGGAGGATGAGTTACGAAAAAATCCAACGCACTCATAATGGACTGAAACACACTCAGTAACCGAGGCGTATTCAACGCGCTTTTCGACAACACTCTTTTTGCAGTTTTAATTTCGTCTTCCCCTAAACAAGGGAGGATGTAATGAAAAGAGTGATGTCCTTCCGCAACTTGCGTTCCCCTAAAAAATGGCGCGCGGGGTTTGGGATAATCCGGGGCACTCATAGTGGCGACTTCTGCTAGGGACGTCGTTTTTATTTTAAAGAAAATAAAAAAGGAGGGCTAAACTCAATTTTCACAAAAAAAAGAAGAAGAAAAAATCAGTTTTATTTGGTTTCTGGCTAAAAAGCCTAAAATATGCTTATTATATTTCTTTAGCATTTTAAATATTGCATTCTTATATATCTGTGTATATATTTGTGGATATGATCCTCCATCTTGCAGCAGTTTCGTTCTAGTTATCGTTACAAGTATATTTAAAAACAAAAATAAAAAAACAAAAACCAAAAATAAAAATAAAAAGAGAATAAAATAAATTTCTGGGCAACATAACAAAAGGGCTATGGCTTTATTTTATTATCGCTTTATTCTGCTTTATATTTTTCTTTGCTTGTTTTATTTTCATCGCACAAAATATGTACATATTCTTTCATTCTGTCATTTTATTTTGGGGACTAGGACAAATATGTAATTAATAGGAATAGATAGATTCCCCACTTTTCTTTCTATTTCTTGATCTGAATGGTTGCTTGCTCATGCTCAAATCTAAAAAAGCCGAGAAAATCCACAAAGAACAGCAATGATAGGCCATATCTGTTTTATTTACTGCTTTATATCTGAAAAAAAAATTTTACTGCTTTTTAGATACCGCACACACGCGCACGCACGTAGAAATATCCCGAATTGCTACCCTACACCATGGCCAGCCTACCCCCAACATTAGCCAACGTTAAATTACATATAGATTCTCAGGACACTCCATGGACCGATCAATTTTTATATCTCTGAGTTATTGACCAGTCCCTGTGCAAAAACAACAAAAACAACAAAAAAAGAAGCATAACAAAAAGATGAATAAATATGCACATGGGCTGACCAATGATTTTTTGATATTTGACCTAGACCATTTTGAATGGTGGATTCCGGAAAGAGTATAGGCCCTTCACTTGAGATCAGTTCGATCTTAGGGAGTCGAAAGGCGGGTGGAATACGAGGTTCCTATAATCTGGAGAAAGAATCCACAATTCTAGGAATAATCCTGAGACCGTCAAAACAAAGTTGGTGCTTGTCCGATCAATTGTAGGAAGAAAAAATAATAATAAAAGGCATGTTGTACACCAAATCCAGAAAGCCTTCAACCAACCCTTTCTAATCCCTTCAAACCCTTTTCCTCAGAAACCTAGCCAAAGTTTGGAAAGCTAGAGATAGTACTGGCCGGTTGATACGGGAAACAGACACAGATGTCAGATTGAAAAATATCAGAATTGGTTCAGAAAATACAGATTTGGACAGAATGGCCGCCGAAAATGAACAGTCTACAGCGGGTACTGATACAGGGGCTCCCGGGTTCGCTCTTACTCCGGCCATGCAATAATGGTTAGATCAAAAGCTGGATGCACAAAATGATCGCATAATGAGCCAGATGGCAAAACTCGTGCAAGGTCCAAAACCCAGTGGTGAGGGATCCTCTTCCCCTGCAGCCCCTCAAGAAGCATCTACTTCTCATGCTCCTCTAAACCCAAACCCTCAGCCAAATACTAACCTTCCACCAACCACTAGAGCCCCAATCACCAATTTCTCACCAAATACTTATTATTACCAAAATTTCAACCCTTTCTTGTCAAACCCACCATGTCCTCTCCCAAATACCAATATACCCCAGAATCCAAATGACGTCCCTTTTCCCATCACCAACCCACTCCAAAAAAACTCATATATGGACCCTAGAAGCTATACCTAGCCAGGCCAAGTGACACCTATTTACCCTTTAATGATCCTGGTCGCCAGACAGAAGCCACAAATAACCCACCTCTCTAGAATCCTTACCAAATACCTCTCCAGAATCCTTACCAAATGCCACAGCCAGGAAAGAACCCAGCCGCTCCCAATCCTTCCAACATATACCAAAACCCAGCACCTCCTCCCACAAAATTAGAGGTAGATATGGAGAACCTAAAAAGTATGATGCACAAAATCTTGAACAAAGGGGAATTTTATACGCGGGCATTAACGCTGCAACCTTCAGCCATACTACCTTCAAAATTCAAAATGCCCGATATAGAAAAATTTGATGGGATTGGATGCCCTACCTCTTACCTAAAATCTTATGCTACTGGCATGCAGTCAAGAGGGTCTAGTTCGAAGCCATGTCCTCCAACTTCCATCTGACCTTAGTAGGGCTGCTAAGCAATGGCTCATGTTAGCAGATAATAGTACGGTTGCTACTTGGGACCAAATAGCAGAGGAATTTCTAGAGAGGTACAAAGACAATACAACCTCTGAAAATAAAAGGGAACTTGAGGCATGCACCCAAAAAGAAAATGAAACATTTGCAGAATTTGCAACCAGATGGAAGAGAAAAGTTGCCCAGACTTTCGACAGACCTGATCCATCTGAATTGGCCCGGTTGTTTATAAAAAACCTTCAGCCAATTTATCTTGAACGCATGAGGTATCTTCCCTACGGTGATTTCAATATCATTGTTGAAATAGGAAATCGTATTGATGAAGAAATACATACAGTACAGGGTCCCTAGAAATTTATACGCCTGCAAGTTCATTCTGCTATTCTGAATCAGAAGAAAAATGTATGGAAGAAGTCAACTTTGTAGAAAGAATCTTGGTTAAAAAATACAGTAGTGTGCCATGGTCATATGGGACAAATAAATCTGCCAATTCCGTTGAGGGAAGCAGTGATACTAACAGAAGCCTCATAGGACCTTACAAGGGAAACATAAGGCATTACGATGAATTGTATGCCCCAATATCCCTAATATTACAAGGTTTAATGGCACAGGGGATCCTGAAACCAATGGAGAATTATAAACCTCCAAAACAGCTACCAAGCACATGGAATCACTCTTAGTATTGCGAGTACCATCGCAGCAGTGGCCACCTCACTGATATGTGCTATATGCTCAAAAGTGCCATCCATGATCTTATTGATGGCCAGGTCATTGAGAAGCCACATCCCTAAATCAACATGATAAAGTCAGCCAACCAGGACTAGTTTAAGAAAAATGATGCTACTTTGCTCTATATGATCACCCCTCCATTTGCAGAAAAGAAAGTTTTATGCCAAAAGTAGCATGCTGAGTAGTGGTTGAGCATCGCCTGAGAAAGAACTTGGATAGGTCGGAACGCCAATATAAGAAGTTGTTGACCACTCAGGGAAGGACAAGGAAAGACTTTGAGACTCATAGAACCATGAAATACCCTTTTGTATACACCTCTTCAAACCCTTTTTCTCCCTTTCGCTAAATAAAAACTAGGAGGTAACTTTTTTTTCTAAGCGTCAATTTTTGTAGAATCTCCATACATATCTTTTCTTTTCAAATCAGATCACCTATTCCCGAATATCCCTGGACAGGTTTTCTTTCAAAGATGATAAGTTGACTCCCTTAAAAACACCTAAATCTACGAGAGTTGATAATGAGTCATCCTAGAAAATATGGACCCGCAAATTATTAAGAACACATAAAATCCAAAGTAGGCAAGTCGTCTTGATTAGAATCACCTTCAACCCATTGCGGCCGAGCTGTTAGTAACATAATGAGGCTTTCCACCATACACCAAAACCTTTCCAAAAACCTGAAACCCTTTTTCAAGGTCACCATATACCAAAATCCCTACCAAAACTAAGACCTCCCAATATCCCCAGCCAAACAAACTATCCTCATGATCCAACTTCCTAAAAATAAAAGTTGTTTTCCCTTTTTATCCACCAAGAATGGTTATCCCTTTGTCCCAAAAAGAAGAGATGACATTTCCCAAACTGCTATGATGATGATCCGAAGAAAAAGAAAAAAGAGAAAAAAAAAAGGAGAACAAAAAGAAGAAGAAAAAAAGAAAAAAAATCTCTCTGGAGAAAGTCCATCATTTGTCCATTTCCTTCTTACCCAAACTAGTTTGGGGCATCTCGGGAAAAATCAACACATACGCTTTTTAAATGTGGATTGAAGGAATAAGAAAAAGCCCACCATACCCAAAAGCCCAAGCTATACCCAAGTCAAAGCCAAAAGGCCTATCATATTCAAGACCAAAAGCCAATTATCCATTCAGAACCTACAGTCTGAAAAGCCAACCAACGATAAGATTATTGATCACTTTTTTGTGAAGAGACCTTCTAACCTCAAAACCAATCCATCTCCAAAAAGTTTAAACATAACACCTTGAACCAGTCGCGATCATCAGCTCTGCTTCAATCGATTATAACGTGATCTGAGTCAAAGATAGAACTCCTTGCTAAAACACATGAAAACATCAAAAGATAATTACCAAGTAGGGTCCATAAACCCACCAAACCTGGTGATACTCGGCAACAAGGTGAATTCTGAATACCGACTCTCTTTCTTATTCACTAAAGTCACCCTCATATCTGGTGCCTTTTGATTCTCTCTTCGAAAAAAAGAGAAAAGTCCACCTAGGGGCTTCCCCTCCATCCACTTCTGGAATCATTCGTATTCATAAAAAATGCATCAATACTAGGGGCTTTCTATTCCATTTTGAAAAATTATTGATTGAGTTACCCTGGGGCTTTTCCCACCGAAGTCATGAGTCTTGTCTATGCAGTCTCCTATCCCATATCCCTGGGTCATAGAGGCATTTTGGAAACACATATCAACTAATAAAGTTCTGTCTCAGCCTTACTAAGCAGGGACTTTCTTAGGAGGGTCTCTCATAATTTCTGCGAGCGGGGTAGATAATTTCTGGTACACTTTGCCCTTACCTTCCTGTTAATGCTAGACTGGTTGTCCACCAATTTCTATCCAGAATACCAAAGGTTCAAAACTCCACTTACAAGATTAGACTATCTGCTTCATCATGCCAGTGTCCCTAAGTTCTATTAGATCTTGCTGCTTGTCCATCGTGTTATCTCCTTATAGGGGCGCGGTTTTTGAAACCCCTCCTTACTTTCTTTGCTAAAACCATGATATCTTGTTAACAAGTCAAAAGAAAAAATGGGGACCTCCATTAAGAAACCCCACCAGGTGCCAGAAACCAAAACATATACATCATACCTCTTATGTTTGTGACCGAAGCTTCGAGTAAACCACAATGAAGCAACAACCTCAACCTTCTCACCTACCAACCAAAAGTGTACGATGTGTTCATAAAAGATGAATTAATTCTCGCTTAATTTGCAATAAGTATCGCAGTCTAAATCAATGTTTTTCTCAAAATAATGCAATGAATATTGCATCAGATCCCTGCATCTACCTTTTATGCATGCATGTCACGTGAAATTTTGCATCTAGTCTTTGTGATGAGTCTTTTGTGGATGCAATGGATATTGCATATGATCTTTCGTCAGCTTGTAATGATACGATTAATATTGCACCAGTTATTTGCATACACTTTCTTTGTTAGTGATTCAATGGATATTGCGTCGAATATTAGCTTGACTTTCTCTGTTAGTGATGCAATGCATATTGCATCGGATCTCGCATCAAGTTCGTAAAAATGCAATAAATATTGCATCGGATTTCGTGAGTTTTGTAGTAATGCAATGGATGTCGCATCCAGCGTTGCGATACAATGGATATTGCATCCGTCTTTCTGATAATGCGATGCAATGGATATTGCATCCGTCTTTCTGATAATGCGATGGATATCACATCTAGTGTTGCAATGCAATGGATAATGGATATTGCATCCGTCTTTCTGATAATGCGATGGATATCGCATCTAGCGTTGTGATGCAATGGATATTACATTCGTCTTTCTGATAATGCGATGGATATCGCATCTAGTGTTATGATGCAATGACTATTGCATCCAGTCTTTGTGATGCAATGAATATTGCATCTGGGTTTTTGGCAATGCAATGAATATTGCATTGACTTGTGGTGGTGCAATGGATATTGCATCTGAGTTTTTGGGTAATGCAATGAATATTGCATTGACTCGCGGTGATGCAATGGATATTGCATCTGGGTTTGTGGTGGTGCAATGAATATTGCAGCTGGGTTTGTGGTAATACAATGAATATTGCATCTTGCTGTGTGTTATTTTTACCAGGAATTCACTCGGCCGAGAAATCATTCTCACTCTTAGTAGTACAACGTTTATTTTATGCAGTGAAGAGTGATCGTGAGAAAGAGAGAGTCCCCTCCTCCAATAAGCCTCGAAGCTCTGCCAAATCTCCTCCAAACACAAATCCAACCGATCAAAGTTAGCCTTAGCCTTCCAGCTAGGTTTCCACCCTATTTTCCCGGTACAAAAATCCCAAAAAGAGCAGTTGCTCTGCCCGAATCCAAAGGCCAAATCCGTCAGAAGCAAGCAGTTGCTTTGCCCGATTTCCGCCAGCAGCAAGCAAACAACAGCAAAAACGCAAGCAGTTGCTCCGCCCATTTTACGGTGCCTGAAAGCAACTTTCGGAAGCAGTTATTCTACCCGAATCGCAACAACATCAAAAGACTCCCTCTCCTGAAAGGACAGAGCGAGCACACCCTACGCTATTAAAGGTAAGCCTTTAACAGCTTTTTATATAAAAGTGCTATTTTTATCCGACCCAATGTAAAAAATATAAGCAGTTATGCTACTCGGATCTATGTAGAAAATAGCACTAAAAAGAGCCATTATTATGGCCAAATATTTTTAAATGTATTTTTAATTACTGGAAGGAGGTGGTTGCAAGTCTGTAAATAATGTAGATACAGATATATCTCTTTTTAATGCTTTATTTTATTTGCTAGATAAATATAATAAAAGCATATTTCAGCCAAAAACCTTTTTGAGACCGAAAGGGCGAGTTGGGTGCCTAACACCTTGCCACCTCTTAACTTAGCCCCCGAACCCCTTTTTACAAACTCTGATTATTTTTGGTTTTTCTTTATTTCCCCTTAAAATAAAGATGGCGACTCTGTTATAAAATTTTGGATTACAGTGAGGCCTGAAACATATTTTTTTTTTTTGTACTTTTCCGTTTTCCCCTAAACAAGAGATGATGGGAATGAAAAGGGTGATGCATTTTCTATATCTTGTTTTCTCTTAAACAAGGGAGGATGAGATATGGAGAAACCCAAAGCACTCATAGTAATCCAGAATGTACAACAGTCCATAGTGACGCGCCTTCGCAACATCAATTTTTTGCACTTTTCCGTTTTCCCCTAAACAAGGGACGATGAGAATGAAAAAGGTGATGCATTTTCTGTATATTGTTTTCCCCTAAACAAGGGAGGATGAGTTACGAAAAAATCCAAAACACTCATAATGGACTGAAGCACACTTAGTGACCGAGGCGTATTCAACGCGTTTTTCGACAACACACGTTTCACACTTTTAATTTCGTTTTCCCCTAAACAAGGGAGGATGGAATGAAAAGAGTGATGTGCTTCAGCAACTCGCGTTCCCCAAAAAAAGGGCACACTGGGTCCGGGAGAATCCGGGGCACTCACAACATCGCTTTCTCTATGCTGGGGAAAGCCCATTTTGAAAAACAGATGGCTTTCCCTCGGCTGGGAAAAGCTCATTTTGAAAAGCAGCATCGCTTTCCCTATTGTAAGACTCTGATTCCTTAGGATTAACTTGGAATGGTTTTGGATTGAATTTTGTGTAGCATTGTACACACTTGAGATTGGTTTTCAGTTTGGGCCGTGTATTCACGCATGTCAAATACAACCTGTAGTTAAACGGCCACAGTTTTTTGTAAACAACTCGGAATCGAGATCTCTTTGGTGCGTTAGAAACTAGACTTCAAGAGCTTTCTAACCATGCCTTATTTGTAATTTTCGGACTTATAGATCACCCTAAGCTTGTCTTTAAAGTTGACTAAAATTATTGGACAACATTTGGGCTTTGGTCACTTTTGGCCCATTAGTCTTTGAGCCCATTTACCTCCCTTACTTGATATCAGCCATAATCTACCATTTGTGAGTTCGAAGTTTTGAGTTCCAAGCCCGATTTGTTATCGAATATTTACCTGTTTTTAATTTCGACTCTGCAGAGTTGTTGTACATTTTGGAGACTTGCTTTGTACCCGAAAATTATGGAATAGTGTAACTGACTCCTTTGAGGTTTGTAATTTATTTAGGGGATGATTATACTCTTATTTTAATTTAGATATAATAATAAGAAATTATTATTTGACATCTATGGGTAAATAAATAATTAGCGGTTGTGACTCAAAAGTGTTTTAGTATTTTAATTGACCCTACAGGGTTAATTCGTATGACAGTTAAAAATATTAATTGAGGGAATAATATATTAGTCCCTACGTGTTAGAAATATTTATGTGGTATTGTATTTCACTTTACTGAGTCAATTTGGAGTTGATTAATAATTAAGTCAACTGAGTAGTACAAACCGATTTCGGTACGCAGCTGAGTTGTTTTGATCAAAGAACCCTCGAAATATTTTTGTTTGATTTGAGATTTTTAAGGCATTTACTTTAGACATTTACAGAGTGATAGGAGAATAAATCACGTCGATTCGTCGAATGGTGTTCAAACGGGAGCCGTTTTAAAAAAAATCACTGTAGCGGGCGGGTACTGTAGCAAAAACGGGACAGCCTGTTGTGTTGTTGATTTTTGTTATGAAATGTCATGTTTGCCCTCATTGAAGTCAGCCCTTAAGCCTTGGTGACTCCCCTTTGAGGGTAATTTTGGTCCATTAATCTTTTATTAGATCTAAACTCCCTCCATTCCCCTTCATTCGTCACTTTTCCGTGAGATACACAGAGAGAGAGAACGAGAGAACGAGAGAGCTACCATGGAGGAACTCCGGCGATTCCCGGAGATCCGACTGTCCGATTGTCGAGTCAAGACCGCCATCGCGAAGCCCTTGGCGAGTAGCACACTTCCCACCGATTCAATCTTCGATCCGAATAGTTTTGTTGGCCGAAATAGGTACGTGACTAAAACCCTAACTCCCTCTTTCTAGCTCAAATGAATGCTAGGTTGTTAGAGACTTGATTCTCTTGATTTATTGTGTTATTTCATATCTACGTGATGTGTTTCCTTGGGGTTTTGATTACTTAATATATGGGTTTGAATTCAAATGGTTGTTGTTGGGTTTATGGAATTGATGTGGAAGGAAATTTGGTTGGAATGGGGGTGTTAATTAGGAACATGATATTCAGAATCAGAAAATTCTCAGGTTTAAGCCAAATTCAAAAAAACAAAAAAAACCGGTACTAATCTACTACATAGAATTGCCTAAAAATATTATATGTTGTACGTGTGTATGTTACAAAATGCTCTGTAAATTTTCATAAATATTCGAGTTCGGGAAGTATTTTTTTATAAATTACGAACCATGGCTGCAACAGTGAGTCTGAACATGGAAAACTGGTTATTAACATCATCTTAATGTGATCTTAAATAGATGAATACAAATCCAATTGGAGTGTTTTAAAATGGTAAACTCTAGCTCAAAGAGTCTAGTTTCTGGAAATGTAAAATATGTGTCATTTGGATCAATGAGGAATTTTTGGTGAAATTTGTATTATAGACATGCAGTACAGGCCATAACAGAAAAACAGATTTCTGATATGAAATTGGAGGGGATGTATTTTGATGAATACAAGTCCAAATGGAGTACTTTAAAGTTCCAAATTATATTTTAAAGAGTCTAGTTTCTGAATATATAAAATTCATGAAATTTGGAGTTGTGAGGAATTAATGGTTGAATTTACAAGTTGACTGGGCAGAATGTGTAATAGCAGGAAATCAGATTTTAGACTTGAACTTGAAGTGACCATGACTTGATGAATACAAGTCTGAATTGAGTGTTTTAAAAGGCTAAGTTATAGTTTGAAAAGCCTAGTTTCTGAATATGTAAGATTCATGAAATTTAGAGTTATGATGAGTTATTGGTCAATTTTACAAAATGGCTGCGCAGAATGAGTTATTACTAAGTTGTAATTCCAACGGTTAGAATGAGTATCTTTCGGTGCATGAACATCGAGTAGAAAAGGATTGATTTGGTTTGAGGAATGGATTACCATTCAGGGATATTGTAGAGCATATCCTCAATTTCGACGTAGAGACCCTTTAGATGTTCTTAGAGCATAGTGGATTGTATCTAATGTGCGATCCTATTCACGTGAATATATGAGATGGGTTTATGAATTAACATGAACTTTAATGAGTTGAGACTGTAGAATGATTTATCATTCTAGAAATATTGTAAGGCGTATAAAATTGTTGATTAAGTACCCTAGACTAACAAAGTAGTCTTGGTGAATATATGATGGGTTAATGGTTAAGTAAATAACTTAGCTTGGTTGTATACTAGAATATGAAATTCTATGATTGATTTAGATTATGACTAAACGCATAATTCCTACCTTTGTTGAGATTTGTATCTTGTATGCATTTGAGAATATGACTCATGAAGCATATATTTCCTTTGATTACTTGATGATTTTATTGGTGTTGATTTCCTGACTTGTATTTAAATTGTATTCCATTAACAAGTGGAACTGCGAACTTGAAATCAATTTAGGCTACCAACTCGTACTTGACTTAGTGACTTGTGAACTATGGTTTCTAAATGGAAGGAGAACCTAGCAATGCCTTAAATGAAAACGTAGAACGAGACCCTACGACTCCTAGAATCCATTGACTAGATTACTAGCTTTTGGACCTTCACTTGAATCGAGTGGACAACTTGACACTTGGGATTTTAAGACTCAAACGAGTTCCTGTTGTGGTTTTGTGATTATTGTAAAAATGTGCATAATCGTATGAATTTAGTAGATCATTATATCTACTTGAGAATTGGCAAGTAAACATCTACTTGTGTATTGCATATAAGTCCAGCTGGCATTACTTGAGTTTTTACGTTGATGGTGGGACGATGCATTGTCTTCACAAATTATGGGATTCGTGGTTGCAATGTATAGCCGCGGATTCGGTTCACACACCCCTCTTTAGCTACGGTGGGGAAGTAGCCCCATTGTCGTAACCAAAAGCGCGTTGGCTAGTGCTATTTTCAGTAGAGAGCTCGGTACTTTGATATCCGATCACGGGTATCAGCAGCGCGATATGATTAATATTTGTGATTGCAGGAGCAACACAACGGCATTGATTCGGTATTCTCTCTTAAACCTTTACGTGGCTTACTATGAGCACTTATGTGATAACAAAGTGTTACCTGAGACATGAAATCTAAATGACCATGCTTGTATTGATTGTGAATTAATGAGAGACTTGATATGTATATATGTAGATACATATACTTATACTTGAGAATTCCAGGAATGACATAAAGTGTATATATATAGATATACATTCCTTTATATATGTTGATTCTTTGTGAAATGTTTTCTGACTTATTTGGTTTGTTCATGATCGAGAATTTCACCACAGTCGTTTGGACGGTTTAGTACATGAACAGAGAGATTATCTTGAGAAGTGTCGAGTATACGACACGTCTTCGTGGGTTTTAGTCGTCACAGCGCGATGACTTGTTTTATTATAACAATGTTTCATTTATGATATGTTGTTTGTAGTAGCGTACTAAGTCTTTATGACTCACTCCGTACTTTACTTTCCAGTGTGCAGTTGTTCGTTAGCTGCGTTGAGGCTGAGTAGATCCCGTTTGTAGCAGAGCCACGTGGATCGATAGTTGAGTTGAGGTCGTGATATATGTGCAGTTATCTCCTCCTGAGCTTTTGCTAGCGGAACCTAGTCCGCTTATTTCAGTATTTATATTTTGTGTCCTTTTACTTTGTTGAGGACAGTATTTCTTTTGTAATGTTATATAAACTTTGCAGTCGGGTAGATTGTTCTAGTATTGTTGTATCATTCCTACAGCCGACATTTGTAGTCGGGCACGAGTGCTCCAGTATAATGTAATGTCGGTTGTACCCGGCGATAGCAACTTCAAAGATTTCATTATTCTAGTTATCCTAGTTGTTGTTTTGGTTGTTGTTGTTGTTGTTGTTACCCCGGTATCCTTTAGCCGTGGGTCATTGTTATATCAGGTTGGTTTTTGATGGAACGCCGGCCTGGGGTGCCAATGGTAAGTTCTGCGTATGCAATGTTGCGGCACGCGAGTTTCGTTTTCATATCTCGTGAGGCAACGCCTCTCTTGGTTTCATTTGTTTCAGTCTCGAGCTCTTAAGCTCGAGGACTTGTTCTTTAATGCTTCCGCATCTTTGAAATTTTGAAATCCGTATTTAAGTACGGCTTCTTGTTCGTGTCTAGAGCTTGTTAGCTCGAATGTCCCACTTGCACTTTGTTTTAGCAAGTATTTGTCATCTCTTGTGTAGTTCCTGTGGCACGACCTCGGGATTCTGTGTTGGAATCTGGGTCGGGTCGTGACACCTATGCTGGGGAAAGCCCATTTTAAAAAGCAGCATCGCTTTCCCTATGCTGGGGAAAGCCCATTTTAGAAAGCAGAATTGTTTTCCTATGTTGAGGAAAGCTGCTTTAAAAGCGATCGCTTTCCTATCTTTGAGGAAAACCCATTTTAAAAGCGACATCACTTTCCTATCTTTGAGGAAAGCCCGTTTTAAAAAGCGGCATCGCTTTCCCTATGCTGGGGAAAACCCGTTTTAAAAAGATGCATCGCTTTTCATATGCTGGGGAAAGCCCGTTTTAAAAAGCCGCATCGCTTTCCCTATGCTAGGGAAAGCGCGTTTTAAAAGGTTCCATCGCTTTCCCTATGCTGGGGAAAACACGTTTTGAAAAATTGCATCGCTTTCCCTATGCTGGGGAAAACACGTTTGAAAAGTGGCATCACTTTCTCTATGCTGGGGAAAGTGCGTTTTAATAGGTCCCACCAGTTTTGCCTATGTTAGGCGAAACGCACCATCCATCCCACCCTGTGTTGTTGTTTGTTTGCATGAGGCCGAACTACGTTTGGTCTGATTCCTTTTATTAAGGGATACGTAGGCAGCCTATTTCGATAGGTCCGACCATCATAGCATTTAATTTGCATATTTGCTTAAAAACTACGATAATCTGCTACAACCGACTAAATATGTCTAGGATATGTGAGATTTGAACTACATTATAAACTGTTGCATTATAACTGCTACCTCTTGCATCTCTCCCCATTATAATTTCCACAAAATTTGGGAGTCTATTTCTTATCAACGATGTTCGTTTACTCGGTAAGCTTCGGGTTACCCGTAAACTGCATCGTTGAAGGGCTCTGTAGACACCCAAATTTCGTACCCCTGGTATGTAACATGACATAAAAAATCAAGAACTGTTAAAAGGACTAACGGATGTCAAGTTACAGGGTTTAAAATGTTAAAAATGCAAAAGAAAAGCAAGATGCATAAACAGTGAAATGTAGAGGCCAAAATGTCAAAAAGAGGAAAGAAAAGCCCCCTAGCGCCACCCACACTCCTACATAGTGCGGCGCCACCCACACTCCTACATAGTGCGGCGCCCACCCCCTCCATGGGTGGCGCCCAATAGTGCCCTGTTTACAGTAGTGTTCTGCTTTCGGTATAATCTCTCAAGCGCGCGGTACAAGCCGATGAAGCACAGAATAGTAAACTTAATAACGAAGGAGTCCCTCCTCCAGCCTATAAATAAAGGTGCCCGGCTTCAAGAATCAGAACGAAATATTTTACCCAATTTTACACCGCGCAGTGAGTGATCGCTCTCCCGAGAGAACGCTGTGCGATTTCTCCTCTAGCCCCGAAGCTCTGCCAAATCTCCCCCAAACACAAAACCAACCGGTCAAAGTGAACCTTAACCTCCCCACTAGGATTCCACCCTATTTCCCCAGTTCCAAAATCCCAAAAAGAGTAGTTGCTCTGCCCGAATCCAGACGCCAAATACCCAAAAAGCAAGCTGTTGTTCTACCCGATTTCCGTCGTCAACAAGCAAACAACAGCAAAAAAGCAAGCAGTTGCTCCGCCCGTTTCCTGGTGCCTAAAAGCAACTTTCGGAAGCAGTTACTCTGCTCGAATCTCCGCAATAGCAAAGCAGCAAAAGACTCCCTCTCCCTGAAGGAAAGAGCGAGCACACCCCCACACTCTTAAAGGTAAGCCTTTAAGAGGTTTAATTAAAAAAGTGATATTTTCAGCCAGCCCAATGTAATAAATATAAGCAGTTATGCTGCCCGAATTTTTATAGAAAATAACACTAAAAAGTGCCATTATTATGGCAAAATATTTATAAATATATTTGTATTTCCTAGAAGGAGGCTGCTGCAAGTTTGTAATAATATAGATACAGATATATATATATATATATATATATATATATATATATATATATTTAATGGTTTATCTTATCTGTTAAATAAATATAATAAAAACATATTTAGCCAAAAAACTTGTTTTGAGACCGAAAGGGCGAGTTGGGTGCCTAACACATTCCCACTTCGTAACTTAGCCTCCAGACCCTTTACAAAAGCTAGTTATTTTTTGTTTTTTTTTATTTCTCCTAAAAATAAAGATGGTGATTCTGTTATAATATTTTGGATCCATAGTGAGGCAGGGCGTATTCCTACGTGTTCTTTGCAACATCGTTTTTGCACTTTTAATTTCGTTTTCCCCTAAATAAGGGATGATAGAATAAAAAGGGCACTGCATTTTCTGCATCTTGTTTTCCCCTAAACGAGGGAGGATGAGATACAGAAAAACTCAAAGCACTTATAGTGGACCAAAGCATACTCAGTGATCGGGGCGTATTCCATGCGCTCTTTAAAACACTCTTTTTGCATTTTTAATTTCGTTTTTCCCTAAATAAAGGAAGATGGAATGAAAAGAGTGATGTCTTCCCTGAATCTCGTGTTCCCCTAAACAAGGGAGCGCACGATCCGGGGGAATTTCCCGGGGCACTCACACTACCTCTTGAAGCGTGGGGTTTTTTTTTCCCATACCAAACTCCTTTCTGGTAGGCCCTAGGGTGTAATCGCTCTGTCCTTCAAAGAGAGAGGATATTTTTTAATATATATTAAAAAAATAAAAATAAAAATAAAAATGGCTTAGCATTTAGCACCAATACAACTCTCTCAATACAACTCTATTATCCAGCAAGTGGGATGCCCATTTGTCTGACCAGTTGATAACGAGATATATATATATATATATATATATATATATATATATATATATATATAAAAGAGTTTTCTATTAATAAGAGTTTTGGGTAGCTTCTTGATGCCTACTATAACTAGTTATTTCGATTTTCTATTAGAGACTTTAACTATCTATAACTATTACTAAAACAGAAGCCGCTGTTGCCGTGGCGGCTTTCTGTGGAAAACTAAAATTTTAAAATGGATTTTGTGATGCCACGTGTCACCATTAAAATAGTAAATATTTTTTTATCTTTTTTTCAAAATTGATTAATTAAAGATAAAAATCTTAAATCTAATTAGATAAGATAAAAATCTTAAAACTAATTTGATTTTATCCTGTTTACTTTATACAAGTTTAATTTGAACGAAACTCTTCAATTTTCATCTCTTTTCATTTTCATACTATTTAATTAATACAAATTATTCACAAGATAATTTTATGTTATTTGTTCTTCTACTAATATATATATATATATATATATATATATATATATATATATATATATATATATATATATATATATATTACTTATTAATTAATAATCTATTAACTATTATTTAAATAGAAGTCGCTGCTGCCACATGACGACTTTGTGTTGAATGCATAAAGTTTTAAATGAATTATGTGCTTCGACGTGTCAACTTCTTGTGAAATTGTGATTTTTTTTTCTTTTTCTTAGCTGCCAAAAATTAAAACCGGATAGATTTTAAAACTGGGGCCTCCTTTATAAATGGTAAAAAAAAATTATTATTATTATTTTTTGCCAAAATCGGTTAGTACGAGATAGATTTTTAGCACATTTGATTTAGACGTGTTTCACTTTATTAAGACTCCAAATTTTAATGGTAAAAGTGTTTTTTCGCGAATAGATTTTATCAATTCTCATAGATTTAATCTTTCAATTACATATTCATATGATCAATTTTGAATATTTACCTTATTTTTCATTGTTTTCATATTATTTTAATTAAAAAATTTAACTATTTATTACAAGTTTAGAAAATCATCTTATTATAAATAATTTTTACACAAAAAAAAACTATTAAAACCGTGCATACGGTACTATATATGTATTTATAGTATTATTTTAAACCGGATATATTTTAAAACTGCTACCTCCTTTATATATGATAAAAGTTTTTTTTTACCATTTTTTATGCTAAAATCGGTTAATATCGGATATATTTTATCATATTTGATTTAAACACGTTTCTCTTGATTATGACTCCAAATTTTCATGGTAAGTTTTTTTGGTGAATAGATTTTTCATGTGAATATATATATATATATATATATATATATATATATATATATATATATATATCACATTTGGTTTAAACGTATTTCACTTGATTATGACTCTAAATTTTCATGATAAAAGTTTTTTTGGCGGATAGATTTTATCAATTCTCATAGGTTTTAATCTTTCAATTACATATTCATATGATCAATTGTGAATATTTACCTTATTTTTCTTCTTTTTTTTCCAAAATTTTAACTATTTATTACAAGTTTATAAAATAATCTTATTATAAACAACTTTTTCAAAAAAAAAAACTACTAAGACTGTGCATACGGTACTATATATATATATTTTCTTTTTTTTACTGCCAAAAATTAAAACCGGATAGATTTTAAAACTGATGTCTGCTTTATACATGGTAAAATGTTTTTATTTACCATTTTTTGTTGTCAAAATCGGTTAATACCGAATATATTTTCTCACATTTGATTTAAATACGTTTCACTTTATTAGGAATCCAAATTTTTATGGTAATTTTTTTAAGATAGATTTTATCAATTCTCATAGGTTTTAATCTTTTGATTATATATTCATATGATCAATTTTGAATATTTACCTTATTTTTTGTTTTTTTTTTCAAATTATTCTAATTAAAAATTTTAATTATTTATTACAAGTTTAGAAAATTATCTTATTATAAACAACTTTTGCAAAAAAAAAACTATTAAAAGCGTGCATACGATACTCTCTCTCTCTCTCTCTCTCTCTCTCTCTATATATATATATATATATATATATTGATACCAAAATTAAAACGTGATAGATTTTAAAACCGGTGCCTCCTTTATACATGGTAATTTTTTTATTTTTTGTTTTTTACAATTTTTTGTTGTCAAAATCAATTAATATCATATAGATTTTATAACATTTGATTAAAACGTGTTTCACTTGATTAGGACTTCAAATTTTCATGGTAAAATTTTTTTTTGACGGATGAATTTTATCATATTTCATTTAGATGTGTTTCAATTGATTAAAACTCTTTAATTTTCATGGTAAAAGTTTTTTTTAACTTTTTTTTTCTGCCAATTTGGTTTGTACAGGGTAGATTTTATTACAGTTGATTTAGATTAGTTTCATTTGATTAGGACTCCTCAATTCCCATGGTAAAAGTTTTTTAAGTTTTATTATTTTACCAAAACTCGGTCAATTTAAAATAGATGTTATCCAATTTAATTAAACGTGTTTCACCAACACTACAAACGACCACTATGAAATATTTCCCCTCCATCAAACACCTCCTTGACGAGTCTCTCTTCGTAGTAATTCCCCTCCCCTCCCTCCGTCTCACAATCACACTAAAAATAATTATTCGATTTTATAATTCGCATGAATTTTCGGTTTGATGATTTGGTGTAATCTCGCGCTTATTTATTTATTTATTAATTATGAGGATATTTTGCTATTGTTTGTTCATTCAAATTATCAAATAACTTGCAGATTATATCTACAAAAATAAATTTCAGAAACAATGCTAAATCAATCGTGCATCGCACGGGTGATAACCTAGTATATAATATAACTCTATTATCCTTTTGGTCTCCGAATAGTTAAGTTGTTAGGTGTTGCAGATGGGAAACATTTAATTTGAAAAGTGGGATACTTTTTTGTCTTTTCATTTTGTTGATGCTGTCGTTGTGGGTTGTGGGTTAGGGCATGTGGCGTTGTTGATTCTGTCGTGGTGGGTTGTGGGTTAGGGCATGTGGCGTGGGAAAGGTGCTTAATCTTAGGTAAGTTTTACATTAGGCCTCACAATTGAATGAGCTGAGTTGGGTTATAATGAGTAATAGTCTGAAATAAGTTGAAATTTGTTAGAACCTAAATATTAAATATATTGAAATGAGTTGGATTAGAATGAGTTAGATTGAAGCGGGTGTCGGATTAAAATGGATTATTTCCCCCAAAAAAAATATAAATTTATGTCATAAAAAAGCACGTGTCGAAATAGGCAACGGGCCCAACATGATTTGACCAGATTCGTTAATATTATTGGGTCAAAACTTTTTTAAATATTAATGGATTAAATTGAGTAGATTAATAAGTAATGAATTGTAATTGTCAGGATTAACTTACACCAACTAAATCAGACCGCCTAGTCTATCGTTCAAGTAAACTAAATGTTGTGATTTAGTTGACGGTACTCGGTGCACGAAAATGTACATACTAGTGTTACAGAAGATTTAGACTCAGGTTAAAAATAACTATTCAAATTTAGTCCACTATTCTGTGTGTTTTGATGATTCACTTAAAAAGTTTAATTTAAAAATTTATTCATACAATTTTCAAAAAAAAAAATATCAACTTTAATATCATCAATGATTTTTGTAATTATGACCAACTCTAAATGATCACATGTTTTTGTTTACTTTTTTTTTAAGTTGGTAAAAACTTATGTAAGACGGTCTTTCAGATATTTTTGTAAGACGAATCCTTCTTACCCAACTCACTGTATATTAATCGATTGAGCTATGAAAGACTGAGATTCCGTCTTATAAATTAAAATGTATAACAAGTCCTACAAAAGATCTACACTTTTAAGTTTTCCACCCTCCGTTTCTAAAAGTAATCTCTTTGCTAAACACAACAATTGAGGCAAACAATTTTAAACTATCACTTTCTAATGCTACCCTTAAAAAATAATATAGTTTGTACTTTGTAGTGTTGGAAGAAAGTGAGTCTCTTTCGTTGAAGTGATTGAATTAAATCAGGAATAAAATAGTAAAGACGTTATTTTAACTCATTTCCTTCAACTACAAAAAAAACATTTTTTTTTTTGGAATATCTCCAAAAAAAGAAAGGGGCTCCTTTAAGAGATGCTGTACATGTATGGTTTTTTTTAGAGGTGGCAAATAGGCGGGTGTGGGCGGACCTAAATGGGCGGCGGGCTCAAATGGGCGGACAAGTAAGTGCCCATTTAATAGTATGTGCATATATGGGCAGGCACTAAATGGGCATGGGCGCCCATTTACTCATTAACATGCACTTATCAAATAAATATAAAAATTACAAAAAATAAATTTTTTACAAAAATTATCAAAAGTTACAACTAACCATATATATATATATATATATATATATATATATATATATACAATCACAATAATTGGAAAAGACCGATATATTGCTTGTGCTAAAGTATATTTTTAACTCCAATTATATTAATATAACTTCTTATTAATTAGCTTTTCAAACGTGGACGTTTAGGTGGAACAGATGGAGTAGTTAGTATTAGAGTTCTATGCTCTCTTCTCTTTAACACATATGACACTAATAAAAGAAAAATGATAGAGATCTAATAAAATGTGACAAATGAACTAAGAACGGAAGTAGTAGTTTGTGAAGAAAATAACTTTTCTTCGAAATTGCATTTTAATTTTTACTAATAGTTTTATGTATTAGTATGTAAAAATGTATTTTTGTTGTTGTAATCCTCAATTCAATCTTCTATTTTGTGGTTAGATTTTTAATTTCGCTGAAGCCCAATAGACAAATTTAAACACATGAGTGGAAACCTGACAAAAAACTGAACAAGCTAACTAAGCCACATGTACAAATCTATATGAGAAGGTTCAAGCAAATAAGAATGCTGCATTTGCACACTGCTCACAAAACCGCTATGAATCTATTTATAGTGTAACAGGGACGGATATTTACAGAGTTATAAAAATTGAACAATTTGGGAGTGATGTTGTGTTTCATTTAAGGGTACAGAGTCATAGAATAACATTCCATGTTTTGCTTTGCAATTTTGGGGTGGGGGTGGCGGTTGGAAGGGCGGGTGTACTATATATATGTATATATGTGTGTGTGTGTGTGTGTGTGTGTGTCTGGTGGGGGGTGGTTGGAAGAGTGGATGTACAATATAAATATATTAATTATATTAAATGTCATTATTAATCTTAAGTATTTTATAATTATGTATGTAATTGATAAAACAAAATTAGAAGAGAAAGTAATGAGTTTTAGTATGGGTGCCCAAGTGGGCGCCCATTTAGCCCATCATAATCAATGTGCCCAAGTGGGCATGCCCATTTGTGCCCACTTAAAATTTTGGGTGTACTCATACCCATTATTTACTGGACGGTCTGGACGGACAAATAGGCGCAGGCAAAAATTGCCACCTCTAGTTTTTTTGTAGTTGGATTGAAGTTGTCATCTCTTACATCATTGGAAGAGTACAAAAATAAAAGAATAAGATTCTATTTTTATCAATTTAAATTACAAGAAATCAATTACTACTTCCTTAATAAAATATTCAATAAATTAGGTAGTGAAAATGATATGCCATCCATTTTTAAAAATTGTCCTCCTATCATTTTTGTTAATTTTAAAATAATTTTCATATTTCAAAACTTTTATTTTTAGAAAAACACTTTTATTACTTTATCTACTTATTTTAATTATGGTCATACGCACAATGACATAAAAAAAACTACACATTATACTAATATTTATAATACAGACAATTATTTATAATATATATATATATATATATATATATATATATATATATATTATAAAACAGATCAAGGTCTAATTGGTGGCCCTAATTGAATTGTGCTAAACACAACTGACGATCCAGATTGATTCGCAAGTATGTGAGTTACAAATGAACTCATCAGTTATGAGTTTTGTTTGAATTACCCCGTCAATTATTAGTTTTATTTATCCCGACCTTTCATAAATTTGCTCTAATAATACCAAATCTTCGTCTTCGTCTTCTTAAGATCTCTGGCTCCGACCACTACTTCTCCCTCTTCGACTTTCGTCATTTCATGGCGAGAGCAAACTCTGGTTAGACGAAAGAATCACATAATATCTTTCGAGAAGATGGATTCCTATTTCTTAACGATATGCCACGATCAAATCCACTTTCAACAAATTATGTTTATCATCTCCATAATATTTCAAGTTTACCCTCATATTTACTATTAATATATTGATTATGTCCTAATATTTTTATAATTATGGCTAACTTTAATGTTAATTATATAACCCTTAATATTAGACTTTTCAAACAATAAGAATATCATCATGCAACGATTTGACATATAAAGAATGCTCATACGGACATATCTGAAAACCATTCTTCACAAAATAAGAATCAATGTGAGTATACCAAGCTCTAGGAGTTTGCTTCAAGCCATACAAAGCCATTTTCAACAGATAAACTTTATCTTCATTGCCTCTTTTAACATACCCTGCAGGTTGTTCAACATATACCTTTTCTTCAAGGATGCCATTCAAGAAAGTCGATTTAACACCCATTTGATAAATTTTCCAACTATTTTGAGCAGCTAGAGAAATAATCATACAGACAGTTTCAAGTCTAGCAACCGGTGCAAATACTTCAAAATAATCAATACCTGACTTTTGCTTGTAACCTTTTGTAACTAACATTGCCTTGTTCATTTTCTCAAATATCTAATTTAAATACCTCTTTTTTTCAACCGCATATGTCTATTTTCTTAAATTTTCTCTAATAATACCCAATCTTCGTCTTCCTCTTATTAAGATCCCCGGCTCCGACCACTACTTCTCCCTCTTCGACTTTCGTCATTTCATGGCGAGAGCAAACTCTCGTTAGACGAAAGAATCACATAATATCCTTCGAGAAGATGGATTCCTATTTCTTAACGTTATGCCACGATCAAATCCACTTTCAACAAATTATGTTTATCATCTCCATAATATTTCAAGTTTACCCTCATATTTATTATTAATATATTGATTACGTCCTAATATTTTTATAATTATGACTAACTTTAATGTTAATTATATAACCCTTAATATTAGACTTTTCAAACATGGCGTAACTTTGGCTTGTGGGCACTACTATTATACAGGTATGGATCAGATGTTAACTACTAAGCCAACAAATGGTGCATCAATTGGTTGGTACCACCAGTTAGGTGTCTAATTACTCTAGTTGCCTCTATGAAAAAAATAAAAAGAAAAAAAATAAAGAAGGGCCATCTCTTGATTTTTCTTTAAGTCATTTAATTTGGTCATAATTAAAATAAATCATTGTTTCAGAACTTTTCAAAAGGTAAATGAACTCACAACAAAGGCTTACCTGAAAAATAAAAAAATGAACTTTAAAAGTCAAAATACAACTCTTTTTTATATGTTTTGGACAAAAGAATTACTCTCTCCGACTCAATTTTACTGATCTACTACTTTTCTTCTTTTTTTATAGTTGTCTAAAAAACTGTGACTACTTCAAATTTCAATGCATATTTATTAATCATTTATTTGATTTCTTTACGTTTTGATAATTTTAATTTTAATACTATTAAATAAGGATATAAATGGTATCAAACATTGGTTGTTAAGGAATTTGTTTAGATTAAATTGACCAATATAAACAAGATCAAGATGGAGAAAGTATATAAGGATCTTGTTTTGTAAAAGAAAGATGGGTACGGTTGCAAGTTGCAATAGGATTGATGATTTCATGGGTAAGCTAGATTCTCTTGTTGCTCTCAACGTTTCTATCAATGTACAACGTAAACATTTTCAACTTTAATAATGTAGTGTCAAGACTTGAATGCATTTTTGAGGTTTGGTGAAGATGTCCATTTATTAAACTACTTTGATAATATAGCACGTAAACATATCACGTCAATTTTTGAGATTAATATTTTTTTCTCAAAATACTTTGTCTTGTTGTTGTATATAATGGAAGATTTTTTAAATAATGAAACAGATTAATTCAATCGATAAATGAGAATAAGAAAGATTAAGCCAACGAATTGCTCCGAAATTTTCACCCTTGTTGATGCACCCGTTGCCCTTGGATGTGACCGCATTGCGATGCAAAGCTAGATTTCTATTTTTTTTCATTCCAACTTAGGTAAAGCAAGTATATAATTGCTTAGATATTACTTGGCTTAGCATATAATAATAATAATCCATAATATGCCATATATATGTGATGAAAATTTATAGAAAAAAAATATGTATCTTTATCATTTTCTATGTATTATTATCATGTTTAAGTTATTTTTAGTGATGTCAAACTAATGAAATATGATTATGTTTGAAAAATAGATTTTATAAAGAAAATAAGACACTTATTACTTCCTTCGTTTCGTTTATATATATTAGATACCAACGAAAAGTTCACTGTTTAAAATTCCCACTAAATGCCTCAAACACCACTTTTTAATACTTGAATTCTCATTTGTACCCT
>CM028379.1:46997174-47048952 GCA_013146195.2 Codonopsis lanceolata
CCGGGGAACTGTATTTATAGGGGAATTGAGGACACGCTAGAATTTAATTTCCTTCTTCGAGCATCGCCCGCTTGTACAACTAGCGTAGAGGATTTGAGCTTTACGGCAAGAAAACGATGTATCATTAGCGGGCGCGCATGAACCCAAAACTGGGCAGCGACCAAGCAAATTGGGAGCCACGCCAATTTTGATGTGGGTGGCGCCTAGTTTTCAAAGTTCCCATTTTTGTGCACTTTGGTCCACTGCGGTTTCATCCTTTTGAGCATCTGCTTTTGTCCTTTTGCACTTTTGACCACAGTAACTTGACATTTGTTAATGTTTTAATAGGTCTTGATATTTTATGTCATGTCACATACACGGGGTGCGAAATTGGGGTGTCTGAGCCCCCAGCGATGGAGTCTACGGGTAACCCGCGGACTTATTGAGTAGGCGAACATCGTTGATAAGAATAGACTCTCAATTTCGTTCAATTACAAAACGAGGGAGAAAGATGCAATAGGTAGCAGTTATAATACAACAATTTATAATGTGAAACAAACCTCCATATCCTAGACATTTTTAGTCAGTTATAGCATGTTATCGCAGTTTTTAAGCAGATATGCAAATTAAGTGCTCTGATGGTCGAACCTACTAATGTAGGCTGCCTACGTATCCCTTAATAAAGGAATCAGACCAAACGTAGTTCGGCCTCAAGCAAGAAACAACAACCGGTGGGATGGATGGTGCGTTCGCCCGCATAAAAAGCGGTGGGACCTCGGATGCGTTTTTAAGAGCGATGGACCTTTTTTTTAATTTTTTTTTTAACATGCTTTCCCCAGCATAGGGAAAGCTTTGGAGTTTTTGAAAATGGGCTTTCCCAAGCATAGGGAAAGCTTTAGAACTTTTTGAAAATGGGCTTTCCCCAGCATAAGGAAAGTTTTGGAACTTTTGAAAATGGGCTTTCCCCAGCATAGGGAAAGTTTTGGAACTTTTGAAAATGGGCTTTCCCAGCATAGGAAAGCTTTAGAACTTTGAAAATGGGCTTTCAGGCATAGGGAAAGTTTAGAACTTTTGAAAATGGGCTTTCCCAACACGGGGAAAGCTTTATAACTTTTGAAAATGGGCTGACATAAAGGGAAGCTTTAGAGCTTTTTGAAAATGGGCTTTCGACATAGGGAAAGTTTTGGAACTTTGAAAATGGGCTTTCCCGGCATAGGGAAAGTTTTGGAACTTTTGAAAATGGGCTTTCCCAAGCATAGGGAAAGCTTTCGAAACTTTGAAAATGGGCTTTCCCCATAGGGAAAGCTTTGGAACTTTGAAAATGGGCTTTCCCGTAGGAAAGCTTTGGAACTTTGAAATAGGCTTCATAGGGAAAGCTTTGGAAATTTGAAAATGGGCTTTCCCAGTATATGGAAAGCTTTGGAATTTTTGAAAATGGGCTTTCCCCAGCATATAGGAAAGCTTTGGAACTTTGAAAATGGGCCTTCCCGGCATAGAAGCTTTAGAACTTTTGAAAATGGGCTTTCCCAGCATAGGAAGCTTGGAACTTTGAAAATGGGCTTTCCCGCATAGGAAAAGCTTTGAGCTTTTGAAGATGGGCTTTCCCAGTAGGAAAGCTTTGAGCTGAAAATGGGCTTTCCCCAACATAGGCAAAGCTTTAGAACTTTTGAAAATGGGCTTTCCCGGGAAAGCTTTGAAATGGGCTTTGCATATGGAAAGAAACTTTGAAAATGGGCTTTCCCGACATAGGAAAGCTTTGGAACTTTGAAAATGGGCTTTCCCACATAGGGAAGCTTTGGGCTGAAAATGGGCTTTCCCAGCTGAGGAAAGCTTTGGAACTGAAAATGGGCTTTCCCTAGCATAAAGGGAAAGCTTTTTTGAAAATGGGCTTTCCATGTAAAGCTTTGGAACCTTTGAAAATGGGCTTGAGGGAAAGCTTTGAACTTATGAAAATCGGCTTTCCCAGCATAGGGAAAGCTTTGAGCTTTGAAAGATGGGCTTTCCCAAGCATAGGGAAAGCTTTTGAGCAATGGGCTTTCCCGGCATAGGCAAAGCTTTAAAACTTTTGAAAATGGGCTTTCCCGGCATAGGGAAAGATTTGAACTTTGAAGATGGGATTTCCCTAGCATATGGAAAGCTTTGAAACTTTTGAAAATGGGCTTTCCCATAGGAAAGATTTGGAGCTTTTGAAAATGGGCTTTCCCAGCGTAAGGGAAAGCTTTGTAATTTTGAAAATGTGCTTTCCCCAGCATAGGAAAAGCTTTGGAACTTTTTGAAAATTGGTTTTCCCCAGCATAGGGAAAGCTTTGGAGCTTTGAAAATGGGCTTTCCGGCATAGAAATCTTTGGAGCTTTTGAAAATGGGCTTTCCCGGCATAGAAATCTTTGGAGCTTTGAAAATGGGCTTTCCCGGCGTAGGAAAGCTTTGGAAGAAAATTGGCTTTCCCGGCATAGGGAAAGCTTTGGGCTTTTGAAAATGGGCTTACCCCATGTTAATTCTTATGTTAAATTTATATTTGATCGACATTACATTAGTTTTATATTTTTGGCTAATCGGTTGCGTATCGATTAGCGTGGCAAAGGTATAGAACTTTGCCTTGTATAGTTTTGTAGGACTTTTTAGGAACATCGGAAGACCACTTCTGGCTTCACCAGGAAGACTCGCTCAAAGCTTAAGATCGGTAGACCTCGTGTCCAGGTTGATGCAGCTTCTACGTGTCCTCTCCGGATCAAAGCTAGGCTGGATTAATTCAAACTTATTCCCATATGTTATTTGAATTAATCCAAGTCTTTGACGACATGTCAAGCCGCCAGAAAGCAACTTTCAGCAGAATACTTTTCTGAGCGTGTAAGCGAAGCACCCCCTACTCTCTCTCGAATCGACACCAAATCGCCCACCTTTTGAAGATCTCGAGAAATGATTATACGCTCTAGATATCGTGAAGACGAAATTCCTTTGACACCCCATGCATTTAATGCATTTTGAAAGAGCTGTTGAAGTCTTCATCTTCTCAACGGATCTTTTGAAGTGCACTGCTTTAAATACGCCATTGAAAGCTGGAACAAAGAGACAACGATCTGAGATCAATCGAACACTTAAAGAATTGCTCGAATCTACATAACTCCAAGTCTTTCATTTCAGTGCATTCAATAGATCCTCAGCGATCTAGAAGTCCTCGTCAACAACAAGCGCTCTTCAACATTTATTGTTTTATTCTTCTTGTTGTTTACTTCCATTAACTATACTTTGCGAATTAAATATCTTGTATTCTGAGATATTTAATTCCCTAGACAAACACAAGTCAATATTTTGTACCACGATCCATTAGGGATATTCTTTGTAATTGATCTAAGTGGAAAACATAGTGCACAATTTAAATCCAAGGTTATTTGCCTTGGTGGTGGGCGTAGCACTCATTATAGTGTGAACCATCCCAAAATACTTGTGTTATTTCCTACTATCTGTTTATTTATTGAGCTGCTTAGTTTCTTTGTTTACTTATCCATTTCAATGAACTTAAATGTAATCGCAAAAGGTCCACAGGTAGTCCTTATCGGCGGACACTGGAACATTTTCTTGAAAGTCTTCCGCTACTTGATTCTTTTCATAGATTGCAAGTAACTTTCAAGAACTTACTTAAAAGTTTTTAAAGTGTTAATAAGCTATTCAACCCCCCCTTCTAGCTTATTATTGTGCTCATTGGGACCCACACCCCAGCATAGGGAAAGTTTTGGAACTTTTTGAAAATTGGCTTTCCCCAGCATAGGGAAGCGATATTTTTTTTTTGAAAATGCTTATCCCAGCATAGGAGAAGCGATGATTTATTTTTGAAAATGCTTATCCCAGCATAGGAGAAGCGATGATTTTTTTTTTTGAAAATGCTTATCCCAGCATAGAAGAAGCGATGATTTTTTTTTTTAAATGCTTATCCCAGCATAGGAGAAGCGATGATTTTTTTTGAAAATGCTTATCCCAACATAGGAGAAGCGATGATTTATTTTAGAAAATGCTTATCCCAGCATAGGAGAAGCGATGATTTTTTTTTGAAAATGCTCATCCCAGCATAGGAGAAGCGATGATTTATTTTTGAAAATGCTTATCCCAACATAGGAGAAGCGATGATTTTTTTTTAAAATGCTTATCCCAGCATAGGAGAAGCGATGATTTATGAAGTGTTGTGGCAGAATGATGTCGATGATTGGCTTGTGTAGCTTTTGATGATGCTGCTGAGGATCTTTGGGAGGTGATCCTTGGCGAGATGTCGGTAGGACATTCTGGTGATGCGGCAAAAGACGATAAGATGCGATAAAGGATGCAAACAAAAGATGCAAGCATGCGAATGCAATTTTTCTTTTTCTTAGAAAAAGGACTTTTGAATGTACATGTGTATCATCCGTTTCTTAAACATGTTAAGACAAGATAAGGCAAGGTGATGGAAATGTAATATAAGAGCTTGAGATGTGGCTTCTGGTTGGCTTTGAAGAGTTATGAATATAGAAGTTGATGGTGATATTTGAGATGAAGGTGAGTGAAGTTTAGGGTTGCTTTTTTGGTCTTTTGACTAGTGCATCATTCAAGAAAGGAATTCAATCAGAAGATTAGTAAATCCTACTAATCGATGCCTCAGAGGGGCCACTCTTTTTTTTCTTTTCTTTTCTTTTTTTTTTTTTTTTTTTGTGTTTTTTTTTGTGCTCTAACTTTTGCCTAGGCCGCTCTTTCGGGTTTTCAACCTAGCGAGCTTTTACCTTATAGGGAGCCAGTCTTTCAATGCATGTGAAGATAAGCCGCTTGTTTTCGAAGGATCATGCCTTTGTAGTTTCTTCGTTTCTTCAGGCAGAGATGGAAATGACAGCTGCTTCTGGAGATGATGAGTCTTTATGTATCCCATGAGTTTGGCGGGAGAAGCCCCAGGATGAATTTGATCAACCAAATTTTGCATGACGGGAATGTTCCTGGAGAAATTAACTAGGGACAGCCCCAGACAGACTCGATTTGGAGAGACTTTTGTGGGAGATAGAAATGAGTATGCTCAGAGAAAGAGGATGACTCTAATGGACAAAAAGAAGAGTCATGATCCAGAGTTTATCGCCAAGTATCATGAGTTTCATGGACCCTACTTAACATTTATCTTTTGATAATTTCATGTGTCTTTAGCAAGGAGTTCCGTCTTGGACCCAGATCACGTTACAACCGATTGAAACAGAGCTATAAGTTGCAACTAGGTTGGGGTGTAGTGTTTAAGTGTTTGGGATGGATTAGCTTTAGGGTTGAGGATTTGATTGGCCTCTGATTCAAAGGTATTTTTGGCTGTGGATTTTTTTTTTTGAAAGGCGGTCAGAAGGGACCATTGGTTGGCTTTTTAGGCTGTGGGTTTGGATAGAAAGTTGGTTTTTGGACCTGGTTGTGGATATGGTTGGGAGGTCGGCTTTTGGCTTTGGTTGTGGGTTATGGGGTGGTCCAAGAGTGATTGATCTTTTTTCTTCTCTTTTTTTTTGTGAGCGAGAGATTTTGAGGAAATTGCTCAGGAGAGGCTCTCCCTTTTTTTTCTTTTTTTCTTTTTTTTTGCGAGAAGGAAATTTCTTTCTTTCCTTTTTTTTTGTCGACCTCTCGGAGCAATTTTAGAGAGTGCTTGAAGAGATATCTGTCTTCTCTCTCTTGGGATAAAAGGGTTGTCACTCTTTGGTGGATATATATAAGGGTGAAAAAGCAACCCGTTTTGGAGAGATCTTAGAGATGGTTAGGCTTTGGTATGTAGTTGATTTGTTCAAGTATTTGGAAGAGGTTTGGTGTATGGTTGGAAGCCTCTAGTGTGTCATTTAATAGCTCGGTCGCAATGGGTTGAAGATGACCTTTTACCTAGACAGAAGGTTGCTTCATCGAACAAATTTTTTTAATGGTTTGTGGGTCCATATTGCGAAATGACTCATTAACAACCCGTGTAGTTTTATCATGTTTTTACATGAGTTGATTCGTCATCATCGTCTTCCTTTTTTTTTTACAAATACTTTGGTGATATGTGCTCAGAGATCAAGAAGAAAACTTGACAAACTAATATAGGAGAAGCAAGAATTTACAAGACTTGAATATAGATACCTCTGGAAAGCTCGATCTGGGGACATGCTTGGACTTTTGAAAGAACGGAGACCAAATGGACTAGTGAGCATACTCTGGAAGTATGGGCCGTAGGCATCAATATGGGCAAAAAAGACACCCCTGGGGTTTGACAGCCCCTAGTCCTGAATTGTTGCTTATGATCCTGGGGTCGGCCTTTTCTGGATTTCATGCCTTTCCAGATTTTTCTGCCTTCTTGGCTTTCCCAGCTTTCTTTTCTTCTTTGGCTTCCTATCGGTCCTGCTCCTTTTTTTATTTTTTTTATTTTGAGTGGCAGACCTTAACATCCCGAAGTAGGACTTACTGATTTTTTTTTTTTTTTTGGAAATTGAGAATGAACGATGCACTTATCAACTTAGTGATGCATTATGAGAAGTTAAGAGGGGAGATGCATTTGGAGATTAAGAATGGTGGTGAGGGGGTTTTGTCTTGTCTTTACATGTTTTGGGAAACAAAAGAAAATACATAGAAAAACCTCTTTTTTTGTTTTTGTTTTTGTTTTTTTGAAGAGTAAATCAAAGCATTTTATCGAACCCAGAGGCTGCCTACGTTCCTCATTTCGAGGCTCAGGTCATCGTAGTTCAACACTGACAGAAAAATAGAGACTTTTTTTGTTTAGAGAACGAATTCCTCTTTTTTTTTTCTTTGAAATGAGATGTATCGATTACGTACCTCTGGGCAGTCTTCTTAGGAGAGTAAATGATATTAGTTAAAAAATTTCATTTGTCAGCCCCTGCAAAATTGTTAGTGGTACCGAAAGAAACAACAAAGATCCCAGATTCTATGAAAAGTGACGTTGAATTTGAAAAAGGTTGTTTCCTGAAGATTTTATTTGACAAAAGGAGATTTAAAGGAAAAAGCTTTCTGGAGGTGTACAAGAAGGTATGCTAGGGTCTCTTTCACTTTTTATCAAAACAATTATGGGTGCGGCTTCTCAATGATTTTATCATCGATAAGGTCTTGGATATCATTCCTGAGTGAGAAGCATTTGTCGGTGATATGACCCTGGATTGGTGGTATTCACAATACTTGTTGCGACTCCATTTGGCGGTGTAATGGATTTGGAGGTTCATAGTTTTCAAGGGGCTTAAGGACTCCTTGTCTTTGTTAACCCTTGTAGTATTTGTGACATTGGGGCATTCAATTCATCGAAGTGCCTTTTGTTTCCTTTGTGAGGTCCTATGAGACTCTTGTTGGTATTACTGCTTCCTTCAACAAAATTGGCAGATTTGTTTGCCTCATATGTCCTTGGCACATCACTGTATTGTTCATTCGGGGTTTTTTCTATAGTATTAACTCCTTCTGTAGATTCTTCCTCTGATCCAGAATGGCAGAACGAACTTGGAGGTGTACCAATTTCTAGGGATCCTTTGCGTATATCTTCATCAATGCGGACTCCAATCTCCACTATTTCTTTGAAATTGCTATAGGGGAGATATCGCATGTGCTCCAGGTAAATGGGCTGGAGGTTTTTGATGAACATTCTGCATGATTCAGTTGGATCAGGTCTGTCCAAAGTCTGGGCGACTTTATCCTTCCATCTGGCTGCAAATTCTGCGAATGTTTCATTTTCCTTTTGGGTGCATGCCTCAAGTTCCCTTTTATTTTCAGTGGTGGTATTATCTTTGTACCTTTCTAGGAACCCTTCAGCGATTTGGTCCCAAGTGTCCATGGTGCTATCATCTGCTAGCCTTAACCATTTCTTAGCAGCCCCTATCAAAGTGAGGTGAAAATTGGAGGCCATGGCTTCGAAACTAGCCCCTCTTGATTGCATGCCAGTAGAGTAAGATTTTAGGTGGGAGATAGGGCATCCAGTCCCGTCGAATTTTTCTATGTCGGGCATTTTGAAATTTGGGGGTAGCATGGCTGAAGGTTTTAGCGTTAATGCCTTCATAGAAAATTTTTCTTTGTCCAGAGCTTCGAGCATCATACTTTTCATGTTTTCTATGTCGGCTTCCATTTTGGTGGTTGGGGGAGTTGGTTTTAGGTATATGCTTTGGCGAGGATTAGGGAAAAGCTGGGTTAATTTCTGGCTGTGGTGTTTGGTAGGGATTTTGGGCAGGATAAAGGTTTTGGGTGGTGTATGCTGGTGGATTTTGGGTTGGATATGGATTCTGAGCTGGATATGGATTTTGAGCTGGATATGGGTTCTGGGTGGCATAAGTTGGTGGATTCTGGGTTGGTAGATTCTGGGTAGCATAGGGATTCTGGGCTGGATGTGGATTCTGGGGTGGATATGGATTTTGGGCTGGTGGGTTATTGGCAAGATATGGATTTTTAGCTGGTGGGTTATTGGCAGGATATGGATTTTGGACTGGTGGGTTATTGGCAGGATATAGATTTTGGGATGTGTAGACTGGTGGATTTTGGATGGTTTCGGCTGGGTGGCCAGGATCATCGGAAGGTAAGTAGGTAGTAACTTGGCCTGACAGGTTATAACTTTGGGGATCCATATGTGGGCTGTTTTGGAGTGGGTTGGTTATGGGAAAAGGGAGGTCAGTTGGACTCTGGGGAATATTGGTGTTTGGGATAGGATATGGAGGGTAGGATGGGTAAGGTTTGACATTTGGGTAGTAGGGAGTTGGTGGAGGGTTAGGATTTGGAGTGACGGCAGTGTTTGGTGGGTTAGTGTTTGGCTGAGGGTTTGGGTTTGGAAGCATATGTGAGGTCGATGCTTCTTGTGGGACTGCAGGGGAAGAGATTACCTCACCACTGGATTTCAAGCTTTGTATCAGATTTGCCATTTGGCTCATTATACGATCAGCCGTTGCACCCAAATTTTGGTCTAGCCACTGCTGCATTGCCGGAGTTGGAGCATACCCCGGAGCCCCTGTATCTGTACCCATAGCGGACTGTTCACTTTCTGCTGCCATACTTGCTCGGATCGTATCCTGAAGCTGCTTTCGCCCTTATCTCGATCATTTCGATACCCTCGTTCGATTTACGCACTTGTTTCGTACCAACCGCCAAGATCTTGTCGCTTTTTAAATTCGGGCCAGGTTTCTGAGGAAAATGGGTTTGGATGTATCAGAAAGTTGGTTGAAGGCTTTCTGGGCTTGGAGTACAGCGTGCCTTTATTAGTATTTATTATTATTATTATTTGTTATCCCTACAAATTGACCAGATAAGCACCTGCTTAATTTTGACAGTCTCATGGACTTTCCTGGAAGCAAGTGGATTCTTTCTCCGCAGTATAGGACCAACGTATTCCACCTCCACACGCCTTTCGACTCCCGAGATCGGACGATCCGAAGGGCCTATACTCTTTCCAGGGATCCACCATTCGAAATGGTCTAGGTCGAGCATTAGAAAATAATAAATCTGCCTCAGTGTATTTTTTTTTGACTTGCACATTTTTTTTGACTTGCGCACATTTTTTTTTTTGACTTGCGCACATTTTTTTTTGACTGGGGCTGACCCTTAATTTAAAATGCAAAAACCGGTTGGTCATTGAAGTGTCCTGAGAATCTATATGCAGTCTAACGTTGGCTCATGCAGGGGGTAGACTGGCCATGGTGTAGGGTAGCAGTTCGGAATATATTTATATGCATGTGCGCGTGTGTGCGTTATCTAAAAAGCAAAAAAGTTTTTTTTTCAGATATAAAAAGCAGAAAATAAAATAGATATGACATGTCTTGCTGTTATTTATGGATTTTCTCGGCTTTTTAGTTTGAGCGCGAGCAAGCAAGCATACCATCAAGAAATAGAAAGAAAAATGGAGAATCTATCTATTCCTATTAATTACAAATGAGTCCTAATCCCTAAAATAAAACGACAGAATGAATGCATATATGTATATTTATTGCGGAATGAAAATAAAGCAGAATAAAATAATATATAAGGCCGAAAATAAAGAGATTTTAAAAATAAAGCCCCGGCCCTTTTGTTGTGCTGCCCGAAAATTATTGCACGTAAAATATTGCATATATATAAATATATATATTTTTTTATTATTTTTTTTATTTTTTTTGCAAAATTTTTTTTTGAAAAATACGAATATTTTCAAGTATATCCGTAACAGTGTTTCAAGTATATTTTCAAGTGTTTAAATTAATATAACAAGCATACTTTAGCCAGAAACAAAAGAAAAAAAAGTTTTGGTTACTGATTCTAGCCCTCCATTTTTATTTATTAAAATAAAAACAATTTCCCCAACAGAGTCGCCACTGTGGGTTCCCAGGAAAATTGCTCCCACGCCCCGTGTGCCCTTGGATAGGGGTGCGCGTACGTGCGGATGCGGTGACATCCACTGCTCTCGTTGCACCCTCCCTTTTCTAGGGGAGGACGAAATCAAAAGTGCGAAAGGAGTGCTGTCGGAATAGCGCGTTGGAATGCACCTCGGTTGCCTTTAGTAGATTTTGATCCAGTATGGGAGCTTTGGGTTTTCTATGTCAAGTTATCTCTTTTTTAGGGGATACCAGGATATAGGAATGCATCACCCTTCTATTCTCATTCTCCCTTTTTTAGGGGAAAACGTGAAAGTGCAAGGAATGAATGTTGCAGCGCCCCCACTATGGATTTTATGAAAATAGTCTTCTGGCCTATCTCGGATCACTATGGGTGATTTGGGTTTTCTACGTCAAGTTATCCCTTGTTTAGGGGATACCAGGATATAGGAATACATCACCTTTCCATTCTCATTTTCCCTTTTTTAGGGGAAAACGGAAAAGTGCAAGGAAAGATGTTGCGAGGCTCCACTGGATCCAAAATGTTTTAGAGTCGCCATCTTTATTTTAAGGAATAAATAAAGCAAAACCAAAAAGAAAACCAGAGATAATGAAAACGGGTTCGGAGGCTAAGTTACGAGTTGGGAAGGTGCTAGGCACCCAACTCGCCCTTCGATCTCAAAAGCAGTTTTTGGCTAAAGTATGCTTGTTGTTATATTAATTTAACGAGATAAATAAAGCATGCGCCTACAAATACATCCATTTGTCTACATTATTCTGAGACTTCAATGTCTCTTTACAAATAATCACAAATATACTTGAAGATATTTGGCCATAATAACGGCTATATTTAGTACTATTTCCTAACTAAATCAAGGCGGCACAAGCTGCTTATATATCTACATTGGGCGGATTGGAAATAATACTTTACAAATAAAAAGCTTTAAAATAAAACCTACTGACAGCCTAGGGTGTGCTCGCTCTGTCCTTCAGGGAGAAGGAGTCTTTTTTGTTGTTGTGTGTTGTGAAGTGTTGTGAAGATTCGGGCAGAGTGGCTGCTTCCAAAAGTTACTTTTGGCCTCGGGATTTGGGCGGAGTAAGCTTGTTTGTATTTGATTGTTTGTTGGCTTGAGGTAGGCGCAAATCGAGGCGAATAAGGGCTTATTTCGGCTGATTTGGCCTTTAAATCGAGCGAGCAAGCTCTTTCCACGATTTTTGGGCCAGGGAAATAGGGTGGATACCTAGCTTGGGGGGGCTAAGGCTCACTTCTACCGGTTGGTTTTGTGTTTGGAGGAGGTTTGGCAGGGTTTCGAGGCTTTTGGAGGTGATCGCTCACTATCTCACTTCGCTCTCTATTTCTCCAGTAACGAAGCGGAGAATTTTTATCGATGAAAGGTGTCTTTGAATGAAGAGGGGCCCTGTATTTATAAGTCCGATTTGAGGACACGCTTGGAATTTAATTTCCTTCTTCATGCATCAGCCGCTTGTACACTGCGCAGAGAGATTTGAGCTTTACGGCAAGAGAACAGTGTATCGTTGAAGAAACTGGGCGCAGGAAGCCCAAAACTGGGTGCAGCCAAGCAAATTGGGAGCCACGCCCAATTTTGATGTGGGTGGCGCCTAGTTTTCAAAGTTCCCATTTTTTGTGCACTTTGGTCCCTGCAGTTCATCCTTTTGCGCATCCTGCTTTGTCCTTTTGCACTTTTGACCCTGTAACTTGACATTTATTAATGTTTTAACAGGTCTTGATATTTTATGTCATGCCACATGCCTGGGGTACGAAATTGGGGTGTCTACAGTTGTTAATAAAGTTTGGTGTTAATTGGGGTACTTATATTGCGTGTTATTGCGTGATTCAAGTATGTCTATCGTCTGTTCCTTATTGAGTAGTGAGGTTTGTTTAAGGACTTGTTTTCAAGTCGTATATTCTAAACATTTGTTGCAAGTTAATGATGGTTAAGAGTAAGAATGAATTGAGGCTTGTTTTGCCATATTGAGTATAACATTTAGAACTCTTAGTTGTGCAGATCCTGTTTTGAGTTATTTTGTAGAATTTTCTATAGTAAATCCGTGCGTGATATTGAGGTGATTTTTGGATATGTTATACATTGGGATGTTGGGTAGCTCTCCGTAAATTTCCATTAAGTTCCTAGGTCGGGAAGAACCCCAATTGAGTTGTGATCTATCGTTGCGCTAGTAAAACTGTTAGCAGGATTCTAGTGGCTAATTTGATCTTGAAGTGGTCATAATTTGTTAAATATAGATCCAAATTGGGTGATTCAAAGTGGTAAATAGTATTTTAAAGTGTCTAGGATCAGTAAAAGCAAGAATTGTTATAGTAGGTCTTACATGGAATTATTGGTGAATTTTTCAAATCTGCTGTGCGGAGTAAGTCCTGATAGGAAAATCTGGTTAGTAACTTTAACTTTGAATGGTTATAGCTTGAAGAATTTTGGTGCGAATCGAGTAATTTAAAATTCTGGATTGTGTTTTAAGGTGTGTAGTTTCTGGATATGTAGCTGTTATACAATTTCGTCGAGTGTGGAAGTTTTGGTGGAATTAGTATCACCCCTGCGTGTTTGCTGAAATGAGAAAGTGAAATAAAGTAAAGTCATGAATTTGTGTTTGAGTAATGAGTATGGAGTGCTTGAGCATATACCTATGATGGGTGGCATCCTTTGCATGTTTAATATCATATATGAGTTTTATGTGCATATGATTATGATATTCTTGTATTGCATTGCATTGCATTAAATGGGAAACATGTGTGTTGTTTCTTGGTTGAACTTACGTGTGGTTGTGACATCTACTCGGAAGAGAAAGTACCCTACGATAATGGTTACATTTTGAGTGTGTGATATACTAGTAAGTAGACATCGACTTTATTAAATATAATACTTTATGTGATTTTAAGATTATACTGGGCATTTTCGTGGTTATATGAGAAATTGTTGCATTTGATGCTCATTCCATGAGATGACTACTTATTTGTAGCATATAATAGACACTATTAGGAGATCTCAGATTACATGTTGGCATGATTGTGTAATTATGTGCCTCGTTGTGGTGTTTACTCTAAAGGGGGAGTACCCGAGTGTTATTAAGTATGGTGAATAGGTATGTGATATACAACTATGCGATTGAATAGGTATATGGCATGCAAGTATGCGGTCACACCCCGATGTTGAAATTTGTTGGTTGGGTTGCCTTAGATAATTTTGGAGTCATTCTTGGTGGGAATTGGGTTGTATGCAAATTATAATAATTTAAGGATTACCATTTTGGAATAGAACATGGCTATGTTAAGTACGCTTGAAATCATATTCATGATTAAAGGAATATTAGGGGTGCATGTATGTGTTTTACCTGTGGGAGTAGTAAGTTCCTATGATATAGATGTTGGTTATGAGGCTTATGCGGGGGATATAAGTAAGGTATACCCTGGTTTGACGATGATTTTTATGGCACCAATGTAATGTAATTGGTCACCCGTATCACCTAAGAATGGGTTTGAGACACCCTAGTGTTTAGTATTCATGATGATTGGGTGACTGGGATTTTAGTGCAAAGATTAGAGTTACCTGATTGAACATCTCGAGATGAATTAGATTATCATTTGAGAACGATACTATATATGAGTAAAGTGGAGTGCAAGGCAGTAGATGTAGCTTTGATTGATTGAAATGCAAATTTTGTGGCTTGTGTTCTTATAATAGAATGACATCTAAGGTATCGAGAATTTTCATTAGTATAAGATGAAATGTTTCAAAACAATATTGAGTTTGATTTGTGGGTTACTATAGAGGTGTATACTAGATGGACACCTGGATCGTTGGTGTGTTTCGAGGAAATCGCTTGTAATATATGGAAGTAAATGTGTTGTTAATATCTCTAAGAAGAGAAATTGTGTTTGATGATAATGTTGACTCTTGTTTGCTTAGGAGAATTCCCATCTCAATTGTGTTTAGTGAACCATCATAGAAGAGCTTGAGGTAAATTTAAGGATGAAATAAATTGTCATAAGCATGATTAAGGGTAAATTGAAATCGTTGTGATAAGTTTTGACGACAATCTTGTAATGATGGAATCGTAATTAAGGCGTATATGAATTATTATGGTTCAGATGTTGTACAATAAAGGTAATTAACTTTGGGACTTTGGTTTAAAAGGAACTACAAATGGTAGAATTGATAAGTTTAAGAGTTAATATGAGGCTTGATGGATCGCGCATAGTGGAGATTCCCGTTACGAATTCACTTGATGATCATGATGGATTATATATAGGCACGAGGTAATTCGAGTTAACGTTAAGCAAATGTTGTGTGTACTTCGTGGGTTCCTTGGTAGAGAATAATGTTGTTGTAAAAAAAAAAAACTAGTTGTGCTGAAGTAATACAAAAGTGTATTTCTATCAACCTAAGTGTTTGAATAATATGTTTCATTTAATATGTGATTCATATGCATATGTAAACATTAGGTTACATTTGCTGGTAATGTCATGCATATATGTATGAGACCTATACCAAAGGCATAATTATCATCTACTTGTCCTTATTGCCCTTGCGATGAAAGCTTTTGAAGCCTTTTCAGAAAGGCCCCTGAATTGGTTGTCAAGAGATATTTGTCGAAAACCTAAGTTGGTAGTATATAAAATAGAAATTGACCAATCCTATTACCCAATGGAATGAAACAGTAAAATGAATGCTCGTATGTGAGTAACATTATGTTCTTAATGTGTTTACACATTGTTATAAACATGTCATATGATTGAACGCTATCCTACGTGAATAAATGATTATTTTGATAAATTTGTGATTACTCTATTTGTATGTTGTATTTTGGGGGATGATTATACCCTTAAAAATAATTTACAGTGTTCTAGCAAGTAACTATTATTGGATAATTGTGGGTTAATTGCTAATTAGTGAATGAGGCTCAAAAATGTTATATTATTATAATTGACCCTACAGGGTTAATTTGTATGGCTATAAAGTATTAACGTAGAATAAAAATTCAACTGTGATTTCATATCTTTGTGGTTATGTGAACTTGTGTTAAATTCGGGGACGAATTTTTTTAAGGGGGAGAGGGTGTAAAACCCCGATATTTTATCTAGTTTAGTTTTCTTATAAAATAAATGAATTTAATAACACCTTTGACATATTTGACCAACTAATATTGTGTTGACTTTTCTTTATTTATAATATTCTAGATAACTAAATATTACTCCCTCCGTCCCTTAATAATCGTCCTAGTCGACCCGACGCACAGTTTAAGAAAAAACAATTGACTTGATTATTTATATTGGTTTAATGTGTAGTTTCCTTTAAAGCTCATGTGTATGTTGCTCATAATTAAAGTAGAGTGAAAATGTATGGGTAAAGTGGTGAAAGTGATGTCATAAAAAGGTAAGTGTCAAACTGGACAATTTATTTTGGGACGGACGAAAAAGGAAAGGAGGACGATAATTTAGGGACGGAGGAGTAATATTATACTTAATTTGATTAAATCGTACGTCGTTAATTATTTATTTACACCTGAGGTTTTAGTAAGTTTAATTATCTCATAATTGTTCACTTTGGTGCATATTATAATTGACTGGACAATATTTTATTGACTTTTCTTAATTATGTGGTACTAAATAATACAAATATTAATATTATGATAAATTTAATTAAGTTATATTGACTATTTTATAATATTAAAATATTATGTTGACCGAAATGTTATAATTGTAATAACCGAATTATTAACATTTATGAATTAATTTTACATTAAATTGTATATTGACTAGTCAAATGTTTGTTTATATAAAAATAATAGTATTAAATTAGTGTGATATATAGTTTTAGTATATTATATTACTCATGCCATTTGGTGGAATGTTTAGTAAACAGCAATTGGATTGCAAACAATTTTCTTTATTATGACCGCCGCAATAGTTGACCGAGGCTTAATATTTTATTTGCCTATTTCCTCTTCCATCTTCTCTCAGACAGTAAGATCGAAAGATACAGAGTGTGAGTTTGAGAGTTACGGAGCACTGCAAGAATGAAAACGTAAGAAGGGTTTTTTTATAATTTTTAATTACAGCTTATTTTTTAAATTCAACATTGGGAAAGTTTATGGTTTAGCTTGTGGGTTATTTTAAAGTTATTTTAGCATAATTTAATCGGGTGAATTTATACCCTTTTGGTAAGAAACTACTTGTTTATGTATGTTTATAATTGCATGGTCAATAACCTATTTATCGTGGTTAATATTCGTTATACGTGGAATTAATTTGTTACTTGTGGTTAATTTGTGATTAATTGTTTATATTGTTGGTTATTTGATAATAATCTGTGCTTTTGAATATATTTATAAATTGTGATTGTGACTGAGTTGAGATTAACAAGCTTGTATGAAATACGTGAATTGTCAATGTTAAGTGGTTGACGAGTTTACTTTATAGCTCGTCATATTTGTTACAGTTTTGAATAGTCAATAAATGAATAATCTTTGTGCTCAATACTTGGAACACCTGGTGGTGTTTGTTATGTGACAATAATCTTTTAGGGAAGTGTAGGGCGACCCGGACTTGACATGGGGCGAAGGGCAGTGTGAGTCAAGTGTGGAGCTCTATGTGACCCAACCCTTCGCTAATGGCCATAGCGGAGGTAATACTCTTTAGTGGCACGACTGCTGAGGTTGTAGGGACTTGGCCTCGTGTCGACTTGGTACCCGGGTTGTTAATAATCTAATACTTTTGAAAGTGATTGAATGTTGAGATCTACAGCAACAATGGGCTATAAGGTCGGAAGTGAATGATTGGAGATGTATCTCAATCTTATATCCTTAATTGTGTATTTCTTCCATCTATGTGGCAGTTTCTTGATTAAATGATAAATAACATGTTATAAACTCTCTATATGAACTGTCATCATGACATGCTTGATATGTTGCATCCATTCATAGCATGCATAAGTATAGTGGAACCTTATTGAGTTAAATCTCATTGTTTGTTTATTTGTTTTCCTTAGATCACAGCTAGGCGAGTAAGTAATCGTAAGCTATTCAGGAGTGCTGGAGAGCAGGTGGTTATTATTTTGGGTAGTTGTGGGTCTTGTCAACCTACCTTTGAATAGAACTCTTAGATGTTGTTTATACCTTCTTTTGGGTGGAAGATTAGATGTCTTCTTGTTGTATATAGTTTGGTTGGAGTTTGTATAACTCTGGATAGTAATACCTTTTGGTTTGTTGTATATAGTAGTGCAGCCTAATTGCTGTTGCTCTTCCAGTTATTGTTGGTTTTTCTGTTTACAGGTGGTTTAGTGTTAATAGCAAACCATCATGCCCGATTTAAGACTCCAGTTTGGGCGTTTGATTTTGGGGCGTGACATCAATGGCGTGTGGGCCTCATCTAATAGCCCCTTATATTTCACATAATGTCAGAAGGCTTAGGCTGGGCAGATAGTCCATGACCTAAGGCCCATTCCATCCAAGTATAAATAACCCCACTAGTCCATAGTGAAAGAGACTCTTTCTCTCTTTCTGATTTAGAATCACACATGCAGTTGGGGGCTACGCGCCCTCTCTTTCATTCTCAGTGTACTAATAAACACGCCGGAGGGTTTTTGGCGAGGGCCCTCCCCGCTGAATCATGGTGTTTATTATACAAATAATATAGCCAGATATCTACCACCGACGACAAGATGACCGTCGGACGGAAATTCCAGCGACCCACGTCCAATGCTACCTTCGACACCCCCGGTATGATGCTTTTTTCCGCCTCAATGGTGTGTGGGCCTCATCTAATGGCCCATTATATTTTACATAATGGTAGAAAGCTTGGGCCGGGCAGATAGTTTACGAACTAGGCCCATTCCATCCAGGTATAAATAACCCCACTAGTTCATAGTGAAAGGGACTCTCTCTCTCTCTCTCTCTCTCTCTTTCTCTATTTCTGATTTAGAATTGCGCACGCACTTGGGGACTACGCGCCCACTCTTTTATACTCCGTGTATTGATAAACACGTAGGAAGGTTTTTGGTGGGGGTCCTCCCCGCCGACTCACGGTGTTTATTTTAAAGATAATATAACCAGATATCCACCACCGACGACAAGATGAGCGCCGGATGGCAACTCCGGCGACCCACGTCCACCGCTACCTTCGATACCCTCGGTATGATGCTTTTTTGGATACATCAATAGTTATTCTAAGTATCCTTTAGAAGAAATGCAAGAATAAAAGTTTTATACACACACACACACACACACACACACACACACATATATATATATATATATATATATATATATATATATATAATAACAACCATGATTTTCCCGCCTAAATGTTTTTCATAAATGTAAACACAAATATGCATTGGAAATTGAAACACTTTGTTTTATTACATTTTTCTTAATTTTTATACTAAACATTTAATTAGCATGACATTGGAAATTGAAACACTTTGTTTTGTTACATTTCCTATATATAATGAAAAATGTAATTAGCACATTCATATATAGCAAGAAGATATATATAATGAAAAATGTAATTTGCTTATCTCAAGATTGCTAGATAACCACCGTAACTAATTACAAAATAAGAATTATATTTATATATGAACACATATACAAGTATTGATAAGTAAATAAAAAAACATAAAAAGCTATTAAGAAATTAAATACCATCAATCTAAGAGGCAATACATTTTCTCTTTTTACCAATATGCAAGGGAAACAAGAATAACAATTTAAAAACTTATTATACTATAAGATCTTCCTATATTGATATTAATTTACTTGTGAGTTTTGTTAAGACAAATTCTATCCATAGAAAGCTAAAGAACAAGTACATAGTGAAATATAATTTGATGAACAATTATGGATCCTTAAAGTCTGACATGTCTAATTTTATACTCAACAAAGATTACTTACTCAGTCATAAATGCTATGTGACCACTTTTGTTGCGTATAACCAAGTAATTTCACTGGCAAAATTAGTAGCATCAACCAACGAGCTCTAGCTCAACTGGTGCTGCTCACTTCTCCCAACGGAGAGGTCGGGTGTTCAAGCCTCTTAAGAGGCAACGTTGTTGTTCAAGCCTTACCCAAAGGCCCCATTTAGCTGCTCGCTTATCTTAACGGAGAGGTCGAGTGTTCAAGCCCCACCAGAAGCACCCTGGTACATCACTACTCTCAACCGAGAGATCGAGTGTTTAAAGCTTCACCAGAGGCACCATTTGTTCTAGCCACACCAAATGTATCATATATCTATAATTGCAGCCTTTCAACGCATTAAAATATTAAAAAGTAAAGGTTGGAGTAAGGTCTATGTCCCCTCCAACCTTTAAAAAAAAAGTAGTTGCATCAGTTATGACATGTTGGATGAGTGGACTTTTAAAGATCAACATGATCCTAGCTAGTGAGAGGTGACAATATCATTATTACCGGATTCTATTTTCGCCCATTCACATTGTAGAAAAGCGAAGATGAATATGAGCAAGTAAATTGTAGTCTAATTGCTTTTGGAACATGTACAATGACTCTAGAGGGGTGTGATTATGTATATGGGCAAGTAGCCGAGTATCATACTCTGTGAAATGTACAATGAATTGAGAGCAATCATAGTTTAAATGTCTATTTCATAGTTTATTGAATTGAGCTTAAATATTTGTATATATAGTTGTAATAATTAAGTACATATATTATCAGTGTCACCTCATTTGGGTGACACTATTAATGAAAGAATTTTTGAGTCGGGGATATTTTGGTCATTTCGGGGGAGGGATGACCATAGGAAGTATGTAATTTGAGTCGTTTTTCTTTGGTTTATCGTCATTTGAATTTGTTGTGCAATTTTTATTATCTAACAAATATATATTCTTTTAAAGATGTACTCTAATATATATATATATATATATATATATATATATATTTTTTCATTCATGTAATAAGCAATAATTAAATTCACTTATATTTGTATCCTTACATTTTAATTATGTGTTTAATTTTCATAACACACTAACTAAAAGATAAAAAAAATTATATTAATATTGATTAATACAAGATTACATGCATTTTGTTATGTGATAGATAGTAGTAGTAATTGTACATATTTAATCATAGTGATCGTAGTGGTAATCGCACATATTTAATGACAAATGTTGTATTTAAAAAATATTCTAAAATTTATAAAATAATTTATCTATTTATTGCATTCTCTATTAATAATTTTACATTTTCTTATTCGATGTGTTATAATAATTTCAGTTATGTACATCGAACTCACAATATTTACGTTACAATTATTTGTTTATTTTATTTATTATCGTTAAAGTTTTTAATCATGATATTAGTTTTACAATAATATACATACATACATACATACATACATACATATATATATACATACATAAATATATATAGATATATATATATATATATATATATATATATATATATATATATATATATATATATATAGTTCTCTTTAATTTATTATTTTAATTTTGTTTTTTCACTTCATGTTGCTTATATATAATTTGATTGAAAAATATATATGACGTGCGTTTAACGCACGGGTGTAAAAGCTAGTTATATAATTAAATGCACCAGCAGTCCCTGCACAATGAATATAATCTGTCAATGCATGCATTTTCGTTGCACAATGACTATTTTTTAGATTGATTTAATAGTATAGATCGACCGTTGGTGCCTTTCGGGGCCTTTGCTTAGTTAGGTTGTAAGACCGCTTACTTGATCACAGTGGAAGTGGATGATATATAAGACAATTTGGGACAATTGGACGATTCAAGTTTGTTATTTTCATATTTATCTTTCTTTTGGAACTCATAAGTAAACATTTAATTCGTGAAAACTTCGAGTATAATGACAAAAAAATAAAAAAATGCAAAACGATCGGACATCAAAAATACAGTTATCGTAGGTATGAAGTTGTTAATAACTAAAGATTAAAAAAATAGGATTTACCTCCCCCCAAGGATATTTTTAAAGGGAAATGGGTTTGAAATATTGGAGGAAAGATGATGAAATCGATCCTCTTAACAAAAAGACTTTACCTTTCTTGTCTATTTATGAGAATTCTAAATAACCATTGCCAAGAACGATTGATTCTTAATTCAATTAGAGAGGTAAATCATGTTTAAGTGTTTGTTTGGTGGAGCATTTTGACCAAAACGTTGGTAAAAAACGCAGCGTTTTCTCTTTAAAAGAGTTTCAATGCAGCGTTTTAAAAATGTGTTGCTTTTACAACTATTTTGTTTATAAAAATAGCATTTTGAAATAGTTTTTCAAATATATTTACAAGAAAAAAATTACGTTTTGAAAATGATGTGTTTTAAAAACGGTGTGTTTAGAAAAAAAAACTGTGTTTTCAAATTAAAGTTATGTTTTTATTCTCATTTTGATTAGTTAACACATAACTTAAATTCAAAGAAAAAATTAAAAAAAAAATTATTGATTAACACACAACTTAAATTCAAAGAAAAAAACCATTAAAGTGGTCAATGACTGGCGAATATTCAACCATTGAAAAAATAACGCTACTTTAATTAAGACGAAATTGTGTGTTTCCAAATCTATATATATATAAAAGCTAGGTAGTCTAAAAGAGGTAAAATCCCGCCAAAATGCACTTGCTAAAAAAAGAAAGTCATATTTAAGTATTATTATATAGTAGTTAATGCATTGGAAAAAAATTGATTACACAACTCTCAAGATTTATTGAAAATGTGCAAATATGCACATGTTGTAGAAAATATCAAGTTTCTATGTAGTAGTATTTAATAGGAGTAGCCACCCATGTGAAAATTCGCAAATACAAATCTATTTTGGTGCATACTTAATTTCCACTAGAATAAGAAAGTGTGCTATAAAAAACATTTTCATTGAATACATGATTACAAAATAAAATATAACCATAATTAATTATAAAAAGTGTGCTATGAAAATCTTCATAATATTCGTATTTGAAACTTTTGTGTCTCTTTCATGATATACGAAATTATAATATCAAAAACAAAATTTATTTTTAAAATAACCACAATTAATTATAACTTATTGGTAAATCATAGGAATATATTTTATCATAGTAGTAGATACCAACCACAAACTTTAAATATTTAATAACTATATGTTATATAGTGAAGAATATTGAATTACTATTTATACTATTTAAGATCCTAAATTTTAATAACAAAAAATATTAATTATTAAACTCTATAAAATTATGAGCGAGAAAATGACTTAAACAATTCATAAAATATTGGATTAAATTATCAATTAATTATAATTTGTTCCATTTATCATGTTTTTTCTTTATTTTTTTATTATCTTTATTTTATTTGTGTACTAAACTTAAACTAGTTATTTAATTATAACAGCCCACCTAAACTTAAAAGAAATTAATTTTATTTGATACAAATTATTGTGGGCAAGCATTTAGAAATTGCAATTTATAATAAAAAAATAAAAAAAAAGATTGTACGCTAAATTTTTGAAAATAAAAATTTTAAGTGAAAAATTGGAAAATAGACTAATTGATTTTGCCTGGAACGGAGGGAGTATATTGCTTACCAAGAAGAGAATGATTCTCAAAGAGATGCTCTTTGGTTGAACAAGCGAAAAACTCCAGAACTAGTGAGATGGAAATGAGCTTGACAGAACCGCACAACTTATATAGCGAATTAGAGAAATTTAAAGAGGTATGTTATTTAATCCCTCCGTTCTACCTAAAAAGTTTATATTTAAAAAGTTTAATAATTAAGAGATATATATAAATAATGAAAGAAAGAGGTATAGTATTTACAAAGTGTCTGCATTTGTAAACTTTCTGTTTTTCAAAACCCCTCCCAATTGTAATAAATTAATTACGTACTTCTAGCAAGACTTAAACATCCCACCTCTGGCACACAAAGTTGGTAGATAATGCTTGAGTTAATGTTTGTGGTTGAGAAAATAGAGATTGAATTTGACTTTATTGTGATGAAAAAGAAAGAGAGTTAGAAAAAGAGTAATAACCGTGCAAGAAAACTTATTGATTATGGGAAGATAATCCCAACTAGTTTTGGTTATTTATTAATTTTGGGGATAAGTGGATTCATATATATGATAACAAGAAAGTAAACCACAATTAATCATGTAACGACGTTTAGTAAGAAGATAATTTTTCACCCAATTTAACTTGTCTTTGTCGTATCTACTTGTCATCTCGTATAATAAATACTAGCAAATAGGCCCATGTGTTGCATGGGCTATCAAGGACTCGGCTTTGCTTAACCGGACCAAAGGGACCCAACCTAATCGATCCCACCTATCCAGGACCCTACAATGTTTGAGCACCCACTAAGGTCGGAGAGACCTCATGCTCCATGCACCCGAGCTCCATATTGGTCAATTCGATGTCGGCCCAAGGTCTCACCGACCGTGAGCTGGGGTACCAGCTCGCTCCGAGCACTCTGGTTGTCTACTAGAGTGCAAAATGGCCACTGTGGCTGTCCAGATATCCATGCCACCTACGAGCGGTTTATCGCTAAACACAAGGGATTCTCGTGTAGACCACCGGATAGTCCATGACGATAGCTGCACCGCCTGACACTGTCGAGCTCTACCTGTAGGCCCGGTTCTGGGAAAGTTCAGAATGATCGATGGCACTGTGCTCCCAAAATTTCAAGGGCCTAATTTTTTTTCTTTCAGGGAATTACCGAAGTACTTTCATTACAGGGATCTCAACTGCCGATTGTTTTTCTCCCTCTCCCTCTCTCCTCCAACAACCACAACTTCTCATCGTCCTTAAGAGGACGGCTCAACTCCTTTGTTTGAAAAGTTACTTGCAAGATTAGGAATGTTAAGCCTTTCTACTCCATCTTTTGATATTCCTTCAGTTTCATCTTCCGCTACAGACTTGATGGCCTTTTGTTGTCTCTGCAACTCCAAACATTCCCTCTGGAAAAAAGTCTCCAATACCATAAATACAAAATCCACCATTGACTCTGATTCCTCCAAATTAATCAAATCCAATTCGTGAGATTCAATTTCTCTTCAACAGGTCTGCCTATTTTTTAAATTTTTAACTTTTTAATTTGGGTCAATAATTCAAATTTAGTCAATATTGCTACATTGACCTACTGAATTCTCGTTGAGTAATTGATTATTTAATTTAATGATGATTTTGTTGAATCTTGATCTTTAGCATTGTTGTCAAGATTCATGAATCATACTTGATACCCAGTTAATGATTTTGGGCTATGTGATTCAAGTTCATCGACTGCTATTCGAGTTATAAGTTATAATTTGCTGAGCTTTTTCCTTGGCATTTTCTCTCATGAAATATGTAAATTCATTACTTATATAAATAATCCGTTGAGTAAATTAGTAAATGAATGGGTTAACATACAATACTATGACACTAACAATAAAATAAAGAAAGAAAAAAAAACTTATTGTTTATTAATTGCATGTTTTTTTTCTATGGTCCCTTTCATTCAACTTTTCTATTTGCCAAAAATTTGATTCAACTTTTCTCGAGTTTACTCGCGGCTGAACTTCATATTGTCCTCTCGCTCGAGTTTACTAGAGGTTTGAGTTGTACACAACGCCTACTTACGCTTATGCTCCCCGCTCAAGTTTACTCACGTACGGTTGAGCTTCATATTATCCTCCCGCTCGAGTTTACTCGTAGTTGAGTTATACACAGCGCCTACCTGCATTTATGCTCCCTGCTCGAGTTTACTCGCGGTTGAGCATGCGCTTACGCCTCCTCGCCGAGTTTACTCACAGCTGAGCTCTATATTGTCCTCCCGCTTGAGTTTACTCGCGGTTGAGTTGTACACAGCGCCTAAATGCGCTTATACTCCCCGCTCGAGTTTACTCGCAGTTTCAGTTGTACACAGCACCTACTTGCGCTTATTCTCCCCGCTCGAGTTTACTAACGGTTGAGTTGTACAAGCGTCTGCCTACGCTTACGCTCCCTGCTCGAGTTTACTTGCGGCTAAGTTTCATATTGTCCTCCCGTTCGAGTTTACTCGCGGTCGAGTTGCACACAGTGTCTACATGCGCTTATGCTCCTCACTCGAGTTTACTCGTGGCAGAGCTTCATGCTATGCTCCCGCTAGCTTTTTATGACTTGAGAAAGGAATGACCTTGTTCAATCTTCATTAATAGTTCATCTTGTAAAGTTAGTTTTTATCTCGATTATACCCTTTTTCACAAGTAAGAGGTGTCTCTGCTTGTCAAAAAGGCTTGGTGTTTGAGCCTGCTATCTCGATTATACCTTTTTTACGAGTACGAGGTGTCTCTGCTTGTCAGAAAGGGTTGGTGCTCGAGTCTGTTATCTCGATTATACCATTTTTCAAGAGTAAGAGGTACCTCTGCTTGTCAAAAAGGGTTAGTGTTCGATCCTGTTATCTCGATTATACCCTTTTTCACGAGTAAGAGGTATCTCAGCTCGTGAAAAAGGGTTGGTGCTCGAGTGGTTCTTAGATTATACCTAAGACCAAGTGTTCACCTTTCCAACGAGAATGATATGTCTCTGTTCGCCAAAAGGCCCCTGCTCGAGTTTAGTCGCAGTTGAGTTGTACACCACACCTACCTGTGCTTTTGCTCGCTAGCTTTTTAAAGGTAGTCCTTCTCACAAAGTCGAGTACTATGACTTGATCTTGGCACAAGTGGTGTTCTGCTCGCTAGCTTTTTAAAGGTAGTCCTGCTCACAAAGTCGAGTACTGGACTTTACCTTGGCCTAAGTGGCCCTTTGCATGCTATAAAAAGGACTTAGACAATCAAGTTATAAAGCATATTGGTTAATTAAAATATACAATGGCGGTCAAAAGCGACTAAAGTCGTGACTCATCCCAGCACTTATGTTATCTTATCTGTCAAGATGAAAGTGATTAAGCCTTGGCCATCTTGTGAAATTAAAGAAGATTATGAGCGAATAGTATTCCTTACCCTCGAGATGAGTAGGGGGCTACTGATGTGCTTATTTTGGATCCGCCTCAATGGCGTGTGGGCCTCATCAAATGGCTCATTATATTTATATAATGTTAGAAGGCATAGGCCGGGTAGATAGTCCACCACCTAGGCCCATTCCATCCAAGTATAAATAAGGAAAAATTACAAGCCGGTACATCTTTTAAAACATGTTTTCAAATAAATCCAGCTATTTTTTAGACATATCTTTTAGATACAATTTGAAGGCAAAATTACGTCACTGCCCTTTATTTCTTTGTATCGGGCCAAAAGTACGACGCCCTCTCCCAGCCCCCACCCCGTGTTCATAGCTCCATTTCCCTTACGCTCTCTAGACGATGCGATTCGCCGACTTTGACTGCTCCGCCACGGATTCTCTCTCAGCCATGGATTCGTAGTGCTAGTTTCTCTCCTTCTCGAGATCGAGAGGGTTTGAGCATTACCGTTGCGATCGAGAACATTTCCATGGGTATGAATCTCAACAACATGTCGAAAATGCTAAAGTGCGCTGGTAATGATGATATCATCACTCTCAAGGCTGACGATGGGAGTGAAACTGTCACCTTCATGTTTGAAAGCCCCAGTAAGTCCATCTTCACCAACCTGAATTTATTGCATCATTTCTATATATTTGTGATTTTGTGTATCATTGCTTAGAGTTGAGTGTTTGTTGTAATAGTAGCTTATTATCGTAGAATTGTTGTGAGTGAGGGAAGTTAATTTTGTCAATGACAAGATGAAAGAATCCTACCTATTTGTCATTATTTTTAATTTTCATTTGTATGGACTTTATATTTGTTCAATTGGATGGTTGGTATCTAATGAATCAATTCAGTATCTCAATCTTGAGATAGAATGTAATTTTCTAGTTTGGTCCCTTGACAATAGCGTAATTACCGAGATTCTCAAATAGTCGAAGCCCTCCAATTTCCATGGATATTATATGATATGTGACAAAGTTTAATGCCGCAAGCTTATAATTTACATAAGAACCCCGCAAGTGGGAGTGAGGGAGGGAGGTGAAGGTATGGACTGGGGAGATGCATATATTGTTTGATAGCATTGTGTAGATCTCCAGCTTTAATAATGTTATTTGAAATCCATTAATAGACTGATGATGTTTGTTCTCATCTTGTTAGAGCTCACATCTACACATTGAATTCTGTGTGTCTAGTTTATTAGTTATAATGCATGTTCATGTCTATTTGCTGGTAGATGTTAGTGCTTCAATCCTTTTCTGCTCTGATGATGCATATGGATGAGATACTTTGTTTGTATAAATTTCATGTACCTTATTTGGGTTAATGTTTGTTGTCCTTAATGTGATTACAAAAGCACCAGACAAGATTGCTGATTTTGAGATGAAACTCATGGATATCGAGAGTGAACATCTTGGAATCCCAGAAGCAGAGTACCATGCCATTGTTAGGATGCCTTCAGCTGAGTTTGCAAGGGTTTGTAAAGATCTGAGCAGCATTGGGGACACAGGTAGTTCCTTAGTGGACTTTGTTTTAACTGTTTGAAGGCTGAACTTTGATTACTTTGTTCTGGAAACTCAACTCAACATGGCCTTTGTCCCAATTGCTTTGGTTTGGATACATGATTTTTTTGACGAGCCTATTGATGCTTGCAGTTCTAATTTCTATAACAAAGGAAGGTGAGAAGTTCTCAACAAGAGGTGATATTGGGCATCTCAATAAGCCATCCATTCAAGTGAGTGATTAACATGACGTGCCTCTGTTTAGAAGCTGAGAGGTTTATCCTTGTCATCTTGTATGTGATCTGTTTTGAAGGCATTGATCCATGGTTTTAACAGGCACTACTACTCAATAGCCATCAACTATAGAAAGAATGAACTTGAAGAGAAGATGCTACTGAACCTTCATAAGAAAAAGTGGACTAATGAATTGACACTTCAACGGTTTGATACTCATTCCAAAACCAATGAACAAATAGTTCAGGTATGCGTTAAGGTTTTTGAAATTTGATAGTTAATTTTATTTAGCACCCACATACGTGTCACAGTAACATCTTTGTCCCACATCAAGTTATTGAGTATCTGGCACAGAATCCGCTTTAAGACCTAAATAGTAATTCGACAAAGACATGATGTTTGGCATAGGTAAATGATTTTAAGGTAAGGCATCCAATATAATCTTGCCCATTATCTAGTGTCAGTCTACCTATTATCTGAAAGAATTTACAGCAGAAAGAACAAGAAGAGAAGATTGGAGGAATAATGTTCTGTATATGTTCTACCATATTAACTGCCCTATATATATAGGTACATGAGTCAAAGATATCCTAAAATATACTCCTATAATTTAGGCTAAATTACAGCTAATCAGAAATCCCTTCTATGAATAAGACACAAATACAACGTGAATGAATAATTAACACTAATACCCCCTCAAGCAAGGCGCCAAAGGGAAGACGGCTTGAATGACGAATCTTGGAACCGTGGTTTAGAGTGCACTTTGTGAACAAATCGGCTAATTGATCCGTGGATGGAACATAATGGAGTGTCACAAAACCACTAGTAACCAGCCTCCCGAAGAAAATGATAATCGATCTCTATGTGCCGCGTACGGGCATGAAACACTGGATTACGTGCCATATGTAGTGCAGAAATGTTATCACAATGTAATGAAGGGGGAGAAATCGAAATGTCGAGTTCACGAAACAGATATGCAAACCACTTGAGTTCTGCGGCAGTGGTGGCCAAGGCACGATATTCAGCCTCGCTGCTAGAGCGCGAGACAGTTGGTTGCTTCTTCGCCGTCCAAGAGACTAGATTAGGACCAATGTAAACACACGCACCTGTGGTGGACCGTCTATCATTTGGATCACCAGCCCAATCAGAGTCCGAGTAAGCCCGAATGGATACATTGGTGGATGGGTAGAATGTGAGTCCCAAGCACAAAGTACCTTTAAGATATCGCAAGATTCGTTTAGCTGCCTGTAAGTGACTGGTTCGGGGTTGATGCATAAACTGGCACACTTGATTTACGGAGAAAGAGATATCTGGTCTTGTTAAGGTGAGATACTGTAGTCCCCCGACCATGCTACGAAACAAGGTAGCATCGGGTAATAACTCCCCATCAAGCATAGTCAGCCGAGAACCAGAAGCTATGGGAGTGGAAACGGGTTTACACTCACTCATATTGAAACGTGCAAGAAGATCGAGGGCATAACGCCTCGACATAACTTAAGAGCATTGGTGTACGGTGGCTTCAATACCCAAGAAACCCAAGTCTCCTAATTTACGTGTATCAAACGTTGCACATATATCATTAATAACCGAGGAAATGACGTAAGACGGTACCTGCGGATAATTATGTCATCAACGATACCAATAGAAGTACCGTAGAGGTGCCGCAGTGTCGGATGAACAAGGAAGAATCGATCTACCGTTGAAAAACCATGACCAATGAGAAACGTGTAGCGATGAAACCAAGCACGAGGCGCGAGACCATATAAAGCTTTATCAAGCTTGCACACATAAGAAGGAGCAGGCAGATCTAAAATCCGGGTGGTTGTTTCATGTAAACATCTTCTTGAAGGACCCGCTTTAAGAAGGCGTTCCGAACATCAAGTCGTTTAATATCCCAATGACGAGAGGCCGAGCTATAGCAAGAACCGCTGAATGGTGGAAGGTTTAACCACCGGATTAAAAGGGGTTTCATCGTAATCAAGTCAGGCTGTTGGCTAAAGCCCCCCGAGCAACCAACCGATCTTTATACTGCTTCAATGGACCCATCTCGCCTTCCTTTTGACCTTGAAAATCCATCGACAACCAACAACGTTCATACCAGAGTACAGGGAACAAGGTGCCATGTTGCATTTTTATGAAGAGCACCGATTTCTTTTTTCCAAACATTGCATCACGCCAATGCCGAACTTGGAGATGCTCAAGCCAAGGTGCGAGGTTCTGTTGCAAGGGATCATCATGTATAGCAAAGCAAAGAGCATGAGGGAAGATAATATGGGGATGTGTTTATTAAGAAGTTCGCTAACGTACCGAGTTCTTAAGCAATAGAAGAGGAGAGGTGTAGACGAGCGTAACTTGGTGAAGAGGTCGAAAGTGTCTTGTCGGATGTAAAGGCGTGGATCGTGACTAGGGGTGCCGCTCGACTTAGTAGCGGCGAAGGAGACTCACCGGAAGGAAGGAGGAGAAATGGGTGTATGAGAGAAGTTGGGTCGCCGAACATTGGGCCGAGGTACATATTTGGCCGGACGGATGGGTGACCGGATTGGTGTTATAGGAGAGTGTTGAGGCGGACTTAAGGTGGGTTGAGTAGTTGGGAAGGGAGGGAAACTTCTGCGTGTGTTTGGTGATCATGCATATTTGATTAAATTTGGCGGAGTTATTGGGTGTGATATCTTTTGGGACTAAACTCTTGCTCGAGATTTTTGTAGAGGAAAGTGTGTTTCATCAAACACAACGTGTCGAAATGTAAACACGCCACTCTCAATATCCAAGCACTGTATCCTTACGAAAATTATCATATCCAAGAAAGAGACAGTGAATGGATTTTGGCATGAGTTTATGAGAATTGTAAGAAGTGATATGAGGAAAACAAGAACAACCAAAAACTTTAAGAAACCGATATCAGGTTTTCTTAACAACAATTTTTATATGGGAAATAAATTTATGTTGACGCATGGAAGTCGATTAATAAGGTAAAGCCGTATTAAAAGCTTCCAACCAAAATGATACGGAACATTAGACTTAGACATAAGACACAAACCGGTCTCGACAATGTGATGTTTTCGTTCAACAGTGCCATTTTGTTGGGCGTAATGCGGACAAGTTAATTGATGTCTAATGCCTGATTTTGTCAAGAAAGCAGTAAAGACACGACCAGTAAATTCACCCCCCCCATCATTTTGAACAGTCTTAACGGTGTGAACTGCGGAAATACGACGAGACAATTGATTCTCAATTTGTGTTTTAAAATTGGCAAAAACATTTGTAACATCAGATTTATGATACAAAGGAAATAACCACACAAAACGTGAGAAATCATCAACAACAGAAAGATAGAAACGATATCCGTGTATAGAGGTAACAGGGGAAGGACCCTAAACATCCAAATGAAGCATATCAAGAGGATTCAATGCATTAAATGTTCGGGAAGAAAAAGGTAACTTTCTAGATTTGCCCAAAGGACATACATGACAAAATTGTTTATCATTTATTTGACTACTAAGAGGTAAAAGAGACCGTTGACATAAAATTTTGAGTATTTGATTAGAAGGGTGACCTAAACGCGCATGCCAAATTTCTTGACTTGAGCGTTCACCAAGGAGGGCAAGAGGACTTTCTGAAGAATCAGACTTGAATGACAATTTGTATAATCCACCGGAATTATTGCCAGAGAGAAGAGTCTCCCGCGTCAAACTGTCCTTTACACGAAAACCACAAGAGTCAAGTTCAAAGAAACAATTATTGTCTTTTGAAAATTGACGAATAGAAATCAATGGTTTATGTAGATTAGGCACATACAGAACATTGTTGAGAGAGAAAGAATGATTATTAGACTTAAGAGTGGATGTACCAATATGTGATGTGTAAACGAGACCCATTGCCAAAAACTACCGACTCTTTACCTGAATATGGAGAATAGTCGTAAAGAGATGATGGATCCGAGGTCATATGATTTGTTGCCCCGGAGTCAAGGATGTATGGTTCGATTTGAGCAACATAGGCAGCATTGTATCTGTGCGAACACACTTGAGCAGTATGACCATTCTTAAAACAAACTTGACAAGTGATATTGGAATCAGAAAAATTAGGAACCTGATTTCGTGGATTGTAAGGAGTTGGTAAGATACCACGTCCACTCCAGTTGACATAGTTGTTTTTGGTGAGGTAGGCTTGACCCATGACAGCGTTTGAATTATAAAAAACAGGAAGAGTGTATGATTTGGTTGTTTGAGAAGTTTCAGGATCAACAGACGACATTGTCACATAATTGCTAGATAGAGACGAGCCATTCAAGAGCTCTGATACCATGAAAGAATTTACAGCAGAGAGAACAAGAAGAGAAGATAGGAGGAATAATGTTTTGTATATCTGCTACCATATTCACATCCCTATATATATATGATACATGAGTCAAAGATATCCTAAAATATACTCCTATAATTTAGGCTAAATTACAGCTAATCAGAAATCCCTTCTATGAATAAGACACAGATACAATGTGAATGAATAATTAACAACTAATACTATTAATCAAATCTTGCGTTCTTTCCTTTCCGATAGCATTCTCAAGTCTTGCTTTATACTCTCTGAACAAGTCTACTTGCCGTAATAGATCAAGTGTACTCTACAAAACAAACATAACAAGAATATATAGATCAGTTGATCATGCACGATATATATAGACATAGACTAGATCTCTGTAAGACGGTTTGACGAATCTTAATTCATAAGACGGAGCCTCACTCTCTCACACCTCAACCCACCAACCCATAATAGATTGGGTAAGAAATATTCGTCTTACAAAAAATATTTATAAGACGGTATTATCCAGCTTGACCCCGTTTCTTTTGTACGAATTAAGAAACTGAGAGAAAAAAGACACGAAAGAAGAAGGGAATGAACAGCAGCCGCTGTAGCCTTTGTTGTTCATTAACATTGGAATAAGTTAGCTTATATACAAAAGACCTAACCCCTCCTCCAAGATTACAGAAAACTACCTAAAATAATGTAGGTAATTTACACATATAATTACACATATACCCATAGGAATTAAGACGGCTAATACCCCCCCTCATGTTAAACGACCGTAGGGGAGTTGTAGCTTGAATGACAAAGTTGTGAACCGAGAACTCGGAAGTCCCTTTGTGAATAAGTCAGCAAGCTGATCTGCCGAGGGAACATAGTGAAGTCGTAAGAACCCACAGGAGACAAGTTCCCGAAGAAAATGATAATCAATTTCGATGTGCCGTGTACGAGCGTGAAAGACTGGATTCCGAGCCATGTGTAAAGCTGAAATATTATTGCAGTAGTACAATGACGGAGGAGCAAGAGGGATGTCCAACTCACGAAACAGATAAGCAAACCATCGGAGTTTAGCGGCAGTGGTGGCAAGAGCACAGATTCGGCCTCATTCTGGCCAAGGGACCGGGACACAGTAGGTTGTTTCTTTGCTGTCCAAGACACAAGATTTGGACCCACATAAATGCAGGAACCCGTTATAGAACGACGATCATTTGGGTCACCAGCCCAATCGGAGTCAGAGTAAGCTGTGATGTGAGGGTGAAGAGATGGATAGAAGGTAAAACCACGACCAAGAGTACCTTTAACGAAGCGAAGAATCCGCTTGGCGGCCTGAAGATGACTTGTCCGTATCGGCGATGCATGAACCGGCACACGACACGGCAAATGCAATGTCAGGACGAGTGAGAGTGAGATACTATAACCCCCCAACTATACTGCGATAGAAGGTGGCATCAGAGACTAGATCACCATCTAAGAGACTTAATCGCGAGTTAGAAGCAAGAAAGTGCATGCCTTGGGTACAATCAACCATATGAAACCGTTCGAGCAGATCAATTGCGTATCGAGTTTGAGAAAGATGAAGATTGTCCCCCTTTCGTTTGGCTTCAATACCCAAGAAGAAACTTAAGTTCCCGAGTTGGCGACTATCAAACGTGGTGCAAATCGCATCAATAATCGTACAAATGTCAGAAGGAGAAGATCCAGTGACGATGATGTCATCCAAGTAGACAAGAACAATGGTTGTGGATGATCCAGTATGCCGAATAAATAACGAAGAATCAGAGCGACTGTTAAAGAAACCATTGCTAAGCAGAAACTCTTGAAGTCGATGATACCAAACACGCGGAGACTGCTTGAGGTCATACAATGCTTTGTCTAGTTTGCACACATGCGTGGGTGTTGAGGTGTTAACGAATCTCGGGGGTTGCTTCATATACACGTCTTCTTGAAGGTACCCATTCAAGAAGGCATTCCGGACATCCAACTGCTTAATATCCTAGTTGCGAGAGTGAGCAATGGCAAGAACAGTGCGAATAGTCGATGGCTTGACCACATGACTAAAAGTTTCATCAAAGTCAAGGCCGGCCTGTTGGCTAAACCCTTGAGCTACCAACCGAGCCTTGTAGCGCTCAATAGAACCATCAGCATTGCGCTTGACTTTAAAAATCCATTGACAACCAACTACATTCATTCGAGGACCAAATGGAACAAGATGCCATGTGTGATTTTTATGGAGTGCAAAAATTTCTTCTGTCATGGCATGATGCCAATGTGGTATTTGAGACGCTTGTTTGAAGGTACGGGGTTCATCTATGAGAGAGTCTTTGATGGCAGCAAAGGCATGTGGAAGAGAATATGGAGAAGTATTCTGCATCAGTTCTGTAACATTACGACAACGAAGAGGAGGAGAAGTGTCCGGGGTGGACGAAAATGCACCGGAGTCAGCAACACCAGGAGATAAATGTAGTGGGACTGGAGTTGAATGAAACTAAGGCCGCCCAGAAGGTGTGCGCGCACTGTGTGGTGAGGCTGCTTGCTGAATATTCCCACTAGATGGAGTATGTGGTGACGACATGCTTGAAGCAGCGTCTTGCTGAACATGTACACTAACAGGAGTGTTGAGAGGGTCGGATGAAAACCGTGCAGGACTGGAGGGAACAGCTTGGGCATGTATATGACTGGGCTGTGCGTTGGAGACCACAATAGGAGGAGAAGCTGGAAGTTGGTCATGAGCTGCCGAAGGTGATGGATGAGAGATCAACAAATTGTGCAAAGTTGGCCCTGTAACTGTACTGGACTGCTGTAAGGGAAAATGATGTTCATCGAACACCACATGTCGGGATATATATACGCGACCACTGATTAAATCCATACACCTGTAACCTTTACGACAAGCATCATATCCAAGAAAAATACAATGTATGGATCTGGGCATAAGCTTATGGGAATTATAATGACGAATGTGAGGAAAACATGAGCACCCAAACACTTTAAGAAAACGATAATCTGGTTTTCTTAACAACAATTTTTGATAGGGAGATATGAATTGACGTTTACGCATTGGAAGACGATTTATAAGATAAACTGCAGTGTTAAAGGCTTCTAGCCAGAAATGGTAAGGCACATTGGATTTCGACATGAGACACAAACCTGTTTCGACAATGTGACAGTGTTTATGCTCAACAACACAATTTTGTTGAGACGTGTATGGACACGTGAGTTGATGTTTGATACCAAAAGTGGACAGAAATGAAGTAAATCGATGACCAGTAGATTCACCCCCTCCATCATTTCAGCCAAAGAACCTATCTGACCTGGGTCTTCTGTTAAAGTACCATCAGGGAGCCGAAGTCTAATCACATTCCGTTGGGCTCTGTCCTTGATACTAGCAAGAAAAAAGGACGTGTTACGGTCCCCCTCGTACACCCAAGATTGGCGAGCTTTCATCTCCATCATCTCTATCATCTCCGTTTCCCAGCCCAAAAGTTGATTGAAGCGATTTTTCGCGGTGTTTAAACCCTCCTTCACTGCCGTACCTCCCCCCATTTGAAGATCCAGCTCTAGCCGAAGAATATCATCATGTGTGGCTGCTATATTGCGTTGTACATTACCAAAAACCCCCCAATTCCAGTCACGTAGGGCAGATCTTAGCCGGCACAATTTTCCATATAATAAATCCATACCCACACCCCAGCACGGGTGACTCCATTGATCCGCCACAAAAGAGAGGAAGTCTGGATGGTCAAGCCACATTCGTTGAAAATGAAAACCCCCTTTGTACTTAACAGACTCCCAAAAATCTAAAAGCAGAGGCACATGATCCGATACAGCAGTGACAAGATGAGAAACTTGAAGCCGAGGAAAAAGAAGCTTGAAAGATCCGTTAACCAAAACCCTGTCCAAACATTTCCAGATCCGACGTTCCCTGCCTGCTGGTTACACCAAGTAAAACGACTGCCCTCAAAACCCGTATCTACTAAACCTGCCTGATACATACAATTATTAAAATCTTCCATTTCTCATAACTCACACGGTGCCCCCCCCCCCAACTTTTTCGCTGATTGACTGATAACATTAAAATCCCCACCCACGAACCACGGGACCGTACATCCAACTGAAATACCTTCTAACTCCCGCCATAAATCCATCCGTGCCTGCCTATTACATTTAGCATACACCAAAGTGGCCATAGTTGGCGTCAGATTAGGAATACTGCGAAGAGCTAGTCAGAAGAGAGACATCAATAAAATTATTCCATAACAACCATATATGCTTGTTAACAGGATTTACATGAAGATTCTTATCAAAACCTACCCGTCGGCAAAATTTTGATAGCCTATCACCACTCGTCTTGGGCTCTAAAACCGCACATAAAAAAGGTTTATGTTGCCGAATGAGAAGCTTCAGATAAGTACGCGTAGGCTTGTTGCAGACACCCCTTTCATTGCATATAACTATCGTCATGAAAGACTAACAAGAAGGATGAGTAGCTTGGGCTTTACTGGCCGCCCTAGTCATTCGGACATTTTTTTTAGAAAACGTGCTTTCTTCGCCTCAGCATGCAATCTAGCACACCACTTAGGGAATGACTGACGAAGACGAACCTTACCTAATACCATAAAAATTATTGGTCAACCCCTGTGCATATATCCACCTGACTTTCGACTTCCCAAGATTGGACAGATCTCAGGCGAAGGGTCTATACTCTTTCCGGGATCCACCATTTGAATGGTATAGGACAAATACCATAAAAATTATTGGTCAGCCCCTGTGCATATATCCTTATTCATTTATGTATATTTTTGCAACAGGGATTGGCCACCAATTTCGAGGTATAAAAACCAATCGGTCCATGAAGTGTCCTAAGAATCTATATGCTTTTAACGTTGGCTGATGCATGGCTAGGCTGGCTTCACCCTGTTGACCCCTCAGTAAGGGCGCATGATGTGATAATTTCGACCTAAGTTCTCCGTAGCCTCTCTTTCGAGATTATGGATACCCGAGCATGTTTATTGGGTTAAAAAGGGTAGCAGTCGGAATATTTTTACATGCGTGCACGTGTGTGAGGTATCCAAAAAGTAGTAAAGTCTTTTTTTTCTTTCTTTTTTCAGATATAAAGCAGTGAATAGCTAGCCTGTGTTTCTGTTCATTTGTGGATTTTCTCGGCTCATTAGTTTGAATCCCCGAAAGGACGGCGCGAGCGAGCGTGACGGCCATTCAGATCAATAAATAAAAAGAAATGTGGGAAAACTATATGTTCCTATTAATTATATTTGGTCCTAATCCTCAAAATAAATTGACTGAATGAAAGAATTATTACATATTTTCCATAAATAATAATAAAGTAGAAATAAAATAAAGCAGTAATATGCCTCTGCTTTTTTTGTTTTTTTTTCCGGGTTGCACTGGTATCCAAAATGAAACTGTAGCCCTCCGTTTTTATTTTATTAAAAATAAAAACAACGTCCCCAACAGAGTCGCCACTGTGAGTGCTCCGTTTTTCGACCTCTCCCCTGCGACATGAGAAACACGGGTGGTTTTTGGAAAAGAAAAATCTTTCAAGCGCATGTAATACGCCTGGCCTCAATTGTGGACTCAAAATGCGAATAACAGAGTCGCCATCTTTATTTTAAGGATAAACAAAGAAAAACAAAAAATAACCAGATTTGTAAAAGGGTTCGGAGGCTAAGTTACGAGTTAGGAAAGGTTAGGCACCCAACTCCCCCTTTCGGACTCAAAATATGTTTTTGGCTAAATATGTTTTTTTTATAAAATTAACAATTTAAATAGAATATTTAAAATATATATTTACATATATAAATGAAAGAAATACAAACTTACAACAGCCTCATTTTTAGAGTTGCAGATACATTTATAAAAATTTGGCCACAATAACAACTCTTTTTAGTTCTATTTGTTATAGAATTTCAGGCAACATAACCGCTTATTTCGTTACATAAGACTATTTTAAATAGCACTTTTAAAATATAAAAAGTAAATAAAACTTTTAAGGTACCTACCTGTAGACACCCCAATTTCGTACCCCTGGTATGTAACATGACATAAAATATCAAGACTATTAAAAGGACTAATGGATGTCAAGTTACATGGTTTAAAATGTTAAAAATGCAAAAGAAAAAGCAGGATGCATAAACAGTGAAATGCAGGGGCCAAAGTTTCAAAAAGAGGAAAGAAAAGCCCCATGACGCCCAATAGTGCCTTGTGCACTATAGCGTTCTGCTTTCGGTACAATCTCTTAAGCGTGCGGTACAAGCCGATTAAGCACAGAAGAGGAAACTTAATGATGAAGGAGTCCCTCCTCCAGCTTATAAATAAAGGTGCCCGGCTTCAGGAATCATAACGAAAAATTTTACAAACTTTTACACCGTGCAGTGAGCGATTGCTCTCCCGAGAGAATGTTGTGAGATTTCTCCTCTAGCCTCGAAGCTCTGCCAAATCTCCCCCAAACACAAAATCAACCGATCAAAGTGAACCTTAGCCTTCCCGCTATTATTGCACCCTATTTCTCCAGTTCCAAAATCCCAAAAAGAGCAGTTTCCTTGCCCGAATCCAGATGCCAAATCCGCAAAAAACAAGCAGTTGCTCTGCCCGATTTCCGCCATCAGCAAGCAAACAATAGCAAAAAAGCAAGCAGTTGCTCCGCCAGTTTCCTGGGCATTAAAAGCAAGTTTCAGAAGCAGTTACTCTGCCCGAATCTCCGCAATAGCAAAGCAGCAAAAGACTCTCTCTCCCTGAAGGACAGAGCGAGAACACCACATGCTCTTAAAGGTATGCCTTTAAGAGGTTTAATTAAAAAAAATACTATTTTCAGTCGGCCCAATGTAATAAATATAAGCAGTTATTCTGCCCGAATTTCTATAGAAAATAACACTAAAAAGAGTCATTATTATGACCAAATATTTATAAATATATTTGTAATTCCTAGAAGGAGGCTGCTGCAAGTTTGTAATAATATATATACAGATATATATATATATTTAAATGCTTTATCTTATCTGTTAAATAAATATAATAAAAGCATATTTAGCCAAAAAAAACTTGTTTGAGACCGAAAGGGCGAGTTGGGTGCCTAACACCTTCACATCTCGTAACTTAGCCTCCGAACCCTTTACAAAATCTGGTTATTTTTTGTTTTTCTTTATTTCTCCTTAAAATAAAGATGGAGACTCTATTACAACATTTTGGATCCACAGTGAGGCAGGGTGTATTCCCACGCACTCTTTGCAACATCCTTTTTGCACTTTTAATTTCGTTTTCCCCTAAACAAGGGAAGATGGAATAAAAAGGGCGTTGCATTTTCTACACCTTATTTTCCCCTAAACAAGGGAGGATGAGATACAGAAAAATCCAAAGCATTCATAGTGGACCAAAGCACACTCAATGACCGGGGCGTATTCCATGCGCTCTTTACAACACTCTTTTTGCACTTTTAATTTCGTTTTCCCTTAAGCAAGGGAAGATGGAATGAAAAGAGTGATGTCTTCCCCTAATCTCGTGTTCCCCTAAACAAGGGAGCGCGCGATCCGAGGGCATTTCCCGGGGCACTCACAGTGACGACTCTGTTGGGGACGTCGTTTTTATTTTAAAGAAAATAAAAATGGAGGGCTAGTCTCGTTTTTCAAACAAAAACAAACAATTTTTTCTTTTGGCTAAATATGCTTATTATATTTATTCAACAGTTGAAATATCGAATTTTTATATATCTGTATGTATATTTGTGTATAACAGTGAAACTTGCAGTAGTTTCGTTCCGGGTATCGATGCAGATACAAAAAAAAAAAAAGAATAAATTGGAAATTTGGGCAGGATAACAAAAAAAAAAAAAAGGAGGTTGGGGCTTTATTTTATTATTGCTTTATTTTGTTCTATATATCTGTTTGCTTTATTTATGTCATGCAAAAAAAAATGTACATATTCTTTTATTCTTTCATATTATTTGTACATCCATACATGTTTGCATTTTTTTTATTAAAAAAAAATCTTCTTTCCTTTAATATCAATATGCTTGTTTTTTTTCTCTCTCTTCTCTTTTATATTTATTTGGCTTCCTGTGTGTGTATATAATTTTCAATTCAAAACAAATTCGTTTTTACAAAAAAAAAAAAGAAAAAAAATCGTTTTCCGAAATAAAAAAAATCAAAAAAAGAGTTTAAAAAAAAAGAAAAAAATCATTCTTACAAATAAAGATAAATAAAAAAAGAGTTCTTTAAAAAAAGGGGGGAAGAAATTCGTTTCCTAAAATTAAAAAAAAAATTAATATTTTTTTTAAAAAAAAAGTAAAAAAAAAACTCATTTTCTCAAAGCAATAGGAAAAAATAATCGTTTTTGAAAAAAAAAAGTCTTTCATTAAAAATAAAAAAAATATATATATATAATAAATAATTTCATTTTTTTAATGTAAAAAACAAAAAAGTAAAAAAAATATAATTCGTTTTTTTTTCTTTAAAAAAAAACAAACTTGAAAAGGTTAAATGTGGATAAAAGACAAGAAGGAAATAAGAGGGGGTCTAAGTGTTCAAGGGGAAAAAGATTAAAGATTCGAGCTTTCCAAAGGTATTTTATCTATATTCGAGTCTATTGGTCCACAATAATGCTCAAATAGGCTAGAGGGGGGGGGTGAATAGCCTATAATGCCAATTTAAAAACTTTTCTTTTAGATATTCATAAAGCATAGTTTAGTTGACAAATACAGATTATCAAGTTGGGTATGTCTGCCGGTAGAGATTATCAGTAGACTTTCCCAAGACAGAAGTAACAGCTCTGCCGATAATTAGTTTGTTCAAATCAAAAGCCATATAAAAGATTTGTGCAGCGAAAAGTAAAGAGGCTATGATTTGGAGAAGTCATAAGTGGTTGTACATGAATATATGTTCAGAACAACAGCACACTTATTTCTTCTTTCAAATGCAGGTTTAGGAGAGCAAGCAGAGAGTGGTTTTTCTAAAGATAAATCATTTATAAAAACCTCATAGATATTTAAGGACTGGAAGATAAATCATTAGTAAGAACATATGAATTTATTCAAAGATAAATTGCATATTATATCAGTCTAAATAGTCTATGTACAGTTTCTGGTTTTCTCATCCTAAGTCACAGTCCTTACTTAATTATCCATTCAAGGATTCGATTAAGCTTGCAAAGGGCAATAGGAGACGAGAACGAGAAACTGTTATGAGAAGATGATTTTCAATGTCGTTCAGATATAAAAATATATCCGAACGTTTGAGTACAAAGCACTCATCCTCCCAAGATGATTGATAATTGCACAATCAATAACATTTGTATAGAAATACAAATCTGAAGATATGAATGCAATATCTACAGACAGCTCTTCATTTTCCTCAGACATTGTACATCATCACTCTTCAGATCTTGTTCTCTCCCTTTTGAAATTTCTGACCAATCTTCTCTCGTATCCAGGCTTTTCTTCCTTGCAATCCACTTGAAGGTGTTTTGCACGGAGCTGGATGAGTACATTGCAATCTGTTGTAGAAATCAGAGATACGTTGGTGAAGACGATCTCTTTTGGTGATTTCCTTTTCAATGAAGTTCTTGAGTAGATTGAGTAACTCGTTGCTCACTGTGATGCTCTATCACCGTAGTGCATACACATATGTTTCTTCTCCCTTTTTTTGAGTATGAGAGCTGGTCTATATATATAGGCGAGAATCAATATGATCGTTGAGGGATGAGTGCACGAAGATTTCTATCCGTTGGAGATATAGTGATTGAAGACTATCGGATATAGATATTTGTCCATAAGATCTCTGACTTGTTTGGGTGACGATTTCATCCTGTAGATGTTGGAACTCGTTTTCTATCAGACTAGATTGATAGATCTGTGAAGAGTAGGTCTGTCGTCTGTCGCACTGTCAGGCGGTATGTTTAATAAAGTAGTTGTTTTTTTGACTTTAACAGACTACTTGAGTGAGAGAAAGTCTTGTACCTTTAAGTATGTCAGGCTTTATGAGGCACAGACATATTTATCTTGATTTGATCGGTTAGTTGACTTTTCCCTGTAGCACGTGCAGATTTTGTCTGCCGTTGGAGGGCTTCGTACCAGTGGAAGCAAGTCTTCCGATGAAGGGGAGTTGATGTCTGCCGGTACGAGCTTTTGAACTTGTGGCATGTCTGCCGCTGAAGGCTTTGGACATTTGCTGCAAGTCTTCCGGTGCTATGTGCAATCTGAAAGGCTGTCTGCTTTTGATCATCTTATAGGAGGTAGGACTTGATCAGGTTACACCTAATCTAAGACCTATGTGAAATCACACAAGTTGCCACACTAACCGGTACGGAGACCTTTTAGCCACTTGTGCTGATTCACTTGTAATGGGGGCAAGCAAATCAAATATATGGAATATGTAAGGTGATAAATAAATTATCAAGAAACATATTCCAATAATCAACAATCTCCTCCTATTTGCTTGGAACCATTACAAAATGACATATACAAAGCACTAAAGCATTTTATCAAACATAGTAATAGCATGTCCACAATGAATGATCATTTTATCTCAAGACATGTCCTATGTTTGATAATTACATGAAAGCGATGGCTTTTGTATAGTCTACTATTGCTATTACAGACTCGATAAATCAAAGTACAGAACATGTAATGCAATAGTAAAAACAATTTAGATCTTTTGAAATATGAAAGAGTTTTGCACAAGATCTAAAGAGGTTTTGGAAGTCTTACTTGCTCATGAATTTTTAAAATGAAAGCTTGTTTTGGCAAGTAAGAGTAGCAAATCCTTTAAGCAGAATGTTTTTGAAAGAGTAAATAAGGATTGCTTGTAATATCAATTTTTGAAAATCAATTTTTGGAAAATTAATTTTTGAAAACCTAATATCAATTTTTTGAAAAATCAAAAAAGACTGATACCAATTTTTCTTAAAAAATCATTTTCTGGAAAATCAATTTTACACAAACTTTTTATTTCAGTTGAAAGAAAAAAAAGGTTTTCTGTTGAACGTAAGACTCAATAGAGGGTTTTAGTTTTCAGCAAAGTTTTCAACAAAAATGCCATAGAGGCTGAGCATGATTCTGAAAGAATCAGCTAAGGGTAATAGTCACATTTGTTTTGTGTGTTCATTTGGGATTTAGTTAAGTCAATTCTCCTTCTTACGAAAAGAAGTGTTATCACTCTCCTCCTAAGCCAATTCTCCTCCAAAGTTATAAGTCAGATACCAAGTGTTCAGATACCAAGTGTTACGAGTGACAGTGATACCAAGTGTATATGTCATACTAAGTGTATATGTCATATAACTCTCCTCCTTAATGGTTGCAAGCATTAAAGAATAAAATCGAAGAAGAGATGCAAGCAAATAATCAAGAAGGAATCGGAAGAGATGTAGCAAGGAAGGGTAGAGCTAGCTAGAAAAGACACTAAATGAAAGAAAGTACTAAAAGTTTGAATAAAAAGCAATACATTCTAGTTGGAATCTCCAAAACTACCGGTGCTAGATTCTAGAGAGAAGTCTATATCCTGATCAAAAAAACTTCTGCCACCGAATAATTCCTTAGTGATCAGCAAATCTCTCGTGATTGGAAGGCGTTCGTCCTCTTGAATCGTGGCAAGAATGGTGTGATAGGAGCATAGGAAATAACTTATTATCCTAGCGTACTTGAGTATACCAGACCCATTCACTTGTCTTTGTTGGAAAGAGCGGAAGATGAGAGAGAAGACAACTTCAGACCAGTTGATGACATGGGAGTCAAGCGCAATAGTGAGGTTTCGAAGTCTTACGGTGTCGCTTCTTGAGCCAGGGTTCATGAAAGAGAAGGCATTGGCTCGAATCTCTCCAACGATTACACGTCTAGGGGATAGTTGAAAAGATCCCATGTACCGAAGTCATTTCGAGACTGGTGGCCAGTACGGTGCAGCCATGATTCGTTGAGAACAGAATCATTGATAGAGTCAGGACCAACATAAGGAAGATTGAAGACTCTAGCAATGCTGTTGGCACTGAGGACAAGGTTAGTACCTCGAATGCGACCGTGGAGACCTGTACCATTTCTTGACAGATACATCCTCGAGTAGAATTCGTCGACCAGTGAAGCGGTAGAATTCTTCACGAGAGGATGGAGATGAGTCGAGGCGTGGAAAAGATCGAAATCTTTGCTCCAACGGTGTTGTCAAGGAGAAATTGCTCTCCTTGAATCGTTCGATCGAGAATGTAGGATTGACGTCCTACTCGGGTGACGAAGGAAGATTCAGAAGGACCGATAGGGTGAGAGACGCTGTTCGATGGAGAGGCGGCCATGAAGAATTTCTCAGGAAAAACTTGTGCACTGGTAATTAATCGTCGGGATTGATTGGTTAACGATGGAGACCAAAAAGAAGTATACGAATATATATATTCAGTACTTTCTGAGATTTGATACGGTGAACACACAGATCAAGAACCATTGTTTGGTAGTCGTCAATAAAGCTGTTATGGATTGAAATGAGAACCGTCGGGGCAATCATTTCGAAGCTTGATTGTGAGAGGACGTTTTTATGAGAGAGGCGGCGATTCATGATGGCGATAATTAAGTCTTCTAGGGAATATGTATTTGGACAGATTGGAGACTTAAAATCGAGGAATTTTCAATACCAATAAAGATTTAATTGTCGACTTAGGGTATTGAAAAGAAGATGTGTTGATATCCATGAATAAAAGAATGTCTTGAACTTTGTAAAAATACATTTAGGAAATGTGATAGGTTTTGAGTATTCCAGATATTCTAATAGATAATTACGGGGCATTCTGAATCATCTACACAATCCTCAGCAATCTCCCAAATCTATAGAATTTTGGAACTGAAATTATTTCAAAAAATATTTTGGAAGAATTTTAAAAATGTTTTTACAAAAGCAGATTCTTTGTTTAAGGAAACTTTGGAGCTTTGTTCTTTGTTCTTTTTTTGTTTTTTTAAAAATCATTTTTGAAGAATTTTTGAAATATTATTTTGAAAAACAATCAATCATTCCTAAAAGTTTTATGTCACAGATATCATTACACAAGATTGATCAGCAGCAAGAAATCTGAAACCAATTTTGTTGATTAGTTTCAGTAGAGTGTGAAGTGTGCTGATACAAGAGTGTGAGCAGCGAGAAAGAAGGTCTGCAGTTCAGGTTTTGATTGGTAGACATTGGGGTCTACCGATTCAACTGATAACTTTTAAGAAAGTATGCAACAGAGATGATGGTCTGTTGATACCAATTAAAATTTGAGCGTGATTATCAGTTCTTTTGAACACATGAAAGAAGATAGCTATAGAATAGCTTTTAAACTGTATAGAACAATGTGCTCAAGGAGAGGGGAAGTTTACTGATTTTAAAGAGTTGAAGGAAGTCAATCAATTGTTGGAAAATATCAATTGATTGTATGAATGATACCAATTTATGAATGATATCAATCATTGAGAGGTGATCAGTAAACTTTGAGGTATGCCGTTGTCGAATGAATGACAGAGGAATCGACATAGATAATGGTCTGCTGATGAAGGAGATCAGCAGGGAGTAAGTCTGCTTAGGATAGACAGAATTAATAGTTCTGCAGACAAGAATTTTAGCTGTATAAGAATGGAACAGCAGACATTGAGGTCTACCGATACCAATTGAATGAAGAGTATTACAGCTTATATCCTTTGGAATGCCTTGACTTCTGGAAGGATTGACCATAGGTTTCATCGGCAAAGAGAACGAAATAAAGTTGGAGGGAGAGCAAAAAGTTTAAAGAATATTGAAGCATAAACAGCAGTAACAGTGGTATAGGAAAGATACCAAGTTCTACAGTTGGCTCCTCCTCACTAGTAGAATATGCGCTTCGATCTCTTGGGATCTGCAGAGAGTAGAAAGAAGATTTTTGCAGTTTCCTTTTGCCTTGGCATTTGTCGGGAGATCTGAGATGCTTCATCGGCAAAGATTTAGCTAGCGATGACCATGCTTCTACAAAATAGAATTGATGATGGGAGCATTTGGAAGCAAAACGGAAGATACCAACTGTTCGGTTAAAGTGCTTTGAATCACGAGAGAAGCAAGTTACTTAAACTTAGTTAGGTGGCAGTCTGCAGATGCAGAATGACTTTTGCTTCAAGGTCAACGGTTAAGAAGAGGATGACTAACCTTTTAGAGAAAGAAAGTCATTGTTCAAGACAATAGAAAAGCGGAGAAAGTTAAAAGCACAGTTGTCATTGAACTAGAGGAAGCAGCAGAGAGGAATAGAATTTGAGGGAACTGCTTATATCCTCGAAAGGTCGATTTGTCACAACGGCAGAGATGAGGTCTACCGCTAAACAAGAGAGACCAGGAATTTTGAGGGGAATTAAGATTCATCAGAACATCATGGGTTGAGATGAGATCTATAATTCCTGATGAAGTAGTTGCAAGGTATGCAGTTACTTCAAAGAAATCCAAGACTTAAAAATTTAACCATACTTCAACATCATTTCTTCAGATACCAACTGTTGAATGCACCATGTTGAATAAGAAAATTTATAAGTGAGGATTGGTTTGCTGTTGGGTTACCAGCAGAGTTATATTTGCTGTATTGAATTTCGGAACAACATATTATAAGAAGTATAAACACCGAAAACTCAAGCAAATATAAGATTTCATGCTATCAAGGAATATTCAAGCAAAGGCAGATAGACATGAAGTAAAGCTGTTTTGAACAAGTTCTCATTTAGATCAAAAATAATCACAAATACAAAGAGGATCTAAAGATTACAGTGTTCATTACAACTTCCAAAGACTTAACTACTCCTTTGTAAACAACTAATCTAAACACCTGATACATATCTAAAAAGAATGTTACAAGGAGATGTCTATGAAGACCATGGACCCAGATCCAGCTAACCGGTTGGAAGACGGAATAAGGGTCCTAGATTAAGGGTCAAAAGAGGCAGCAAAACATGATCTCTACATTACGAAGAATGCAGATGAGTAATCCAGTTGCCTACTCTTCCTTCTCCCTTCAGCCATCTCCATAACCCTAGATGATCTTCACAAGCGAGTTGGATTACCTTAATTCAGTCAGCTGCTGTGATATGTGCTGATATCTAGGGAGAACCATGTCAGCTAAGGATCACGTAGAAGGTTTACGAGGTCTTGAAGAAATGGCTGACATGAGCACGATCAAAGGGTTCAGGGAGAGATGTGCCAAATGGTTGTTAAGGCAAGTCTTCACGCGAGAGAAATCCTTGAAACAAACCAAACAACTTTCGAAGAATCGGAAGAGTGATTCTAAGTTGTTGAGGAGAAGCCTTGATCTAGTGCTAAGAATTCTCCTAAGTAACATTTTGGAAGAAGGGGATCCTGTATCAGTGTCTATCATAGTGTTTGAAGTAGTTTGCGAGTGATAGAGAAGAGAGAAGGAAGGTCTCTATAAATACTCGTTGAGGCAAGACAATGGACCGACTACTCGTTGAGGCAAGACAATGGACCGTTTAAGAGTGAGAAGTCCTTTTCAACTACTCTTCAATAAAAGTTATATGGGGAAGAGTGAGAGTTGATATAAATTTCTAGATATCCGGTAAAGTCATCCTTTTGGAAAGCTAAAAGATTTTGAAAAGTAGGTTTGGCTTTCTTTGAAAGTATGAAACGTCTTTAAGTGGATAAAATCTTTTTGGTGGGATTTGACAAAACAGAACTCCTTTTTCAAAGAGTGTTTTGGGAAGTACAATTCCCACATTTCAAAGTCGTTTTTATCTTTACCGAGATTCTAAGAAATCTGTCTTTGGCTTTTAGAAATAGTCAGTTTCTAAAGTTTTACCTCAACCTTTGTAGAAATTGCAAAAGTACCCATGTAGTTTGCACATTGTCTACAAGGTAAAAACTTCTATAAGTCAGCACATAAAACTGAGCTTATGAAGTACTGAGCAATGGAAAGGTACTTCAAAGAAAATGAGGCAACACGACAGATGAGTAAGTCATAGATCATACTGTAAGAAAGAAAGCAAAGTATGATAGGATGAATTACTCTAGCTATATATTGCTTTGAGAATAGATAAGAGTAGAATAAGCAAAATATAAAGCTATGCAGAGATGATATATTCAAAATCATGATTAGCAGGGAATCATAAATGAAGAACAGGAATATATCATAATCCAGAAGAAAGAAGACTGAATCAGGTGAGAAGGGTCCTAAAGAATCAGTCAAAAAGCCTTTTGGAACTCGAAGAGAGATAATAAAGTGTGCTTATTGATCTTTGGAGAAAACACATTCCTGAATAAGAATCAAGAAGATCATTAGCAACATTTTATGAGCTTTAGGAAGCTCCAGAAAAATCTAGATACTGGAATAAGTATTTCAAGAAGATCAGTTAAAGGGGAAGACTGAATCTTGAATATCTTATTCTCCCTTGGTCTTTTTGTGCAAAGATAAAGACAAGAAAAATAGCACAAGACAGGGAAGTACCTTTTTGGCAGTTATCTGGATCGAGATTGATGTTCTACATACAAAGTCTTTTTGAATCTGAGCTGATAGATCTGTAGTAGATGTTGTCTAAAGAGTAGATTTCCTTTGCAAACAATTTTGTAAGAATTTTGATTCCTTTTCTATGATTCAGATAATTCTTTGAAATATGGGCCAAGTTCCCAGAAACTAAATATCATATAACAGAGGGATCAATCAATGTTTCATGATATAGAGTTTTTGGCACTTAACCCTTTTCAAAAGAATAAGTATGAAAGAAGATTTCTTTTTCTCGAGAAGGTGTTGGATTGATTTCAATTGTTAGCCTTATGTCAAGAAAGCTTGAATCAGAAATCCTTTCAATTGAAGCATCCATCTTGAAAATTTCATATCATCTGGAGATAGTTATTCATAGTGCCAATTGATATAGATATCTATCGTATGAATAAGTATCTCTCAATCATCATGGTAATCATACATCTCATGATATTTTTGAAAACAAAATACTTTTTCAAAATAGGTATATTTTTCAAAAATATTTATCTCATACTGAAATCCTTGACAAAATTTTTTAGAGAATAAAACAAGTTTTTCTTTTGTCATGCATTTGAACTGAGCATTCGAGGATCACAACTCTCAGGAGGTTAGTCCGGCATAAAGCTTCAAGAGCACGAGCTCGATACCAACTGTTGGTCCACAATAATGCTCAAATAGGCTAGGGGGGGTGAATAGCCTATAATGCCAATTTAAAAACTTTTCTTTTAGATATTCATAAAGCATAGTTTAGTTGGCAAATACAGATTATCAAGTTGGGTATGTCTGGTAGAGACTATCGGTAGACTTTCCCAAGAGAATAACAACTCGCCGATAATCGGTTTGTTCAAATCAAAAGCCTTGTAAAAGATTTGTGCAGCGGAAAGTAAAGAGGCTATGATTTGGAGAAGTCATAAGTGGCTGTACACGAATATATGTTCAGAACAACAGCACACTTATTTCTTCTTTCAAATGCGGGTTTAGGAGATCAAGTAGAGAGTGGTTTTTCTAAAGATAAATCATTTATAAAAACCTCATAGATATTTAAGGACTGGAAGATAAATCATTAGTAAGAACATATGAATTTATTCAAAGATAAATTGCATATTACATCAGTCTAAATAGTCTATGTACAGTTTCTTGTTTTCTCCTCCTAAGTCACAGTCCTTACTTAATTATCCATTCAAGGATTCCATTAAGCTTGCAAAGGACAATAGAGAGGCGAGCAGAAACCGTTATGAGAAGATGATTTTCAATGTCGTTCGGATATAAAAATATACGACGCGATTGAGTGCATAAGCACTCATCCTCCCAAGATGATTGATAATTGCACAATCAACAACATTTGTATAGAAATACAAATCTGAAGATATGAATGCAATATCTACAGACAACTCTTCATTTTCCTCAGACATTGTACATCATCACTCTTCAGATCTTGATCTCTGCCTTTTGAAATTTCTGACCAATCTTCTCGTATCCGTTTTTCTTCCTTGCAATCCACTTGAAGGTGTTTTGCAGGGAGATGGATGAGTACACTGCAATCTGTTGTAGAAATCAGAGATACGTTGGTGAAGACGATCTCTTTTGGTGATTTCCTTTCCTATGAAGTTCTTGAGTAGATTGAGTAACTCATTGCTCACTGTGATGCTCTATCACCGTAGTGCATACACATATGTTTCTTCTCCCTTTTTTTGAGTATGAGAGCTGGTCTATATATATAAGCGAGAATCAATATGATCGTTGAGGGATGAGTGCACGAAGATTTTTATCCGTTGGAGATATAGTGATTGAAGACTATCGGATATAGATCTTTGTCCATAAGATCTCAGACTTGTTTGGGCGGCGATTTCGTCCTGTAGATCTTGGAACTCGTTGTCTGTCAGACTAGATTGATAGGTTTGTGAAAGTAGGTCGACTGCCCGCTGCATGTTGCCTTGTCAGCGGTCTGCTCAATAAAGTAGTTGCTTTTGACTTTAAGCACTACTTGAGTGAGAGAAAGTCTTGTAGCTTTAAGTATGTCAGGCTTTATGAGGCACATACATATTTATCTTGATTTGATCGGCTAGTTGACTTTTCCCTGTAGCACGTGCAGATTTTGAAGTCTGTCGTTGGAGGGCTTCGTACCAGTGGAAGCAAGTCTTCCGATGAAGGGGAGTTGATGTCTGCCGGTACGAGCTTTTGAACTTGTGGCATGTCTGTCACTGAAGGCTTTGGACATTTGCTGCAAGTCTTCCGGTGCTATGTGCAATCTGAAAGGTTCCGCTTTGATCATCTTATAGGAGGTAGGACTTGATCGTTACACCTAATCTAAGACCTATGTGAAATCACAAGTTGCCACACTAACCTAAGACGTAGACCTTTTAGCCACTTATGATAATTCACTTGTAATGGGGCAAGCAATCAAATATATGGAATATGCAAGGTGATAAATAAATTATCAAGAAACATATTCCAATAATCAACAGAGTCTGGTAAAATTCTTGTTTCTCATATATTAGCTTGTCGAGTCTTCTTCTTGATCTTTGAGCACCATCTATCGTCGAAATATCTGTTATATGAAAATAAAAATAAAAATGACGAGTCGACTCATGTAAAAACGTGATAAAACTATACGGGTTGATAATGAGTCATTTCACAATATGGACCCACAAACCATTAAAAATATAAGTTCGATGAAGCAACCATCATTGTCTTGGTAGAAAGGTCATCTGCCGACCCATTGCGACCGAGCTATTAGTATTAGTAAACTAAGGTGCTTCCAATCATACACCAAAACCCTTCCAAATACCTAAAAAAACCATATACCAAAGCCTAACCTTCCTAAAGATCCAACTTCCCAAAACTCTGGGCCGTTTTCTTGGGCTTTATATATACATCCATCAAGAGTGACCACCTTTTATCAAAAGAGAAGAAGGATATCTCTTCAAGCACTTTCCCAAATTGCTCAGAGAGGTCAACAAAAAAAAAGAAAAGAAAGAAAAAAAAGGGCAAGGTTGAAAATTAAAAAAAAAAGAGGCCTATGCATTAAAAAGAAGAAAAAAAAAAAGAAGTCTCTCTTGAACAATTTCTCAAAATT
>CM028379.1:47049052-47094200 GCA_013146195.2 Codonopsis lanceolata
CGTCTCTCACCTATCGGTCCCTTTGAATCTTCCTTCGTCACGGAAGAGGGCGTCAATCCTACATTTTCGGTCGAGCGATTCAAGGAGAGCAATTTCTCCTTGACAACACTGTTGGAGCAAAGATCTTCGATCTTTTCACAGTTCTGGACTCGTCTCCATCCTCACAGCTTTAGTGAAGAATTCTCATTGCCTTCATTTGGTCGGCGAATTCTACTCGAGGATGCATCGTCAAGAGATGATGCAGTCTCACGGTCGCATTCGAGTCTTGACCTTGTCCTCGGTCTTGGCTTGCCTTGCTAGAGTCTTCAATCTTCCTTCTGCTTGGTCCTACTCTATCAATGATTTTGTTCTCAACGAATCATGGCACCATCTTGGCCACCGTCTCGAAATGACTTCGGTACATGGGATCTTTTCAACTATCCCTAGGCGTTATCTTGTGTTGGAGTTCGAGCCAATGCCTTATGTTTCATGAACTGGCTCAGAAGCGACACCGAAGACTTGAACCTCACTATTGCGGTTCTTGACTCCCATGTCATCAAGCAGTGCAGAAGTTGTCTTCTCTCTCATGCACGCTCCTTCCAACAAAGGCAGTGAATGGGTGCGGTATACTCAAATGCGCTAGGATAATAAGTTATTTCCTATGCTCCTACCACACATTCTTGCCACGATTCAAGAGACGACGCCTTCCAATCACGGGAGAATTGCGATCACAAAGGAATTATTCGGTGGCGAAGTTTTTCGATCGGGATATAGACTTCTCTCTAGAATCTAAGGTAGTTTTGGAGATTCAAACTAGAATGTATTGCTTTTATTCGAAACTTTTAGTACTTTCTTTCTTTCGTTATTTAGTGTCTTTCTTCTACTATCTACTCTTCCTTTCTACATCTCTAAGATTCCTTCTTGATTATTTGCTTGCATCGTTCTTCAGTTTATTCTTTAATGCTTGCAACCATTAAGGAGGAGAGTTATATGACATATACACTTAGTATGACATATACACTTGGTATCACTGTCACTGGTATCACTTGGTTAACACTTGGTATCTGAACACTTGGTATCTGAACACTTTGTATCTGACTTATAACTTAGGAGGGGAATTGGCTTAGGAGGAGAGTGATAACACTTCTTTTCGTAAGAAGGAGAATTGACTTAACTAAATCCCAAATGAACACACAAAACAAATGTGACTATTACCCTTAGGCGATTCTTTGTGAATCATGCTTTCGGCCTCGTGGCATTCTGTTGAAAACTTTGCTTAAAACTAAAACCCTAAGTTGAGTCTTGCGTTCAACAGAAAACCTTTTTCTTTCAACAGAAATAAAAAAAGTTTTTGTAAAATTGATTTTCCAGAAAATGATTTTTTAAGAAAAATTGGTATCAGTTTTTAAATTTTTTTTGATTTTTCAGAAAATTGATATTAGGTTTTCAAAAATTAATTTTCCAAAAATTGATTTTCAAAAATTGATATTACAAGCAATCCTTATTTTACTCTTTCAAAAACAAACATTTGCAAAGGATTTGCTACTCTTACTTGCCAAAACAAGCTTTCATTTTATAAAATTCATGAGCAAGTAAGACTTCCAAAAACTTTTAGATCTTGTCCAATCTTTCAATTCAAAAGATCTAAATTGTTTTTACTATTGCATTACATTCGGTACTTTGATTTATCGAGTATGTAATAGCAATAGTAGACTATACAAAAGCCATCGCTTACATGTAATTATCAAACATATGACATGCCTTGAGATAAAATGATCATTCATTGTGGACATGCTATTACTATGTTTGATAAAATGCTTTAGTGCTTTGTATATGTCATTTTGTAATGGTTCCAAGCAAATAGGAGTAGATTGTTGATTATTGGAATACGCTTCTTGATAATTTAATTATCACCTTGCATATTCCATATATATTTGATTTGCTTGCCCCATTACAAGTGAATCATCACAAGTGGCTAAAAAGGTGCAGCGTGCAGGTTAGTGTAGCAACTTGTGTGATTTCACATAGGTCTTAGATTAGGTGTAACGATCAAGTCCTACCTCTATAAGATGATCAAAAGCGACGACCTTTCGGATTGCACGTAGCAGGAAGACTTGCGGCAATGTCCAAAGCCTTCCGGCGGACATGCCACAAGTTAAAAAGCTCCGGCGGACATCAACTCCTCTACATCGGAAGACTTGCTTCAGTTCGAAGCTCTCCAACGGCAGACTTCAAAATCTGCACGTGCTACAGGGAAAGGTCAACTAGCCGATCAAATCAAGATAAATATGTATGTGCCTCATAAAGCCTGACATACTTGTAGCTAAAAGACTTTCTCTCACTCAATTAGTCTGTTAAAGTCAAAAAGCAAATTACTTTATTGGACAGAACACCTGACAGTGCAATAGACGTCAGACCTACTCTTCAGAGACCTATCAATCTAGTTTGACAGACAACGAGTTCCAAGATCTATAGGACGAAATCGCCGCCCAAACAAGTCAGAGATCTTATGGACAAAGATCTATATCCGATAGTCTTCAACCACTATATCTCCAACGGATAGAAATCTTCGTGCACTCATCCCTCAACGATCATATTGATTCTCGCCTATATATAGACCAGCACTCACGCTTGAAGAAAAAGAGAAGAAAATTATATGTGTATGCACTACGGTGATAGAGCATCACATTGAGCAACGAGTTACTCAATCTACTCAAGAACTTCATAGAAAAGGAAATCACCAAAGAGATCGTCTTCACCAACGTATCTCTGATTTCTACAACAGATTGCAGTGTACTCATTCAGCTCCCTGCAAAACACCTTCAGTGGATTGCAAGGAAGAAAAGCCTGGAAACGAGAGAAGAGTGGTTAGAAACTTCAATAGGCAGAGATCAAGATTTGAAGAGTGATGTTGTACAATGTCTGAGAAAAATGAAGAGCTGTCTGTAGATATTACATTCATATCTTCAGATTTGTATTCTTATACAAATGTTGTTGATTGTGCAATTATCAATCATCTTGGGAGGATGAGTGCTTTGCACTCAATCGTTCAGATATTTTTATATCTGAACGACCTTAAGAATCATCTTCTCATAACAGTTTCTCGTTCTCCTCTCCTATTGTCCTTTGCAAGCTTAATGGAATCCTTGAATGGATAATTAAGTAAGGATTGTAACTTATGAGGAGAAAACCAGAAACTGTACATAGATTATTTAGACTGATGTAATATGTAATTTATCTTTGAATAAATTCATATGTTCTTACTAATGATTTATCTTCCAGTCCTTAAATATCTATGAGGTTTTTATAAATGATTTATCTTTAGAAAAACCACTCTCTACTTGATCTCCTAAACCTGCATTTGAAAGAAGAAATAAGTGTGTTGTTGTTACGAACATATATTAGTGTATACTGACCACTTATGACTTCTCCAAATCATAGCCTCTTTACTTTCTGCTGCACAAATCTTTTACAAGGCTTTTGATTTGAATAAACTGGTTATCGGCAGAGTTGTTGCTTCTGCCTTGGGAAAGTCTACTGATAGTCTCTACCGGCAGACATACCCAACTTGATAATATGTATTTGCCAACTAAACTATGCTTTATGAATATCCAAAAGAAAAGTTTTTAAATTGGCATTATAGGCTATTCACCCCCCCCCCCTCTAGCCTATTTGAGCATTATTGTGGACCAACAATTGGTATCAGAGCTCAGGCTCTTGAAGCTTTTTGCCTGGACTAACCTCATGAGAGTTGTGATCCTCGAATGCTCAGTTCAAATGCATGACAAAATAAAAACTTGTTTTATTTCTCTAAAAACTTTTGTCAAGGACTTCAGTATGAGATAAATATTTTTGAAAAATATACCTATTTTGAAAAAGTATTTTGGTTTCAAAAATATCATGAGATGGATGATTACCATGATGATTGTGAGATGCTTATTCATACGACATATATCTATATCAATTGGCACTATGAATAACTATCTCCAGATGATATGAAATTTTCAAGATGGATGCTTCAATTGAAAAGATTTCTGATTCAAGCTTTCTTGACATAAGGCTAACGATTGAAATCAATCCAACACCTTCTCGAGAAAAAGAAATTTTCTTTCATACTTATTCTTTTGAAAAGGGTTAAGAGTCAAAAACTCTATATCATGAAACATTGATTGATCCCTCTGTTATATGATATTTAGTTTCTGGGAACTTGGCCCATATTTCAAAGAATTATCTGAATCATAGAAAAGGAATCAAAATTCTTACAAAATTGTTTGCAAAGGAAATCTACTCTTTAGACAACATCTACTACAAATCTATCAGCTCAAATTCAAAAAGACTTTGTATGTAGAACATCAATCTCGATCCAGATAACTGCCAAAAAGGTACATCCCAGTCTTGTGCTCTTTTTCTTGTCTTTATCTTTGCACAAAAGGACCAAGGGAGAATAAAATATTCAAGAGTCAGTCTTCCCCTTTCACTGATCTTCTTGAAATACTTATTCCAGTATCTAGATTTTTCTGGAGCTTCCTAAAGCTCATAAAATGTTGCTAATGATCTTCTTGATTCTTATTCAGGAATGTGTTTTCTCCAAAGATCAATAAGCACACTTTATTATCTCTCTTCGAGTTCCAAAAGGCTTTTTGACTGATTCTTCAGGACCCTTCTCACCTGATTCAGTCTTCTTCCTTCTGGATTATGATATATTCATGTTCTTCATTTATGATTCCCTGCTAATCATGATTTTGAATATATCATCTCTGCATAGCTTTATATTTTTCTTATTCTATTCTTATCCTTTCTCAAAGCAATATATAGCTAGAGTAATTCATCTTATCATACTTTGCTTTCTTTCTTACAGTATGATCTATGACTTACTCATCTGGCGTGTTGCCTCATTTTCTTTGAAGTACCTTTCCGTTGCTCAGTACTTCATAAGCTCAGTTTTATGTGCTGACTTATAGAAGTTTTTACCTTGTAGACAATGTGCAAACTACATGGGTACTTTTGCAATTTCTACAAAGGTTGAGGTAAAACTTTAGAAACTGACTATTTCTAAAAGCCAAAGACAGATTTCTTAGAATCTCGGTAAAGATAAAAACGACTTTGAAATGTGGGAATTGTACTTCCCAAAACACTCTTTGAAAAAGGAGTTCTGTTTTGTCAAATCCCACCAAAAAGATTTTATCCACTTAAAGACGTTTTCATACTTTCAAAGAAAGCCAAACCTACTTTTCAAAATCTTTTAGCTTTCCAAAAGATGACTTTACCGGATATCTAGAAATTTATATCAACTCTCACTCTTCCCCATATAACTTTTATTGAAGAGTAGTTGAAAAGGACTTCTCACTCTTAAATGAGTCGGTCCATTGTCTTGCCTCAACGAGTATTTATAGAGACCTTCCTTCTCTCTTCTCTATCACTCGCAAACTACTTCAAACACTATGATAGACACTGATACAGGATCCCCTTCTTCCAAAATGTTACTTAGGAGAATTCTTAGCACTAGATCAAGGCTTCTCCTCAACAACTTAGAATCACTCTTCCGATTCTTTGAAAGTTGTTTGGTTTGTTTCAAGGATTTCTCTCGCGTGAAGACTTTCCTTAACAACCATTTAGCATGCCTCTCCCAGATTCCTGTGACTATGCTCATGTCAGCCGCTCCTTCAAGGCCTCGTAGACCTTCTACGTGATCCTTAGCTGACATGGTTCTCTCACGAGATTAGCTCTTTTCACAACTGCGGACTCTACAAAGAAAGTCTTGCGGGTTTGTAAAGGTCACCCTGGCTTGAGATCTAGCTAATGAGAGAAGGAAGAGGAGGCGATAGGATCACATATCTGTATTTTTTACAAAATGAAGAGATCCTGTTTGGCAACCTCGTTAGACCAGTGTCCCAGCTCCTCCTTGGGTCATTTGCGTCTCTTGATTTAGGACCCTTATTTCATCTTCCAACTGGTTAGCTGGATCTGGGTCCATGGTCTTCATAGACATCTCCTTGTAACATTCCTTTTTAGATATGTATCAGGTGTTTAGATTAGTTGTTTACAAAGGAGTAGTTAAGTCTTTGGAAGTTGTAATGAACACTGTAATCTTTAGATCCTCTTTGTATTTGTGTTATTTTTGATCTAAATGAGAACTTGTTCAAAGCATCTTTACTTCATGTCTATCTGCCTTTGCTTGAGTATTCCTTGATAGCATGAAATCTTATATTTTCTTGAGTTTTCGGTATTTGTACTTCTTATAATATATTGTTCCGAACTCAATACAGCAAATATAACTCTGCTGCTAACCCAACAGCAAACCAATCATCACTTATAAATTTCCTTATTCAACATGGTGCATTCAATAGTTGTTATCTGAAGAAATGATGTTGAAGTATGGTTAAATTTTTAAGTCTTGGATTTCTTTGAAGTAACTGCATACCTTGCAACTACTTCATCAGGAATTATAGATCTCATCTCAACCCATGATGTTTTGATGAATCTTAATTTCCCTCAAAAAATTCCTGGTCTCTCTTGTTTAGCGGTAGACCTCATCTCTGTCATTGTGACAAATCGACCTTTCGAGGATATAAGCAGTTCCCTCAAATTCTATTCCTCTCTGCTGCTTCGTCTAGTTCAATGACAAATGTGCTTTTAACTTTCCCATGTTTCCATTGTCTTGAACAATGACTTCCTTTACCTTAAAAGGTTAGTCATCATCTTCTTAACCGTTGACCTTGAAGCAAAAAGTCATTCTGCATCTGTACCGTCAGCCTAACTAAGTTTAAGTAACTTGCTTCTCTGTGATTCAAAGCACTTTAACTGAACAGGTTGGTATCTTCCGTTTTTGCTTCCAAATGCTCCAATCATCAATTCTATTTTGTAGAAGCATGGTCATCAGTTAATCTTTGCCGATGAAGCATCTGTATCTCCTGACAGCTGCCAAGGCAAAAAGGGAACTTGCAGAAAATCTTCTTTCTACTCTCCGCAGATCCCAAGAGTTCGAAGCGCATAAATCTACTAGTGAGGAGGAGCCAACTGCAGAACTTGGTATCTTTCCTATACCACTGTTACTGCTGTTTATGCTTCAATATTCTTTAAACTTTTTGCTCTCCCTCCAACTTTATTTCGTTCTCTTTGCCGATGAAACCTATGGTCAATCCTTCCAGAAGTCAAGGCATTCCAAAGGATATAAGCTGTAATACTCTTTATTCAATTGGTATCGGCAGACCTCAATGTCTGCTGGTCCATCCTTATACAGCTAAACTTATTGTCTGCAAGAACTATTAATTCTGTCTATCCTAAGCAGACATAATCCCTACAGATCTCCTTCATCAGTAGACCATTATCTATGCTGATTCCTCTGTCACTCATTCTTTCCACAACGGCATACCTCAAAGTTTACTGATCACCTCTCAATGATTGATATCATTCATAAATTGGTATCCTTCATACAATCAATTAATATTTTCCAACAATTGATTGACTTCCTTCAGCTCTTTAAAATCAGTAAACTTCCCCTCTCCTTGAGCACATTGTTCAATACAGTTTAAAAGCCATTCTATAGCTATCTTCTTTCATGTGTTCAAAAGACTGATAACCTCGCTTAAACTTTAATTGGTATCAACAGACCTTCATCTCTGTTGCATACTTCCTCAAAAAGTTATCAGTTGAATCGGTAGACCCCAATGTCTACCGGTCAAAACCTAAACTGCAGACCTTCTTCTATGTTGTTCATACTCTTGTATCAGCACACTTCACACTCTACTGAAACTAATCAACAAAATTGGTTTCGGATTTCTTGCTGCTGATCAATCTTGTGTTATGATATCTTTGATATAAAACTTTTAGGAATGATTGATTGTTCTTCAAAAGAATATTTCAAAAATTCTTCAACAAATGATTTTCAAAACAATTTTGTTTTGGAATGACTAAAAGAATTGGAAGATTGCTGAAGACTGTGTGGATGACTCAGAAAGCTCCGTAAATTTCTTCTAGTAAACAAAGAATACAAAAAAGCCTTAACTGTTTTGTAAAAACATTTTTTTAAAAAAAATTCTTCCAAAATATTTTTGAAATAATTCCAGTTCCACAATTCTATAGATTTGGAAGATTGCTGAGGATTGTGTAGATGATTCAGAATGCCCCGTAATTATCTATTAGAATATCTGGCATACTTAAAACCTGTAAAACCCTAAAATGTTGCTTGATTGTGTTATGCATGGATTCATACATTGATAATCATCATAAACATGTTCATTTAGCTCCCGTATATGTTTAGAGTCAATAGCATGATCGTTGACGTCGTTTGAGATGCATGTATGCACTTTTCTTTCGCGAGATGCTTTGAATCTCGGGTTTAAGATTTATGTTGTAACTTCATGGATAATTGTTAGAGGGCATTTAAAACATCATTTACATGCCTTGGATGTTGGTTAGATGCTAGTTGCATCGTCGGTTTGGTTGCTAGTTTGATTTTTGCGAAAACTCTTCTCAGTTTGACGTTTTCGGTCGTCATTCGGGAGAGTGCTGCCTGAGTTCTGGGCCATGTTTTGATGAGGTTTGAGACTTGATTCCTTTGGTTAATGTTTGGAGGTTATTAAGGTTGATTTATAGACCATTTTTGGTTTGGAAGGACTCGAGATTGCACGCGGGAGAGTCCGGGACCGAGCAAGGAAAGCAGAAAACCTAGAATGCTGAAATACTAAGTGATGCGGTCGCATCACCTAGACTCCAAGCGACCGCAAGGTCTGATTTCCAGAAAGTCGGGATTTTGCCTCTTTTTCTATTCTGTCCGAATTGTTGACCAATTAAACCTAATCTAAACCCATCCTAACCCTACTTATTTATCCTAATACTAATCCTAAACACCTATTAGAGTTATTAGGGGCTAATTAGTGGTTTAATTAGAGGATTTAATCCCCATATAAAACCCCAAAACTGCCGCACTCTTCTTCTATTCGGCCAAGGCAGAAAGGTCGACTCCCCCTTTTCTCTTCTTGCGAATTCTGGGAGCACTCAAGGAGGCTTGGAAGAGAGCTTGAGAGGTGGTGATTCTAGGGTTTTGGAGGGCTGATCTTGGAGGCCATTAATAGAGTCCTCTTCTTCCCCCATTCCACCTTCAAGTTTGAAGAAAGAGTTGAGGAGAAACTCCATTGTTAGGGCACGAAAATTCTGGTTTTAGGGCTGAGCTTTTGGTAAGTTTCTACCTTTCTTCTCCTTCTTTTTAGGCTCCATTGACCCTAGGGAATCAACCATGTGTGCTATTTGAGGTCAATGGAAGCCATGGTTAGGGTTTATAGAAAATGTATGAACCCTAGGATTTCAAATTCATGATAGAACTTGATTGGCCTATGTGAGACCATGATTATGTGAAATTCATGTTCTAATTAGCTTATTGAACTTGGTTATGTTGTTTATTCATGTGGATTAATGTTGGTTTGGTTGAGATGCTTGGAGGGTGATTTGCCCTAATTTTGTTTTAGCTTGCAATCTAATGATGTTAGCTTGATTAATATGTTTTACAAGCTTAATAGAGCATATTGAACCATGTTGTGAATTTTAATTATGATTTGAATGTTATGATTGGTATGATGACTTGGATGAAATTATGCACAAGATGACTAAATTATTCTAAGTTGCATTGTTAATTAGTTTGTTGGGTTTATATGAGTATATTGAACATTGGGATTGTGGTTTTGGGCGATAGTTATGAACATAAGGGGATGATGAAGCCTAAGCTTCTATTCCTTGAATTTTCGGAAAACTTAGATTGAACTCAACGGAGTTAACCTTTGGGTTAGTATGAATCCTAGGAACTATAATTTTAAGTCCTACGGAATTTTGGGTAGAATTCATGGAGGTCGAGCCTCCAAGAAGTTTTGAAGTGTGTGAGGCACACTTGATTATGAGAGCTTATATGATTCTCGGTTTTGATGTTTATGCTAGTTGTGGATGAATTGCATGACTAGTTTGTTAGTAGAGTGTTTACCTACTTGTTTTGAGCATATGAGTATATATTACTTGTGCTTGGGTTTTAAGTCCAGCTGGCGTCGATGCATTGAGTCTTTGGTGGGACGATACATCGTCTTCACGAATTATGGGATTCGTGATCGCGATGTATCGCCGTGCCGGGTTTGCACACACCCCTCCATCGATGGCCACGGTGGGGAAGTAGTTTATCTTAGTTGTAGTAATACACATGACTTTGATAACTATGGAACTCGAGCGGAGACTGTCTCGGGGACGTCGATATCTACGAGAGGGATATCGAGGGCACATAAGGGTTTTGCACGTGTTTTTGCAGGAGCGACACGCGCGGAGGAATTTCGGTAATGGTATCATATCCCTTATATATATGAATTGTTTCACAAGTGCTTAAGTGAATAACGTGCTTGGTGAATTTGGATATGATATGATGTTTGTGTTGGTTTCTTACATGTTATACTTAATAGATAACATATTGATTTAAGTTGTTAAGCATATATGCTACCACATGAATATTATGGGAATGTTGTTTTATGCCAAAGGTATAATTATTGTTGTTTAGGACTAAAATGCCTTGACATGGTTTTATGATGAGATGTTATACTTAAACGATAACATATTTATTTAATGTCGAGCATGGATGCCATGACATGATTTTATATACGGTTATTTCATGACGATAGCATGACATATTTTATGATTGAGCATTATGCCATGGTGGGAAGTTATGGTTAGTAACTTACTAAGTCATTGTGACTTACTTTTATTTGTTGGTTGTTTTTCCCTAGATCCGAGCCGTGCGAGCGGATCCAAGTAAATCCAGAAGGTTACGTTGGCAAGGGATTCTTTTGGCAAGGTTGCTACATAGTTGTTCATTTTGCTTTTGGTGAGGTCGTTGGGAAGATGAAGTTATATAAACTTCATGATTTGGGTAGCAAACCTTAATATGATTGAAATGTTGTATTTATGATGTTAGCTTATTCTTTTGGTAGCCAACCGGTGGTGGTTGTGCTTGATGTGTATTTATGGTTATATCTCCATATGTTTTATGGTTGTTAGTACTTATTATTATTAGTACTCATGTTGTTGGTAGCCGACTGGTTTTAGTCGCGCTTGGTTTATTGGTGAAAAATGTTTAGCATGCTATATTGCTAGTTATTAATATGTTTGTTCTCCGGCATGTGTTTAGCCGTTGAGTTGTTAGACTAGAGTCTTAGACTTAGTTTAATGTTGGGTTCCGGCCGTAGTTTCGCCGATGACTTGGTTTATTTTATGCTTATTATTGAATTGCATAACAGGGAGTTTGTCCTACGTGCCCAATGTTGCGGCACGCGAGTCGAATTTTTGGACCGAGAGATTAATCATCTCTTTGGTTGTTTTAGTTTGAGCTTGTTAGCTCGGGCGCCACTGTTTTATTTAATTTGCTTTCGCATGTGTTTTAAGTTGTCGGTGTATCGCCGTTATGGCCCTACCCATTATTTGCTACTTGTGTGTTGTTTATTTGCTTTCTGGCGGCGCGATCTTGGGATTTCATATTGGGATCCGGATCGGGTCGTCACAAAACCTATCACATTTCCTAAATGTATTTTTACAAAGTTCAGTACATTCTTTTTATTCATGGATATCAACACATCGTCATTTCAATACCCTAAGCTGTAAATCAAATCTTTATTGGTATTGAAATTCCCTCGATTTTAAGTCTCCAATATGTCCAAATACATATTCCCTAGAAGACTTAATTATCGCCATCATGAATCACCGCCTCTCTCATAAAAACGTCCTCTCACAATCAAGCTTCGAAATGATGCCCCGCCGGTTCTCATTTCAATCTATAACCGCTTTATTGAGGACTACCAAACGACGGTTCTTGATCTGTGTGTTCACCGTACCCAATCTCAGAAAGTACTGAATATATATATTCGTATACTTCTTTTTGGTCTCCATCGTTTCCCAACCAATCCCGACGATTAATTACCAGTGCACAAGTTTTTCCTGAGAAATTCATCATGGCCGCCTCTTCGTCGAACATCGTCTCTCACCCTATCGGTCCCTCTGAATCTTCCTTCGTCACCAGAGTAGGACGTCAATCCTACATTTTCGGTCGAACGATTCAAGGAGAGCAATTTCTCCCTGACAACACTGTTGGAGCAAAGATCTTCGATCTTTTCCTTAGTTCTGGACTCATCTCCATCCTCTGCTTTCGTGAAGAATTCTACTGCCTCTCACTGGTCGACGAATTCTACTCGAGGATGCATCTGTCAAGAGATGGTACAGGTCTCCACGGTCGCATTCGAGGTACTGACCTTGTCCTCAGTGCCGACAGCCTTGCTAAAGTCTTCAATCTTCCTTCTTCTGGACCTAACTCTATCAATGATTCTGTTCTCAACGAATCATGGCTGCACCGTACTGGCCACCAGTCTCGAAATGACTTCGGTACATGGGATCTTTTCAACTATCCCCTAGACGTGTACTGTGTTGGAGAAATTCTGAGCCAATGCCTTATGTTTCATGAACCTGGCTCAAGAAGCGACACCAGAAGACTTCGGAACCTCACTATTGCAGTTCTTGACTCCCATGTCATCAACTGGTCTGAAGTTGTCTTCTCTCTCATCTGCCGCTCCTTCCAACAAAGACGAGTGAATGGGTCTGGTATACTCAAGTACGCTAGGATAATCAGTTATTTCCTATGCTCCTACCACACCATTCTTGCCACTATTCAAGAGGACGAACGGCTTCCAATCACAGGAGAATTGCTGATCACAAAGGAATTATTCGGTGGCAAAAGTTTTTCTGATCAGGATATAGACTTCTCTCTAGAATCTAGCACCGGTAGTTTTGGAGACTCAAACTAGAATGTAGCCTTTTATTCAGAAACTTTTTAGTAGGGGTGTAAGTGGTTCGGTTTGGTTTGGTTTATACCAAAACCACAAACCAAACCGCCTCATAGTGGTTCCAAAAATCTCAAACCAAACCGAACCGAGTAAGACTTGGAACCGAACCACTCGGTTTGGTTTGGTTTGGTTTGGTTCGGTTTTGTGGTTTATATAAATTATTTTTAATGAAATTAATCAACACTAAAAATAACAATAAAAATAAGATTTTAATTTGGAATTAACATCAAAATTAGGAAATAACCTATTAACAACAAATTATCATAAATTAAACAATACAAATTATAAAATAAACACAAATAATGGAAGATATAATAGTTCTCCAACAATCAAGATTTTGTTTGGTTTAATACATATACATGTATATATATATATATATATATATATATATATATATATATATATATGTATATATGTATATATGTATATATATATATATTATGAATAAATCAAAGGTTCAAAATAGTTAATAAATGTAATATAATATATATTATATAATAAATAAAAAAATATATATAGGGTGGTTTGGTGCGGTTCGGTTTGGTTTGGTTCGATATCAAAAACCGTGAACCGAACCGAACCGTGTGGTTTTCCAATTTTTGAAACTGAAACCGAACCGTGTTCGATCAAAACCGAACCAAACTGACTGGTTTGGTTTGGTTTGGTTCGGTTCGGTTCCGTGATTCGGTGGTTCCGATTTACACCCCTACTTTTTAGTACTTTATTTCTTTCGTTATTTAGTGTCTTTCTTCAGCTATCTACCCTTCCTTGCTACATCTCTTCCGATTCCTTCTTGATTATTTGCTTGCATCTACTATTCAAATTTTATTCTTTAATGCTTGCAACCATTAAGGAGGAGAGTTATATGACATATACACTTAGTATGACATATACACTTGGTATCACTGTCACTGGTATCACTTGGTTAACACTTGGTATCTGAACACTTGGTATCTGACTTATAACTTAGGAGGAGAATTGGCTTAGGAGGAGAGTGATAACACTTCTTTTCGTAAGAAGGAGAATTGACTTAACTAAATCCCAAATGAACACACAAAACAAATGTGACTATTACCCTTAGCTGATTCTTTGTGAATCATGCTCAGCCTCTGTGGCATTTCTGTTGAAAATTTTGCTTAAAACTAAAACCCTCTGTTGAGTCTTACGTTCAACAGAAAACCTTTTTCTTTCAACAGAAATAAAAAAAGTTTTTGTAAAATTGATTTTCCAGAAAATGATTTTTTAAGAAAAATTGGTATCAGTTTTTAAATTTTTTTTGATTTTTCAGAAAATTGATATTAGGTTTTCAAAAATTAATTTTCCTAAAATTGATTTTCAAAAATTGATATTACAACCAATCCTTATTTTACTCTTTCAAAAACAAGCATTCTGCTTAAAGGATTTGCTACTCTTAATTGCCAAAACAAGCTTTCATTTTATAAATTTTATGAGCAAGTAAGACTTTCAAAAACTTTTTAGATCATGTCCAGAATTCTTTCAATTCTAAAGATCTAAATTGTTTTCACTATTGCATTACCTGTTCAGTACTTTGATTTATCGAGTCTGTAATAGCAATAGTAGACTATACAAAAGCCATCGCTTACATGTAATTATCAAACATAGGACATGTCTTGAGATAAAATGATCATTCATTGTGGACATGCTATTACTATGTCTGATAAAATACTTTAGGGCTTTGTATATGTCATTTTGTAATGGTTCCAAGCAAATAGGAGGAGATTGTTGATTATTGGAATACGCTTCTTGATAATTTAATTATCACCTTGCATATTCCATATATATTTGATTTGCTTGCCCCCATTACAAGTGAGTCATCACAAGTGGCTAAAAGGTCTGCGTACCGGTTACTGTAGCAACTTGTGTGATTTCACATAGGTCTTAGATTAGGTGTAACCTGATCAAGTCCTACCTCCTATAAGATGATCAAAAGCAGACATCCTTTCAGATTGCACGTAGCACCGGAAGACTTGCAGCAATGTCCAAAGCCTTCAGCGGCAGACATGCCACAAGTTAAAAAGCTCGTACCGGCAGACATCAACTCCTCTACATCGATAGACCTGCTACCACTGGTTCGAAGCTCTCCAATGGCAGACTTCAAAATCTGCACGTGCTACAAGGAAAAGTCAACTAGCCGATCAAATCAAGATAAATATGTCGGTGCCTCATAAAGCCTGACATACTTGTAGCTATAAGACTTTCTCTCACTCAAGTAGTCTATTAAAGTCAAAAAGCAAATTACTTTATTGGACAGACCACCTGACAGTGCAACAGACGTCAGACCTACTCTTCAGAGACTTATCAATCTAGTCTGACAAACAACGAGTTCCAAGATCTACAAGACGAAATCACCGCCCAAACAAGTCAGAGATCTTATGGACAAAGATCTATATCCGATAGTCTTCAACCACTATATCTCCAACGGATAGAAATCTTCGTGCACTCATCCCTCAACGATCATATTGATTCTCGCCTATATATAGACCAGCTCTCACGCTTGAAGAAAAAGAGAAGAAAATTATATGTGTATGCACTACGGTGATAGAGCATCACAGTGAGCAACGAGTTACTCAATCTACTCAAGAACTTCATAGAAAAGGAAATCACCAAAGAGATCGTCTTCACCAACGTATCTCTGATTTCTACAACAGATTGCAGTGTACTCATCCAGCTCCCTGCAAAATACCTTCAGTGGATTGCAAGGAAGAAAAGCCTGGAAACGAGAGAAGAGTGGTCATAAACTTCAATAGGCAGAGATCAAGATCTGAAGAGTGATGTTGTACAATGTCTGAGAAAAATGAAGATCTGTCTGTAGATATTGCATTCATATCTTGAGATTTGTATTCTTATACAAATGTTGTTGATTGTGCAATTATCAATCATCTTGGGAGGATGAGTGCTTTGCACTCAATCGTTCAGATATTTTTATATCTGAACGACCTTAAGAATCATCTTCTCATAACAGTTTCTCATTCTCCTCTCCTATGGTCCTTTGCAAGCTTAATGGAATCCTTGAATGGATAATTAAGTAAGGATTGTGACTTAGGAGGTGAAAACCAGAAGCTGTATATAGATTATTTAGACTGATGTAATATGTAATTTATCTTTGAATAAATTCATATGTTCTTACTAATGATTTATCTTCCAGTCCTTAAATATCTATGAGGTTTTTATAAATGATTTATCTTTAGAAAAACCACTCTCTACTTGATCTCCTAAACCTGCATTTGAAAGAGAAAATAAGTGTGCTGTTGTTCTGAACATATATTCGTGTACATCCACTTACGACTTCTCCAAATCATAGCCTCTTTACTTTCTGCTGCACAAATCTTTTACAAGGCTTTTGATTTGAATAAACTGATTATCGGCAGAGTTGTTACTTCTGCCTTGGGAAAGTCTACTGATAGTCTCTACCGGCAGACATACCCAACTTGATAATCTGTATTTGCCAACTAAACTATGCTTTATGAATATCCAAAAGAAAAGTTTTTAAATTGGCATTATAGGCTATCCACCCCCCCCCCTCTCTAGCCTATTTGAGCATTATTGTGGACCAACAGAGAAAATGAGAGAGATGGCGAAATCAGAAATGGGTGGGAATCATGTTATGTTTGTATGTGTGTAAGAGAGGCTGTGAGAGAGAGAAAGATGACTAGCAAAGTTATGTGACTAGCAAAGATGACTAGAAAGATGATAACATGCTCATCATAACAAGTAAAATGTTTTTTCTTACAAATTTGACAATATTATTTCGACTAAACGAGCACAAGCTCGCTAGCCTCGTCAACTTCAATATTAAATTAGTTAACTATCATCGACATAGCATGAAAAAATAGATGTGATGCAAGAACACGCGCTTATGAGATATATAATATGCTAATTAAAGCAACAATGGAACATATTAGTTGTATTGGTTAATCTAAGGCAATAATGAACTTACTAGATAGCTCATTGTATCCTTGTTGTGTAACATGTGGCAATATGAACTTGTAAGTGAATCACATGAATTAGAAACTGTTGTGGTTCAACACCTAAGTGAGTTTTGTAAAGTGAATCAAAAGAGATTAAAAATGAACAAAAACGTATCTGATAGGCATTTATACTAACTCTAACCTATCTACGGGGCGGAGTACAGTACAGGTTAGAAGCAGAGTTTGATCTGGCCTAAACCCCTCAGGCCTCAGTCATGAGGATAAGGTTACCCCTCTTGGGTAATAGCTTTGTCTTCACGACTTGTCTAGGGTTGTAGGGACTAGTCTCGTGAATGACTTACCTTAGGAATGTGTATCTATTGTGAACAAGATCAAGAAAGAACAAGTGGTGTTAGGGGAAACGGATTGGAGATGTATCTCAATCTTGTATACTTCAATTGTTTGAACAACTTTGTTAAGTGAAGTGATCTCCTTATTCTATATTAACGTTGGCATGATTATCTTATAAACCTCGGTTTCATTCTTGCGAAGAAAAAAAGAATGGAGATGCAAGGTATCGCTCCCCATACCTCCCGCATGCTAAGAGAGCACTCTACCAACCAAGCAAGAACCCCACTTTATTATCAATAAATTTATTTATTTATTTCAATATAAATATCCAAAACATCTGAATATATATGATCTATCATCTTTCTCATAACTAATGTCCCTACGCTTTGGAAAAATATGTTGGCTATTCGATAATAATGGAACAACGACATAGTAATTAGTAAATATGACGCGAGACAGTAACTACGAGTTTAAATTCACATGACGTATGTAAACATGCTTAACTAGTTGGATGTAACATACCTTGCCATCACTTTATACGTTACCTATATATAGCTATTTGACGGTGATAACATGCTCATCATACCAAGTAAAATATTTTCTTACAAATTTGACAATATTATTTCGACTAAACGAGCACAAGCTCGCTAGCCTCGTCAACTTCAATATTAAATTAGTTAACTGTCATCGACATAGCATGAAAAATTAGATGTGATGCTAGAACATGCGCTTTGAGATATATAATATGCTAATTAAAGTAACGATGGATCATATTAGTTGTATTGGTTTATCTAAGGCAAAAATGAACTTACTAGATAGCTCATTGTATCCTTGTTGTGTAACATATGGCAATGTGAACTTGTAAGTGAATCATATGAATTAGAAACTGTTTTAGTTCAACACCCAAGTGAGTTTTGTAAAGTGAATCAAAAGAGATTAAAAATGAACAAAAATGTATCCGATAGGCGTCAATACTACCTCTAACCTGTCTACGGGGCGGAGAACAGTGCAGGTTAGCAGTAGAGTTTGATCTGGCCTAAACCCCTCAGTCATGAGGATAAGGTTACCCCTCTTTGGTAATAGCTTTGTCTTCACAACTTATCTAGGGTTGTTGGGACCTAGTCTCGTGAATGACTTACCCTAGGAATGTGTATCTATTATGAACAAGATCGAGAAAGAGCAAGTGTTGTTAGGGGAAACGGATTGGAGATGTATCTCAATCTTGTATACTTCAAGTGTTTGAACAACTTTGTTATGTCAAGTGATCTCCTTATTCTATATTAATGTTGGCATGATTATCTTATAAACCTCGGATTCGTTCTTGCAAGGAAAAAAAATTAGAGATGCAGGTATCGATCCTTGTACCTCTCGCATGCTAAGCGAGCACTCTACCATCTGAGCTACATCCCCATTTAATTATCAATAAATTTATTTATTTACTTCGTTATAAATATCCAAAACATCTAAATATATATGATCTATCATCTTTCTCATAACAATGTCCCTGCATTTTGCGAAAATACGCTGGCTATTCGGTAATAATGCAACGACGATATAGTATTTAGTAAATAATGACGCGAGACATTGACTATGAGTTTAAATTCACATGACGTATGTAAAAATGCTTCACTAGTTTGATGCAACATGCATTGCCATGACTTTATACAATTGCTTATATATAACTATTTGACGATGATAACATTCTCATCATAACAAGTACAATGCTTTCTTGCAAATTTAACAATATTATTTCGACTAAGCGAGCACAAGCTCGCTAGCCTCGTGAACTTCAATATTAAATTAGTTAACTGTCATCAACATAGCGTGGAAAATTAGATGTGGTGCAAGAACACGCGCTTATGAGATATATAATTTACTAATTAAAGCAACAATGGAACATATTAGTTGTATTTGTTTATCTAAGGCAATAATGAACTTACTAGATAGCTCATTGTATCCTTGTTGTGTAACATATGGCAATATGAACTTGTAAGTGAATCATATGAAGTAGAAATTGTTGTGGTTCAACACCTAAGTAAGTTTTGGAAAGTGAATCAAAAGAGATTAAAAATGAACAAAAACGTATCTGATAGGCGTCAATACTACCTCTAACCTGTCTACGGGGCGGAGAACAGTACATGTTAGCAACCGAGTTTGATCTGGCCTAAACCCCAGAGTCATGAGGATAAGGTTACCCCTCTTGGGTAATAGCTTTGTCTTCACGACTTGTCTAGGGTTGTACGGACCTAGCCTCGTGAATGACTTACCTCAGGTATATGTATCTATTGTGAACAAGATCAAGAAAGAGGAAGTGGTGTTAGGGGAAACGGAATGGAGATGTATTTCAATCTTGTATACTTCAAGTGTTTGAACAACTTTGTTATGTGAAGTGATCTATTTCTCATCGAGCATGCCACTTCTTAGAGAGTATGCCAAATGCTCGAGAGCATGCTACCTCCTCAATGATAAACTGAGGGCTAGAATAGAAGAGAATGAGGGAGGCATACCTACTCTGCTGCAATTGGAATGCCGAAGGGGTTGTGTGGGTTTTGACTTTTTGATCGGTGTTTTCTCTTTACAAACCTAATAAATTATGTAGCTAATAATTAATTCTCTGCGATGGACTTTATTTTGTCGTCATTGGGCTATAATTAATCACTAATTATATTTCGGCTACCAGTCCAGGCATGAAATATTGGTGCCCAAATTTTCAGTTTCATTTAACGACAAAAATATTACCACCCAATTTTCTTCTATCGTTATTGGGTCGTGTTTGTCTATGACATTTCTTTTGTTGCCAAATAAGTGCGTGTTTACTACAAAACTTGTATTTGTAGTAAAATCGTAATTTTTCCCACCGAATTTTAATTTGTAAGCAAAAAAATCGTAGCCAATTCATCATTTTTCTTGTAGTGATTGGATATTTGATGTGGTTCTCACTCACATTTGTACTAATGTGCGGGAACTAAAGAAAAGTAGACGACTAACCGAGGGCGAGGTGGACCTACTCGTTGGAAATAAAGTAAAAGTTGTTGCATTAGCTGTAGGAACTTATTATTTGACCTTGCCCTCTGGGGTTGTAATAGAATTAGACAATTGCTGTTATGTTCGTGTTATTAGCATAAATATTAGTTCAGTTTCTTGTTTGGACAAGAAAGGCTTTTCATTTATTATTAGGAACAATAGTTGTTCTATTTATTAAAATGAAATGTTTTATGTTAAATTGTCTAATGGATTTTATGTCCTTGATCTTGATACACCTATATATATATATATATATATATATATATATATATATATATATATATATATATATATATATATTTATTTATTTTATTTTTTTTGAGAAACAGGGACAGTACCCTGCAGGATTTTATTAAATAAAAAGAAAATACAAACTAGAGGGGGACAACCAGCCTTACCTAATAAACGGGGGGACAAAGGAGTCTGACCTCGAAAAAAGGAGATACAAGAAAAGTGCTAATGCTTACGAAAAGAACATAAACCTAAAGCATCATGCTGAAGCGAACGACGGACCTCCCCTGCAAGTTGCGTTACTGATGAGAAATTCTGGTCAAACATAGAAGCATGAGCTAGAGCCGCTAATCTGTCTGCAACTGAATTTCCCTCACGAAAAATGTGATGAACCTCATAAGTGCCCAGAAGACTAAGACATCGACGAAGATCATAGATATAAAGCCACAGACAACCATGAACACCCTTAATGGCTGAAGCAACCACCAAAGAATCCACTTCCACTAGGACCTTATCATAATTCCTGTCACGACATACAATCAGACCATCTCGGAGAGCCTGAAATTCCGCATTCGTATTAGAGTCGGGCCCATAAAATCTAGAGAAGCCAAAGACAAAAAACCCATTTGAGTCTCTAATCACACCCCCACCAGTAGCAATACCGTCCCTAGAGGAACCATCTGTATTAAGCTTGACGTAGTTTGGAGCAGGAGGCTGCCATCGAATCCACGAACCTTTAAGAAAATTAACCTTCCTAACTGACAACCCCATGTTTCGTAAGCAGAAAGATCCCATAGCAGAGCTGTTAGTTTTAGGATTGAAAAGAGTCAGAACATCTTTCAAGCCTTGCATGACCTGTTTATAGAGCAACTCTCTAGAAATTTGAGCATTATCAAAAACAGCTGAGCATCTAGCCTTCCATATAACCCAGCAGCCGTACAAAATAAGACCAACCTGAATTGCCCCAAACTCTGATCGTACAGAAACACCATCAAGCCAAATGCGAAAAAGATGGGGAATAGAAGAATAACTACTGACTTTATTAAATGGCCGAGCCAACCTACACCAAAGCTCGCTAGCCAGCTCCGACTTCAGAAATATATGATCGATGGACTCCCTCTCTAGGTTGTTTCGGCAACAAACGCAACGAGAAACCAAAGGAACATTTTTGGAGTGAAGACGTAGATCAACTGGAACAGCTGCATAAAAAAGTTTCCATCCAAAAGCGCTTATTTTTGTAGGAATCCAAGATTGCCAAATTTTTTTAGCCCAATATATAGTTGGATCTCGCGTACGACAAATATTCCAGTATGCTTTCGAGGCAAAATCACCAGAAGAAGTCAAGCTGAACATTAATTTGTCATGGCAGTTATCGGCTAGGCAAATGTTTTGAATGAAGGCATGGTACGGTATAGGAATTAGCGGCAGCAAATCCTGAAGAAAAGGGAGAGCATCCTTGACTATTAGATTAATATCTATGGGACACGGCCCCTCCAACCTGGTTCCAACCCAGTTAGCATCCCAAAAAGACACCTTGCCTTCACCAAGAACCCACTGACTATGATGAAGGAAGACCGGAATGTGAGAGTGAACTGCCTTCCAAACATGAGAGGCTGCCACTGGAACTATGAACCCAGCATTATTACGGTATTTCATATGGATAAATTTGGCCCATAAGCTAGTGCCTTGAAGAACACCCCAAGCTAATTTGGCATGAAGCATGTCTCGGACCTGAATTAAGGAACGAATACCCAACCCTCCTTCATCCATAGGTCTACAAATCTTATTCCATGACACCCAATGAACCCTATGGCTATTCGCATTGCCCCATAAAAAATTTGCCATGGCCTGCTCAATGCGACGAAGAACACCCATCAGAACTTTAAGAACCGCCAGAGCATAAACTGGAATGCTGCTCAAGACTGATTTGATCAAAACAATTTTACCTCCAAAAGAAAGAAGCTGCGATTTCCAGCCATCTATCCTCCTTCGAATGTTTATTTCCAACGCCTCAAAATAATGTCTCTGAACTCTTCCATAAAATAAAGGAAGACCCAGATATGTCATCGGAAAAGCTCGTTGAGTACACCCCGACCACATAGCAATACGTCGAGCTTTATTTATGGAGCAATGGGTAGAAGTGTAGAAGCCACTCTTCTCTAAATTAATGAGCTAGCCTGATGAACGTTCATACTGGCGCAAAATAGCCCGAAGCGAGAGGATGGTGTGCTTGCCAGCGTTACTAAAAATAATCATATCGTCGGCATATAAAAGATGGGATATAACCATACTCCCCCTACCATGATTATAAGGCACTAAAGTTCCCTTAGCAAAACCTCTTTTGATTGCAAGCGAAAGGATTTCCTGACCAATGATGAACAGAAGAGGAGATATCGGGTCTCCTTGTCGAAGACCTCTGGAAGATTTAAAGAAACCGTAGTTAGAACCATTAATCCGCATCGAATACCAAATATTGTTAATAAGGTTCCCGAACAGGCTGCATACTTGGGGGTTAAAACCAAAGGATCTTAAAGCCTTCAAAAGAAAAGGCCACTCCATACGGTCATATGCCTTTGACATGTCCAATTTAAAAACTACATTTCCACCATAAACTTTACAGTTTATTTTATTAATAAGCTCATGAGCCAAAGCAATGTTTTCTTGAATAGCCCGACCTTTGACAAACCCAGATTGCTCAGGCGAAATAATAGTGGGCAGAATTCCAACCAGTCTATTTGCCATGATCTTAGAGATGATCTTGCATGAGAAATTGCACAGACTAATGGGCCGAAAATCCCCAAAGTTGCTGGGATTTGCAAGCTTAGGAATTAGGACCATAGTTGTAGAGGAAATACCATGATGAAGAGCCGTACCGCGAAAGAAATCCTGAATTGCAGCGACAACATTGCCCTGAATAATATCCCAACATGCAATGAAAAAATGCCCGGTAAAGCCATCAAGACCCGGGGCACTATCAGCCTTAAGCCCTCTCACCGCATCCCAAATTTCTGAGTCAGAAGGAACCAAAAGCATTTTATCATTGTCAGCCTCATCGATCTTCTTATTATCCATTGGAAATAACTCATCATCCATTGTGGGATTAGTAGTGGACAACAAATTAGAATAATATGTCACAGCCATATCGCCCAAGGAAGGGCCATCCGAGCACCAAGATCCATCCGGATTTTTTATACGAACCGTGTTCCTAACAGCTCTGTCACGAATGGAAGCATGAAAAAAAGCTGTGTTACGCTCCCCATCATGAAGCCACCTATTACAAGATTTTTGCTGCAGCATTTCATCATCCCATTTTAAAAACTGATCGAGATCCTTCTGTGTTTTACTTAATAAGGCAGCCACCAAGTCATCCCAGCCTACCTGAAGTTGAAAATCCAGCCGAAGAATGGTATCCTGAAATGTTGCAATTTTTTTTTGTACATTACCAAAGACTGACCAGTTCCAATCTTTCAAAGCCTTACGGAGCAGCATAAGTTTCCGATGAAGAACGTCCATAGAAGACCCGACACAACCCCGGTTCCAAACCGATTCTATAAAATTCAAAAATTCAGGATGATCGATCCACATCCGTTGAAATCTGAAGCACGCTGTCGGTTTAGGAATTAAATGAAAATCTAACAGAAGCGAGGAGTGATCTGATTTAATCCTACTTAAATGAGTGACATGCAATGAGGGAAAAGAAGCTGTGAAAAGGCCATTAACCAAAACACGATCAAGACGCTCCCAAATTCTACCCGTGCCTTGATGATCATTACACCAAGTATAAATAGAGCCCTCAAATCCTACATCCCGTACTCCTGCCTGGATTGTAAAGTTGTTGAGATCATCCATACTTCCAAAATCATACCCACTGCCCCCAAGCTTTTCTGAAGTGGAAGATATTGTGTTGAAATCTCCCCCTATGAACCACGATTCATTAGTGCTGCCAGCAATGTCCAACAGATCTTGCCATAATTCCTGCCGATCCCCCCTACTACATTTTGCATAAACAAAAGTTGCTAAGGAGACTAAATTATTCTGTCCACTTACACGTACAGTCACATGCTGTGAAGAAACCCGGAAGAAATCAACTTGAACCGAGTTGTCCCAAAGCAGCCAAATATGATTATTAACTGGTTCATTATGCATCTGATTAGTAAAACGCAACTTTCTAGCAATCTTATCAATGCGAGAACCACTTATCTTAGGCTCAAGGAGAGCAACCAAAAAAGGATTATGTTGAGCAATTAATTTCTTCAAGTAAGAAATAGTTTTCTTATAAACATTAATACTAAAAGGTTTTAAAGCACTTTGATTTGATCAAAGGAGTGAATACTTAAGCCAAGAATTTGATGATCATCTAAGAGATAGTGGGATTATATTCCAACTCAATCCATTTGGAACACCACATGGAATGGTGTGTATGAAAGGAGAAATCAAATTTCGTTAGACATGGTTTTATCTATGATGAGTCATGTTGCTCTTACACACTCTTTTTGGGGATATGCACTACTTACAATTATTTTTATCGTTAATCGTGTTCCCCTATTCAAAAGAAACCATGTGAGATGTAGATTGGGAAGTGTCTCAGTATGCCTTTAATGGAAATTTAGGGTTGTGAAGCTTATGTAAAACGTTTACAATCTGACAAGCTCAGCCCTAAATAAGATAAATGTTGTTTTGTGAGGTATCCTATGGAAACAAAAGGATACCATTTATACAATCTAGTTGAGAACAAACAACTTGTTCCTCGAATTAGTGTATTCCTAGAAAGGAGAGTTTATCTCTAAAAGAACAAGTGAGATAAACGATAAACCTTGTACTTACAAAAAATATTAGTGGGAGTTCAGTAATATATTTGGTCTTGTATGTAGACGACATACTATTACTTGAAAATGATATCCCTATTTTGCAGTTTGTTAAAAGTTGGCTATGGCAACATTTTTCAATGAAGGATTTAGGAGAAGCATCCTATATTAGATCTATATAGATGGATTGAGAAGGTTGCTTGACCAGATGTATTGTATGCTTTGAGCATGACAAGCTGTGGATCTTAGAGATGGTTAGGCTTTGGCAAGCGGTGGATTTGTTAAGGTATTTGGAAGAGGTTGGGTATATGGTTGGAAGCCCCTAGTGTACCATTTTAATAGCTCGGTTGCAATGGATCGAAGATGACCTTTTACCAAGACAGAAGGTTGCTTTATCGAACAAAGATTTTTAATGGTTTATGGGTCCATATTTCGAAATGACTCATTATCAACTCGTGCAGTTTTAACATGTTTTTACATGAGTTGACTCGTCATCACCTTTTTTTTTATAACAGATACTTTGGCGATAGATGGTGCTCAGAGATCAAGAAGAAGACTCGACAAGCTAGTAAGAATTTATCTTTTTTTCTTCTTGCTTTCATTTTTTTTATTCTTTTTTTGTTTTTTGTTTTTGTTTTTTGTTTTTTTTTAAGTGGTAGCCCCTGACATCTCGAAGTAAGACTTTACTGATTTTTTTTTTAAACGAAGGCGGCCGATGCACTAATCAACTGGTGATGGATTTATGAAAGGTTAAAAGGGCAGATGCATTTGGAGATGGTAATTGAGAATAATGGTGAGGGGGATTTCCTATCTTTACATGTTTTGGGAAACAAAAGACAACACAAAGAAAAACCTCTTTTATTATTATTATTATTATTATTATTGAAGACTCTTTTTTTTAGAGAGAACGAAATCTTTTTTTTAAAATAATAATAATTATTATTATTATTATTTTATCCTTGAAATGAGATGTAATGATTACGGACCTCTGGATAGTCCTCTCAAGAGAGAAAATGATAGTAGTCAAAAAAAAATTATTTTTCAGCCCCTGCAAAATTGTTAGTGGTACCAGAAATCAACAAGGATCCCAAAATTTATGAAAATTGACGCTGAGTTGAAAAGAGTTGTTTCCTGGAGATTTTATTTGACAAAAGGACATTCAAAGGTACAAAGAGTCTTTGGAGGTGTATATACAAGGGTATTCTAGGGTATTTTCCACTTCTTACTAGAAACAATCATGGGTGCGGCTTCTCAATGATTTGGCCATCAATAAGATCTTCGATGACACTTCTGAGCTTATAACACTTATCAATGGGATGGCCACTGCTACGATGATACTCGCAATACTGAGAGTGGTCCTATGTGTCTGATAGCTTTGGTGGAGGTCGGTAATTTTCCATTTGTTTCAAAACCCTTGTGCCATTAAGCCTTGAAAAATCAGGGACATTGGGGCATTCAGTTCATCGTAATGCCTTTTTTTGCTCGGTAAGGTCCTATGAGGTTCTTGTTGGCACTACTGCTTCCTTCAACAGAGTTGGTAGATTTATTCGTCTCATATGACCATGGCACACAACTATATTTACCAGGTGGAATTCTTTCAACCACGTTGACTTCTTCCGAAGATTCTTCATCTGATTCAGAGTTACAGAGTGAAATTGGGGGTGTATGTGTATTAATCTCTAGGGATCCCGTACGTATTTCTTCATCAATACGGACTCCTATCTCCATTATTTCTTTAAAATTGTTATAAGGGAGATACTGCATGCGTTCTAGGTAAATGGGCTAGAGCTTTTTTATAAACAACCGGGCTGATTCAGAAGGATCAGGTCTGTCTAGAGTTTGGGCGACTTTATTCTTCCATCTGGCTGCAAATTCTGCGAATGTTTCATTTTCTTTTTGGGTGCATGCCTCAAGTTCCCATTTATTTTTAGTGGTGGTATTATCTTTGTACCTTTCTAGGAACCCTTCAGCTATTTGGTCTCAAGTGCCCATGGTGCTATCATCTGCTAGCATTAACCATTGCTTAGTAGCCCCTATCAAGGTAAGGTGAAAATTGGAGGTCATGGCTTCGAAACTAGCCCCTCTTGATTGCATGCCAGTAGAGTAAGATTTTAGGTGGGAGATAGGGCATCTAGTCCCGTCGAATTTTTCTATATCGGGCATTTTGAAATTTAAGGGTAGTATGGCTGAGGGTTTTAGCGTTAATGCCTTCGTAGAAAAATTTTCTTTGTTCTGAACTTCGAGCATCATATTCTTCAAGTTCTCCATGTCTGTCTCCATTTTGGTGGGAATGTAACACCCCGGAATTCTTGCATGAGCATTGTGTGCTTGCCTCGTGAGAACCCGAAACCTACTTGTATAACTTGTCCTCTATACTTGTTTATCATGATTAGAAGGTGTATTTAACATGCTAGTAGTATCCCTAACATGTTTGACTTGATTGCATTCCTTGATCGAGCCCTAATTGCCGTATTGAACGCCTATTGCCTTGCATGCTCTAGTTTGGCTTGTTCTTGCTCGGGATTTGATATTTTAGACTTAGCCAAGACATTGAGAGACTTTTTATCATTGTTTTAAGACCCTTGGTACTCATTCCATTGCTTCTTTGAGTTGTTTACGCCTTATACGCATTATATGTGCAAATCTGGACCTGTTTGACCTAACGTATGGCCTGAGGAATCGTTCCACCATGCCAACCGAACATTTTGGGCATTGTTCGGCCACAAGAACCGAACATTATGAAGGAGGTTCGGCCTCCACAACCGAACAAAGACGATTTCTGGAAAAACGAAGGTTTTCTGCATCGACGGTCGATTACGATCGTACCCTTACTAAACCCCTACCCAAAACTCTTTCTAAACCCCACCTAAACCTCCCTAACCCTCATTACTTATAACCTAACCTTATTAACATATTTTAAGAGTGGATTAGTGAGTGATTGAGTGGATTAATCAAGCCAAAATCATATTAAAGGGACCACATTGCTGTGACACTTGTCCCACTAGACATTTGACTTCTCTAACACCACAATTCGGCCTGGAGACTCGTCATTTGCTGAAGGCCTTTTCTAAAACGTGAGAGAGAGAGTTCTTGAGGGTTCCCATGGCTTCTCGATGCTTTCCTCTTGGTCGTCCTTCATTCCTTCTTCCATTGCTCAAGCCCTAGCTATAGAATCGAAGAGCTCGACGAGTAGACTACTTCCAACCGATTACTTTCTCGTTTTTCTTTCTTGATTGGGGTTTGAAGGTAAGTTACTTCTCTTCTTCTTTGTTTTAGTTCTCATTGACCCTAAGGAAACAAAGCTTATGATGATTAAGGTCAATGAGGACACATATTTGCTTCTTATGCCTTCATCTTGTGTTTTGAAAGTATGAGCTTGTTAGAAGCATGTATAGGAGGATTTTATTCTTAGGAAAGGTTGTAATACTCTTTCATCTTGTCTATTTAAGATTGTGAACATGTTGGAAACATGTATTATATGTGTTGCTTGAAGAAAGTGCTATATGAGAATGCCCTAATTATAACCTATATGATGTGTTGGTATGTTGTTATGTGATTTACCCTCAAAATTGGACCCTATGATGAATATGAATCACATTGCAATGCCTTGCTGAATTTATAACCTAGTTGAACTTAGAAATGACCTAGGTTGGGTTATGAAGCACATAGCTTCAATTTCTCCAAATTTGGGAATTTATAGTAAAGACTCAACGGAGTCGACTCTAGGGAAGATTTGAACATGTTGAACACTAGTTTCGATCCCTACGAAGTTTGGACATCGTTTGATTGGGTTTACTCAAATAAAAGTTTAGCCTAATTGTTGCAAACAAGTTGTTATGAATGTTTGGTTTTGAGCAATTAATTGCCTTGACATGAATTATGGTAGAGATTAATAACCTACTTGGTCGGATGAGTTCGCTCTTGTAGAATTCGATCCTTAATTGTTTTATGACGAGTAAATATCTACTTGTGCATCACATTGAGTCCAGCTGGCATTATTTGGTTTGTTTATTACGTCAGGGTGGGACGATGCATCGCCTTCACGAATTGCGAGATTCGTGATCGCTATGGATCGCCGTACCTGGGACCTCACACATGCCTCCACTGTGGGCCGCAGTGGGGAAGTAGCCCCTTTGCCGTAACAATACGTGCGCCATTGGCTTGCTAATTAAATCGAGTAGGTTCTCGATACGAGTCGATGAATTCACAAAACATCGATGGCACGAACCAGTAACAAAGTTTATTGCAGGAGCTACGAAGCGGCCGTGACTATATCATATCCTACTTGTATGATTTATTTTACGCACTTACGTGAACAATGTGCTAAGTGCTATATGATAATCATGTACACCATAATTGTGATAAATGCCATGCTATAATATGAACATGCATTTTTTGGTAACTTACTAAGTCTTATGACTTACCCTATTTGTTTGTTTTGTTTTCCTTAGATCCGAGCCAAGAAGACGGTTCGCGCTAGATTCGCCATACCCGTGTTTGGTTGCTTATGCGCTAGAAGGTTGTTCTTTTGGGATTTGTAGCTAGTCTTTTGTTTTGGCAAGGACGTTGGGAAGCAAGTCATTTAGACTTGTCTTTGGGTTTTAATGTTGTTGTATAACTTGTGACTTAAGACTTATAATCTTTTGTATGCCGACTTATATGTCGAGCTTGTTTATATAGTATTGGTTCACTACAGTTTCTTCCGCTTAACACTCTTTTATGATATTGTTGTTGTTGTTGTCTCCGGCATGTTGTGGCCGTTGAGGTTATATTATGCATGTGTTATAATTGTAGGAGTAGTTGTTGGGTTCCGGCTGTAACGTCGCCGATGACTTGTTTATTTTAAGTTATTTTCCGGCCAAGTGTAGCCGAGTTGTTATTTGTATGCGTTGTTGCGCCACATGAATTTTATAATCCTACTTGCGCATGCTTACTTGTGTTTTTTTTGGGCGGTCCGACTTGGGGTTTCGCATTGGAATCCGGGTCGGGGTGCCACAGGGAAGGGGAGCTGGATTTTGGTATATGCTAGTAGGATTAGGAAAGGCTGGATTAATTTATGGCTGTGGTATTTGGTAAGGATTTTGAGGAGACGTTTGGTAAGGGTTCTGGTAAGGATTTTGATTTTGGGTAGGATTTGGGTTTTGGACAGGATAAAGATTTTGGGTTGGATAGGAATTTTGGGTTAGATATGGATTTTGGGCAGGATAAGGATTTTGGGTTGGTGGGTTATTGATGGTTTTGGTTTGGCGGCCAGGATCATTAGGAGGTAAATAAGTGGTAACTTGGCCTGGCAAGTTATAGCTTCTTGGGTTCATATGCGGGCTGTTTTGGAGCGGGTTGCTGATGGGAAAAGGGAGGTCATTTGGGTTCTGGGGTATGTTGGTGCTTGGGAAAGGGTATGGAGGATAGGGTAGAAAAGGGTTGATATTTGGATAATGAGGATTTGGATTTGGGGTAGTGGCAGTACTTGGTGGGTTAGTGTTTGGCCGGGAAATTGGATTTGGAGGAACATAGGAGGTTGATGCTTTTTGAGGGACTGCAGGGGATGAGATTATCTCACCATTAGATTTTAAATTTTGCACCAAATTAGCAACTTGGCCCACTATACGATCAGCATGTGCACCCAGATTTAACCATTGTTGTGTAGCTGGAGTCGGAGCGTCCCCTGGAGCCCCTGTACCTGTACCCATGGCGGACTGCTCACTCTCTACTGCCATATTTCTCAGATCTGTATCCCCTGAATTGATATCGCCTCTTTTCTCGATCTAACCTCGATATTTTTCTCGACCGCTTTCGTACTCGTTCTCAGATCAATCGACCTAAAGATTATTTCTGCCTTTTCAAATTCGAACCAGGTTTCTGAGGAAAATGAGTTTTAGAGGTATCAGAAAGGTTGGCTGAAGGCTTTTTGGGCTGGGAGTACGGCGTGCCTTTATTAGTGTATATTTTTTTTATTACATATTTATTTTTCCTACAATTGACCGGATAAACACCTGCTTTATTTTGACGGTCTTAGGAGTTTTCCTGGAACAGTGGATTCTTTCTCCAGAGTATAGGACCAACGTATTCCACATGCCTTTCGACTCCCCAGGATCGGACTGATCCCAAGTGAAGGGCATATACTCTTTCCAGGATTCACCATTCAAAATGGTCTAGGCCGAGCATCAGAGAACAATAAATCAACCCCTGCGTATTTATTATTATTATTATTTTGTTTTCTTGCGCAATTTATTTTTTTTCTTTTTTTTTATTTGCGCACTTTTTTTATTTATTCATTTTTTTTGCTTTTTCATATATATATATATATATATATATATATATATATATATATATATATATATTTTTTTTTTTTTTTTTTGCAGGGCTGACCCACAATTCAAAGATGCAAAAACTGGTCGGTCATTGAAGTGTCCTGAGAATCTATATGTATTCTAACGTTGGCTTATGCAGGGGGTAGGATGGCCATGGTGTAGGGTAGCAGTTCGGAATATACCTATATGTGTGCGCGTGTGTGCAGCCTTTAAAAAGCAATAAAATCTTCTTCTTTTTCTTTCAGATATACAAACAGAAAATAAAAACATATATGGTCTGTCTTGCTGTTACGCGTGGATTTTCTCGGCTTTTCAGTTTGAGCGCGAGCAAACAAGCACATCACATTAAGAAATAGAAAGAAAAGCGGAGAATCTATCTATTTCTATTAATTACAAAATTTGTCCTATATCCCCAAAATAAAATGGCAGAATGAATGCAAATATATACATATTTTGCGGAATATTTAAAATAATAAACAGAATAGAATAATAATACAGAGCCGAAAATGAAGCAAAATTAAAATAAAGCCCCGGCCCTTTTGTTGTGCTGCCCGGAAATTTATTGCACATATTTTTTTTGATTTTTTGAAAATAATATTTTTAAATATATCTGTAACAGTTACTGGAACGAAACTGTTGCAAGATTGAGGATCATATCCACAAATATAAGCACAGATGTATAGGAACGCAATATCCAAATGCATAAATAAATATAACAAGCATACTTTAGCCAGAAACAAAAGAAAAACAAAAAAGTTTTTTTTTATGAGTCTAGCCCTCCATTTTTATTTAAAATAAAAACGATGATCCCCAGCAGAGTCGCCACTGTGGGTCGCCCGGGATGCACCCGCGCGCCCTTGGATAGGGGTGCGCGTACGTGCGGATGCGGGACACCACTGCTCCCATTCCATTCTCCCTTGTTTATGGGAAAACGAAATTAAAAGTGCGAGAGGAGTGCTGTCTAAAATAGAGCGTTGAAATACGCCTCGGTTGACTTTAATGGATTTTTGGTTCGATATGGGAGCTTTGGGTTTCCTGCATCAAGTTATCCCTTGTTTAGGGGATACCAGGATATAGGAATACATCACTTTTTCATTCCTATTCTCCTTTTTTTAGGGGAAAACGGAAAAGTGCAAAAAAGGATGTTGTGAGGCCCCACTATGGATTTTATGAAAATAGCCTTATGGCCTATTCCAGATCACTATGGGTGCTTTGGGTTTTCTACATCAAGTTATCCCTTATTTAGGGGATACCAAGATATAGGAATGCATCACCCTTTCATTCCTATTTTCCCTTTTTTAGGGGAAAACTGAAAAGTATAAGAAATGAGTGTTGCGACGCCCCACTAGATCCAAAATGTTTTATAGAGTCGACATCTTTATTTTAAGGAAAAAAACAAAGAAAAACCAAAAAAGAAAAAACCAGAGATTATAAAAACGGGTTCGGAGGCTAAGTTACGAGTTGGGAAGGTGCTAGGCACCCAACTCGCCCTTTCGGTCTCAAAAGCGGTTTTTGGCTAAAGTATGTTTTTTGTTATATTTATCTAGCAAATAAATAAAGCATTAACTACCTACAAATACATACATATTTACATTATTTACGGACTCACAGTCATCTCCTTCCAATGCTTACAAATATATTTAAAAATATTTGGTCATAATAACGGCTCTTTTACATAGTATTTCTTAACTAAATCCGGGTAGCACAACGGCTTATATTTTCTACATTGGGCCGGATTTGAAAAGAATTTTTATAAAAATAAATGCCCTTAAAGGCTTTACCTTTTAGAGCGTGGTGTGCTCGCTCTGTTCTTCAGGGAGAGGGAGTCTTTTTATGCTGCTTTGCTGCTGCTACGGTTGCTGCGATTTGGGCAGAGTAACGGCTTGCGAGAGTTGCTTTTGGGACCCGTAAAACGGGCGAAGCAACTGCTTGCTTTTTGACACTTGCTTGTTTTCTACTGGTGGAATTTGGGCAGAACAAGGGCTTATTTCTGGCTAATTTGGCCTTTTTACTCGGGCAGAGCAACGACTCTTTCCGAGGTTTTTGGACCGAGGAAATAGGGTGGATACCTAACTGGGGGCTAGGGATCACTTTTACCGGTTGGTTTTGTGTTTGGAGGAGGTTTGGTAGAGTTTCGAGGCTTTATAAGAGGGGGAAATCACTCTCGCTCACTGATCGCTCACTGCGTAAAAATTACGCAGAGTTTCTTCGGGCTTCAAGCCTTCGTGAAAATGTGTCCCAAAAGCGTAGCCGGACACCTGTATTTATAGTTGGATTTGTGCTTCATCGGCTTGTATCGCGCGCTTGATAATTTGCACAATGCGTTAAACGGAATGCACTATTCAGGACTCTACGCGTGGCCAAAACGTGATTTGGGCGTGGCGCCAAGGGCAGTGGGCGCGGCGCCAACTGTCAATTTTCCATCAAATTTTGACATTTTACCCCCCTGCAGTTCACTATTCATGCATCCTACTTTTCCTTTTGCATTTTCAACCCTGTAACTTGACATTTGTTAAGTTTAAACAGTTCTTGATATCACATGCCAGAGTTACATACTAGGGGTACGAAATTGGGGTGTCTACAACTTCGAAAATCCAAATTTGACCAACTTGGTAGTGGACGTAGCAATTTTTACTGTGAACCACTTCAATTCTTTTGTCATATATTTCATCAACTCTTACAAACTGATCTAACACTTAAGAAGTCTTGATCTACTTAAGTGTCAGCCAGTTATTTCACAAACTGTTTACTCAGTTGTTTTGATAAATTGTTCTTCAGTTCACTCTTTATATTTAGTGATCTATTTTCAAAAGAAAATAAATTGTGTCAGCCAGCTGATCAATTCTCTATCAGTGTCAGCTTCTTTGAAACATCAGCCATCTGACACATTATCAACTGACTGACAAAATTACATTTTTCCGCTGCAACTTTCAAAGTTTCTCAAAATTACCCTCAAAGTTTTTAAAAGACTATTCACCCCCCTATAGCCTTGTCAGTTGCTAACTGGACTTACAGTTATAAATACATGATGTATGTATGCATGATAAATATATATTAATGTATGTATTTTGATAATGTACATATATATATATATATATATATATATATATATATATATTTCTTCTAGACTATATAATTTAAAAGCATGTTAAATTTATTCTTAAACCCTAAACTGAGACCGAAAGGGCGAGTTGGGTGCCTAACCCCTTCCCAACTCGTAACCTAACCTCCGAACCTATATATATTTTCTAGAATAATTGTTTTTTCTCTGTTTAAATCTTACAATAAAGGTGGCGACTCTGTACATATATATTTTAGGGTCCACAACGAGACCAGGCGTATTCCACGCGCTTAGATGTTTCTTGAGATACGTCGTCATCATCGTCGTTTTTTTTACATGCGGACGACGGGGGGGTCGCGAAATGGGGTTCTCACACCTAGTTTGACTAGGATATGTTGGCCGCTACTCTCCACCATTCCTATACTTATAGGATGTTTTTTGTGGTCTATGGTAGTGTATAAAAAACACACAAAAGAGAATTTAAGGTTTGGTGAAACACTAAATTTGTAGAGAGAGAATTTAGGATTTTTTTTTTAATTTTTTATATTATTTTTAATGCCTTGAAAGGCTACAATTATATATATATGATGTCTTTGGTATGGCTCGAACAAATGGTGCCTCTAGTGAGGCTTTGAACACCCGACCTCTCGATTGAGAGTAGTTAAGTACCAAGGTGCCTCTGGTAGGGCTTGAATACTCAACCTCTCCGTTAAGATAAGTGAGTAGCTAAATGGGGCCTTTGGATAAGGCTTTAACAACAACGATGCCTCTGAAGAGGCTTGAACACCCGACCTCTCTACTGAGAGTTGTAAAGTCCAGGGTGTCTCTAGTGAGACTCGAACACCCAACCTCTCCGTTAAGGGGAATGAGCAGTACCAGTTGAGCTAGAGCTCATTGGTGAGAATTTAGGAATTAGTTCTTCGTTTGACGAAGGGTTTCCTACTTTGATTCAATAATTGCCTAGCACAGAATTGTGAATTAATCCTATCCAATCCATTTGTGTGGATACCATAGAGAAGCCGTGCACATCGTTTGTTGCAGTGATTGTGATTTAAGGGTGATTCTATCGAAGATTGCTCGTTCCAATAATCAGGTAAGTATTCTAAATCTAATTTATATAATTCACATGGATCTTGGGATGATTTTGAAATTAAAGTTTTGTTATTTTGCCTTGTTAATTTCGATTAAAACCTAACATGCAGAGAACTAGTAGCCTGGAAACTGCTTCCACGTCCCAAACGTGGACCATGTGTCACCTCGTAAATGGCTCAACATGCTCGGCAATTAAGGCCATTTACTCGGCAGTTAAGGCCACCTACTCGATAGTTTCATACCCTTAGCTATATAAGCCATATTTCAGCCTATAACAAGGTACGCACACGTTTGAGGGCTAAAACTCTGTGAATTTGTATACTCAAGAGAGATATATGCTGATTCACATGTCGGAGTGTTCTTGCAAGGAACCTCCCTGTGTTCACCCAAGTGTTTCCTTTTTCTGTTGCCAGGTTATTAGCCCAAGTATGATCTCAAAAGCCCAGATATCCTACCTATTAAAAGCCCAACAATTTGTTTGTGGATTTTAGGTGTATACGGATAATGTTCCTACATTCATTTTTTTTCTCAACATCAGATCCACCTAAATTATTCTTTCCAAAAGAAGCTTCGACACCAAATTCAGTATTCCCCTTCTTCATCTTTGCCTTGAATTTCAACCCAAAAATCCCTCATTTTTATTCAAGAAATAGGAAATTGAGGGCGACCCAACAAAGCCAAAAATCCCTTCTTCATATGTTTGTTTCTTTTGCCAAAACACTGTTTTTCGCACAAAGAACACCTCTAAGATTTCATAAATTCTCAAAAGATGGAGGCAGAGAGTGAAAGAGAGGGAGAAATAGCAACATAGCTTCAATGTGTGTGTGTGAAAGAGATTGGAGATGAGAGAGGGGCAGGGGAAGAGAGAATAAGGAAATGAAGATTGGGGAAGAAGGATAGTTGGAAAAGAGAATGGATAAAAGACGTGCTGGGGGAGAGCTAAAGTCACTCTAAGTTTAGAGGATGGTTTAGTTGGTTTTAGTGGAAGATGGCGTGGTAGGGTGTCCATTCTGGGATCAAGGATGGGTAAAAAAAAATATTCTAAAAGGTGCTAAGAGTGTTAACAAGTCATCCATTGCAGATTCTCTTAGAGTATGTCCAATGAAGTTCCAACCCATATCAAATTGGTCTCTAATGCTCCAATGGAGGATTAAACCTATATCAATTGGGTATCAAAATTAAGCAAAAGTAATTGACTGTCTAGCTGAGATGCTCAACCGTTCCTAAATCATCAAAACAACCCTCTCTCTCTCTCTCTCTCTCCAAAACAAGGAAATGAGCCTGGTTGATTTATTTTATTTTTCTTTGATTTTCGGCATTTTCGCAATTAAAAAATGTAATTCAAAACAAAATAAAAAATTATTTTTAAAAAATACACATTTTTATCTATAAATAGAAACCTTATTTGACTCATTTGAAAACCAATGAATTTTCTCCAAATTTTGAAGTTATTGGCGATTAAGATGGTGGGGGTATGAAAGATTATTAGATTTTATGTCAAACTATTGAAATGATTTTATGTTTGGCTTGTGTATCAAATTATTTTGTTAATTTATTTTTACAAAAATGTTAGACTTACCACTATTTCTACCACTATTGTTACCACTAAACCTTGGCTACATCTAAATGTGTTTTAGTGAAAGACAATTTCATCATTCACTAAGGCTTGGTGGTAGCAATAGTGGTAAAAAATATTGGTAAATCGAGCACTATTATTATTTTTAATGAGTTGAGTATCGAATACAATACTATCATGTTAGATTATAAACCACCAAATCCCCCAACCAAACCCTAGTCAGCTCTTTTAATTAGCAATTATGATGTTGCCACGTGTATCCATTACATTGAGTTGTTGACATATATGATATATTACTCTCTCTGTCCCTAAATTATTGTTATACTTTTCTTTTTCATTCGTTTTAAAATAATTGTCTTGTTTGAAATTTTTTTTATGACAACTTTTTTACCACTTTACCTTTACTTTTTCATCATACTTTAATTATGCACCACATATGCATATGTTTTAAAGTAAACTACACATCAAATTAATATTAATAATCTAATCAAATGTATTTTTTCTTAAACCATACGTCAAGTCAAGACAGACGATAATTTTGAGACACCCTGAATTGTCTTATCAATCGGATAGCTAAATGTTCAAAGTAGTGGCAGATCCAGGAATAATGTTGACTGGTGTCCAAAATTTTAAATACTCCCTCCGTTCCAAAATATATGACATTTTAGGGTTTTTCACACTGACCAAGGAAACATATTGTAAAGACTAAACTGCCTCTATCCAAACATTAATGATGTGTTTTGATATTTTTGCTCAAATAATCAAACACGGGTTACGAAGTCAATAAATATGGGTAGAATTGGAGAAAAAAAAATGGTAAAAGTTCTTTAAAAATTACGAAGTATCATCTGTTTTGGAACAAAAAAATTCTCTCAAAACGTCATATATTTTAGGACAGAGTGAAATTAGAAATTACAATTTGTCATTTACACGTTTTCATACGTTGAAAACGCGTAATTACATTATCATCACCAACATTCATTAACATGTCTTTTTCGATATAACATACAAGAAAATCATTTAAAAATTGATCGAACATTCGATTTTGTAAATTCGTCTTGATAATATTTTTTGCAGAGAATTTGTGAGGGGATCAAATGAAATTTTTTAGAAAAATCTAATTGTCTGGTCAAAAGAGACACCCTAAACACAACACCAAAAATACTAAACACAACACCATTTTAATAATCAAATTACCTAACTACCCCTCATTAAAATAATTCACCCACCCACCCACACCCACCCCCACACCCCACACACCCCCACCCCCACACACTTGGTCTCTGTCTCAAAATCTCTCTTTCTCTCACTTGGTCTCTCTCTCTCTCTCTCTCTCTCAAACTAACACCCTTCATCTTTCACTCACACTCTCTCAAAATCTATGTAAAGCATTCTACCCAATTCATAATGAGTTATGATTATAATCCTAACGAAGATGCAACTACTAACAATGATGATTATTTTCAGGTGAGTGACCCTAAACGCAAAACTTATTGATTTTTTTTTGTATTTGCACTGTAGTTCGGGAAAAAAATTCGAACATTTCCAAAACATCCGCTAGGTCACAGCGGATGTACACTCAAAGAACCGCCATCGACCGGATGTTTTGCAAAAAGTACCGCGATTTAGAAGCGGATGTTTTGAGGTAGGTCCGTTTTTTTGAAGCGGTTTTTTATTGGTTGATCCGTTTTTTAGTAGCGGATGTTTTGTATTAGAACCGCTTCTGACTAGCGGCTGTTTTCATGAAGAACCGCTACTATGTAGCGGCTATTTCAGTGAATTTTGCTGGAATTTTTGTGAAATTTTTTTTTTCATTATTAAACGGTTAATATGATTTTTTTTTGTTTGTTGATAGGATTACCAGTTCGAAAACGAGAATCATTTATTTCCGGATGTATCTCATTTTTTTGTGACGGATGAAAATTTTATTGATCGAGCAAAAAGTGGGTTAGAGATCACGTCTTGAGAATATGTACTTTTATGTGTCTAGAAGTAAAAGTAAATTTGATAAGACTCGTAAAATTTGGTTGAGTTGTGAGAATGGTGGAAAACCTCGGTACGATGGTAAAAAAGACTTGAATGATGTGAAGAAAAATGGTTCGAAGAAGCTTCTTTGTAAATTTGAAGTGTATTTGCAGGAAATAAAAGATGATGGTTGGAGAGTTAAAGTTAGCGAGTTTAACAATGCTCACAACCATCCACTTTCAATGGGAGAAAAATGGCACACTTCGAAGTTGACAAAGGCCGAGATTGAAAGGGTTGATCAACTTTATAGTGCTAATGTGAAGCCAAAGCGATATTGAATCTATTGAAGAAGGAAAAATCGATAACGAAGTTCGCGAAAGCATGTAGAGAATGCTTTGGTAGGTATAAGAAAGAACAAGATGGGAAATAAATCAAAAATGGAAGTATTTTTTAGATGAGATGCGTCGACTTGGATATATTTTCTGGTTCAGGTCAAAGAAACTTGCCCAAAAAAACAAAGCTTTATTGACTGATGTTATGTTTGCTCATCCGAAGGCTGAAGAGATGTTAGCCTTATTTCCGTACGTTCTCCTTATGGATTCAACATACAAGACTAATAAATATGATTTGCCGTTATTGGAAATCATTGGAGTTACATCGATGGGGAAGAATTTTCATGTCGCATTTGCATTCTGAAGAATGAGAAAAAGTGAAACATTTGGTTGGGCATTACATCGATTGCGTGCTTTATTAGTTCATGTTCGCCCACCGGATGTCATTGTCCGGTATAGGGAATTGGCTCTCATGAATGCAATACGGGACTACTTTCCAACGTCTCAACATATGTTGTGTAAGAGACACATAGCAAAGGATGTCGAAGTATGTAAGGACCTGTTGAGAAGTAGAAAATATCTTGCAATATTTATGAAGAGGTGGATGGATATAGTTGAGTCAGAGCGAGGAAGAATACATAGAACATTGTCGAGATGGAAGAAGCGTGGGCAAATACTCAAGCGGTTGTTCGATATGTTAATTCTACTTGGTTGGAGCCCTATAAGGATAGATTTGTCGGTGCTTGGACCAAACAATACATGCATTTCGGTAATCAAGCGACAAATAGGTACAACTTATACGTTTATGAATGCAATATATTTATTATTTATGAATGCAATATATTTATTGTTTATGAATGCAATATATTTATTGTAAGCGTGCAATATGTTCTGAGTTGAGAGTGCACACTCCCGGTTGAAAAGATGGTTATGCACGTCGGTTTGGTGGTTTCGATCATATATTCGATCAAATCCACGATGCTATCGAGCTGCAGCTGATTCAATGAGATCTTGGCTCTATTTGAAAGGAATTTGAATGTAGCTCATCCTTTGACATCCTCAATGTTTATTCTCAAAGTCGATTAAGATATAAGGTATCTTCTCATGCCCTTGAGTTGCTAGCATACGATTGGAATTCGACACAATGTATAGAGGAGAGAGGGTGATTCTAAAAGGTGTGGGTGTTTGTTGAGGACAAGTTACGGTTTGCCATGTAGTTGCGAAATGTGGCACATGTCTCGAGGAAAATGTCGATTGAACCCCATCAAATCCATGTGTTTTGGAAGGCGTTGTCTATGGGCGGAGTTCAAGATATGAGTACATCAAGGAATACTTCGATTTGATCAAAAACCTATTATCGAGATATGGGCGGGACTTGAATCGCAACAATATCACTATGCTAAGCAGTTTTTTCGATGTTGTACATCCCCAACTAACATTGAGGAACCAAAAGTAATGTGCGGCACAAAGGGCGTCCAAAGAAGAACTTCGACAAAGAGAGACCTCTCAAGTTTTACAATGTTAAATGTATATGTCACATTACTTTTTACATTTGTGTATAGTATATGATTTATGGCTTAATTTTTATAATTTTCGCCTGTGGGTTATGAACATGCTAACGTCAGGCGAAAAGACTGGAGGTAGAGGTCGAGGTCTCGAAAAGGGCGTAGTTCATTAGCATCGATTAATTCCATAGCCTCTCACCTTCCACCATTGATGATCTTTCATATCAAATGTTATAGATGTCGAGCGGATGGTTTTCAGGTAATTGACTTTATTTATCAGAAGAAAAATGGGGTGCGTAATGACTTGATGGGGAACTTTCGACTATTGGGACTACTCGAGATCAACTTCTTGGAAGGTGACTGGAAGGAGCTTGATGGTAGCAGTTAATACCTCTCCGGTCAAGCGACATTAAAGCATGCTTGGTTTTATCATTGCTACGGTATCGAGGATTGTGACTTGTTTGTCGAATATATCGCTTGGTTGCAATACATGGTTACCGTTGCAAGCACGATTGATGGACAACACGCCATACATGACCACGGTCCTGAAGTATTGACTTTGGGTGGGTGAATTGTATCCATTTCATAGCACTTGGGATGAAGCCTTCAAGTCCCTTCGTGCGCCTATTATTCAGAGGTGGGACATATCTTGTGACCACGATCGACATTGGGCGCCAATTTGGCATGATCGATTTACTACTTACCTTAGTGTAGAGGTAGATTAATTTTACACTTCTTGTGATGTAAAACATTAATTAATTAATTACGAGGGTTAATTGTGATCGATATACTTTTTGTGATGTAGGGGCTTAATTGTTTAATTTCGACTAGTTTAGGGGGTTGATTGTTGAATTTGCAAAAGTGTAGGGGGTTAATTGTAAAATTTTGATAGTATATGGTGCTCATTGTTATTTTATGATAGCATCCTCATTGCGTGTTTACCCTTTTCTTATTTATCAAGAGTGAATGACTCTTCTTATTTGTAGAGAAGAGTGAATAAATACATTTTTAAATGGATAAAAAAATATAAATAACAATAAGAAGCGAGTTTAAAAACAGTATAAGAATAATAACATTGTCGATGCAATGAGAGGGTTTGTAAATTAGGGGCAAGTCGGATAATTGGGAAAAGTGTAGTGGGTGAATTTTCAAATTTCGATAGTGTAGGGGGTGAATAGTAAATGCATCACAACACAAACAACAAGTATATCACATAAACATATAGTATATCACAATACATCCTCAAACTCTGCTGAATAACCGTCCTTGATCGACATATAAGTACCTGGACCACAAGTGAATCTCGCTGGACCGATGGAGTGCCTAAGGTGAGGAAATGCGCTGCGACTCGATCCTCGGCCGATCTACGTGCAAATGCCTCGGCGACTCTCGATGGATGAGAAGACCTTTGGGATGCCCTCTAGTGGCGGCGCATCGATCGTGGGTGATCCGCGATGGTTGATCATCCCCATCTCCTCGGTGTCGTCGGCATCATCATCATCATCCTCGTCATCATCATCATCATCAACGGGGTGGCATCACACGATAATGTGTCGTTCGAAACCCACTTGCTTTCGTAACCATCTGATGGTGGATGGAATCTGGCTACACGTTCCGGCCCTCTTGGGGTTTATAGAATGATGCTCCCATTGTTGGAAATTGCGAAGCATCTCATAAATGGACACAAATGTACTTCAACGACTTTGGACCTCTAGAAACTTTGCTTTCGGGCGGGAATACATGACCAGGGAATAATTTGGATATATCCAAATGTCTCAAAAACAACGATCGGGCATGTGGCTCGGTGATCTTTACGGCAATGAATTATGCAGAGAACAAAGCGTACCTCATGTGATGGTCTCACAGTGGCAAGTCCAGTCACTGGAAAATAAATATTAATATAAATATCCAACATTCATCTTTAATACATTATTTATAAATGATAAATACTTACGGCATCAACGGTCATCAGATCGAGGACTCGATACTGAGTATGGGATCATTCTTCTTCACAGAGAGTAGAGGTCCATCTCTTGGCATATGAAATACTTGAGTGCGAGATTGAGGAAAGTATTGTTCATATATCCAGACCTACAATAAAATAAAATAGCGTCAAATAAAATAGTGTCAAATAAATATAGCATCAAATATAATAGCGTCGAATAAAAAATGTAAAATTTTATAGTATCTAAACAATTTATTTTTATACCTATAGAAGAGCAAGCACCCGACCATATCTGCAGCCAATCCTGATGATCCCGATAGAAGAAATAACCAACGGGTCCATCGGTCATTTGACCATGATATCGCCACCGGGTCTTTAATCGAAATCGTACCCTTCCTGCTCTTTGTCCCTTACTGTTTATTGTTAAAACCAATACCACTAGGAGGCCATTTAGGGGGCAGAATGCTAGATGACTCCCCAACCGTGCTTGCCAAAATGGGTTTCAGCCTTGGGATGTGTAAAATGTAATGCACATCGATACAACGTCGGCGTCATCTCCCGAGCGGTAAATGGAAGCTGTTGGTTTCAGGGTGCCACCTTTCCTGAGGCGATATCAATGGCATGTTCAAGTCTTTGCCCACATGCAACTCCCTCAAGTGTCCCAAGTTACTAGTGAATGATATAAAAGTATCATTTATGGTCCAAGGCAATGTTGTTCGGTCAGACTATGCTCAATGACAGACTCTCTCTCTTTGAACATAATAAAATAATCTCTCATCAATATAAAAACAATACTACGTATTTTTGTCAATACTACGTAGTCAATTTAATAAATTTGTGTCAATACTATCATGGTCAATATAATTAATTACCTCGTCATTCCATATTGCAGATGCAATATGACCAAGAAATCCAGAGAAAGTAGCTCGGTGTTCTCGGTGTCCCTAAATGTATCAGATCCATGAACATCACCACCCAGTAAGATCGAGATCATCATCGTCATCATCGCCCACCACTTCCACCATCGCTCTTGAGCCTCTACTCTTGCTTATGTCTCTCTAGCTCTGTCGTCGACGAAAACCCCAAATCCTCCTCCTCATAGTCCTCTTCATCAACTTAGGGTGTCTATCTGTGTAATATGACGATTCATTGGACCTTTCCACGGTTGGGGTAACATGCTCGAAGTACTACTCATGCCACCCATACCACTCATGCGGTCATGCCACCCATACCAACCATACAGGCATGCCACCCATACCACCATAACGGGGCATGCCACTCATATCAGCATGCCACCCATACCGAGGCATGCCACCGTACCGAGCATGCCACCCATAAAAGGCATGCCACCCATGACACCCATCATGTTTAATTGGCTTCCATCTGTGATCCTCTCGTGTCGGTGAATGTCCTCCCCCAAAATGGAGCATTATAAGGAGCCTCAAATGGAATATCGGTGGGGAGTGCGGACTCCTTCTATCATCTCAGTGAATAGGGGTTAGTGCATAAGCACCCTCATCCCCCTCATTAGTGGATATATGTTTGGATGATTAGCAACTCTCTGCGTTGACAGCGATCTATGCATGATCGAATACGATAAATGCATGTCTTGGACATTTCCCACGTCGGCGTTCGGAATCCATCTATTACAAAAAATAAATACAAGTTAAGTTATGAAATGATAAGTTATCTATAAGTTTATTGGCATAAAACATCATAAATTGTTTCGACATGATTGTTAGATAAGTTTATTGGCATAATTGTTAAGTTTCGAAAGTGCGAGGGGGTGAATTGTTATATTTTGTTAAAAGTGTAAGGGGTTAATTGTAACTAAGTTTCAAAAAGTGTAGGGGTTAATTGATAAATTTGAAAAAATGTAGGGGTTTAATTGTTAAGTTTCAAAAAAGTCGAGGGGGTGAATTGTTAAATTTTGTAAAAGTGTAGGGGGTTAATTGTAACTAAGTTTCGAAAAGTGTAGGGGTTAATTGATAAATTTGAAAAAATGTAGGGGTTTAATTGTTAAGTTTCAAGTGCAGGGGTTAAATTGTTAAATTTTGTAAAAGTGTGGGGGTTAATTGTAACTAAGTTTCAAAAAGTGTAGGGGTTAATTGATAAATTTGAAAAAAATGTAGGGGTTTAATTGTTAAGTTTCGAAAAATGCAGGGGTGAATTGTTAAATTTTTGG
>CM028379.1:47094300-47138188 GCA_013146195.2 Codonopsis lanceolata
AAATGTGCTCCATTGCATCAAGCTCAAGTTGGTTCCTAGGACATTGTAGGAGACGAATTTGTCACCCTTAACAACAGGGGCAACACTGGGAGAACAAGCGTGCATGTTGAACTTTTTGAGTACTTTATCAATATAAGCCTTTTGAGATAAGCCCAAAATACCTCGAGACTTATCACGGTGAATTTCAATGCCTAAGACGTAAGAGGCTTCACCAAGATCTTTCATATCAAAATTCTTTGAAAGAAAAGATTTGGTCTCATGTAACATGTCTTTATCACTACTTGCAAGCAAAATATCATCAACATACAGGACTAGGATGATAAATTTGCTCCCACTAACCTTTAGGTATATACATTGATCCACAGCATTCTCAATAAATCCGAATTTACTAATCACATCATGAAATTTCAAGTACCATTGTCTTGAGGCTTGTTTTAGACCATAAATGGATTTCTTTAACTCACATACCATGTGTTCCTTGCCCTCAACCTCAAAACCTTGAGGTTGTCTCATAAAGACTTTAGGAAACAAGTCACCATGAAGGAATGCAGTTTTAACATCCATATGATGTAACTCTAAATCGTAATGAGCTACAAGGGCCATGACTATACGAAAAGAATCCTTTTTCGACACTGGTGAAAAAGTTTCAAAATAATCTATGCCTTCCCTTTGAGTGAACCCTTTAGCAACCAATCTAGCTTTATATCGTTCAACATTGCCTTTAGAGTCAAGCTTAGTTTTATAGACCCATTTACAGCCTACAGCTTTGGCTCCTTCAGGCAATTCAACGAGATCCCAGACATCATTTTTCTTCATTGATTCTAACTCATCATTCATGGCATCAAGCCACTGAGTTGAATGGTCACTTTTAAGGGCTTCTTGGAAGAACTTAGGATCATTTCCAATGCCAAGATCATAGTCAACCTCTTCAAGGTATACAAAATCATCAGATCTGTTTGGTTTTCTAGCCCTCTCTGACCTTCGAAGAGGTTGTTCATTAGCAGGAGGTTCATTAGGCTCATTAATGTGGGGTTCAACATTAGGTACAATCTCAGGTGCATCAACATTCTCAATCGGATCTAAGATTTGATCCTCATCGAGAAGGATGCGGGTGCTCTGACATTTTGAGAGCAGTAGCATGTTCTTGAATTTCCTCTAGATTTATTTTTTACTCCCTATAACAGACGGTTTCTAAAAATTATGCATACCTTGTTTCAACAATTCTAGTGGTATGAGATGGACAGTAAAAACGAAAACCCTTTGATCGTTCAGGGTAGCCTATAAAGTAACAAATTAATATTTTAGGATTGAGTTTCTTAATATGTGGATTGAAAATTTTAGCCTCTGCATGACAACCCCATACATGCAAATAACCCAAACTAGGTTTCCTTTGTGTCCATAATTTGTAAGGCGTTTTAGGCACGGACTTACTAGGAACTCTATTGAGTATATGCATAGTTGTTTTGAGAGCCTCAACCCATAGAGACTCAGGTAGAGTAGAACGACATATCATACTTCGTACCATGTCCATGAGAACATTGCGTCTTTCTGCAACACCATTTTGCTGGGGTGTACCCGGCATTGCATATCACCAACGATACCATTTTCTTTTAAAAACAAGGCAAAAGGTCCAGGGTGTTGACCCAAATCAAAGAATTTTCCATAATATTCTCCTCCTCTATCGGATCTTACAATTTTAATTTTAAGGTCAAGTTGATTTTCAACCTCAGCTTTGTAGACCTTAAATACATCTAGGGCCTCAGATTTATCATGAATAAGGTAGACATAGCCATATCGTGAAAAGTCGTCAATAAAGGTAATGAAGTACTTATGTCCTCCAATGCCCGGAGTAGTAAAAGGTCCACAAATATCAGTGTGAATAATTTTTAAAAGTCCAGTACTCCGGGTAGCTCCACGTTTAATACCTTTTACAAATTTTCCTTTAATGCATTCAACACATGTACCAAAATCTGAGAAATCTAAAGGATGAAGAACTCCTTCCTTTATGAGTCGCTCCATTCTTCTCCTAGATATGTGGCCTAAACGTTCATGCCACAATCTAGAGGAATTATCATCCTTTAGTTTTCTCTTAATACCAGTTGGAACAACTATATCATTCACATTCATCGATTCTAAGGATTCAGAAAACAAAGGATCTAAACATAATTTGTAAAGGTTTCCCTCTAACAAACCAGAACCGACAACTTCAGAGTAAAAAGAAATAGAGAAGCCTTTATTCTCAAACTTAAACGAAAAACCATAAGCGTCAAGTTTAGAAACAGAAATAAGGTTTCTAGTCATACTGGGAACATAAACAGTATCAACTAAATCCAAATTGAAACCACTCTCCAAGACTAAACGGAGAGTTCCAACAGCTTCAACTTGAGCTTTCTCTCCATTTCCTACTATTACGTGTCGATCTCCTTTATTTAGTTTCTTCACGGAAAGGAATCCCTATAATGAATTAGTAACATGCACAGCTTGTACCAAAGATCAATCCACCATGTGTTTAAAGGAACATTAATTGTAAAAGATTCATAATAAACATTAATTGGTGAACTACCTTTCTTCTCGAGCCACTCACGAAACTTAAGGCAATCCCTCCTCATATGCCCTTTCTCTCTACAAAAGCGACACTTGATGTTGCCAAGGCCTTTTGCAGTAGAAGAGTTTGCCTTGCCTGCTTTAGTGGTAGAAATACTCTTGTCCCATTTCTTGTTACTTTTGGCATAAGTCTTTCCTTTTCCCTTAGATGGTCCAGATGTGATGATATGGGCACTTTCAATCCTCTCGGATTTAAGTCTTTCTTCTTCTTGAGCACACATGCTCATTAGCTCACTCATCTTCCATTTCACTTTCAGCGAATTATAGTTGACCTTAAATTGGCCAAACTGTGCTGGAAGAGAAGTCATAATGAAGTGAGTGAGAAAACCTTCAGAGATTTCCATGTCCATTGCTTTAAGTTGAGCGTACCATGTCACTCATCTTCATAATGTGCTCACGCACACCACTCACACCATCATACTTAAGCGTGACCATCTTTGTGATAAGAGTTGTAGCCAGTGCCTTTGAAGAACCCATAAATTGTTCTTCGATATGAGCAAGATACTCCTTAGCATTATTAGAATCAGGAATTGCTCCGCGAATAATGGTGCTAATGGAACCTTTCATAATCAATAGGGATATGCGATTAGAACGCTCCCACGCCTCGGCGCCTTTAGCCTCAAGATTGCCACCGTAATTGGTGGAGGAGCATTCACACGCAAGGCATAATCCAAATCGAAACTCCAAGAATAATGTCAATCGCTCTTTCCATGAGGCAAAGTTCGTACCACTCGTGGATTCAATAGAGGAAAGACAACTCGTAATAGTAGTCTGCAGATTAAATGCTAAAGGAAAACAAAAACAATCATCCAAATTACGATCTTAAGAAAAATCCACAAAATACAATAACAAATCATTAATGTTTAAATAAACGAAAATAAGCGCTTTATCTATAAAAAGGTAAAATACACAAAAACCTTTTTATTCAGAAATCTAAGGCATCATTAATAGCCTTCCGTTGGGCCGACTATCAACATACAAGTGATTTCTCATTAAATCATTAGGAAAATCATAAAAAGTTGAAGCCACTTAAAAATTATATCACCGTTGGGCAAAAATAATTCGAGTCATGCAACTTTATATTTTCGTTTCATTATATTCAATAACCAAAAATACGAATCTTCCGTTGGGCCGATTTATATTTTAAATTAATGAATATCTCATGAGGTGATTTTAGTGTTAGCTTAATTTGTCCAAAAATGAACTTCCGTTGGGCTGTCCAATTTTCAAACAAACAAGAATCACAAATACTGATATAGTACTCAAAAGAATTCTTTAAACTAGTATTAATATGTCACAAAATATGCATATCGATTAATTGAATTAATCGAAACAAACGAGCATGATAGAGACATCAGTATGTAATTCATTTGAGTTGAGATAATAAACAATGAAATCATGAAGCCCATTTACAACTAATCAAATAACAATATTAATCATGAATTATGTGTCAAACTGTTGGAATACTCATAAGCCATGTATCTTCAAATTACTTGACCTTTTGCAAAAGGCATGCATTAATCAATTAACCTTACAGGCTAACTGACCTTTCGGCAATTAACCTTAGAAATTGCAACAGTTCCGGATTTGCACAAACATGCTAACTAACAATACCAATTGATTCAACAGTTAACAACTAATCAACAGTTTCGCTACTTGACCATGCGCAGTTTCGGCAATTGATTCATTATCAATTAACCCCCATTTTTTTTTATTTAATAAAATAAGGGCTATAATTTAACCTTATAAGCATTATGTTTATGTAAAATATTAACAAGGCTCTGATACCACAATGTTAGAACATTAATTCACATAAAACTTGTACACATAATCAAGAATAGGATCATGTTTTTCACATAAGCATAATGAACGTAAATTGAAGACATACCGGAACCAATTGACGCCATTAGTACTGAGTAATTGAATCCGATTGACTGTAATGCGGAACAAGAGTCTTCAATTCAAGTGGGTTTTTGGTTTTCACCCTCTTATCTATTTCACATGCGATGGAACGTATGTATTTTTGTGGAGGCAACTGTTAGGGTAAAAGAACGTAAGAAACCCTAATCCCCAAAAGACTTTAAATAGATAGGAGGTGGAACCTAACCCTAAAGTGTAATCAATCTCCCACCGTCCATCAAGGTGTAGAGATTTATTGGGCCTATTAAGATTTAATATACTTTAAGTATATTAGATGACTAAATTATATAAGCCCATAATGTTATTTGGCTAATATAATTAATTAAGGTTCATAACCAATATTTAGTTTATTCTAAGTTAAACCCGTAGGTCACAAAACATGGGCTAGACCCTGTCGGGTCTAACAGGTCAGACTTACTTCTCGTCGTCCAAGGACGACATCATGTTCCGTCTCTATCGCCGGCCTAAACTGCTGGAACCCGTTTGGTCAAAACTCCGAGATGTCAAGGTGAAAGCTGCAATGCTGACCTTACCCACGCCAAACACTACTACTGTCAGCCTAAGGTTTGTGAGTTTCCTCCAAAGCTTCCATCGTCATTGTCGTCAGGTTAACTCAGTGATTTTGCTAACAGTGCAGCATGTTGTGTTTTCTGTCTATGAATTTAGTGTGTATCTGCTATGTTTCCGCTTGATTTGTTGTGAGTTTCCCTTTTCTGGAAATTTGGGGTTTCTTTATCTTTTTCACATCATCTGCCATGCTTTAGTAGTTTTTTTATATTGAGTTAGAATAATTTTCTTTGCTTGATAAGTGATTGAAATCCATCCCATATCTCAGGTTTGGTTGATCCTGTTGACATGCCTTACAACCTTAGTAATTCTGGGTTAACAAAGTTTACGGAATCAAATTGGGGAAGAAGATGAAGGTATGGAAAAAAATTTAAATGAAAATAATTTAATTTGGGGTATTTTCGAGGTTTCATAAATATTTAGACGGTTTATTAAAAAAAACATACGAGTGACTAACGTGATACTTTTTGTAAAGTACAGTTATTAAACTGTGAAAAATGGTAGTATGGTGAGCATATTGGAATTTTCGTGAAAGTAGGGTGACCAAATAGAAAATTAAGCCTAAGTGAAACGTCTCAAAATGAAATAGTAGACTTTTTACCCGGAACGAAGAGAGTATCAGATTGTGATAGATATGGTACTAAGATACGTAAGCATCTACTCCTTCTATTCCAAGTAAAGAGTCGAACAAACCATTTTGAGATGTTTTACGTAAATAGACCATTTTCATAAATCATGTTTAGAATTTTTCATATTCCTTCACTTGTGTCATAAGTATCTTGGTTGTGCTTAAATTTTTTTTGTTATTATAATCAATTTCAATTATATTAATATATCTTTTAATTATTAAAATCTTCAAACGTTAACTATTTGAATTGAACTGATAAAGTAATTAACAAAGCCCGCGAACATAAGGAGTTTCTCCGCGTGGTACAATTTTGTTCTCTGGTGAAATTGTGGGTCAATTCCCTTTTTTTTAAGTTTATAACCCCTCCAGTCCACTCTTCTTTTTCATCAACTGCTAAAGTCTCTTTTTGAAAAATTGTTCCTAAAATGTCTAGATCATTTTCTTCCACAGCTCCGATGAGTTCGAAAATCACGATTGTGCGCAACGAAACGGGGATTGATATGAAATGAATATGTGCTGGATTGAACGATTTTCCAGTAGGGACGAAGGCGGAGGAGGGGGAGGAAGAAGACGGCTAACGACGGAGGAGATGGAAGAAGAAGGTGGAGGACATGGTCTAGTTCATTACGTTTTTGTATCATAATGCAAAAATATCATATTAAATTGATGAACCGCGGTGCAATTAGACTAGAAAATTAAACTATTGAACCGCATTACAAAAACTAATGTAATAAAATTGATGAACTGCGGTGCAATTAGACTAGCAAATTAAACTATTGAACAGCAGTGCAAAAATTAGTCCAATAAAATTGATAAATCGCAGTGTAATTAGATTAGAAAATTAAACTATTAAACCGCGATGCAAAAATTAATGCAATAAAATTGATCAATCGCGGTGCAAATATTGATGTATCACGGAGCAATTTGACTAGGCAATATTACTATTCAACCGCGGTGCAAAAAAATTGATGTATGTGATTCACTTGTAAGTGATATTCGAGCGTTCTTTCAGTTTATTAAGGGTATGTAGTCATTTTACCCCTAAAAGTGACTTTTTCCGATTGAGATTAAATCATTGGATTGGAGTGGTTATAAACTTCAAAAAGTGAACCTGCTCGAATTTCACCCTTGTTCTCTAGACTATTTATTTAAGTTTGATTTTTGTGTTTAATACATGGGAGGTAACTTCCAAATATACATACTTACAAGGATGAGGGGTGTGTCCCTAGCATCCATAGTGGTTCCCTTTACCACTACCCTAAAACCTGTTTTAGAGTTTTTCACCTTCCTTGATATCCACAGTAGACACCCTATCCCTAAAATTAGCTAATTAACCCCCAAAATACTAGGTGAGTTTTACCGAACACTGAATTCTTCCTATTGATAGATATTTATATACATGATAATGACAATCTCATTTGATGATTTGCTTTCATAATCTTTATTCATTCTTAATTTGTATTAAATTAGGGTGTGTGTGTGTGTGTTTTGCAATTATCATTCCCCTCTCCTATTATTTATAACTTAAAATTACGAGTATATTGGTAATATTAAAAAGAGTGACACGACTTCAATTAAATAAAAGTAAACATAATATATATATATATATATATATATATATATATATATATATATATATATATATATATAATTTAAAGTACATATATTCTATTCTAACTGCAGTAAGAAAATAGAAATAAAAAAGAGGGAAATATATTGATAGTTATGTTGTTAGTTAAATGATGTCAATAATTTATAAAATTATAAAGGGTACTCATTAGAGTTGAAACTTTTTTAAAGTGTCTCTAAAAAGATTTAGGAGCTGTATAGAGGGTGTTTTAAGGTGCAACCACTATGAATAATCTTAAACACGTTCGTGAAAGTAAATTGAGGTAAGGCATGTGATCACGCCACAAAGATGTGGAGACTATGCTAGTGATCCACGTAATGGACCAGAGCTGATGTGTCCTTGACCAACATCCACATCAATGTATGGGGGTACTTGATGTACCAAAATTGATAGGATATCTAGGCTTTGTGCTTGTATTTGATCTTGAGTGACCTAAAATGAAACTACCGTTAGGGTACCGGGGGTTTTCCCAGCTACAGCCCTCCGGTGTGAGAATCAGTAATCAAGGAATATAAGTGCCGGAGCCAGGCGTTCCCCTAAGCTTCCGGTAGTTGGTTATATTGCTTATTTTGAATGTAATTGTATGTATGGTTGATCAAGTGAACGTACCTTTCTTGTAAGGGAATGCTTCATTTTATAGTAGTGTCCCTTAGGGGATCATGATTGATGTAGGGGCCCTTGGGCATGGGGACCTGTTGCTGGTCGGCTGGCTGGCAGCCTCTTACTGGTTGATGGCCTATAGGTAGCCTTACATAGTTGGTGGTTGCTTACTAACCAAGTTATATCTTCCCTTCTTATGTAAGGGCCTGTCACCTGGTCGGCTAGCTGTCAATCTCTCACTGGTTGACTTATGCTTGCATGGACGACACGTGTCATCCAATTAGGATCTGACATCTGGTAATTACTTGGTCGGTGTAGTTGAGTGCCGAGCATGGATGTTCCTTGCCTTGGTGGTCAACCTTGTTCGGGTTCTGGAGTAGCCTTTGGTCGATCCGAGGAGACTTTGTTCGACCAGAGTAATGATCGGCCATGGTTGGCCGGCCAATAACACACTTTTGGATTGAATCCAGAGAATTCATCTTATAAAAATATATGTAAGAGATATTTTATAATTTCTTTGTCATTAACTTTTTTTTGGTAGACCTTTCCCCTAAAGGGGCATGGGAAAAAATCGAAATTCAAACATGAGACCTCACATTTTGTAAAGTCTCAACTCTACCACTTGGTTAACCTTAGGATCACTTTGTCATTAACTAATGGTTATATTTAGGAGTAGTTCTCATGTAGTACTAATTCGTAAGATGGAGACTCACTCTCTCACAATTTAACCTATTAATACACAATGAATCGATTAAGAGAATTTGTCCTATAAAAAATATTAATAAAAATTTCTTACCTAATTTTTTATCTATATTTAGAGGTGGATTATTCGACCCATAATGGGGCTGCCAAAAACCTTTAGGTCCGAATTTTACAATCATGTCTTCTTTTAATCAGTGATTTTCCCTCTACACCTGAATTGATGCATTAGCAAAAGTCTACCGACAAAACCCATATTTTTCTTCTAATTAATCATACTTGCCCATTTCAAAAGTAATTAATATGCTCACGTGCCGTTAGCCAATTAGGCGTTAACACGTTTCCATTAACCTCACAAGAGCCAATCACGGAAACATCAGTGCAACAGCCGGACCCTGTGCTGTGTTGGTCTCTTCTCATACATGCAAGAGAGGATTATGATGAACTCAGGAATAATTTATTTTAATTAAATTAGAATCAAAGAAAGTGGCTGCATTTTTGTCTTCATTTTCTTGGGCACCAAATAAACCAAAAAGAAGAGGAATTTTAATAATTAGAATAATGTAAGAATAATCAGACTCACAATGAATTGAGTTCAAGTTTTCTCAAATCTGATACACCAATAACATAAGGGAAATTGGCTTATAAAGCCATTACAAAACAGAATAAACATAAAAATAGCCACGATAAGTAACAGAACCTATGATCGTGGAAATTAGCTAGGAAAAAGTCAAAAACTAACATGACTCACACTAGCTCCTAAACAGCAGGAGTTATTAAACTACCTCAAACAGAAAAATTCTGCTAAATTTGAAATTCTCACAGCTAGACCATAAAATATCTCTAACATTTCCTCCCCTAAACTGATGTTAATTCAGTTTATCTCCTTTTGTCTGATTCAGTTGCTTCATTCCCAGCAGCTCTCTTAACTTCACAAAGCTCTCAAACTTTAAAGGTTTGGTCATAATGTCTGCAAGCTGTTCACCCGTGCAACAATATTTCAAATCAACAACACCATCCTTTGTGAGATCGCGTAGGAAGTGAAACCTCACATCTATATGTTTGCATCTTCCATGTAAAACTGGGTTCTTTGACAACTTAATAGTAGATGAGTTGTCACAAAACATAGTAATACACTTACTTTGAGCAGGCTTGAACGATTGATTGAGCACTCTCTTCATCCAAATACTCGACACGCACATGCCGCTGCAGCTACATATTTCGCCTGTCAGAGAGAGTTACAATGGGCTGTTTCTTCAAGACCAAGCCACAACTCCTCCACTCATCATAAACACATAGCCCGAGGTACTTTTCTTATCATCATGATCACCAAAGCATAATTACTATCCGTGTATGCAACCAACTCTATTGTACCTCCTTTTCCATAGAATACCCCAAGATCCAAGGTTCCTCTTAAATATCGAAGCACCCTCTTAGCAAAGACAATCAAATGTTCTTCAACCGGATTTGCCATAAATCGCTAATAAGACACACACTGTACATCAAGTCAGGTCTTGTAGCCGTCAAATACATGAGACTACCAATCATCTGTTTGAATTGAGTTGCATCGACCTTCTTCCCTGCACCTTCTCTTGTCAACTTCGAACCTGGTACCATAGGAATCTGTACTGCATTGCAATTTCCCATACCAAATCTATCAAGAATTTCTCTGGCATATTTCTTCTGACACAAATGAATGCCTTTCGAACTTTGCTGGATTTCAACACCTAGGAAATATTTCATCTTTCCTAGATCTGTCATCTCAAATTCAGACTTCATTGAACATTTAAAATTCTCAATCATATAGGCATCATTACTGGTAAATATTAAGTCATCAACATAGAGACTTACAATTAAAATCTTCCCAGCTTCTGACTTGATGAACAATGTAGGTTCATGACTGCTTTTTACAAAACCTTCCTGAAGAAAGTAACTTTCAATCTTACTGTACCAGGCCCTTGGAGCCTGTTTCAAGCCATATAACGCCTTCTTAAGTTTGTATACCTTCCTTTCTTTATCCTTTTGCTTATAACCTTGTGGTTGTTCAATGAATACATCTTCCTCCAACTCTCCATGCAAAAAGGCACTTTTAACATCAAGTTGAAACACCAACCAGCCTTGTTGAGCAGCTAAAGCCAGGACCATTCGAATTGTATCCCACCGTGCCATTGGAGCAAACACCTCGTTATAGTCTATCCCATATTTCTGAGCATATCCTTTTGCTACTAAGCGAGCTTTGTACTTATCGATCTCCCCACGCTCATTTAGCTTGGTTTTATACACCCACTTAACACCAATCCTCTTTGCTCCAACTGGAAGATCCATCAACTCCCAGGTTTCATTTTTCACTATGGATTTGATCTTCAAATCCATTGCATTTCTCCACTTCTCACTCTTCACAGCTTCTTCATAGCAAGTTGGATCTTCTTGTGAAATGAATAGAGCAAGATTCTGCAAATTTTCTTCTTCAGACAAATTTTCCCCGCTTACATAATCTTGCATCCATACAGGAGCTCTTCTAACTCTTTCTCCATGAGACCTTAAAGAGTTGTCTTCGGATGAACTGGAACTATCTTCAGATGGAACTTGTTCACTGCCTTCATTTAAGCCGGTTTGATCAAGTGGTTCACCTTGATTACTTTCTTCTTCTGTGTATTCCTCATTCTCATCAAGACCACCAAATTCATGCTCATTCTCTTCTTCACGTCACTATCTCCCCAAGTACATCAAGCTTCACCTCTTCTTCGGTCCTCCCCAGTTCCGAGCTCTCATTTTCTTCAAACACCACATCTCTGATTGACAATTTTCTTGGCAATGGGATCGTAAAGCCTATATGCTTTAGACTCATCACTGTATCCAAGAAATACACACTTATAACTCTTTTCATCCAGCTTTGATCGCTTATTATCTTCTATGTGCACATGACCAATGCAACCAAAAATTCGAAAATAATCAACAGTTGGCTTGATTCCACTCCAGATTCTTCGGGGTCTTATCTTTCACCACCACAGAGGGCTCCTATTTAGCACGTGCACTGCCCATTGAACTGCTTCGGCCGAATACTTTGGGTATTTGTTTCTCTGTAAGTAGACATCGAACCATATTCATGATAGTTCGATTTCTACGTTCTGCAACCCCGTTCTGTTGAGGGGTGTAGGCTGCCGTTAGCTTTCTCTTAATGCCATGTGCCTTACAAAAATTTTGAAACTCATGAGAAGTGAATTCACCACCTCGATCGTTCTCAAGCAACAAATTCCATTTTCTACTTCCTTCTCAACAAGACTTTTAAAAATTTTAAACCAAGTAAATGCTTCACTTTTTACATTCGGATAATAGACCCAATTCTTCCGACTATAATCATCAATAAAGCTCAAAATGTACCTTTTGTTGTTGTTTGACATCGGTGTGATTGGACCACATATATCGGCATGTATTAATTGCAGCCTTTGTGAAGCTCTCCACCGACTTTTCTTTGGCATGGCCGCACGAGGTTGCTTTCCAATGTTGCATACAAGTACATACTTTGCTCGTAGCTTTGAGTTGCGGCAGCCCAATAACAAGTTGTTTATGTTGCAAGGTTCTCATGCTTTTGTTGTTCAAATGACCAAATCTGCGATGCCACGGATCGTGATGTCTTCAACAGTGACTTGGAGGCAATTTGACATTTGTGGTTTTACAGAGACAGGAAATACGAACATCCTGTTTTTCATCATTTGAGTATGGATTATAAGGCCTTTCTTGGGATGATAGATCTTGCATGCCCCATTTTGAATGAGAATAGCCAACCCTTTCTCTTGTAACCGACCAACACTTAAAAGATTATTTGTGAGATCGGGATGTAATACACATCGGTGATTACATGGGTTCTTGCTCCAACTTCTATCCTGATGTTTCCCTTTCCTATTACTTGCATCCTTGAATTGTTCCCCAATTTCACGAATGCCTAAATTCTTCATCCAAATCCACAAACCACTGCTTATTTCCCGTCATATGGTTCGAGCAAGCCAGTAATCAATAAACCAAACTTCTTCCATCTTTACTTTGTTGTGATCAGCATAAGCCATCAAAAAGCTCCTCTTCTTCATCTACCTCTGCATAGTTTGCTGTTTTCTCCAAGCTAGGGCATTCATATTGAAAATGCCCTAGATTATGACATTTATAGCACTCCACCAATGCTTTGTTAAAACCGTGCCTCCCGCGACCTCTTCCTCTGCCTTCGCGACCTCTTCCTCTTCCCCTACCAACAGCCTCTTTCATCATACGTAACCTTCAACGCTTGCCCTTCCTCACCAAATCTACGAAATTTTTGCTCATGAACAAGTAATGAGCTCGTAGTTCATCAACCGAAAGACTATCAATATCTTTCGACTCTCTATTGAGCAAACAATGTAGTTGAACTTTTCTCGTGAGAGTGCGTAGGATTTTCTCAACAATCTTTACATCCTGCATATCTTCTCCAATATTTCTCATATCGTTAGCCACAAGCATCACCCTTGTAAAGTAATATGTGACCGACTCTCCAGCTTTCATCTCCAGGATCTCAAATTCTCTACGAAGGGTTTGAAGTTGAGAACACTTAACCCTAGCATTCCCTTGATATTTTATCTTCATTGAATCCCACAGCTTCTTAGATGTCTCCTTCTGAGTGATGGTCTTCAAAATGGACTTGTCAATTGACTGGAAAAGGTATTTTTTACCTTAAAATCTTTCAACTTCTTCTCATCCGACTTGTCTTCGTGCATTGGACAACACCGCCTCCTTCGCCGGCTCAAGATAGCCGGTCTCTATTAGACTCAATATTCCTTTGATCTCGGGAGATTTTCCATGAGCATACCCAATGATCATAATCGCCATCGAACTTGGGAATGCAAGGTGGAGCGAAATTGTTTGCTTCGCCATCTTCACACTCAGTCAAGTATCTCTCTTTCTTTCGTGTTTCTCTCCTTTTATAACTCTCACAATCAGGCCCCAATTAAGAGCTCTTATACCAGAATGTAAGAATAATCAGACTCACAATGAATTGAGTTCAAGTTTTCTCAAATCTGATACACCAATAACATAAGGGAAATTGGCTTATAAAGCCATTACAAAACAGAATAAACATAAAAATAGCCACGATAAGTAACAGAACCTATGATCGTGGAAATTAGCTAGGAAAAAGTCAAAAACTAACATGACTCACACTAGCTCCTAAACAGCAGGAGTTATTAAACTAACTCAAACAGAAAAATTCTGCTAAATTTGAAATTCTCACAGCTAGACCATAAAATATCTCTAACAAATATCACGTAATACGGAGTGTTTAGGATTTTGTATATTTAGTATTAATATTTTTTGTAAGACAAATATTTTTAACATAACTCATCGTGTATTGGTGAATTGAACTGTAAAAATACGATGTTCATCTTATAAATTAGAATTCGTAAAACGGTCTTACAGAAAATTTACTCAAAAAAAAAAAAATAGTGAAATCCATGCATGTATGTTTAAATATACAAGACCCTAGCTCTTAATTGTGTAGTGTTCTTGTTAATAGAAATCCAATACACACATTGTTATCCTAATGTTGTAGAGTTTGAACTTTATTGTGTCTCCAAATAATTATAAGGAAATTACGACTCATATTATTATTTCAAATTTCATTTGCAATACTTCTTTCATATTTTATTTCACATATAAATTTATAATTATTTTAGAATGTACGAAAAAAATAAAAAATAATAATGAAGTCTCTATATTTAATCAACTTCAAAAGATATTTGGGTCTTGTTTCGATAAGGGGCTTTTTACTACATTGGCCCACTATATTTTACAGGATTACTGAATATCATGGACCTGACCACATCAGAGGGTTTTGGGGAACATCCCACCCACTTACGGTACTTATTTTATAAAATACTCAAATATAATAAGATATCTGATTCATACAACAATTTTCATCATCAATTTGATCAACCAATAATTCATGTATCTCTACGACTTTTAACATCCCCGATAAATTGATATTTTTACCACATTAAATAATAATTTTGAAACGGAATAGATTGATAATCCATACAAAGACAAGTAAAATGGAGTTGTAGGAAGGAATAATTGATTTAGTTTGAAACAGGGAATGAACTGTTGTGACATGTGGATGAACAATAACCTATATACATAGGACCGGGTTAGGGGTGCCACTGCCATTCATTATTCATACCATCTATTTTTAATGGATTAAGAATCTAACCGACATGACTTCGTTGTGATTTGATGTGCTCCCTAATCCCTATCATCTTCTAGCTTAACCACTTTTTTTCCTCTCTTTTTCATTCTTTTCTGTTTTTTAAGTCAGCAAATACATCATCAAAATTTACTAGTTTAATTATTTCTATCGTCTATGATTTCGATACTTAGCTCTTATTTGGTAGTTGGATAAGTATAAGTAGTATTATTAATCTTAATATTATTAGTATTTTTGTTATTAATTCTTATTTGTATATTGGGGATAGTTTTGAGATTACAAATATTAATTCAAATTTTATTTAGTGAGGACGCTAATAATACCATCTTCCCCTTGGAATTAATAATAAGAAGATAATGACTTTATCCGGATAACTCGTGCTATTAGTCCCGACCACCTGTTGCATACAAAACATCAGGCAACTCGACTTATTAATCATATCTGATTTTAATACTGATTACCAAACGACACCTTAATGTTTTATGTTTGAAATTTTTAATAATTAAAAGATACCAAGTAGTATATAATTATCACTATAGTTTTTCATAATTACAAAAAAATTATTTAGTAAAGACAAAATGCTTATATCATTTGGAAACTTTTTTCCTTTTAATATATGACAAAAACTTGTATAAGTTTCACTTTCAAAAATTATGTTTATAATTTCTATAACATTTTATTTTTACCTTTAATTTATGTTGTAAGTTGTAACCACATTATTTGTAATTAACTATTTTTGTAATTATGACAAACTTTAATGACATTAATATATCTTTTAAAAATTAGACTTTTTAAATAGAGATTCTTTGAGTGGAACGAATGGAGTATATGGATGTTCTATAAAGATATTACTATCATATATTGACATGTTTCACTTAAAAAGTTTGTTTTTATAAATTATGCATACAATCTCAATAATATTTCAATTTTACCTTTAACATTTGATATTAACATTGATTATCTTCAAAAAATATTGTAAATATGATCAACTCTAATAATTGTTATATTATATCTCTTAATTATTAAAATTTTCAAATATGAAATTTTGGGTGAAAAGATGAAAATTATATATATATATATATATATATATCTCAACTAAAAAGTAAAATACTAGTATATTACTACCTATTTAACTCAAAAATTTCAAATCACTATTTATTTTAGGTTTTTTGTTCATCGACCCCACAACTATCTAAGTAACAAAAGTATTCTTGATGAGGCCCCAACTTATCATCCTAAAAACAGTCTTAGCTCATCATGTAAGTAACGCAACACAAATTGCATTCGTTCATCTCGTAAACTTTATATGGATATGAATTCTACACATTCTTGGCCTCATGCCTCGACCGAACAAGGGCATTCCCTTAATTCTAAAAACCTATTTTAATATCACGAGTCTGAAAGTCTGTTTTAATACGTGTAACCTACACATTAACCCCTTAAGCACCTAATATCTTAGTTAGGTTACGCACATAGTTATTTCTTCTCACATTTTTGAATGACTGGGACATATTTTGATACCATTTGTAATAGATCGTGCCTGAAAGTACGATTCACTACGTACAGATGCAACTAACACAATGGCCCGCTAAGTCTCGTATGAACAAGTCGCATGTTCTAACATTCCCTTAATTATAGAAACCTATCGTAATGTCCCAAGCCTGAAAGCACGGTTCACTACATGTAGTCCACACACTGGTTTGCTAAGACTCGTATGAACATGTCGCACGTTCTAGTCATGTTCTAACATTCCCTTAATTCCAAATGATACAATCATATTTTCGTAATACATGTAAAAGTAGTACTAAGCATTAATGTGAATGATATATTATTATTTTTTGCTAAGCTTTTACAGTAACATATAAACTTACTTTTATTTCAAATAAATGTTGATGTTGGTTTATGCAAATACGAATGAGGAGAGAAAATAAGTAAATATGCCAATTACATATTTATTTAAATTTCATAAATAAATGAAAAATTATGAAACACTACTATGTGTTTCAAACGGAAAATGTATAAATTTAAAGATATGTGCCTAATTGAGAAAAAGTAATGAAGTAATGCAATCAATTCGATTAAACTTGATCCATACTTCAAAACAAGAGACAAGGTTACTAGAGTGTGATCTTTCATGGTAAATAAGAAATAAATTCATATCCTGGAGAAAGTATCGATTAAATCGAACACTCTTATTTCAAACCATGATATTTTTACCTTAAATTTGTTTGTCAAAATATATAGACATTGTGAAGAGAGAGAGAGAGAGAGAGAGAGAGAGAACGCAAGAAAGAAACGAATGTTATTGAGATGTCGGTAGTTTTTGGTTGATCGATTGTTATTGTTATCTACTAGATTTTGTGCCCGTGCATATTGCACAGCGTCAGTTTGGGAATTCATGAATGATCAATGTATGGTGCGAGCAGTATTCGAATAAATGGATATGTACTTGGTTTTATAAAGGTGAGATCAATGTATACTGCACAAAGAAAAAAAATACATTATATTGACTGCAAAATTTATGACTCATCATGTATCAAAAAAGTCAAATGTTTATGGTTATGGTGACATACATGGACCATGGTACTCCATCCCAAAGCTTTTATAAATATGTTTAACAAAAGAAACTCAAAGGGAGAAACTTACAAAATAACTAATTTAACTCAAAGGCATGAAAACCAACAAAATTAACACTTTTCGGTAATTAATTTAATATTTGATGACTGCAATTTATAATCTTCTTCACCATTCTTTAATTGCTTGCTCAATGAACAAATTGACAATAATTATTATCAAATTTCAATTGTAATGCACAAATAATCAAATCCCTAATAACGCAAACTTCGGCCCCATTTTTTGTTTTTTACCAATTTATGAACAAAACATAAATTAGGAAGTTCCAAATTATAATCTAAATATTGTGTTCTTATTTTTCTACATTGTCCAATTTATAGATTAATGATAAAATCAAATAGTTTCTCAATTATTTATAAACAAACCCGAACAATTACGTACACTCTTTGCACACAAATGTATACTCAGATTCAATGACACATTCAAGGAGAATAAATTGGCATGACTCTTTCTCTACACATTACAAATCCAAACTTTACAACTTAAGCTAATCAAACCTATTGACGAATACAAACGCATCCAAATATTTTTGTAATCCAAGAAATAATTGGAAGCCTCTCGGCCTGTGTTTGGACTTAGACACGAAATGATAAGTATTCCTTACATCGTTAAGATTTATAGCTTACTTCGAGGCATGAAGGGTCTAGAGCAGTCCTAGGCGTATTCGTAGTCTTGGGTTGAATTAGTAGCTAGTGCTAGCTGGTAATTCTATGCTATCTTTTGCTGCTCCTCTCGGATAGGGAAAGGAGTGGATAAGTAATTCTCCTAGGCATACTAATTCCAGTAGCTCCATCCTGACTATGTGATAGGTGCATTTATGTGTGATATTGTTAGTTGGTTTTTGTGCTTAATTATTGAGTTAATATTACACTTTTAGTTGTTTTGTGTGTGTTTGATGATTGTAGATGTGAAAGAAGCTGCTAAAGAAAAGTTAAGAAAAAAAGAGTTGTGTTGAAGACTAAATGACTTCAGTGGTCGTCGAATGGGAACGTGCTAGCTAATGTGTGGATGCAAGTATGCTTTCGAAGACTCAAGGATTTTAGACAACGGTTATGTTGGGAAATTAGGGAGCTGTTTATGTCCCTAATTTAAAACATTTTCTTCTTTTATTATATTTTCTTTTTTTTACTTGTAAAGGAAAATGTCGAAGAAGTTATTAGCAGTTTTTAGGAGTTCAAGAGCAGTTTCCTTTGGTCTAAAAACTACCAAGTAGTGGACTAAGTGGGAAAAGGAGAAATCAAATTGATGGAGAGAAGGGTCACACAAAAAATAGGGAATCATGCACATTTTAGAGAGAAAAGATAGAGTTTGTGAAACAGCTTCTCTTATACATTAACAACATTGCTGGAACATTTTACTTTTGGTAATTGTAAGTTATTTTAAGTATGTTTAGTAGCCAATTTCTTTCCTCCGAACAATTAAGTATCAAACATTTTTACTGTTGTGAGATCTAATGAGATTAAATCTTGTTTAGTTATAAATATGTGTTCGTTCTCCATTTAGCATGTTGTATGATTATTAATTGATGCTCGTGGCCAGGATTTCAATTAACATAATAGTTTATTGCTAGTTAGAACCGTTGATCTATAATTGTCCTCGAGTTCTAACGACGTAAGTAACACACCTTTTAGGCATCACAAGCATAATCGGACCGTGTTGCAGGAACAAATAATCTAAGTTAAATGATATTGCTTCGATATGCAATGTTTATAATCGGGTCTCTCTCTTCATTATGCAATAGAAATTACTAAATTTTACGAGCATCTCGGGGGTTGTATTTTGGTGAGACGATAGTTAACGAACTTTTCTTAATTATCAACACGATAAGGAGAGATTTGGTGTTAGGTGTTTGTTGACACCTATAACCGGTTTATTTGTAACTGAGTAAAACATTATTGCATTAATGATTGGTAGTAAAATGCGAGATGAGAATTAGTTCATTGACTGGACTATTATTTACTAAATTTTATCAAGTATAAATATGTTTAGTTTCATTAAGTCTTTCATTTTCAGCTTTATTTAATATGTGATGGGTGAGACAACCCTTGAATTAACAAGTTGTCCGAACGAAATTAACCCACCAACAAGGTTGTCCTAATTCTCTTGCAAACAACCCTACAAGTTTCCTAAACACTAGCCATTTGATGTGTATGGACTGCCCAAGAAAAGCAACTATTTATTCTAGCAACACAAACGTTCACAAGTTGTTCCAAAACCTTTGCAAAACCCCTCTTGAACACTCCTAAATAGCCCACACTTCTGTGACTTGAAAGTTTAGCAAAACCTCCCCAACAAACCACACCCTTATGATGGACAAGGCTGCCACGATAACACACCAAGAATGGACTTCGGCTTCATAGAACAAAGAACCACCAAGCTGTCCACGCACTTCCTAGACCAAGAATTCAAGAACTCCCAAACAACCCACACCTGATTATAAATTTAAAATAACAAGAACCAAAATGATAGATTTGGATCACCGGTTAGGCTGCACTCACCTAACGTAAAGATACCCATTTGATTACTTATCTCTAGCTTCACTCACCGAGATAGAAGAAATCAAATTTGAAGAACAAACTTGTTATTTTGCCTTTTTTTTCAATTCCGAAAATCTGCTCTATTCGATGAAGAAGACGCCTTTAAAAAGGTTACAAGAAATAAACCCTAATCTACCTAAAATTATGAAAATATCCCTTTAAACAATAGGGCAACCAAAATAACTCCTAGCTGAATAAGGAAAACAAAAATTACTTCTTTAAGGAAACAAAATAAAAGAAAACAACTAAAATAATAAGGAAACTAAACATGATTCCAAATGGGACTAGGAACCACATTTTTGGGTTGCCCTTGCATGTGTGCGCATGTGACAACTCCCCTGCATTCCATCAACCTTGTCCTTGCTCGTGTTGGTCTTTTCCTTGCATGGTTTAGTCCATGGGCTGTTATAAAACCTCCTTGCACTCTCCCAGCCACTTTTGCCCACATCTTCAGCCCTTGACCTCGATTCTAACCTTCCTTGAAATCTACCTTTAGCCCTCTTGTTGCATTGCCAATCTATTGCTAGGCTTTTTTTTTTTACTTTGAGCTGAATGTTTGTTTCCCTAATTGAGACTTCATGAAAAACATGAAACCAACATGCTAATCCCTTGTACAAGAACACGGCTGCTACCTTGTTTATGAAGCCCCTTTTTACAATCCTTTGTTTCCCCATTTCCATGTAATTGGTACTCCCAAACCTTATTAACCCATGCATCAAATCATTTCCCTCATTTAAAGTCTTAGAATCTATGGCCCCTTTGATCAATGCAAAGTCATACCCACTTTGTTGTTCATCTATTCTCAACTACGAACAAGAGCCCCATGCTCCCGCATCATACTCCCTCTCTTGAAAATGATTTGCTATCAAATCTACATTCGGTAGACAATGATCTGCTTACGAAGTTAAATCCATCAAATCTGCCCATTCAGTTGAGAAGAAGTAGCCATCGATCATTCGTTTGATGAACCATGAGCAAGGATTATTTGAAGCCTCAAAATCAAACGGATCTTCATAGGTATGAAAATTATTCAACTTTTCTCAAACCACCATTGATTCTCGCTTCTCCCTTTCGTGCTTTCTCTCCTCCTTCCCTTATCTATCTTCTTCTTCCTTCGCAATTCTCTTCTTTCGAGCCTCTCCCTTTCCTCTCTTTCAATTTGTTCTTTCTCGATTCTTTCTTTCTCCACCATTTATCTTTCAACTCTTTCTTTTTCGTGTTGATATTTCTCATATTCTCTGTTACCCTTTCCCTTTTTTCAGAAGCTTGAGCCGGTGACATAGGTGCAAGTCTGAATCTCCGTTGATGGAAGGTAAAATAGTATTTGTTGGTGAAGCCATTGTGTGTTGCGTGTCTATTATAATGCCAATGTCTTCCTAATAAAGCATGTCATTCTCATATTGGTATCACATCACATAACACTTCATCTTTGCACTGACCGATGTTGCATTCTACCAACACCTGTTTATCCACTTTGATCTCATATATGGTTGCCAATGAAACTTTGTAATTTATATGGACATTGATGTTGAATAATTTGAAGCTCCAATTTCTCGACCATATAAGTACTAGCAAAATTTGACAAACTAACATCATCGATAACCAAATGATGTGCGCAAAAACACAACTTCGAACAAGATTACCCGGCCGTATCAAGTAATAAAGTGTACTTAAGTACGAGTTATCGATCCCACAAGGAATGCACGTAATTCTCACTCCAACTAAGTACCAAAATTATGCTAACTAATTATATTTGAGCGAAAAGAAAATGAATTAAAATCTAAAAATATAAACAACCTAAGAAAGCAATTAAATCTACACTACTGCGGAGGTGGTTTGGCAACAACAAATCAAGATAAAAATACAAGAGTACATTATTTATAGTCTAATCGGTGTTTAATTTAATCTTCTTTTTACTTTTCTTTAACTCAAGTCTAGGTAGTCGAACGCACTATTTTATTCATTACGGGCTTTCGCTACGTATAACAAATCTAGATATCACTCAACCTTGCTACGGGCTCATATCATCGTAACACATAACATAGGGGAAAAAATAACCGCATGTCTAAACAAGCATCCAATGACTATCTACGCACGATCTCCTTTCGGTCTCACGCCACGCAAACTACTATTGTGATTTTTAGAATAATAGGAAGGGCTTTTGCTTCGTATCCTATCATTTTAGGGATCATCTAATGATTCGCTATGCCATTAAAAGCATGGAAAACACACAATAATAACCAAGCACATGAGTAGTACTTCGCAAAAAGAAATTCTCTAATTTTTTCTACAAATCATGTTGGTAGCCGAGACATACAAAATTGGTTAACTATGGCTCTCGCATCTAAGTCAACACTAACCTCCCCGACCTCACGAATGGCTAAGGTGGTTCGATCGCGTGTCAAACCTAGTCTCACAATGGCTATCGGTGTGTGTCACAAAACACCAACTATTAAATTGATTGGTCCGAATATAAAGGTAGCTCTCGAGGATCCTAAATATTTCTAAAATCATTTAATTATTGGTCAAATAATTAAAAGCATTAAGTTCACAAAATAATAACCAACATGAATGTGTACTAAATAAAGAGATAGATTAAATTAAATCACTACATTTAACATAGAAAAATAATTACATTCCATAAATAATTTAAGCATAAACCAATTCAACAATTACAAATTTAATCAACCCAAGAAATTATAACAACTATCAAAAATAGAGATAGGAAGAATCAAACCGAACAAATCGCGTTTCCGAGGTTGAAATCAATTGTAGATGCATCCTTGGCTCTTGATTTGAAGTTCCAAACCTTCAATGGTGATTAAGCTTCGGAGGAATAGAAGAATTTTTGAAATAAATGGGGCTGGTGCCCCATTTAGGAGCAATGTCCCGAATGGGGACTTGTTTTGAAAATGAGGGCTGCTGGGATTAAAATGAAGCATGCAGCAAAAGGGGAACAAGGCTGAGGGGCAAAATAGGTAGCACAAGGGAAGATTGGGGGCAGAATAGGGAAGAAAGAGAGCTTGGGTCACGGCATGGAACAAGGTCAAACCAAGCTAGGGCTCGCGGGTCAACCCATGAGAAATGGGATGGTGGATGTGAGGGAAAGGGGTGTGGCACTCCAGGGAGGGCGACAACGCACATGCCAGAATCTGGAAATGGCGCCGTCCTCCCCTTCTCTTTCAATACTTACCCCGGTGCCCCTAGCTTCTGGAATTAGCGCGCCAAAGGTCCTTCCTTGCGTAGACTATGCAGTTTCATCCTCCGTTAACCCAGTTAGCTGCCGTTAGCCTCTGTTTGCATTGGACCTCTTAACATACTTAACGATTTAACGGACGTTGAGCAAATAATTTCCAATTCAACTTTAAAGCCCGAAATTGTCTCGAACTTCGTGCTAAACACCATATAAAAGCTCAATTATGCATGGAAACCTACATTAAGCATAAAAACACAAATAATAATATTTCAAAAGCATAATTAACTCAAAAATAGCACAAAATAGAAGAAAATTCTCAGAAAAATTCGTAGAAATATTGGGCTCATCACCAAACTACATACCCTATCAGTCACAAGACATTTAGAATAAAATTCAGATTCTATTCTAGCTTCTTCTCCCATAATTCTCAATTTTTTAAATGGCTGGAACAAAGTTGGAAGATGAAACAGAAGTATTTGTGACGACTAGAAACATAACAGTGCCAAATACATAATATTAGGCATGGGCATAACTGTCCCCAATGAGAACCTTTAGGCAAAGACATAAACTTTCGTGCCAAATGTAAACCTTTGGGCACTGTATGTTGACTGTGACAGAAAAGATAGCCAGAACAATAAATCGATTTTTTTTAATAACAAACCCTAGAACAAATTAGAGGTTTTTAAAAATTGAATCAACAAGACAAAAAAAAAAAAAGATAGAATGGTACGATTGTATCTAGGACATGCTTATTCCTTCTCCATGATCGTTCACGAGTTAAGAAGCTATGAAACTGGCGCTCTGATACCACTTGATGGGTGAGACAACCTTTGAATTAACAAGTTGTCCCAACGGAATTAACCCACCAACATGGCTGTCTGAATTCTCTTGCAAACAACCCTACAAGTTTCCTAAACCCTATCCATTTGATGTGTATGGACTGCCCAAGAAAACAACTATCTATTCCAACAACACAAACACTCACAAGCTGCTCCAAAACCTTTGCAAAATCCCATATTGAACACGCCTAAATAGCCCACACTTCTGTGACTTGAAAGTTTTGCAAAACCTCACCAACAAACCACGCCCTTATGATAGATAAGGCTGCCACGATAACACAACAAGAATGGACTTCGGCTTCACAGAACAAAGAACCACCAAGCTGTCCACACACTTCCTAGGTCGAGAATTCAAGAACTCCCAAACAGCCCACACCCGATTATGAATTTAAAATAACAAGAACCAAAAAGATAGATTCAGGATCACCAATTAGGCTTCACTCACCTAACATAAAGATACATGTTTGATTACTTCTCTCTAACTTCACTTGCCAAGATAGAAGAAATCAGATCTGAATAACAAACTTGTTCTTTTGCCTTTTTTTTTCTATTCCGAAAATCTGCTCTATTCTATGAAGAAGACGCTTTGAAAAGGCTACAAGAAATAAACCCTAATCTACCTAAAATTATGAAAATAACCCTTTAAACAATAGGGCAACCGAAATAACTCCTAAATGAATAAGGAAAACGAAAATTACTTGTTGGTCCACATGATTGCTCAAATAGGCTAGAGGGGGGTGAATAGTCTATGTTGTTGTTTAAAACTTTTCTTTCTTTTTATATAATTAAAGCATAGGTTTTAAAGGCGTAGACAGTTTGCACGGTGAGCATGTCTGCTAGTATCAAGGAACAGCAGACTTGCTCTCAGAAGAGTTATGAACTCTGCTGGTGATCTGTCATTTAAATCAAAAGCCTGTTTGAAAGAGTTTAAGCAGCGGAAATAGTTAGGCTTAGATTTAGGGAAGTCTTAAGTGGTTGTACATGAATATATGATCAGAACAACAACACACTTAATCCTTCTTCCAAATATAGATTTAGGAAATCATTAGAGAATAGCTTTTCAAAAGATAAATCAATTTATAAAAGCTCATAGAGAGGTAAAGACTGAAACATAAATTATTTGAAAGAACATCTGAATTTATTCAAAGATAAATTACAGATTACATCAGCCTAGACACTCTATGTACAGTTTCTGTCCTCGTCCTTTCAAGCCTTTACTTAATTATTCATGGAAGAATTCTTAAGTAAGAAGGACAATAAGAGATAAGAACGAGAGACTGTTATGAGAAGACACTATTGAAGGTCGTTCAGATATAAAATATCTGAACGATTGAGTGCATAGCACTCGTCCTTCTATGATGATTGATTATTGCACAATCAACATCATTTGTATGTGAATACAAATCTGAAGATATGAATGCAATATGTATAGACAACTCTTCATATTCCTTGGGCACCATATGAAATCAATCTTCAAATCGATCCAAGAGTTTGACCTCTAGCTTTAATAAGGTCCTGAAGCTTCAGCTAAAGGCTGAGTTCTTCGAAGAAGGGTGAAGAACTCAAATCAAGATCTGGGTTCTTGACCAAGACACCGATCTTTGTCTATTGAAGTTCCTGATCTCTCTCTTCTTCTTCAAAGCTTTTCTTCCTAGCAATCCACAGAGAGTGTTTTGCTAAGGTTTGGGTAAGCTCACTGCAATTTCCTATGAAGATATGGGATGCGTTGGTGAAGACGATCTCGTGTAGATCTTATAGCTTCTTTGAAGTTCTAGTTGCAAGAGCTTTCGTGTTCGTCGACTCTCGTGTATTTTTGTCATTTTTGAAGAAGAGGATGGGAGATCTCTTTTATAGACCGGGGGAATTGATCGTTGAGAAATGAAGATGATTTTTCTATCCGTTAGAGAGATGTCGTTGTTGAAATCCATCGAATAACGATGTTGTTCAATCGGATTCGATCGCTGGATAAAGGCTTTGTCTTGCGCATCCTCGAATCGTTACCGCCGATTGAAAAGCTAGTCTGACGTCTGATACACTATTAGGTATTGTTGATTATTGGAATACGCTGCTTGATAATTTAATTATCACCTTGCATATTCCATATATATTTGATTTGCTTGCCTCCATTACAAGTGAGTCATGACAAGTGGCTAAAAGGTCTGTGTACCGGTTAGTGTGGCAACTTGTATGATTTCACATAGGTCTTAGATTAGGTGTAACCTAATCGAAGTCCTACCTCCTATAAGATGATCAAAAGCGCATAGCCTGATTGCACGTAGCACCTAAGACTTGCGTAAATGTCAAAGCCTTTAGCTACAGACACGCCACAAGTCAAAAAGCTCGCACTCGGCAGACATCAACTCTTCTACATCGGACTGCTACCACCGGTTCGAAGCTCTCAAACCAAGCAGACTTTAAAATCTACACGCTAAAAGACAACTAGCCTCTCAAATCAAGATAAATATGTCCGTGTCTCATAAAGCCTGACATACTTAAAGCTACAAGACTTTCTCTCACTCAAGTAATCTGTTAAAGTCAAAAAGCAACTACTTTATTGAACGCACCACCCCGACAAAGGTAACCGCATCGACCTACTCTTCAGACCTATCAAACTAGTCCTGATAGACAACGAAGTTCCAAGATCTACAGACGAAATCTCCGCCCAAACAAGTCGAGATCTTATGGACAAAGATCTATATCCGATAGTCTTCAACCACTATATCTCCAACTGATAGAAATCTTCGAGTTCTCATCTCTCAACGATCATATTGATTCTCGCCTATATATATAGACCAGCTCTCGTGCTCAAAAATATAGATAGAGAAATACATGTGTATGCGATACGGTGATAGAGCATCACAGTGAGTAACGAGTAACTCAATCTACTCAAGAACTTCATAGAAAAAAATCATCAAAGAGATCGCCTTCACCAACGCATCTCCGATTTCTACAACAGAGCAAAGATATTCATCCAGCCTCCCTACAAAACACCTTCGGATTGCAAGGAAGAAAAGCTTGGATAAGAGAGAAGAGTGATCAGAAACTTCAATAGGCAGATATCAAGATCTGAAGATTGATGTTGGACAATGTCTGAAGAAAATGAAGAGTTGTCCATTCATATCTTCATATTGGTATTCCTATACAAATGTTGTTGATTGTGCAATTATCAATCATCTTGGGAGGATGAGTGCTTTGCACTCAATCGTTCAGATATATTTTTATATACGAACGACCTTAAAAATCATCTTCTTCTCATAAATCGCTGCTCGCTCCTATTGTCTTTGCAAGCTTAAAAGAATCCTTGAATGGATAATTGGCAAGTGATCGAGACATAGGAAGAGAAAACCGTAAACTGCTTATAGATTATTTAGACTGATGTAATATGTAATTTATCTTTGAATAAATTCATATGTTCTTACTAATGATTTATCTTTCAGTCTCTAAATATCTATGAGGTTTTATAAATGATTTATCTTTAGAAAAACCACTCTCTACTTGATCTCCTAAACCTGCATTTGAAAGAAGAAACAAGTGTGCTGTTGTTCTGAACATATATTTGTGTACATCCACTTATGACTTCTCTAAATCATAGCCTCTTTACTTTCCGCTGCACAAATCTTTTACAAGGCTTTTGATTTGAATAAACTGATTATCGGCATAGTTGTTACTTCTGCCTTGGGAAAGTCTACCGATAGTCTCTACCGGCAGACATACCCAACTTGATAATCTGTATATGCCAACTAAACTATGCTTTATGAATATCCAAAAGAAAAGTTTTTAAATTGGCATTATAGGCTATTCACCCCCCCTCTAGCCTATTTGAGCATTATTGTGGACCAACAAGGTGGTCTGTCAACAAAGTGGATTCTTTTGACTTTTCCAGACCACGTGAGTAAGAGAAGATCCTGCAGCATCACCGGTGTCAGGCTTCATAAAGATTTGAATTGCTCTTGAAGCTTAAACACATTTGTCTTATCTTGATCTACTGCGGTTATATCTCTTTGTAGCACGTGTATAATTAAGTCTGCCGGTAAGATGTTCAATAGTGAGTCTTCTTGTGAGGAAGGACTGCTGGTTGTTGATGTAAACATTCAAATCGTAATAAGTCTTCAAGATATTTCCATGATGCACTTGATAAATATGCTGGTGACGAATCCTTTGAATAACTTTGACACTACAGCACGTCTGCTGGTGACAAGTCATCAAAGTGTCCTTTAGTGCATATGACAAGTCTGCTGGTGACGAGTCTTTCGAAAACCTTGATGCTACAACAAGTCTGCTAGTGCTAGTGCATATGAAGCGCTGGTCTATTCAATCATCATTTAGAAGGTAGGACTAGATTAGGACAACCTAACCTAAGACCTATGTGTTGTCAAACAAGTTGCCACACTAATCGGTATGCAACCCTCTTAGCCACTTGTTATGACACACGATAATGGGAACAAGCAAATCAAAATATTCAGAATATGTAAGGTGATAAGTTGATTATCAAGAAGCATATTCCAACATTACTTCTTTAAGGAAACAAACTAAAAGAAAACAACTAAAATGATAAGGAAACTAAACATGATTCCGAATGGGACTATGAACCACGTTTTTGGGATGTCCATTGCATGCGTGCGGATGTGACAGCTCCCCCTTGCATTCCATCAATCTTGTTCGTACTTGTGTTGGTCTTTTCCTTGCATGGTTCAGCCCTATGGGCTATTATAGAACCTCCTTGTCCGCTCCCAGCCCCCTTTTCCCACATCTTCAGCCCTTGACCTCGATTCTAACCTTCCTTGAAATCCACCATCATCTCTCTTGTTGCATTGCCAATCTATTTCTAGGCTTTTTGTTACTTTGAGTTGAATGTTTGTTTCCCTAGTTGAGCCTTCAAGAAAAATATGAAACCAACATGCTAATCCCTTGCACAAGAACACGGTTGCTACCTTGTTTATGAAGCCCCTTTTTACAATCCCTAGTTCCCCCTTCCATGTAATTGGTACTCCTATACCTTATTAACCCATGTATCAAATCATTTCCCTCCTTTAAATCCTTAGTATTCGTGGCCCCTTTGATCAATGCTAAGTCATACCTACTTTGTTTTTCATCTATTCTCAACTTCGAACAAGACCCCTATGCTCTCACATCAATCTGTTAGTTAAGCACTTAGTTTAGTTAAACACCTCAAACCAAGTTCTTATTGCTCTAAGTAAAATTTTAAAAGAAATAAGTACAATGTTTCCTGTGGATTCGATCCCGACTTACCTCATACTTGTTATTAGGGAAGTAGGAGAATTAATTTTAACGATTTGACACACGTCACTATGCCGAGTGGAACTTCCATAGCAGAGACGTGAATGTAAGGGTCTCGTCATTACGCCTATTTACGTCTTTCACCTGCACTTATTGGAAATAGGATTATGGGTTAGAAAGTAGGCCTTTTCTCTTTATTGCCCTCCCTTTCACAGTAGCCTTCCCAAGCCCTAATACCAGTTAACTCTATAGGAATTTATGAGGTTTTTCCTCCAGCCCAAAAGTGAACATATGTCTTCCAGCTTGCACAGGCTAGGGGCCTTGTTATTTCTAAAATAGAAGATGAGTCTTCTTCTCGCAAAAGCAAGTTATGTTATTTATGTGTGCGAACAACTACAATTAATTAACTAATCTACCATGAAATGCAACAGAAACATTAAAGTGCATGCTAAAATACCATGCATCAGCACTATGTTCCATTATGTGTTCTAATCTTAGCAAGAAAATTATCAAAGTTTGCGATTACTCTATTGGTTGCTCGCGGGTGTCAAACTGTCAATTATAATTTCCTATTTCCCAAATAACGAGTATAGGGTAGTAGGGATTGTAACCACATGGAACATCGAATTTACTTCTTTAAAGAATTTTAACAAAGCAATTTAAAACAATCATTGAGATTTTTAATCTAAACTAATTAACAAACAAAGAATTAACTAAAAGTTGAAATTAAATTTCTAAATGTAAACAAAATTGAAAATGATGTTTGAATTAAATAAGAGAAAAATCCAGTTAATGAACTTAATGTAATCCAGAAAGTTACTACCGATCATAGATGCAAAAATGACTCAATGAGCTTAAAATAAACCGGTTATAGTTGTCGACAATCGCCAAACACCCAATCTCTCCTTACTGTGTCGATAGTTAAGAGAAGCTCCTTAACTATTTCCTTAATCAAAAGACAACTCCCGAGACGCTCGTAGGGTTTAATGTTTTAAAAGCATTAAGAGAGAGAGACCCGATTCTAAACAGTGCATATTGAAGCAATATCATTTAATTTATATTACACATTCCCACAACATGGACCGAATATACTTGTGACTCGAGCTTAATTAGGAATGAAAACAATTAGATCTCATAGTAGTAATGTGTTGGGAATTACTTGTTCATTAACTGGAAGAAAAGAAATTAGTCATTAAACATAATTAAAGATTACTTACAAAATGAATTCAAAATGAAAATAAACCCAGCAGTGTGATGGAAGAAACGAGCAAGCTGCTACCAAAATCTTCAAGCGTATATGTGTGTGTATGATTATGTGTATCGACCGTGTTGTCTGTGATTGGATGCCAACTTCTAAAACTGACTTCTCCTTATATAGTTGAGCCCTCCTTGCTTTCCAAGTCTTTCCTCATTTATAGAGGTCATGATCTCCACTCATAACCCCCACTCCTAATAGTTGTTGACAAAGTCCACAACATGGCTTTCTCAATATTTTCAACTAAAGGAATTAAAGAAAAGAAAAGATTGTGAATGTCCAATTTCTTATATGCTCCCAAGTAACAATATTCAGCTTTACAGTTTCCCTTTGCACGCGACAATGTTTTTTTTTTTTGTCCAGCCCGTTTTTCTGAGTAGCAAATGTCTATTCGGTAACATGATATCCGAATTTCTTCTTTGAACTTGATATTCTTTTCACTTTTTCACCATCAATCTCTCATAGACCTGTAATCATCAAACATACAAAATACTCATAAAAAGTGCAATATTTACAAAAAAATTAAAGCACAAAATCAATATTAAATATCACATTTATTCGAGTTCATCAGTTGCATTAGGAGATTCGAGGATAACACAATCATGTAAGGTTGATATCATGACAACCATCATAAGAACTAACCCAAGCGATTGTGTTAATTATAAAATGAATAACCCCATAAAAGAAAAATTCAAATAGAAAATCGAAACCTAAATGAACATTACCAAGTCTATATTGATTATAGAGAAAACAATTATGCTTTCAATTAAACAAAATCAAAAAGAAAAAAAAGGGAACAAAGCAACATGATCTATATAACCTCATTGGGTGCAACAATAACATTACAAAGTGTAAGATAGTTTGAAGCAGAGTGTCCAATACTTAAACCATTTCAATTTCAAAAGGTTTAAATCTCAATTTGGTCATCCTACTTTCGGCCAAAAGTCATTAAGCTCACTCTACTTTTTTTTCCTCAATTTAATCACTCTACTTGGACATAAATATCAAGTTCATTACCCCGTTCAATTTTTTTGTTAAAAACTTTAAAAATTTTCTAAAAATCCAAAAATACACTTACTAATATTTTTAATATAATGTTTAATTTTCAATTTTCAAAGCCAAGAAGATTTCACGACGCTGCCCTCTCTTTCTCCAAATAATCTCCATCGCCGATGCCAACTCAACGTTGTGAGCTTGCCGCCGACAAAGCATCCCGTGGCACCGTTGTCAACCTTCCACAAAAATAGCACAAAAACATTGAAAATCATTCGCTATAAAATTATATTCCGATTATCGCACCTTTACAAAGCTAAGGTAAGAACCGATTCATCGAATTTCCTTCCGAAGACCGAATTTCCCGGTAATTGACCGCATTTCTTACACCTACTAGCCACAACCAAGATCTGACGACACGAAGGACACGACGAATGAGATCCAAGCCAAATGTCGATGCATCCTACGTGGAACCCGTGTCCGCACTGCGGCAACACTTGCAACTCGCCTCCGGCAAAAGCAAATGGGACACTCGGTGAATTTCGGCTTGGTAAGTGAGCTTTGGACTTGAGAATTTTCTTCTTGAGGCCTTTGTTTACGGGGGAGGGGTAAGGACGCCCCATGGTAGACATTAGGCAGAGACAGAGCGCAGAGCGTGGCAAAGATGACAACGAAGTCGAGTCGAGTTTGAAGTCGAGTCGACTGAGCACGCCCGCTACCGAATTCTTCGTCCTTTTCGGAAGATTCATTTGAAATCGATGTTCTCCTCTAGCCCTTCATATACCAATCGATTTGGAATCATCAAAACTTAGCCAAATTTTGGGCGACCAAACGGACTTAGCCTCATTCTAAAGGAGTATAATCGCTGCTTGACTTTGAAAACCGCGATCTTCACTGAAGGAGTCATCGGACTTTAACTTGAAGTTTTTATTTTTGTAAGGTTTAGTTTTTTATTTTTTTATTTTGCTTTATTTTGTAAGGTTTAGTTTTTATTTTTTAGTTTGAACCCTCAACTTTTAACATTGAGAGTAAAACCCTTCAACTTAATAAGGGCATTTTGGTCTTTTTAATGATTTCCATCCAACATAACGGGCAGAAATGACTCGAGTGACCTTATTGAATGTCGAAGCCAAGTAGAGTGATTAAATTGAAGAAAAAAAAGTAGAGTGAGCTTAATGATTTTTGACCGAAAGTAGGGTGACAAAATTGAGATTTAAACCATTTCAAAATCCTTTTCATTTGAATGCATTCCATTCAATCATGAGTTCAATTGTTTCACAAAGAAAAACACCATCATGCAGTATTGTTACATATCAAGAAATCCAAGGAAATTTCCCAAAAACTTTCCAGGAAAATAAAGTTTATGATCACCGGTCCATCAAGCCAACATGTAAAAAACATATTGATTTACACATTAAACAAAAATAATTGTTTCTTCTTTATATCAATTACAAGGCAAAGAAACAAAAATCAGAGCAAAACACACTACACAATTGATCGATACATATATACCTTAAATAAATGGGTCTGAACAAATGTAATAACCCCATCCCACATCGAGTAAGTGTAAGAATTGTGTGCAATTTATAAGGTGGCCACACACTACCTTTGAGCACCAACATTGTCCATAGACTTTTTGGTCGACTTGTGGTGAGCTTGATGACCGAAGGTGCTACGTGCTCAGTGTGTTAGTGTGTGGGCTATACGTAGTGGTCCAGACTTTCGGGCTCGGTGCGTTACAAATGGTATCAGAGCGGGTCCCAGCCGGGAATGTGGGAACAAAGTGTTATGCGGTCCAAAGTGCTACATCGCGGGAGGTGGGAACCACCTTTTGATCCATGTACGAGCCACCTCTTGAATCCTGCATTGCATCGCCCGTGGTACGGTTCGGCCTTGATGAAGGACGTCAATGATTTAAGTGAGGGAGATTGTAATACCTCTATCCCACATCGGGTAGGTGTGCGAATTGTGTGCAATTTATAAGGTGTGTAAGTGGGGGAGATTGTAATACCCCCATCCTACATCGGGTAGGTGTGATAATTGTGTGCAATTTTGAAGGTGACCACACACTACCTTTGGGTACCAACATCGTCCATGGACTTTTGGGTCGGCTTGTGGTGAGTCTGATGACTCAAGGTGTTGCATGCTCAGTGGACCAGTGTGTGGGATACACCTAGCGGACTAAGCTTTCTGGCTCGATGCGTTACAATAACCCCTCGAATAGAGCCACTAAAGGCAACCAAACCTTAAAATTAGCACATAGCGCCACATCTCTAGACAAACTTGGGAACAAAGTGGAAGATGTTACAACGAAATCTTTTCTTCTGGTGTTTTTTTTTTTTTTTGCAATTTAACAAAAAAAATTATTCAACATCGAGAATCATCAAAAGAAGCAAAAACTGGTGGAAGAAGAAAAATATGTTTTTTAACAGGTTCACATTGTTCTAATTTAGTATTTTATGACAATAAACTTCCAAATCACACAAAATTTAGATTCTGAATGCAAAGTCAGAATGTTAATAGTATGATGCACTTTGTTTGCATCTGCTAAACTTGTCCAATGTTTGCATCTGCTAAACCTGCTCAATTTACATATTGACTACTATTGATTCAGAATATATATATATATCTTACAGATCAATTATGAGAAATAGGCTCTTAAGTATTAATCTCTCAGATAAGGAGTTTCAGAAATCCTACGGAGAAAATAAAAATTATTGTAGTACAATTTTATCTTGGTCCATTTCTACCATTCATCTCATTTTAGTTGACCTAGAAGACCCTCTTCCCTTCCTTTGGCTCCATCTCACATGGTCAAGTGAACTCAAAAGAGAAGAGAAAGCTAAAAAAACTACTAATAGTGATTTTCAAACTTTGGAAGAATTCTTAAATGATAATTCCCAATCAAAATCCACAAATCACTGATTTTCAAACTCCCGAACTCGAAACTGATTTTCAATAACCAAACGAAACTGATTTTCAGTAACCAATATATGAAAATCACTGATTTTCTAAACAGTAAACAAAAAACTCAAACTCAAACCCAAAAACTTGGAAGAATTATTGACTAATAATTCCTAATTAAAACCAACGAATCACTTATTTTCAATAACCAATATATGAAAAAAAAAAAAAAAAAGACGAACAAACAAACAACTACAAAATTAAAGCTGGGAAGAAAGAGGTGAAGAAATAAAAACTTATAATTTTCGATCGATAGGTGGCGAACTAGCAGTGGGAGATTCGATTTCGATGACGACACGATTTCGGGGGTTGGTGGTGAGGAAAAGGAAACCCAAACTCAAACCCAAAAATTTGGAATTTTCAACGACGTCGAGCAGCCTCTCTCAAAGACTACCCCATATAAGATGGCTCAAATTCGATTTGAGTTAAGGGAAGGGCAGGCGGTTAAGGAGTGAGAGAAGGTAGATTCGAGCGATGAAAATGGGAGAATGAGTGGGGGGTGGGGGAACCACCTTCACACGCTTGGGATTGAAATTGGATACTGGCCGTAGGATGTCGATAAAAAAACGCTCAATCTCTAAATAGCTTTAGTCAATTGCATGTGTGATTATGCTCTCTATTGTATTATAGACTATTACTCTTGCCCGTGCCGATGACATGACACCAGTTTGAAAATTTATCAATAAATGAAGTATATATTGTAGAAATGAACTACTAAAAATATTATTTTCTTAAAAAAATTGACTTTCAAACGGGGCCTCTTTACCCGAAACGGAGGGATTAATTAATAATTTATATAAGAAATTGTGGGCCGGACAAAACGGACTGAACAAAAATTAAATTGCTTAAGTTAATTACGATAACAGTTAAAAAGAAAAAAAATATTTCAAATTACAAAACTTACGTTTTTTTTTAAATTTTTTAAAATTTCTATACGAAATTACGGGTCGGAAAAAAATTAAATTGATTAAGTTAATTACGATAACAATTAAAAATAAAAAATAAAAATACAATTTTTCGCAACCATAAAACTGTAAAATATTAACTGTAAAATCGTAATATCTCAGTAAAAGAGTAACTAATTTTCGCAAATAACTGTAAAACCGTAAAATATTAATTGTAAAGTATTAAATGTAAAATAATAATTGTAAACCGTCTTGTAAACCATCTTGTAAACCGTAATATCTCAATAATTTTCGCAGTAATAAAATAGGGATGAAAAAAACGTGATAAAAACGGTTGAGATTGTGAGATTAAACGTGACAGAGAGACATTCTTTATATTTCATATATATCAATATTACATTGAAATGAATGCCCGCACATAATTTTTTGTTTAAAAATTTGACATTCATCAACTTTTTAAAAACTACAATGAAAATTCTTTTAAAAAAAATTGAGAGACATTATTTGGAAATTGGTGTTGCAAAATAATTTTTTATTCAATAGCCGTAGAATCTTGGTAAAACAGTAAATTGATTAATTTGTATACGAAATTGCGGGTCGAAAAAAACGGGCCGGACAAAAAGATTACGATAATAGTTAAAAAGAAAAAAAAACAAATATTTCAATTAATTTGTATATGAAATTACGGATCGGAAAAAAATTAAATTGATTAAGTTAATTACGATAACATAAAATTGTAAAACCGTAAGACAATAAATCGTCATTCGCACATGTGAGAGCGGAGGGAAATAAGGGTCGTTGGATCACCATAAAATAATAAATCCTGATCCCTTTTTATCCCAAGTCAATTATAAGCGTGCCATACTGACCTCTATTGTATTATAGATAGATATGTTTGATTGATCAGAAAGTTTCAACCAATTGTCGGAGATACAAGTTTTGAGTGAGTAACTAAATGCGCTGAGCAGTGAATTTGCATGATCAAGGATAACGTTATGAATTTTATGTTATGGTAAATACTTGTATAAATAGATAAATTTTATATTACTAGTAGGTTGGATAACAGTTCGAGAAATGGGGTAAGACCGACAAGTACTGCTAATTCCAAAACTGTTATAAAGTAACCACAAAATAGAACAAAGAGTGTATGAGAGAAAGAGAGAGAGAGTTTTATTCAGAGGATTCAATCTATCCGATAACATCAAACTGCTCGGTATTTATAACCGAGCAGCACACTTACAATTTGCCAAACATTGAATGTTTGGTATGCAAAGTCTTACACCTACACCATAGGCTACTGTTCATCCATGACTTTTGTTTCATATCACTCCCCCTTGAACATAGCATTGTAAGTTGACTAAGTGTATCTCGTTAAAAACCTTTAAGTCAAAAAACCCAGTAGGGAAAAAACCGGACATAAGGAAAAACGTACACAACTTAGGACACCAATTGTGTGCATGGGCTGCCTCGTTAAAAACCTTTTCATGGAAAACCCAGTGGGAAAAAACCATGATAAAGGGAAAAAGAGTGCAGCCATATATGCTCCTTGACCGACAAGGGTCAAGAGAAATCACCTTTGTAAATCTCGTAGATTTCGTGATCCCAATATTGTGAACATGCTTTCTCGGTTGTAGTGGGGAGTGCCTTCAGAAATAAATCGGCAAAGATTATCACTTGATCGAATATATTGATGCCACCTCTTTCTTCTTTCAAGTTCTTGAGTGTATAAAAAGAGCTTCGGGGGGATATGTTTGGACCTGTCACTTTTGATGTATCCCTCTTTACTTTGGGCGACACATGCGGCATTGTCTTCAAATAATACTGTCGGGTCTTTGTTGACAGGTAGTCCACTGGCATTTTGAATATGTTGAGTCATAGATCGAAGCTAAGCTATACACACTCTCGACTGGCTTCATGAAGTGCGATCATCTCAAAGATGATTTGATGATGTAGCAATTAGCGCTTGCTTTTGAGAACGCCAGAAATTGCAAAGCACCACCCATCGTGAAGACATAGCCTGGCCTCGTGATCCGGCCTTATGAGGATCGACAAATAACCTACATCTCGCAAAACCAATCAGTTCATCCTTGATCCTTTGGGATAAAATAATCCCAAATCGATCGTCCCTTGAAGATAACGAAATATGTGCTTGATACCATTCCAGTTGTCTTCGTGATGGAGATGAACTATATCTTGCCAATAGATTTGTAAGAAATGCTATATTCTGGTCCGTACAATTAGCAAGGTACATGAGGGCTCCAATAGCACTTAAGTATGGTACTTCAGACCAAGTATCTCTTCATTCTCTTCACAAGGACGAAATTGATATTTTTCAACATTTAGTGATCTATTAATCATGGGGCTAGTGAGATGGTTTGCCTTATCCATACAAAAGCGCTTCAAAACCCTTTTTGTGTAATTTGATTGGTGTACAAATTTTCCACTATGAAAGTGTTCTATTTGTAAACCAAGACAAGATTGGTTCCGCTTCCAAGATCTTTCATTTCAAATTATCCCTTTAGGTAATCAACCGCTTTGATTTCGGGAGTTCCAATGATATTCAGATCATCTACATAGACAGATAATAGCAAATCTAACTGTCGTTTTCTTTATAAAGACACACTGACATAATTGATCATTCACATATCCGTTTTAACAAATGCTCACTTAAGCAATTATACCACATGCGAATTGTTTTAATCCATACAAAGGATCGTTGTAGTTTAATTGCACATAATTCTTTAGGCTTTGAGCTCGCTGCTTCGTGCACCTTAATTCCATCAGAATTTCATATAAATATCGGATCTAATGATCCGTATAAATAAGCCGCTACAACATCCATGAGATGCATATCTAGATTTTTTGAAACCGATAGTCGATTAGATATTCGAACGTAGCATCCATTACAGAGAATACATTTCTTCATAATCAATCCTGTGCCTGGAGAAAAACCTCAAGCAACAAGGCGAGCCTTGTATCTCACAATCTCATTTTTCTCATTTCGAACAAAAAATCCATCTCAGATCCAATGGGTTTCACAGCCTTCCTGTGAGAACGATAGATCCAAATACTTTTCGCTTATTCAACGAATTTAATTTAGCCTTCATGGCATCTATCCATTTGATCTTGTCATGCCTTTTTGACATTCGATACGATTTTGGTTCGGGATCATCACCCCCATTAATTTCGATACCGAATAAGAGAATATATCATCAATATTCTCCATTTCATCTCGGTTCCATATTTTTCCATTACATATGTAATTAATGGAAATCTCATGGTTATCATTGCTCGTAGGCTTACTAGATTTGCATGATCGTGTGTTTCTTCTCGAACAATTTCACGATCGTGGTGTTTCTTCTGAACACTTTCATGTGATCGGGGATTTTCAATCACTTTCTTTTGCGAGGATTTTTATCCTTTGAACCAACGGGTCGCCCACGCTTCAGCGTGTTTTAGATTCATTTGCCATTTTATCATTTGGCGCCTCTTTTGGTATTTCATTCTGAGCGTGTGAGCATTTATAAGCCTACATGTGACTTTGTCACTTTCTTTGTATCTATAAATGCATCCGCAATTGATTCGCTACATTTTGTAAATGTATGATCTTTTGAACTTCCAGTCACGTTGCTTTGTGGGAGGGTCAAGGTGCATAACAATGATGTGCACCACTTGATCTCTCTTCCCACTTGTTTCCCTCTTCACCTAAAGGTGGAAACTTGTCTTCATTAAATGACAATCAAAGCGTGCCATAAAAACGCCACCCGTTTTTGGTTCAAGATATTTTATTAAAGAAGGGATTCATACCCAACATATACTCCCAATCTCCTTTGTGGTCCCATCTGCGTTGTGGTGAGCAATTGGTACATATACCGCACAACCAAAAACTTAGATGGGATAGATTCTCGCCCGAATGCCAACCGTATTGGGGGAGTATTTGTGATATGCACTTGGCCCGAGGTGAATCGCGGCCAGATGCAAAAACAAAGATGACCCCATACGTAAGAGGAGCTTTGTTTCATCATTAATGGTCCGGCAATAAGTTGAATACGCTTTGATCAACGATTCACCAAACCATTTTGTGTATGAACATGGGCTACCGGATGCTCAACATCGCCCCTTATTGCCATACAATAATCATTGAATGCTTGAGATGTAAATTCACCAAAGATTATCAAGTCTCACTTCTTGATCATATAACTCGGGAATTGTGCTCTCGCTTGATTATTTGTGCAAGGAATTTGGCAATTGTCGATACGAAGTTGATAATAGACATACGCGGCGACCATTTGCTAGAAGCATCAATCAATACCATAAAGTATTGGAATGGTCCACTTGGTGGATGGATAGGTCCACATATATCACCCCGAATTGCTCCAAAAACGATGGTGATTCATATCCAACTTTAGTCGATGGTCTAATTATCAACTTTCCTTGAGAACAAGCCTCACAAAGGAGTTCATTAGATTGAAAAATCTTCTCGTTTTTCAATGGATGACTACTAGAATTCTCTATAATTCTACGCATCATTATTGATCTCGATGCCCCAATCTATCATGCCGACTTTAAATGTTTCAAGAACTTCAAAGCTCGTGCCATCGAGAATATGATTCAAATATTCTTATGATTGTACTATACAATCCGATGATATAGATGACAATTTTTCCAATATACACTTGCTTCCTAAGTGTTTCGAGGTAATGCAAAGATATTCATCATTCTCCTTATTCATAGTCTCAATATGATATCCATTCGCATTTAATGTCTTTGAAACTTAACAAGTTTATTTGAGACTTAGGAGAGAATAATGCATTATTTATCTTAAATTTCGCACCTTCAGCATTAGAAAATTGCCTTGCCAAATCCTTCAATTATTTTGGCATTACAGATATAGTGTTGACATTAGCATTGTCAATTTTGAGATAAGAAAATATTTCTTATTTTAAAGTATGGTATGCATACGCTTATCCGCAAGACATAAATCTCCTCCTTGGATTTTAGATTCGCACATATTTGTGATCTATTTCAATATGAGAGAAAGTAAAATAAGATGAATAAATATGATAACACATTGAATGCAAAATACATATATAAACTTTATTGTAAGCATGCTAGTATACATAGGAAAAACAGATAATGTTCCTACATAACAACATGTTACTTTTTCCACAACTTTTATCTTAAATTCTGACCATAGCTTCATTCCTATGTTCATTTATTGTTCATGACCAATATCATCACTAATGGTATTGGTCATGTCGACGTTGACCATATCACCAAATCAAAATGAAGATCTTCATGATAATTTTCAGGAAATTTGTCTCTACATTCTTTCCTTTGTGATCTCTCATAAAGATCAACTAGATGTTTGTCGTCGCTAAGCATGTGCCCAAAGGGCCCGTCATGCCACACCTAAAACATGAACTCTCTTCATTGTTTGACGCACATTTTGCCTACTCGAGGAGGTGTTTCTATCATCATCTCTGCTCCACTTCGTGGCGGCGAGGAATTTCCATTATACTGATGATGATGATGGCGATTTAAAGTTATTTCGCCCACGCCTCTTCCTCGGTCCTTGATTTCGACCACCTAATTCCTGCCTTGTCCATGATTTCCTTGGCCTCGACCACTACTCACTACCACGCCCACGCCTGCCTTCATCATACATAGTCCCATTCACTTCAGGAATGGGGCCGAACTCAGCTTGGTCGAGATTCATGATTTTTCATTAGAATCTCATTATTCCTGCTCAGCCTACAAGTAGCAAGAGATCAATTTCGTAGCACCTTTTAAAACCCTTTTCTCGATATTGCCGCACGCTAGAGCATATTCGAGGCATGAAATGTGGAGAAAGTCTTCTCCAACATATCATATTCAAGTGATGGTTTCCCCACATAATTTCAACTGATGTTATTCTATATATCATTGAACTATATTCATTGATGGTTTTAAAATCTTGAAAGCGGATATGAATCCAATCATATTGTGTTGGGAGAATGACCGCTTTCAAATGGTCATATCTTTCGCTCAAACTCTCCCAAAGACGAGTGAATCATTCACCGTGAGGTACTCCATCTTTAGGTCTTCGTGGACGTGGTGTCGTGAGGAAAATCATGACTCGAGCCCGTTGTTGATTACTTATCCATTCATTATTACTTTGTTGGATAGTAGTTTCAAGGCTGTGTGGTTTTGCACCATGTGTGGTTTCTAGATCTAGTTTCCAAGACATATAGTTTTTCCCAGCTTATGTCGAGCTTTTCAAATTCAAGCTTAGCAATGTTTGCCATTTGTAAAGAAAACTATAAAATGAAACATATATATATTAATAAATGATGACATGAAAATTTTATTCATACGATAATCAATCAAGACACGTTAAAACGTATGTTGAAAGCTATCAGAACTACTAACATGACATACATGATACAAAGATAGATAATAATAATCAAAATGGTTTGAGGAATTCAACAAAAAAACCATCATGCACGCTAATAACAAGTATGATAATAATCATCAACATCGAGGGAACATTTTGGTAAAGAAGATATGGTATCAGAGTTTGTAAGGAGATAGTAAAATGTGAGTAATCTATTAAGATGTTGCCGTATATATGGAGGAAAAATGACCGCTTATGACTCGTTAACTAGCCGCTTATTACCGCTTTGAGGAGATAAATAAAAATCAAGAATAGTCGTTATATGATAGTAAAATGTAAAAAATCTGATTTAATAGAATTGCATTTATATTATGAATAAATATAAAACTTATTAGGAGCAATAAAATAACTCGCATTTAATATTTTTCCAAATAACTTTATACGCCAATTATTATATAAAGCATACATATATATTCACGCCACGCTACTTCCTGCAAGCCTTTTCTCAAGGTGTTCGAAATAAGAATAAATATATATATGTATATAAAGTTATTCATATATATAAAATTGAAATATATGTATATATATAAATATTCGCTTTATAGTTGTTTCCGACAAAGCATCAACTAATATATATTATGCTAAATAATTATTATTTCTCATCTCACCATATATTATCGACGTGGCTCAACCAACCTTTTCTTAATAATGGTGATATATCGATATATATTGAATAAACCGTAGATAATATAAAGAATATATGGTAGAAAATTTTACCGATTGAGATTGTTAACAAGAAACAATCGTGGCCGATAACGTGTTATAAAAAAAGAACTACAAAATAACAAAGAGTTTATGAGAGAGAAGAGAGAGAGAGTTTTATCCGTAGGATCCATCGCCTGCAGCATCACACTTACAATTTGCCAAACATTAAATGTTTGGTATGCAAAGTCTTACACCTACACCATAATTGCTCATCCATGACTTTTGTTTCATATCAAAAACCTAATACTCCCTCCGTTCCAAATTCATTATCGTTTTCTTCCTTCGTCCGTCCCAAAATAATTGTCCACTGAAACTTACCTTTTAGAACATCACTTTTACCATTTTACCTTTACTTTTTTCACTTCTTTTAATTATGCCATATATATGGACATTAAAGGAAACTACACATTAAACCAATATAAATAATTAAGTCAATTACTTTTTATTAAACCGCTACGAATCAACCTGAGACACGATTATTTAGGAATCGGAGGAGTATTACCTAATTTTTTATTTTAATTATTCCTAGTTACCCATCACATAGTCGGTGAACCTAGTTAATAACTTTAACTTTAATTCAATTCAGTTGATCCCCAAGTAGCGACCCTCTGGAGTCTGGATACATAAAGTTGCAGGAATAAATCAAAGGCCGGCGTTGCCTTGCTGGTCAAAGAACCGCACAACCTGCTGCAGCTGATTACTAGCACCCCGACTTTGGACTAAGCTGCCTGATTCGGCTTTGGTACGCCGCTGTTAAGTTTCTCCCTCCTCCTCCTTCCTCGTAACCGTAACTTCAAATTTTATCATCACCCTTTAAAAAAAACAGGGAAGACAATTAGGTTTTGACATCTCTTCAATGGCGTCACATTCCCATATCGACGACGTAAGTCCCCTAATTTACTGCCGTTTGATTTTTTATTACAACCTCCTCTTCAATTCTAGGTTTCTGTACTATAGTACAATTTATTTACTTTTCCAATTTTTCAGGACGATTATTTTGGTGGTGATTTTCCGGAACCAACCCTACAAGGCGTTCAGGTTGTTAATTTGTTAATCATTCCTGGAATTATATTTGTGTTATTTATTTTCTTATTTGTGTTTGTAATGTTATTTTGATTTTGTAATGTGATTCCAGGGCAGAAGAGAAGCTTTGGAGATTTTGACGATGATGAAGAAGAACTTCTTGGTTCTAAAAAGGTTTTATCCTCTTGTCAATTGCTATACATTTATTTGCCATTTCGATGTTATGTGTTGTAGCTTATTCTAGGCTCAAGCATTGTTTCGTTATGGTAGTTTATTGTTTAAATTGGCCGTA